>CM049319.1:7500-1207500 GCA_026874595.1 Sipunculus nudus
ATCTTGATAACACTTAATAAGACTTAATAACGACTCTTAACGACAACACATGCCGACACTCAACAGCACCAAGTCTTGAAAGATGGAATATGTGAAAAAACAATTGTTAAGTGTTGCTTTTTACACTTAAACATAGTGTTGTTTCTGGAGACTTAAGTTTAAGTGTTGTGTTACGTGTTAAAAATAACACTTAAGAACGCTTTACATTAAGTGGTGTTCTTAAGTGTTAGCATAAGTGTTATAGAATAACACTTACGAAATTGTTGGAGGGGCATTTTGAAAAAATTCAAGGCTGCTGTTAGATATAACACATACGCTAACACTTAAGCCCTTTATAGGTGTAGGTATGTATATATGTCTTGCCGAAATCATCTAGATAATAATGTATGGTTTTCAATGTAATGGGTGACCGGCAAGACGTGCTTTGGGAGCTTCATCTTCGTTATTATGAAATACCTCGTAATTGTGAAATACACCGTTATTATGAAATACCTCATTAGGTGTTTAATTATTCAAATTTTGAGAGATAATTGTTTATTCTATGGGGATTTGCAAAATGGTACGGGATTGAAAGTATTTCGTTAATTGATCTGAAATTATTAAGGTCTCTTCAACAAAACTTAAAAGAAATCTGACGGCGGGTTCTCATTCTGTGAACTCAAATCGGGATTATATTAAGTGCCTGTAATCTGCTGAAATTTTGCTATTTTTCAAATCTCAATATCTAAGTCTTTAGCCTCTGAAACGGCTGGTCTCCATTTGGTGAACTTGAATCAAATGACCGCATAATTAAGTCTATTACCGTGGGAATTACTTTTGGAATAACATGGTAAAATTTACAGTGAAATGCCTACAGTTTAATTTCATCGATGCAAATAAACAGTTACTTGCCATGGTAAAACAGAGGTAAATACCATGGTATTGTATACACTATTAGAACTCAAAAGTTAAATAATTTTGCTATTTTTTAAATCACAATATCTAAGCAAGTATATAGTTTTTTTATTTGAACTCCTCTTTAGCCTCTGAAATGTTGAGGAAAATCTGACGGCTGGTCTCCATTTGCTGAACTTGAATTGGGCTACAAATTTCAATATCCCTCAAATGACCGCCCCTGGTCTGTGCAATTTAACACTTGACCTTTTCCATTTAACACTTGGTCGTTTAAACTTCAATTTTAATTAAATTTCATAAAAAAATTGAGCTTTAGTGTACACTTATAAGCGTGATAAAATGATACAAAAAATGAAAAAAAAAAGCAAACCAAAACTGCAAAAATAACACGTAAGCTTAGGTGTTGTCCTGGAGTGTTATGTTAAGTGTTATTTTTTACACTTAAGAATAACACGTAAGCTTAAGTAACACGTAAGACCACTTAGTCTAACGTGTTCTGTTAAGTGTTGTTTTTTTACACCTAAACGTAAGTGTTATTTCTTTAGAATTAAGTTTAAGTGTTGTGTTAAGTGTTAAAAAATAACACTTTAAGATGA
This sequence comes from Sipunculus nudus, assembly GCA_026874595.1. Classification (NCBI taxonomy): domain Eukaryota; kingdom Metazoa; phylum Annelida; class Sipuncula; order Golfingiida; family Sipunculidae; genus Sipunculus; species Sipunculus nudus. The sequence goes on from CM049319.1 coordinate 8,991, forward strand.
TTAAGTGACCTTACGTGTTATTTTTCTAACACTTAATAGTAAGTGGTGTCCTAAGTGTTATTGTTTAAAACTTAAGAAAAATAACACGTAAGCTTAAATGGTAAAGAATCAGTAACACGTAAGATCACTTAGGCGTAAAGTGTTGCTTTTTACACTTAACATAACACTTAACGATAACACGTAAGTTTATGTGTTATCCTTAAGTGTTAAGTAACAACAACACGTAAGACTAAGTGTTACAGGAGCTAACGTGTTGCGGTTACATAACACTTAAGCTTAAGTTTTATTTAAGCTTAAGTGTTATGTAAAGTGTTAAAAATAAGACTTAAGCATGTTTATGTGTTATTCATTAACATTGACCTTAACACTTAGGCTAGTGTCTTGTGTTAAGTGTGTTAGAAAACAGAGATTGAAAAATTAAAAGAGGTATTTTAAGACACTAAGCGCCACCTGGTGGAGTAATAATGCCTTTAGTGGGAACTGGATGCTGTCGTTGTACCTCTATATATATTTATATATGTTATATATTTAAATATATCGGTGACATTTATTAGTATGTATATATATATATATATATATATATGTAAAATAAACCGTTTTGGTCTTGTCTGACCGCGTGCAACACCTGTCAGACCTTTTCTCTGTGTGCGTATATATGAAATTTTACTTTAAATTTAAATTTGAATTAAATTTCATCAGAAAATAAACTTTCGCGTACACCTATACTTTCAACAGCGACCTGTCGGTAAAACGTGATGAAATGATACAAAAAATGAAAAACACTGTACAAACAAATGGCACATTTAAGAAATCAGCCCTTAAACCACTTAACGGTTAACACTTAACGACAAGGCTTAACGATAAATTATAACACTTAAGGACGGGGCTTCCTCATTTTGAAGACTTTTTTACATCAATGATATATAATGTGGTTTTAAAAGAAGTAAGAAGTGTTAATCCTTGGGCACACTAATTTTTCTGAAAATTAGACATTTTTTCCATATATTTTAGGTACCCGAGGCATACTTTAAGATTTAAGCATATCCCGATCTCCGGCAATAAGACAAAATAAACGATCATGAGAGTGTCTTTTGCTTTATAAATTTTTTTATTTTCATTTCAATTAAAATGAATATGATCATAATTTCCAGGTGTTTCCAAACGGTCAAAAATACGCGCCGAAATATATATAATAAAGTATTATATCACCAATAATCTTTTTTTTTTATTAAATAAAAAAATATTTTTCTTGAAAAAAAAATATTTCATATTGAATAAAATATGCTGTCTTTTTTCTGGTTCCGAACAAACAAAACACACTCGTAAAATAGCGATAAATATCATGGTAAAATACAGATGAATGCTCGGTCAAACAACAATTTAATATCATGTAAAAATACAGTTTAATAACATATAAAAATCCAGTCAATTGCATTGGTGAAAGACAGTTAAATACCATAGTAAAATAGAGTTAAATAATACCCTTAATTGCCTATTAATGACACTTGGCATATAACGAATTAATATTTGATAACACTTATTAACACTTAGCTTATAAAGACTTAATATTTGATAACACTTAATAACACTTAGCATATAACACTTAATACTTGATAACACTTAATAACACTTTGCTTTTAACACTTAAGGTTAAGTGTTATGTAGCAACAACACGTAAGCTTAAGTGTTAAGTAACAACAACACGTAAGACTAAGTGTTACAGGAGCTTAACATTTAAGCCAACAACACTTAAGCTTAAGTTTTATTTAAGCTTAAGTGTTATGTAAAGTGTTAAAAATAAGACTTAAGCACACTTAGGCTAGTGTCTTGTGTTAAGTGTTATTCTTAAGTGTTAGAAAACAGAAATTGAAAAATTAAAAGAGGTATTATTTGTTGTACCTCTATATATATTTATATATGTTATATATTTAAATATATCGGTGACATTTATTAGTATGTATATATATATATATGTAAAATAAACCGTTTTGGTCTTGTCTGTCCGCGTGCAACACCTGTCAGACCTTTTCTCTGTGTGCGTATATATGAAATTTTACTTTAAATTTAAATTTGAATTAAATTTCATCAGAAAATAAACTTTCGCGTACACCTATACTTTTAAATCACAATATCTAAGTAAGTATATAGTTTTTTTATTTGAACTCCTCTTTAGCCTCTGAAATGTTGAGGAAAATCTGACGGCTGGTCTCCATTTGCTGAACTTGAATTGGGCTACAAATTTCAATATCCCTCAAATGACCGCCCCTGGTCTGTGCAGTTTAACACTTGACCTTTTCCATTTAACACTTGGTCGTTTAAACTTCAATTTTAATTAAATTTCATAAAAAAATTGAGCTTTAGTGTACACTTATAAGCGTGATAAAATGATACAAAAAATGAAAAAAAAAGCAAACCAAAACTGCAAAAATAACACGTAAGCTTAGGTGTTGTCCTGGAGTGTTATGTTAAGTGTTATTTTTTACACTTAAGAATAACACGTAAGCTTAAGTAACACGTAAGACCACTTAGTCTAACGTGTTCTGTTAAGTGTTGTTTTTTTTACACCTAAACGTAAGTGTTATTTCTTTAGAATTAAGTTTAAGTGTTGTGTTAAGTGTTAAAAAATAACACTTTAAGACGATTAAGTAACCTTACGTGTTATTTTTCTAACACTTAATAGTAAGTGGTGTCCTAAGTGTTATTGTTTAAAACTTAAGAAAAATAACACGTAAGCTTAAATGGTAAAGAATCAGTAACACGTAAGATCACTTAGGCGTAAAGTGTTGCTTTTTACACTTAACATAACACTTAACGATAACACGTAAGTTTATGTGTTATCCTTAAGTGTTAAGTAACAACAACACGTAAGACTAAGTGTTACAGGAGCTAACGTGTTGCGGTTACATAACACTTAAGCTTAAGTTTTATTTAAGCTTAAGTGTTATGTAAAGTGTTAAAAATAAGACTTAAGCACGTTTATGTGTTATTCATTAACATTGACCTTAACACTTAGGCTAGTGTCTTGTGTTAAGTGTGTTAGAAAACAGAAATTGAAAAATTAAAAGAGGTATTTTACTTGCTGCACTCTCCACACAAAGTCAATTGCAGTTTTTTTTCAGCTCCGGGCGCATCAGCACATAAGAAATGTTAACGTATTATAACAAGCTCTATGTGATCTAACTCGTGCTCTCCATTTGGCTGATTAAGAATTCGTCTAGGACGAGGTTTTCTATCAGTGCGTCAAACAGCCGCCAGAAATATGTCCATAATAATATGCTCTAGTAGAAATGGTGTTCAAGGAAACAGTCACGCAAGGATAACTTGTATCAAAGGTCTGGAGTCTCCACCCTCTGCAAAATCATTGAAGGAAAACTAAGATTCAAACATGAAGGCAAGCTAGTATAAAAACATATTACAAAAATGGACAGATGATGACAGTTCTGAGATATCTATAGATTATGATATGAAAGACTCCTCTGCTGATAACACTACAAATCCCCTGGTGCCCAGCATAGACAGAGGTATGTCGTGGGACATGGTGGTGACAAGAAGTAATATCTACACAAATCTAGACGATGGCTTCTACTGCTCCAGACGAGATGGAAAAAAACGCTACATCCTGGCAACTCATCCCATCAGTTGCACATTGCTACGCCAAATACAGGAGTGTCCATTTTTGAAGAGAGGAGAGAGGAAACATCATGTAGACGTATGTCAAGGTCACTGCTGAAAAAGCAGTAACGGGGCTTCTATTCTCTACCAGAGCACATTCCCCAATTAGCCGTTCAAGATCAGTGCGAGGACACGAAATAGTCAACAAAAAGTTAGGAAATATTTGGACAATCTTTGGCTGCTTTTTTAAAACAGAAGTTAGCTAATTTACAAAAGAAGATGCCAGGGCCTATTCTTGGTAGAAGACAAAAAACTATGGAAACTGACTTCTTTTAGGCTTGTGGTCACCGGTATACAAAGCAATGTTCAACAGCGACTTCGAGGAGAAGAATATGAAGGTTTCACCCGTTTCCGTAACAAAGGGCGAAGGGAGAGGGCCTGATATAAACAACACACGTGACCAGTATTCAGAGAAAAGAACTGGAAGAAAGGGTGAAGAAATAGACCAAAGAAGCACCATGCACTACCGCGGGAAAGCGGGCAGTAATTGAACACCGCTGTACGGTTCAATTGACAAGTGATGTTTCGCACGGCGTCACAATCCCAGGCAAGACTGGAATGAAGTCAATTCTTGCTTTTGACTGAAGTTATTATTCTAGTTTAGGAAAAAGAAAGAGAGAATACACAGCCCATTTAAAGAAACAGCTTGGAAGGAGAATCGGCAGCTCGATCGAACACTAGATCAAGACTTGAGTTTCACTGACGATCCTGTTGTTTCAGTGAACACACCCCCGGTGATGACCATCGTGATTATCCGAAAACGCAAATGATATTCTCACATATGGCAGGGAGATATGGAAATAACCGCGACTTGCAAAAAAAGAAGAAAAACACCTGAGCAGCAATGCGAGCCCGAAAAATCTTTTCCACGTATCCAAGCAGGCGTAACTTCGTCCAGGCGCCTGGCATTTCGCACTGAACTAGAAACAAACAAAGGAAACTGCTACATTACACTCTCCCCATGGCTCAGGGATAAATGTCGTTATTATACATATTACTGCCTAAATCTTATAAATTAAAATATGCAATACAGATGGGTGGCTAACTTCTGCCATCCTTTCTATAACATTTTATTACATGTTCACTGCCTGTGCATGATTATAGGTCCAGATTTCTAGTGTTGGTTTATCTTTAACACAATATTTTTTTTTACATTTAAAAAAATACAAAAAAGAGAGAATGTTTTTAAATGATTCTTTTTAAATTGGGCATTCAAAGTTTTTTGCAATGTAACTCTTTTGTAGATTTTGAAACACGCCATGTTCGCCAGTTAAATCTTGCTACCCAAGAGAGGGCAGAAAAGACGCCATCAGCTGTGTGATGAAGACGCCAAAAACTTCGAACAGGAGTGAGACGGATCTGACGTTAAGTTTGTTGTTGGAGAACAGAAACTACACGCAAGTAGACGTGTACTAGGAATGTGGTCGCAAGTGTTTAAGGCGATGTTAACGAGCATTTTTAAAGAGGAAAAAGCAGAAACAAGCTATCACACATTATGATAAAGACCTGTGACGTGGAATAACTACACGAATAACTACAGAGGTAATCCAGGGGCCAAAGCACAAAGATGGACAGAGGTAAATTGAAATCGTTACTGAAGACGAAGACGTTACTGCATCAGCTGAACAGATACTTCACAAAGACAGTCTGCACCAGCCCATGCCAAGGAAGCAGGGTCTGCTATATATATATATATATAAATATATATATATATATATATATATTGTTAAATCTTGCTAACCAAGAGAGGGCAGAAAAGACGGCGCCAGCTGTGTGAATGAAGGATCTGCAGACAGTGAGTGGGATACTGTGGTGTTGTATTATACCTCATACCGTTCGCGTACATACAAAGCCCAAGCATACAGTGAAATGTAAAGCTGCATGAAAAAGAATTGAAGAAGGAGTGTTGGATTGCAAAAAAAAAATCATTTCACTAGTCGTTAAAGGTATGCACTAAGCCGCAAAACTGCAGAAATCTATCACAACCATGAAAGGGACACCTTTTACCATTTCCGACAGGAAAAGTATAGAAGACTCTATGTTGAGGAAAATGTGATACGATTCATTAAAGATAGGAAAGCCCTACCGATGGTAGCATGATCATTGTGAATGAAAGAAGTGTAGACAGTGAGTGGGAAATCTTGCTACCAAAGAGAGGGCAGAAAAGACGGCATGAGCTGTGTGATGAAGACGCCCAAAACTTCGAACAGGAGTGAGACGGATCTGACGTTAAGTTTGTTGTTGGAGAACAGAAACTACACGCAAGTAGACGTGTACTAGGAATGTGGTCGCAAGTGTTTAAGGCGATGTTAACGAGCATTTTTAAAGAGGAAAAAGCAGAAACAAGCTATCACACATTATGATAAAGACCTGTGACGTGGAATAACTACACGAATAACTACAGAGGTAATCCAGGGGCCAAAGCACAAAGATGGACAGAGGTAATTTGAAATCGTTACTGAAGACGAAGACGTTACTGCATCAGCTGAACAGATACTTCACAAAGACAGTCTGCACCAGCCCATGCCAAGGAAGCAGGGTCTGCTATATATATATATATATATATATATATATATATATATATATTGTTAAATCATGCTAACCAAGAGAGGGCAGAAAAGACGGCATCAGCTGTGTGAATGAAGGATCTGCAGACAGTGAGTGGGATACTGTGGTGTTGTATTATACCTCATACCGTTCGCGTACATACAAAGCCCAAGCATACAGTGAAATGTAAAGCTGCATGAAAAAGAATTGAAGAAGGAGTGTTGGATTGCAAAAAAAAAATAATTTCACTAGTCGTTAAAGGTATGCACTAAGCCGCAAAACTGCAGAAATCTATCACAACCATGAAAGGGACACCTTTTACCATTTCCGACAGGAAAAGTATAGAAGACTCTATGTTGAGGAAAATGTGATACGATTCATTAAAGATAGGAAAGCCCTACCGATGGTAGCATGATCATTGTGAATGAAAGAAGTGTAGACAGTGAGCGGGAAATCTTGCTACCAAAGAGAGGGCAGAAAAGACGGCATGAGCTGTGTGATGAAGACGCCCAAAACTTCGAACAGGAGTGAGACGGATCTGACGTTAAGTTTGTTGTTGGAGAACAGAAACTACACGCAAGTAGACGTGTACTAGGAATGTGGTCGCAAGTGTTTAAGGCGATGTTAACGAGCATTTTTAAAGAGGAAAAAGCAGAAACAAGCTATCACACATTATGATAAAGACCTGTGACGTGGAATAACTACACGAATAACTACAGAGGTAATCCAGGGGCCAAAGCACAAAGATGGACAGAGGTAAATTGAAATCGTTACTGAAGACGAAGACGTTACTGCATCAGCTGAACAGATACTTCACAAAGACAGTCTGCACCAGCCCATGCCAAGGAAGCAGGGTCTGCTATATATATATATATATATATATATATATATATATATATTGTTAAATCTTGCTAACCAAGAGAGGGCAGAAAAGACGGCATCAGCTGTGTGAATGAAGGATCTGCAGACAGTGAGTGGGACACACTGTGGTGTTGCATTATACCTCATACCGTTTGCGTACATACAAAGCCCAAGCATACAGTGAAATGTAAAGCTGCATGAAAAAGAAATGAAGAAGTAGTGTTGGATTGCAAAAAAAATCATTTCACTAGTCGTTAAAAGGTATGCACTAAGCCGCAAAGCTGCAGAAATCTATCACAACCATCAAAGGGACACCTTTTACCATTTCCGACAGGAAAGTATAGAAAAAAGCTGGAAGCTGATGGAAAAGATAGAAAAACAGGACGAGATGAATAATTGCACACAAGTTTATTTTCATCGCAGTATCCAATGTAGTCTTTGCTATCAGACAGTAAGGATGTCGGACCAGCCTATCTGGCTGTTCCTCAGGATTCTGGATTTACCACGATTGATGGTTGGCTTTACAACTCTTTGAGAGCAGCAGTCCTATAGCTTGCGGGTCTTTATGAAGCACAGTCCAAGTTGAAATGTTCCGATCGTTTATGGTACAAGACTCCCAGGAAGAATCGCAAGATACGACGACAAACTTGTACACCTACAGATCAAGGTTGAGGACCGAGCTTCACAGGTAGAAAATATTGATTCACAAATCGACAGCTGTCAGATCATGGAACCACCTGTTGAACAAGGCGGGGATGCTGAACCAGCATTACCAAATGGAGATAGAAGTGACAGAGGAAATTCAGCCACATCAGGGAGTTTGCTGTTTAAAGAAGAAGAAACACATAATTTCCAGAACCGTTCGCAGGTAATGGCTGGGCCTCCAGCAAAAATGAAACAGCCCTGACAAACAGCCCTGCCCCGTCATACTGAAACAAGTGAAAGAGATATCAGTGATGCAAATGTTTCGTTTTTGAAAGAGCGAGACATGCAAGTGGTGAGAAGGTACACACATGACCAGTTTTCAGAGAAAAGAACTGAAAGAAAGGCTGAAAAAAATTGACAAAAGAAGCACCATGACGTTATTATTTTAGAACCACACTACCGTGGTTGAGGGCGCAAATTTGGTAGTAACTGAACACTGTCTACAAGCGCACGTTGTCCGTGGTTAACTATAATAGCACAGATGAGACATGGGAAGAAATTTCAGATTCAGAACAGAGGTCACAGACTGCACACAAAGGAGGAAAGAGCGCGTAGGGTCAAAGGCAACACACGGCTCTGAGCAGAAATCATTGTGCACCGAGCAAAACTGCTATAGCATTTGATGGAAGACACACACTTAGGCTAGTGTCTTGTGTTAAGTGTTATTCTTAAGTGTTAGAAAACAGAAATTGAAAAATTAAAAGAGGTATTATTTGTTGTACCTCTATATATATTTATATATGTTATATATTTAAATATATCGGTGACATTTATTAGTATGTATATATATATATATATATGTAAAATAAACCGTCTTGTCTGTCCGCGTGCAACACCTGTCAGACCTTTTCTCTGTGTGCGTATATATGAAATTTTACTTTAAATTTAAATTTCATCAGAAAATAAACTTTCGCGTACACCTATACTTTCAACAGCGACCTGTCGGTAAAACGTGATGAAATGATACAAAAAATGAAAAACACTGTACAAACAAATGGCACATTTAAGAAATCAGCCCTTAAACCACTTAACGGTTAACACTTAACGACAAGGCTTAACGATAAATTATAACACTTAAGGACGGGGCTTCCTCATTTTGAAGACTTTTTTACATCAATGATATATAATGTGGTTTTAAAAGAAGTAAGAAGTGTTAATCCTTGGGCACACTAATTTTTCTGAAAATTAGACATTTTTTCCATATATTTTAGGTACCCGAGGCATACTTTAAGATTTAAGCATATCCCGATCTCCAGCCATAAGACAAAATAAACGATCATGAGAGTGTCTTTTGCTTTATAAATTTTTTTATTTTCATTTCAATTAAAATGAATATGATCATAATTTCCAGGTGTTTCCAAACGGTCAAAAATACGCGCCGACTGTCTGGCTTTTGGCGCGGGCCAGACGGCTCTGTTACACTGTGTCTATTTCTGTCTGGCGCCCTCGGGGCACCCGGTGTGCTGGCTTGAGCCGAGAGAAATGAGGTCGCTATAGCAACGACCTAGATAATATAACAGTCCTGTGTAGTAATCTTTATAACTTCCTTCATCATACCGTATATAATATTATAAATATAAACACTGGAAAAACATTGTACTTGAATAAATAGAATAAATAAAGAATTGTTTACAGTTTACCCTTAGTAGGGGTTTGTAATTTCAAAATGTTGTAGTTTGGCAAGTCGTAAACTGGATACGAGTGATCTTGAGGACTAAATATAGTATCGTATGCATGTATCATATGCCCACGGGGTCCACAATCATTTAATAATAATATCCTTTTTACATATATTTGAAGCAGAGAGTACCTTAATCTGAATATAAAATAGATCAATTGTAATCTTTCTTTTTTTAGTATGACACATGACAACATTCAATCTTTATTGGCAATAATTTAAAAATGTGAATAACACACAATATAACAGTCCTGTGTAGTAATCTTTATAACGTTCCTTCGTCATATAGTATATAATATTACAAATATAAATATTGAAAAGAAAATTAGACTTGAATAAAGATAACCGAAAATTGGTAAAAAACACAAAATTTCAGAATAAATAGAGATTTGTTTACAGTTCCTCGGAGTGTAAAAACACATGTATAACAATAATTATATCCTTGTACAAATCTTGAAACAGAAGGCATATTGATATAAAAAAATTAGCCTTCAAACAAAGGACACCTGATAACAAAAGGCGGGAATGAAAGAATAATAATAATAATAATAATAATAATAATAATAATAATAATAATAATAATGGTAATAATAATATTATTAATAATAACAATAAACATATAATAATAGTAGTACTTAACTGATGCTAAAAATAATAAAAGAGCAATGGTAATATTCATAATAATAATATTCTATGAATATATGTGGGATCGATCACCCAAAACACCGTTCAGGTTAGGGTGTTAAGGTTTGGGTTAGAAATAAAATTCCGGACCAGACAACCACAGTGGTGTTTTAATGACTGCATATATGTTAAATGAATACAACGTTCTTATTGTGAGGCATATATGGAAAATACTACAGTTCATTATCATGTATAACATATAAATATTTAGTTAAATGCAGCGGCAAAATGAAGTGAAATAAATACAGATAAATGCCATGGTAAAATACTTTCTGCACAAGCTTTCGTTTTATTGGATTGACCGTTCAAAATCACAGAAAAACCGTCGGGAATTATGAAATAAGGTGCGATTTAAATATAATTAAAGTGTTGACCTGTTGAATATTTTTTCTTTATAAAAATTTAAATAAAGCCCCTATTATTTGTCCCACTGAATAATTTAAGTCATCAGCAGCAGCAGCTGTACACATGTTAACGCCACACGCATGTATATCTATGTATAACCTCTTCACTTTCATGGGACACCCGAGACGCTGCTGACCTCCGCCGCTTTAATGGCTGGACAGGGCTAACAAATAGCAGACCGGGCCAGGATCAAAGACTCTAGAAATTAGAAAGTATATTGCAACAGGGTCTCTTAAATAAAACTCAAAGCGCGATACTAGCTTGAATATTATTCCAAATTCCTTTTGACCAGATTTTTTACTGTAATCGGCTGAAATTTTGCTATTTTTCAAATCTAAATTTCTAAGTCTTTAGTCTCTGAAATTTTGAGAAAAATCTGACGGCTGGTCTTCATTTGGTGAACTTGAATTGGTCTATAAATTAAAATATCCCTCAAATGAACGCATAATTAAAATTTTCAGTCTAAAACTCAAGAAAATTTAATACGCCCGTTCCAAAATAAAATATATAATAATACAATAAAATATGCGAGCATTATATGCGTTATAACTGAACCAAACTCTCAGACAAAATGATAATAAATGTCACCCGCTTTTAATGTCGGAGATGCAAAAACCGATAACAGGACTTGCTACACCCTGTTTTTAGTGTAGAGACCAAAGACTTGGGTGTTTATAATAGACCAAATAGGAAAAAACATTGAACTCACTGTGTACAAATGCACTTTTTTAACGTTATTAACCACAATTCCAGAACATTTTTATAATTTTTCCACAAGCTTTCCTCGTTATTATGAAATACCCCGTTATTATGAAATACCTCGTTATTATGAATAACCTCGTTTTTATGAATAACCCCGTTATTATGAAATACCTCGTTATTATGAAATACCTCGTTTTTATGAATAACCCCGTTATTATGTACTACCTCGTTATTATGAAATACCTCGTTTTTATGAACCTCGTTATTATGAAATACCTGGTTATTATGAAATAACTCGTTTTTATGAAAAACCTCGTTATTATGAAAAACCTCGTTATTATGAAATACCTCGTTTTTATGAATAACCCCGTTATTATGTATTACCTCGTTATTATGCTATACCTCGTTATTATGAAATACCTCGTTATTATGAAATACCCCGTTATTATGAACAATCTCATTATTATGAAATACCTCGTTATTATGAAATACCTCGTTTTTATGAATAACCCCGTTATTATGTACTACCTCGTTATTATGAAATACCTCGTTTTTATGAACCTCGTTATTATGAAATACCTGGTTATTATGAAATAACTCGTTTTTATGAACAACCTCGTTATTATGAAAGACCTCGTTATTATGAAATACCTCGTTATTATGAAATACATCACTTATTTCGTCCATGCATTAGACAGACTAAAATATGTCCCGGTTTGCCAAATCTCTTTTTTATTTACACTGCACATTGTTGTTTTCGGAAATGCTGGCAATATTTGAATTTATTTTGTCATCAGTTCAGTCGACATTTTTAAACACTCACTTAAGACACATTTATTTTTAGCACACTACAATGACTTTTAATTCTATCTTTCCCCCTGTCTTATTGGTTTTAGTTTCTGCTTCTAGGTAGATTTCTTTTATGGACTTTTTTATGTGAAGTGCTTTTGAACGTACTTAGTGTATGAATATAAATGTGGTATATAATAATAATAATAATAATAATAATAATAATGACGTGAACATTTAAAGAAATATTACGAAAACTGGCCGCTCACTCAATACTCTTTCTTTTACGTACAAGGTAGAACGAGACTTTTCATGTGCGTGGCCTAACTGGAGGCGAGTTCCCACGCTTTGAGGCACAGGTGTTCAGACGCGGGGCGGGGCCAAGGCATTTCGTAAGGGTGCGTGATCATTTGTAACTTTGAAAATAATCCCGCTAGCTGTTTGGTCTAAAGCGAATGGACGTCCCCATAGCAACGAAGCATGCAATACACTTGCCCTCTCTCTATATAAAGAAATCGGCTATATTCATTGATCAGGTTCTCTTTAAAATGGGCAAGTGCTCGGATCCTTCTTGCCCTGGGGGCTATAATTATTACAGGTTGAAATGTGGCCACTATTTGTGCTACCATTGTCTCATATGCCGGTATGTGCCACATTTCACTGTGGCACCAAACAACAGGCGCAGGTTGGGAGCAATATGCATTCAGTGTAAATGCTCACAGTGCCGGCATATGAGGCAATAGTAGCACCCAAAAAAAATTTAAAAAAAAAACACAAAAAACACCCCCCCAAAAAAATAAAAAAACACAAAAAACACCAAAAAAATTGTGTGTGCAAATTTTAACACACACATAAATATTAGTCTGTATTTCTATCTATGTGTAACATATCGTAAGCGTGTCATATTTTTAATATCTTGGTGCCGGCATTGTCAATCAGATATGGTCTTATTGTAACAGTAGGTGTGTCATGTTTATTCCTTTTCATCCGGTACAAATATCTTGAGCGAGAAACTTTTAGCCTTTCTTTTTTTTTATCAGGTTTTAAGATATTAGGTTGAAGGTTAGGTTTTAGGTTATGTTTTAAGTTTAATTCTTTATGTTTTTAGATTTCAGGTTTCAGATACGGTTTTAGGTTTCATGCATGTTAACCATTTCCTTTTTTTCAATGTCATATATTGTTTGTCTTTTTTATCCCGAACAAATATCTTGAGCTGGGCATTACACAAAATATTTTCTGAGGATGTGTCTTTTTTAATTTCTTAGTGCCCGGACGCATCTCATTTTTTAAAATATTGGTCTTTGTTGTCAAACTATTTAATATTTATGATTCGGTTCAAACATCTTTAGCAATGCATTGTTGCCCAATATTATCTGTAGACGTATCGTTTTAATATCTTGGTCCGTCAATCTGTTTCCAATTTGATTTTACCATAAAGATTGGATTGTATGTGCGGTTTTCTAATTATAAAATTGTTTATCCTTGTTCTGTTTGTTATTTTTATCCGGATCAAATATCTTGAGAGATAAATTTTTGCTCTGTAGGCGTGTCTTTTTCAATATCTCGGTGCCGCAGTCTAGTTGGGATATGGTTTGATTGTAAAGATTGGCCGCTGTGCGCGCTTTAATAATTATAAAAATATCCCTACTTTCTACGCGGCTTTTATATAGAACTGTCAAGAATATTCTGTCCTCTTTGTTTCTTTTTATACCGAATAAATATCTTGAGCGATGAATTTTTCCCGAATATTTTCTGTAGGCGTGTCGTTTTTAATTTCTCTATGACGGCGGCCTGGTTGCGATATTGTTTTATTGTACAGATTGGCCTCTGTGTGCGTTTTAATAATTAAAGAAATATCAATGCTTTCTACGCGGTTTTTATATAGACAGGTGAGGAATTTTCTGTCCTCTCTGTTCCTTTTTATGCCGATTAAATATCTCGAGCGATGGATTTTTGCCGAATATTTTCGTAGGCATGTCGCTTTTAATTTCTTGGAGCCGGCGGTCTGGTTGCAATATGGTTTTATTGTAAAGATTGGCGTCTGTGTGCGTTTTAATAATTAAAGAAATATCCAAGCTTTCTACGCGGTTTTTATAAAGACCTGTGAGGAATTTTCTGACCTCTCTGTTCCTTTTCATGACGAATAAATATGTCGAGCGATGGATTTTTACCGAATGTCGCTTTTAATTTCTTGGCTCCGGCAGTATAATGTCAAAAGAGCAAACGTTCACGAATGTATACATTTATTCACAATATATATATATATATTAGAAGAATACCCGATGGATTATAACAGTATACTAAGTGGGCACACACCGACGGCACACTACTTTCCAATCATAAAGTATTAAATAACAGGATACGAGTTATAAACCGTATATTTTTATATTTCACAGTTGTGGAAGGGTTGATACTTGATAACAAATTGGTGGACTTTTTACATGCCGCCAGGGGGAACCTCGGCTTAGACCTACCAATTTTGAAACAAAAAATTTCTTTATCAAACGAGTCGCATCGTCAGGCTAATATTTATTTTTCTTTCGCCGAATCTCAGCAGCACAGGAGACTGGATATTAACATTACCGTTTTATATTGCAATAACTGTACAAAAAGACCAGATCGGGGTTTGGGAAAAGTTGTGAACAGTCAGAGTTCTAACCATTCCTCAGATGTAACGGCTTGGCGGCACAGTGGAATTGTCTGGGCCGCCGCGCCACATTTTGTCTCGTTATTGAAACATGGGTCTGGGTTCAAATCCACGGCAGGGAATGTTTTTTTTTCATTATTTTTCCCAATCTTTTAAATCTTAAAAGAAACGTTTTAAAGGTATGTATATTATTTCAAATTTCATGACGGTTAGTGGTAATTTGTGAATGGTGAGAAAATCGCTGCTAATGGGACAGATGGCCAACCCGACTCAATTTGATTAAATGTAATAATTACCTTTCCTGAAAAATAATAGGCCCAAATCAATAATGTTTTTTCACAGGTCAGCCTTAGACCAAAGAATACCAAATGATATTAACACCTACATTTATACATACATACATATATTGATTTATACATATATACATACGTATAGACATGCAAACGCACATGTATGCTTAGATTACATACATACATGTGTTTAGATATGTATATCTGTAAGGAGGTATATCACTTGTGTGAATGTAAGAATAACTTCAAACGTCTTCAGAAAAAAACAACTTGAATGCTAGAGCCGTCTAACGCAAACGAAACATGTACAATTATTTATTAATGGAAATTTACGTTAATTCTTTAATTTTCTTCACAGACACCGCCTTTATGACCTTTTCAACATATCACTTTCAAGGGTGAAACGTTTTGAGGTCGAGGTATAGACAGGATGTTTTAGCTTACGTCCTCTTTTCTAATTTGATTTATCCAAATCTAGAAAACTGTAGAAACAAATGGCGTATTTAAGAAATCAGCGCTTAAACCACTTAAAGAATAACACTTAACATAACACTTAATAACACTTAGCAACACTTTACTTTTCTGTATAACACTTAGGCACAGGCGACACCCGGAGGACTAGTTCTGCCTTCAGTATAAAGTCCCTTCTTTGAGATGCATATATATACATATATATATATACATATAATATATATACAAAGACATATATATTATTAATTAATTATGCAGATAACATATGTGTATATATTTAAATATATATATGTGTATATATATATTTATGTGTGCCTTCTTGATAACACTTAATAACACTTAGGATATAACACTTAATACTTGATAACACTTAATAACACTTTGCTTTTAACACTTAAGGTTAAGTGTTATGTAGCAACAACACGTAAGCTTAAGTGTTAAGTAACAACAACACGTAAGACTAAGTGTTACAGGAGCTTAACATTTAAGCCAACAACACTTA
This sequence comes from Sipunculus nudus, assembly GCA_026874595.1. Lineage (NCBI taxonomy): Eukaryota > Metazoa > Annelida > Sipuncula > Golfingiida > Sipunculidae > Sipunculus > Sipunculus nudus. The sequence continues at coordinate 24,944 of CM049319.1, forward strand.
AGCTTAAGTTTTATTTAAGCTTAAGTGTTATGTAAAGTGTTAAAAATAAGACTTAAGCACACTTAGGCTAGTGTCTTGTGTTAAGTGTTATTCTTAAGTGTTAGAAAACAGAAATTGAAAAATTAAAAGAGGTATTATTTGTTGTACCTCTATATATATTTATATATGTTATATATTTAAATATATCGGTGACATTTATTAGTATGTATATATATATATATATGTAAAATAAACCGTCTTGTCTGTCCGCGTGCAACACCTGTCAGACCTTTTCTCTGTGTGCGTATATATGAAATTTTACTTTAAATTTAAATTTGAATTAAATTTCATCAGAAAATAAACTTTCGCGTACACCTATACTTTCAACAGCGACCTGTCGGTAAAACGTGATGAAATGATACAAAAAATGAAAAACACTGTACAAACAAATGGCACATTTAAGAAATCAGCCCTTAAACCACTTAACGGTTAACACTTAACGACAAGGCTTAACGATAAATTATAACACTTAAGGACGGGGCTTCCTCATTTTGAAGACTTTTTTACATCAATGATATATAATGTGGTTTTAAAAGAAGTAAGAAGTGTTAATCCTTGGGCACACTAATTTTTCTGAAAATTAGACATTTTTTCACATATATATTAGGTACCCGAGGCATACTTTAAGATTTAAGCATATCCCGATCTCCATCCATAAGACAAAATAAACGATCATGTCTTTTTTTGCTTTATAAATTTTTTTATTTTCATTTCAATTAAAATAAATATGATTATAATTTCCAGGTGTTTCCAAACGGTCAAAAATATGCGCCGACTGTCTGGCTTTTGGCGCGGGCCAGACGGCTTTGTTACACTGTGTCTATTTCTGTCTGGGCCCTCGGGGCACCCGGTGTGCTGGCTTGAGCCGAGAGAAATGAGGTCGCTATAGCAACGACCTAGATAATATAACAGTCCTGTGTAGTAATCTTTATAACTTCCTTCATCATACCGTATATATTATAAATATAAACACTGGAAAAACATTTTACTTGAATAAATATAACCAAAAATTGGTTAAAAATACAAACCTTTAGAATAAATAAAGAATTGTTGTCACCCGTTATGTTATGTTTTTTGGGTTAGAAAAGGTGGCTTGGCGAGATGTCGCATTACCTAACTTTGACATGTATTATTGTATTAAAAAATGGTCTCAGACGTAAATTATCCTTCCCTTTTTGTTAATCTACATGAAACAATAGTAATTGACAATCATATGAATGTGGTGCGCAAACTCAGAAATGGTTATTGTCCATGCCGCCGGGGGGCATCCTTGGCTTAGGCCTACCCTTCTAAAAAATTTCAGACTTGTGTTTGTTTTCATTCACTGAATCTCATTGGCATTCGACACAGGGAATAAAGATCACACCACGGCAGGTCGGGGCTGGTGAAAAATTGTCAACATTAAGAGTTATATAGGAGGTTGGGGGTTCGAATCCGCGGCGGGGAATGGTTTACTTTTTTTCCTTTTTTTCCACCTTTTTATATTTAAAATACTGCGTTTACGTTATGTATATTATTTCATAATTCCTGGCGGTTTCTTGGTAATTTATGAATGGTAAATCAATTAATGAGGCCAATTAGATGAAAGGTGTGCGAGCTAAGAAACAGTTACTGTTCCTGCCACCAGGGGGCGACCCAGGCTTATGGGCCAGAAGACCGGCTGGACCCATTTGGTGAAAATAACGGGTCCAAATGAAAGGGATTTTAACAGATTAACAACCCTGGGTCCAACCCCGTTAAAACGATCGACCTGGTTATAATGTCCAACCTCGTTAAAATGATCAACCTGGTTAAAATGAACAATGTGGTTAAAATGAACAACATGGTTAGAATGAACAACCTCGTTTTAATGTCCAACCTCGTTATAATGTACAACCTCGTTATACTGTTCAAGTTTTGCCGTGCTTGAACCAACGTACGCAAACTCGTAGGCAAATATATATATATATATATATGTATATAATATATATGTACTATAAAAGAATATTGAGGCCAGTCAGGCAAAATAGTTAATGTTCCTGCCACCAGAGGGCGACCTAGACTTATCAGCTTGTGTCCAAATGAACGGGATTTTAACAGATAACCCTTGTGTTTGTCGGACTAGTATCTCTCTCCATATATATATATATACATATGTATAGTTATATACTCCTGTGTAGTTTTACATTAAATTTTAATTAAAATTTGGTCAAGGTGGCCCAAAAAGCCAGGATCCAAGTATACAAACAGCATTGTAACATTTATTGTTTTTTTAATTAATTATTAATTATTTATGTCTTTTGGAAACACACATCCTGTTGAAAAAAGACCTTTTTTGAATAGCGTGATTGATTTTTTAAAGAGTTTGTGTTAAGTGTTATCTACTAACCCTTAGGTAGGTTAACAGTGAACTGTAGAAAAAGCCGGTTATTTCCAAAAGTTTTCAAATTAAATTTTCAAAACTTGTGTCCCACGGCCCAGTTTACTGCTTCTCGTCATATTATGCCGTTATATATATAAATATATATATATATATAAAAAAAAATATATATATATATATATATTCACACCCACATAACTACTCATGTAAGAACAAATTCACGTTGAAACGCACGACCCCTGGCGGACAGATGGTAATCGAAAGTCGATACGCTGGTCAATAAGTTGTATTCTAACCCTTAGGTAGGTTAACAGGGAAATTTAGAAAAAATCGTTTATTTTCAAAAGTTTTCAATTTAATTTTTCAAAACTTGTGTCCCACGGTCCAGTTTACTGTTTCTCGTCATATTATGCCGTTATATATATAAATATATATATATATATATACATAAATATATATATATATAATCACACCCACATAACTACTCATGTAAGAACAAATTCACGTTGAAACGCAGCGACCCCCTGCGGACAGATGGTAATCGAAAGTCGATACGCTGGTCAATAAGTGGTATTCTAACCCTAAGGTAGGTTAACAGGGAAATTTAGAAAAAATCGTTTATTTTCAAAAGTTTTCAATTTAATTTTTCAAAACTTGTGTCCCACGGTCCAGTTTACTGCTTCTCGTCAAATTATGACGTTTGTTGGTCAAGGTTGCCCAAAAAGCCAGGATTTTGCGGAGTTTTTAAAAATTAATTTTTTTTAATTTAATTTTCAAAATCTGTCCAAGTGTACAAAAAGTTTACAGTATATCTGTTTAGTATTTTAAATTTTTAATTCAACTATACTGTCAGTCGCGCCCCCTGCCGTTAAGTGTTGGGTAACGCCTTAACCTGTGGTCAGTGGAACCGGTCAGCCGCGTGTGGGCGAACCCTCTGTCTCTCCTACGTTTTGGAGCCTAAGTAAACCAGGGGGTTTGCCCACTCTCCCTCTCCCTCTCCGCCCACAATGGCCGCCGGCTGACCGTATGGGGGCGGCCATCTCTACCGTAAAGCCTTTATTTCAATCGGCCTTGACCGGTCAGATGGGGTCAAACTTTTATAAATTCTGTTAAAATTCAAATTTTCCATAAAAATGTGCGCTTTTATTTTTTTGGGGTCAAGAATTGTCCACTGCACCTAACCCTGTACACTGTAGCCTCGCTAATGACCTCTGGTCATTGTGATTGACCAATATATGTTTTTGACTTAGCCAACACCTAAGCAGAAGTGTCCTAACCCTGGAATTTAGTGCCAGCGATGGCCGCAGTGGTCAATGGGGGGCGCCACCTTCCGGTATCATTTTGCCCCGAAAAATTTAAAATTTGTTAAGTAAATTTAAGTAAGTCAACTTAATCGGCTGCTTAAGCAGTAAGTCATTTGAGTTATATCCTGTGTAAGTGTTGAAAATTTTGCTTAAGCAGTGTGATAACCCAGGGTTAGTATAGGGGTGTTTCGTGGTTAGCGTTTTAACACGTTAGTCTAAGTGTCGCATACTTAAGCAAGTCACTTAAGACCAAAACCCACTTAAGGCTCCCCTAAGTCTTGTTAAGTTGTGTCTAAGTGGTGACTAACGTCCGGTATCTAACCCTAACCCTAACCCTAACCCTAAACCCTAACCCTAACCCTAACCTAACCCTAACCCTAACCCTAACCCTAACCCTAACCCTAACCCTAACCCTAACCCTAACCCTAACCCTAACCTAACCCTAACCTAAACCTAAACCCTAACCTAACCCTAACCTAACCCTAACCCTAACCCTAACCCTAACCCTAACCCTAACCCTAACCTAACCCTAACCCTAACCCTAACCCTAACCCTAACCCTAACCTAACCCTAACCCTAACCCTAAACCCTAACCCTAACCTAACCCTAACCCTAACCCTAAACCCTAACCCTAACCTAACCCTAAACCCTAACCCTAACCCTAACCCTAACCCTAACCCTAACCCTATATGTCGTGTTTACTAGAGTGAAATTATTGTTGTTCTTGATATCAGAGTACTTATTATATTTCCAAGAACAAATACATTTTGTGTAATGTAGTGTTGTGTACTACAACTTACCTGATAAACGATCAAAATAATTGTTTGTTGAATCACATTCAACATATTCTTGATAAGAGACATAAAGGGAAAATAACGATTGTCTTGATAACAGAGTCTGGGACTGCGTGGCCCTTGATCTAAGAAGTTTTCATATTTCATTTCAAATGATATATATTTGATGCCTGTTAGGCGTTTGGGTGTAATATGTAACCATGAATTCATGCGTTTTATATTTCATCAAAATCTTTTTGGACGTATAACCGTTGTAACACACGTACACATACGTATGTGTTGTACATGCGGTATCTATCTCTCTTTCCTCCTTGCTTTCTCTGTCTCCGTATATATATATATATATTTCAAGAGAGAGAGAGAGAGAGATGTATGAAAAACCATGCTGGTTCATTTTATTTAGAATTGAAATTGAATACACAGAAAGATCGGTTCCCTGCTGATTACTTTTCTGTGTATTCATTTTCCATATCGATCGTCACAGCTCAACGCAAAATTACTTGAAGGCTTGCTTAAAAGATCAGTAGGATTTATATGCTGACATTAAGTATTTAGGAAGTGCAAATTGTTTTCATTTGAGGAAACAAAAAAATAAACATCAAATGGTCTTTCCTTGAATTGTTACTGATAAATAACAATATTGAAATTGACACAAATACTGCAACACTATAACCTGAATATTGCTTGATTATACATTTATATATAAACATGTATTAGATATATATATATATATATATATATATATATATATATATTCCAACTGCATTCACCTGAAAAAGACTGTTGGAATTTATAGTGTTTTTTTTTCTGTGTTATATATATATATATATATATATATATATATATATATATATATATATATATATATATATATGCATGTGTGCGTTGTGGTTGAATACAGCCTAAATCTAAGCATGATTGAATCAGACTCTTTAAGGTGATATTACAACTGTACTTTTTCATCAAAATACCTGAAATACCAACGTAATATGTTGTGTACCTTTGGCCGTGTTAACATAATGTTCTCACTTATAAAGAAGCTGGTCTGGTCGCCGACCATTGGATTGTTTATCTGAGGTCTATCAAGTACATGCAGCTGCACCACAGTACACGGTTTTCCAGTCATTTTCTCAACAGAGTTGGTTAGTCGGCTATAGATTTATTTGTCGTTTTGTTAGTGTCAATGTCAATGGAATTTTATGGGAATTGCTTTTCGTAAAGAAGAGTTTATGACCAGTTGTTGGTACTTTTGAATTGGAATTTAAATAGCCATGGTAAAATAATGATATGTATTTATTATTAAACCTCCTGGAGTTCAGGTGTTTATGCAGGGGGCTTATTATACTAATTTATGTCCTGTCAATAAGGCATCAGGATGAATCCCTGTTCAGAGTTCACCGTAATGTTTCGGTAGCTCGACTCAAGAGTGTTATTCTAAACACTTACCCACCTCCGACACGACCACGAGTGGAGTTCAGTTATACACGGTACATAGTTATCGTAATTATTGCTCTGGCGGAGAAATTTTATCTGAGCCCGAAGCAGGTGGGTCTCGAGTCTATGATTCGTAATTAATTATGACTTAAGCTAAATAAAAACGAGTGGGTTTGTCTTGTTGGGGATGTTAACATTTTACCCCTAAATCAGACACTTTAATGAAAACAAATGTGTTAAATGATGTCAGTAATCAATGTTTAACAGTCGACGTCCTATAAATTACAAATTTACTTTTATCTTGTTCAGCATGTATGACATACACACGACCGAAATACATAAACAAAACGGTTCTTAGAACAGTCATGATGTGCCAACTGTATAATAATAATAATAATAATAATAATAATAATAATAATAATAATAATAATAATAATAATTAATATTATTATTTTTATTAAGTTCTGCCAGTTCAACAGAGAACTTTAAAAAAATCGCTGTTTCATAATGTCAGGCGTACTTACACACAGACACAGACACAGACACACACACACACATATATATATATATAAATATAGACATATGCAAGTACTGCAAGAACTTTTAAGTCTAGAATTTTATATTTGAAACAGAGACGCGAAAAATTGACATTTCTGTTACAAGATGGCGTAAACGAATCGGCGCTAGGAGACGCCACCCGGCCTTTATGCGTGTGGCTCTGGCACCTTGTTAGTTGAAGCATCCCATTCTTCGATACATCACTAAACTTCTATTTCTGTGAATTATTAAGGAAAAGTTTATCAGTAGTGAAACGAAGAATTGCGAAGAATGTCTTTACCTAGAAAAGATTAAAATTACTGGTTGAATCCTGCGAATGAGAAAATTCGAAGTTTCTTGTTATTTTCACATTGCCGATCTTCACCTTCTGACCACTGAGCGGAGAGAAGCGACGTCTGGTGGACATTTGGACAATTATCACTTTCTCTCAATGCCACGGGGCGTCTTGATTATTTCTAAATGTCTCTAGATCATTTTATAATTCCCAGTTTACTTCGAATTTCATTTAACCATTATTTGCAATTTCCAAAATTAAAAAAAAGGAGCATTATGTAATAATAACGATATATAAATAAATTTTTTGTTCTATGTAACTATATATATATGGTGTAAAACCATGTACGTCAAATATGATTCTTATGTCATAGTAAAATAACGATTAAGCATATGCTGTAATTTATATTTGTCCCACCGAAAAAGATATGGACATTCAGGTTCTTTTAAGAATCTAACAAACTGGCTGAACACGTACATACGTACACTCCAAAAAAGTAAGCGCTGTGTTAACAAAACAATAATATATATTTAAATGAGTTAAAAAAAGGATGTTGCTAGCCTTTAGATCAGAGCTACACAGAACACTATGTCGAGAAATTGTCTCAGTAGTCTCTCATGTGTAATTCTAATAACCTGATCAGAAGTTATGTACAACTTTGTTTTAAATAGAAATTATGATTATCAGAGTACAGTTAGCCTGTTTTAGATATATGACATGTAAATGTGTAAATGATAAGTCCTTAGCACATGAAATATGACTATTAAGAGAATAAATAATGTTTGTTTAAGCAGAAGCCAAAATTGAGTGTGACTGTTAAGGTGAGTATCTGACAGAAACCACGACTATCGTGTATATGTTGTTATGATCGTTCAGGACAAGTTAACTTACGATATACTCATTATATAAGCATAAATTATTGGAACGACGTATGTAATGCCCAACGATAAACCAATGAATTGCTAATACAATATGTATAGATATTTAACTACCTCACTAGCAAATTGATATAATGTTTGTCTACAGGGGTTCGCCTTTGTACCCATTATATGAGTGTGAGGCCCGATCACTGAAGTTATTATGGTCCGATCGATGAGTGTGAGGTACGATCACTGACGGTATCATGGAGAGGTGCTTGTCGTCTGGGCCTAGACACTGACACTCGCTTAAGGAAACTTCAAGTGTAACACTAAAGACAGCCTAACCAGGATTCAGAAATATTCAGAAGACTTTGTTTTATATATAATATATAATATATATATATATATATATATATATATATATATATATATATATATATATATAACTCGGTGCACCTGGACACGTATATACGGCCATTTGAAACATATGTGCATTGTGTATCACTGAAATTGTTTAATTATTTAACTTTTATATTTTCAACAAGTCGTTCGTGCTCATTTTCCCTGGACAATTTCTAGAGGTCCAGCCGACATCTATTAATTCGGTAACTTGGGAAATAAGTATTGGCATAATTTACTCTTAATATATGAAATACTGTTCATATATTAAATGAATGACTCGAATGGTGTAAAGATGTAATTTTAAAGATGTAATTTGCTTCATTTATGTAATTGCATTAACTTGTAATAGGTATTTTCATAATACTATTTCTTAATACTTTTAGAGCAATTTGCTGAGTACAGCTGTATAATAAGTCAGTCTTTCTTGTAGTGGTGGTAGCTAGAGGCTTTCACAGCTGTGGAGGAAGGTCTTGGGTAATCTGACCTTGAGCAGTGACTGGCCGGAAACTGGAAGTCTCATCCTGAGGCGTTTGGTTGTTCTAGGCTGTACAAGGCTAAGGTACAATGGGCTAGGTAGGACATTCTTTTCTCTTAACTGTGTAAATTCCCTTCAATAGGCAGCTGGCAGTCTATAATAAATCCATATTGATAATACCCCTTCTGATAGTTGTAATGAAAACCAGGTATGGACATAGCTTATAGCTATATTGGCGTTATAGGGCTATATGGCAATTTGCGATAAAGGTGTTTATACCTTTTTATTATAAACTGTATACTTGGTCTTCACATTTGATTATTTGTGAGGCCGGTGGTAGTAATTGATACTACGATAATCAGTGTCACACGATAGGTTTTTGAAACTGTTGTTTACGGTTAATTATGTGTGAGGCCGGTGGCAGCGATAAATGCTGCGTAAACCAGGGTCACACAGTAAGTTTATGAATCATTGAATAGGTTATTGTTTTGTGTGAGTCCAGTGGCAGGGATAGATACTGCGTTAATTAGGATCACACGGAGACGTACAGTGTGGTTGCGTCGGTGAGACCATTAAAGCTCACATTTTGATTAAAGCTAGGTCTACGTGTGGAATCATAATTGCTTCTAATGTGTACGAACATGAAGTAGTAGTTAGTAGACTCATACGGGTAAAACGTTCACGTAGAAACGTGGGTGCCTCGCTGTTAGCCAAAGAGGTTGTGAGAGAACACGTTAGTTTGTTGGACAAACTGAGTGATTCTATAAAAGATAGCATAAATAACAATTCTTGTGGTGAAGTTGGATTTGGAATGGTATATATGTATTTCAATTCCCGTGCATTATCGTGCAGGGTTAGGTTGTTGCCGACTGTGTCAAGATAGATACTAGTCGCAAGTCTTAGTTCTATTTACACCATGTAGTTGTTCGAGCCAGAACAAAATGGATGTGATATCCATTAGAGGAAATACCGCTGACCTTAGGAAAGAGATTGGGTTGAAGGAAGCTGATTTGATAGCTTTCATAGACGGTGCTATCGCTGATTCTAATGTTGAGGCTCAAGCTGCCAAAGCTGAAGCAGAAGCAGCTAGAAAAATACTTGAGAAAGAAAGGAAAGCTCAGGAGGCAGAGGCTATTAGACAAGCTCAAGCTCAGAAGGCAGAGGCAATTAGACAAGCTCATAGGGCAGAGGCAATTAGACAAGCTCATGGGGCAGAGGCAATTAGAAGAGCTCAAGACGCTGAGGCCGAAAAACACTATGAACTAGAAAGGTTAAAGTTAGAAAAGGAACACGAGTTAAATCTAAGTAATGCTAGTGCAACTGAGACTTCTATTTCTCAAAATTATCCGATGGGAGTCTCTCCTGTTTCTTTACCTTAATTTGATGTGGAGAAGGAAAACTTCGATGCTTTATCAAACATTTTGAAAGCATTGCTTTAAGTATAGAATGGCCAACAATGATATGGGCAACATTCTTAAGCTGTCTCATGTATGGTGGCATGGCTTTAGAAGCCATATATCGAATGAGTATAACTGATACGATGTCATAAACTAAAGTAAAGGAAGTGCTTATGCACAAGTTAAGACCGACACGGAAAGGATTTCGAAAGAAATGTAGAACTTGTAAACCAGAGAAAGGGGAAACCCCCGATCCTTCTGTGGTCACACTCAAAAATTATTTCGATAGATGAATAGACTGATCAAAGATAGAGATTTCCTATGAGAGTTTTAGAGATTTAACTCTATGTGAATAATTCAAGAACTGTTGTGACAGAGAATTGTTGGTATATATCAAGGAAAGAGAAAGTGCTACTCTCATACGGATTACCAAATTAGCGAAAACATATGTACAAGCCCACGGATTGAATTCATTTTCTTCTTAGGGGATCAGATAGAGGTGGACGTAGAGTCTAGGTACCACAAAAACCAGACTCCAGAGCCAAGTAAAAGTACAGGGCCAGGCGTAGATTTCCAGCGGGAGGAGAAAGGGCCGATAGTAAGAGAGATGAGAAAACCAGGAAAGATATCATGTTAGGTGTGTGCAGTAAATCATTATAGGCGTGATTGTCCTCAGTTAAAAAGACGGGCAGCTCAGGGCATGGTGACTCAGGGAACATCATATAAATCCATATAAAAGAGCAACCGGTTTAGAAAAAGCACGGGATCCTCTGAACACTTGTGAACAGGAAGCCGATGTTAAAAAGAGAGTAGATGAACAAATGCGTAAACTTGGAATGGCTAATGAGGAAGTAGGGGCTATGTTTAAAAAACATGCCAATAGTGTCTGGGAGAATTATGCAAGATAATACCCCAGTATCAGTACCGAAAGATTCCAGATGTAGTACTTGTGCAATCAGATCAGACCTTGTAAAAGCAGATCAAAGGATTGACAGGGTTCAATCAGTGGTTCTCATTGATGGCACAGTAATAGTATTTCCTGTTGACAATATCAATATCGACTCACCATACATGTCACAACAGGTGGAAGCTTTAATCTTCCAAACTCATTATGTGAAGTAGTGATAGGCAATGTGTAAGGAGCTAGAGATCCGCATGATTTTAACTTAAATTGGCAACTGGTACCAGCAATTGAAGACGCATCAATTACAGCAGTCAGGGATGATAATGATAGAGTAGAGCAAGTCATGGCAGTACAAACCATATCACAATCCGAAAGGTAGAAGTGTTCTAAAACAGTTGAATCTGTTACCATCAGTACCTTCAGTATAACCAGTAGAGTTATCTAAAGAACAACAAAATAATGATAGTTTGAAACATTTGCAGAAGAAAATTTGATCGAAAGATTTGGGTTTCAAGAACATCTTGGAATTAATAATACACTGAGCAAGATACAGATAAGTATAATGGGATAAGTAAGATTCTAAAACATTGCAACAACTTACAAACGATACTATGATCTGAAAACAACACCTCATAAACTAAAGATAGGGGTATGTGTTATTACCAAGAGAATCAAACAAACTCCTCATCCAGTTGAAGGGTCCTTTTACAGGGATAGGTATCAAACATGAAAACAATTAACTATGTAATTGATATCAACGGGTCACATAGGTTGTTTCACATAAACCTATTGAAACGTCACTTTGGACGTGAGAAACCAGATAATCTGTTAGCAGGATGCTTCGAGGTGATAGAGAAACCCGAACTAGACAAAAGCATACTATGGTTAGACTGTGATAGAGATCAGATCAGTGAGGACAGCCTCGTATGCACACCATCTGTGAAAATAAAAGAATATATAGAACATGTGAACATAAATCCAGAATTAGAAACGGTTCATAAAGATGAGGTGAAACATCTTTCACAGATGTACCAAAGTAAACATCAGTTTGGAAATGTAAAATCTTATTGAAAACAGATGAACCAGTAAGGTCACGGATAATATGGTAAAAATTTGGATTATAGAGAGATCAAACTCCCATTATGGCCACCCTATTATGATTGTAAAGAAGCCAGCCGGCAGTGATCGATTTTGTATTGACGTTAGGAAGTTAAACAAATTCACTGTTTTTGATCCTGAACAAATACCAAACTCTCAAGAAATATATGCTTCTATAAGATCCGGGAAATATTTCTCAAAGATTGATCTTACCAAAGGGTACTGGCAAACTGGAAAAAAATGACAAAGAAAACCCGCTTTTTTCACATCAGAAGGGAAATTTCACTTCCGCTTTATGCCATTAGGCTTAATAACAAAATGATGAGAAATGTTCTGGCAGGAATACCAAATGTTGTCAATTGTATTGACGACATACTGATACATAATGTAACATAGGAAGGGCACGTATCGACCAAAAAACAGGTGCTGGATAGCTTGCGTAGAGCAAACCTAGCAGCACGTCCTTCAAAGTGCTTACTGGGATACAAGTCACTAGAATTTCTAGGTCACCAGGTAGGAGCAGGCAAAGTGCGGAAATATCCCACCCTGAAGAAGAAATTAGCTAATTCCGCAAGGCCTTAGACAGAGAACAAGTCCGATCATTCTTTGGTCTCACAGGGTTCTATATGGATTTCATACCAAACTATGCAGATATAGCATTACCTTTGACAGTTCTAACTAGCAAATAAAGTAAAATGGGAGGAAGCACAGGAGAAAGCTTTTATCCAACTTAAAATTGTTTAGATAATCTACCTATCTTTCATTTGCATGATTTTAATAAGACTTTCATGTTGAAAGTGCACAGACATGGGATTATAGTAATAAGTAATAGTAATAGACTATTACAGCTTTTTCAATGTAATAGTAATAGTAATGGTAATAGACTAAAAAATTTAAGCTGTAATAGTAATAGAAATAGAAACAAAAGGCAACTTTCTATTACTTCCTATGACCTATTTGGTCATGAAGCATATCAGCAAATAATTCTGAACAGACTCAGTCCAGTCCAGTGACTGCCCAGGATGTGCCTATTGTTAAGGCAAGCAGGGGCCAGCTGTTATACAGGTGCATGTTAACCACTGGTGTTCATTACATAAAAGTACTGGACAGATCAGGTCTCAGTCAATTAAGCTCCCTGGCACCATCTTACTTGTGATAACTTAAAAATGGATAAACAAGCATGTTAGCTGTTAAAGAGTTATTCATTTCTGTATTTAATAATCCAGTTAAAACTTTCAATCTTTCGATTGGATAAAGGAAGTGATTGCGCAGCTGACGTTGTCAACTGCCTAGACTTTGATGTTCTAGAACTTGTGCAGCCTACAATGCTATAAAATCATAAAAGTACTACAATCACTTGAATAAACTCATATTACTAGCACATGTAATGATCTAGTTAACTTGCATCCATTTTTTTTAAAATTAATCTTATATTCTTTATACTTGTCTGTTTTTTTACCATACTAATTTTGCAGACCACTTTTCAGCATCTTAAATTATGTTAATTCATATTTCGAAAAATTAATGAACAATTTTTCAAAATATTTTTATGCCGGTTTTGACACAGGAAATTTAGATATTGACACTTTAATAAGAACATTTCTCACATCTGAAGAATGGGAAATGATAAAAGAGAGTATTGAAGTGAAAAAGGACATACCTGAGGAAAACAGGCCATGCATGATACGAATATTGTTAAGTTTACCACCTCTTTGTCCACTCACAAGATGTCCAGTGCAATGGAATAAAATGTACCATCATTTCAACATGACGATATACCGCCCAAAGCTAGGGTATTCTTGTCTCCTGTTCTGTCCAGAATGTTGATGTAAACAGTATTTTTATTGAATATATCAGTTAGGATTGGGAAACAGGGCATAGGCCTATATCCATTCATCACCAGAGGATAACCCAGTGGAAAAACGGAGAAGATGAAAAGTTAACCATAATACATTAAAATATCAAATAAACCAATGTAATTAAAACATTGATCATTTAGGTTTCAATATATAAATGAACAGAATTAAAGAAGCTGAAAAAATTATAATCCCCAGTATCATTTGGCCTTCTGTTAAAGACACAGTTTAACTTTAAGAATATAAGAAAATTGTATATATAACTCGGTGATATCGGTGCTTGTATTATTACTTGGAATTGCAGTACTATTTTATAGCTCCGGTCATGGGACGTTGGTCCAGCTCGTTAGATGAGCCCCATCACGATATCCCGTTGGATCCATGAAACGATCATTGAGGCCAACGAGAAGGCCTTCCCGGAGTCTTTGTCTCCGCTTCAAGTTTGGACCCACGAGGTTCGCGCGGTTGCGCCTCTCTCACCTTCGCGGCGGGTGGCTCCGTTTCTGACCTGTTAAAACATATGGAAACACTGGGATACGATCGTTACATATTATCTCCGGGTTCTTTCCCCTCAGGTTTTATCTCTCCAGCGTTCCGGTGGTGTGGTTGCTGCCGGCAGCGTGCTGAGGGATTCCATCTAGCGTTTTTTTCTCCCATCCATTGTTTTGTCTGGTTCTTGGTACGGTCAAGGGGTGACCTACTCTTAGTCAAGGTATTGGAACTTACCATTTCTTCTTGAAATGTAGTTCCGGCAGTTGACTTGTAGGTCACCCGTGACCAATTAGGTCCCTCCCCCCTCGTTTGCTCCTCTTCCATCCTCTGTGACCTCCACGGTAGTTAATGGCCATATAGTTTCAACAAACTCCTTTGCTAGGCTAGGGCGATGTCACAGGTTGACTGCTGCAAACGATATTATCGGTTTTCTTACCCTGTCCTGTACTTTCCCCGGGCCAGTAGAGTCCTGTTATTTAAATCCCTGATCAGTTTTCAAGTTTTGACTGAGTGCAGTGAACCATGTCAGGTCCAGCTTTTCAATGCCCTGTGTATTTATTAGGTTTTAAATTGTTGCCTTCTTTCCATTTTCTGCTGGGCAAGAATTCCCTTTCTTATGCCCCAGTAATCACACAACTCAAAGTGAGATTGTAATGTTTTTGTGTCTTGGTGCATAAGGAATTTTGTGTGAAGGCCAGAGTTGGTCTGTGAACCTGGAATTGAAAGGCTCCCCAGTGAGCTGAACACCCACTGTTTCAAAAAGCATGAACCATGTTAAAATCAGAGTACATTTGGCAAAATGAACATTTAACGGTAACCAACTCTCTGAAAGAACTATATTTATAGTAGCATGCAACTGAAGTTGAAAACAATCTTTGGCCAAGCATATTTGTACAGAGACACACAAAACAAAAACCATTGGAAAAACAGGCACCGGAGGTAACCCTGTGAGTGGAGGAAACCATGACAACCGGCTGAAACCACAACGTACCTGTGACAACAGACATTCATCAAACTCTGATGCAATATTGGTGGGCCTGTTACAATTTTATTAATTGCATTGGAAAGGTACTGTATTGCAGCCTCAGTAAAGAACTTAACTGATATTATATTTCATTATTGGTATTATTACTTCATTAATTTGTGACGTGCTCTATTGAATATGTCCTTAAATCAATCATCTTTTGGTCTAAATGTACTTCAAGTTTTCCTCTGTCAATACAAATTTTTCCTTTTTGTGACACATTCCTTTTGGGAAGATTTGGTTGAGAACCATAAAGATTAAATAAGGGTGTTATATGTCTTACGATCTTGCACTTTTGGGATGGTCCCCTGTCAGTGAGCCTGGTACCTGTAACAGTTCCTGGGCCAGCTCATGTTGGCGACAGCTACCAGCCAAGCCATATTATCGAAATCCATTGTATATATATATATATATATATATATATATATATATATATATATATATAGAATCAACACAAAAAGTTTGTTTTATACCTGCTGTCTTAGTTGTTTGTTTCATGGGTGTGTGTGAGAGTACTCGGCTTTTCTTGAGCATCCTTTCTTAATGTTTTAAACAAACCTGGCCTAGACCAACGGGACAGGCGAGGCATCATGGGTAGTGGGACTGTAGGGGATGTCGCACAAAATTTATATCCGTGTCGGGAAACAAAGAAGTGTTTGGCAATGGCACGGTCAAGGGGTGACCTACACGTCAACTACTGGAACTACATTTCACGAGGAAATGGTCTGATCACACCACACTTCATAAAAAAGGGTGTTGCTAGCCTTTAGATCAGAGCTACACAGAACACCATGTCGAGATATTGTCTTAGTAGTCTCTCATTTGTCATTCTAATAAATGGGTCAGAAGTTATGTACAACTTTGTTTTAAATAGTAATTTTGATTATCGGAGTACAGTTAGCCTGTTTTAGAAATAATACGTGTTAATGTGTAAATGATAACTCCTAAACACATGAAATATGACTGTTAAGAGAATAAATATTATTTGGTTAAGCTAAAGCCACAGATATGAGATTGAATTTTAGGGTCAGTATCTGACAGAAACCACGACTATAGTTTATATGTTGTTATAATTGGTCAGGAAAAGTTATCTTACGATATATTATTATATACGAGTATAAATTATTGGAACGACGTATGTAATGTTTATCGATAAACCAGTGTGTGGCTTATACAATATATTTAGATATATAACAACATCACTCGTATAGTGATATAATGTTTGTCCACAGGATTCGTTTTTATACCCATTCTAAGAGTGTGAGGCCCGATCATTGATGTTATCATGATCCGATCTATGAGTGTGAGGTACGATCACTAATGGTATCATGGAGAAGCCCTTTTCGTCTGGGCCTAGACACTGACAACAAATCCACTACTTCCTAAAGGAAACTGTAAGCGTAACACCAAATACAGTCTAACCAAGATTCAGGAATATTCAGAAGACTTTATAAGATATATATATATATATATATATATTTAAGTATTTATATTATTTATATATTTATGTATTTAATTATTAAACGTTTATATTTTCAACAATTTGTTCGTGCTCATTCCGCATGAAAACAGGTGCACTTACTTTGAAATTTAGAACAAACACTAGTGATCGCGAAAACAGAGGCGGCTTCGTCTGAAATGAACCGAACTGAAATTAATATCAGACGAGGCTCGTGTGCTCTCTAACAAATTAACTGCCCAGAAGTCAACATTTAACGAGACACGTGTCCTTTAACCAAATATCTCACGATATTATCTAAACATGAAACTCCATATTAATGCACAATAAATTATCAAAATAATCATCTGCTTGTTATACCTACTATAATATGGAACACAATACCTAAGTCACATCTCTCTGGTGACATAACTCCTTCTTAAAAGAAAATACACAGTATTTTCCGGATACGCAGTATCGATACACTACAGTTATGTGAAGACATCATACAATACTGGTCCATTACAGATTATGTGAAACATTATAAAGCCATATCAATATACACTGTCTTATCTAAGATCGACAATATATAATACAGTTCAACACTCCTAATCTTCTTAAAATATCTGAAACAGCTTGTATTTCAAAACGAAACTCTTGTAACTAAAGCCCATCTCATTACTCTCTGGTGTATGCATTTGGCTCTGCTAAAACACTTGAGAGGTTTGTGATCTGTTTGAATCGTGAATGGTCTGCATGACAATAAATTTCAAATTTCTGAACCGCCCAAACAATAGCCAAACACTTTATCTCAATGGAAGAGTAATTTCTTTCTCTAGCCAGTAATTTGCTGCATGCATAAACTATCGGATAAATCATCACGTCGTGTTCCTGCATGAGAATACTACCGATTCCGACATCCGACCCGTCGCATTTCAGGTAGAACCGCTTTCTGAAATCGGGCAGCCTCAGAATCGGAGGATCAGCCAGCTTAGCTTTAAGTGGGCTGTTCGCATTATCATGGACCTCTTTCCAATCTAACTTGTTAGACTGTCCTTTCCGCGTTAGGTCCGTTAGCATGAAGAACCGCTATCTCAGCATAGGTTGGCACAAACTTATGGTAATAACTGTTAAGCCCGAAAATGGCTTGCAAGGCTTTCTTGGTTTTCGGTCTTTCTGTGCTCTGGATTTTCGTAATGGAGCGACGAGTTTGTAATTAGGTATCCGGTGCCCAAAAAGTGGGCAACAAATTCCAGACTGTGGTGACCTACAAATGTTTTCGTTGGTTTAACCACAAAGTTGGCACGCTCTAGTCTAGCTATCACTTCTCTGTTTACATGTTCGTCCCACACTTCCGCGTGTACTTGCACGCAGGTCTATGTAGCAGGTCACGTTCGGCCTGTCGCTGAACAACTTCTGCATCATGCAAGTAATCATGCTCCCCCTGCCGTCACTAACCCGAATACCCTGAACTGGAAATGTCCGTCAGGCATTACGAACGCCGTTTTGTTTCATGATTCCTCCGAGAACGGAGATCTTGGTTAAATACCAGCTCTTAGCTACTTCCGTGAATAGTCCATCGTGCTGCGGCATCGGATCTGAATCGAACATAACCGACTGGTTTAACCTACGGTAATCGATCATGAATCTGATCTTTCCATCTGGTTTACGCAGCATAATACAAGGTGACGCAAAACTTGACTCCGACTTCTCGATAATGCCTGACTCTAACATCTCGTTGATTTCCGATCGCATCGTCTCTCTCAACTCAAATTGAATGCGATACAGTTTCAACTTCATAGGTGTATTAGACGTGAGCCGAACATTACATTCGATGACATGGGAGAGTTTGGGGACATCTGTGAGTACGCCGTTTCAACAGATCGTGTATCTCGCGCCGTTGTCACTTGCCTAGCTCGGCATTAATCTGTACGTCACGCTTAGTTTGGCTGCGCAAATTTGATGCAAACGACACATGAGAGGTGTCGTCTACTCCTTCGCAGTTTAGTTCTCCGATTAAGGGAGATTTAGTTTCAAAATCCGGGTAATCAGGTTCTCATTCGGATCAGTTTGTAGGCAAGATGACCGCCGTCCAGGCAAACTGGGAACTTAGACGTTCGTGTGTTAGATCTACGCTCTGTTGGCCCGCCATAATCGCCTAGCGGCCCATCTTCATAAAACAGTCCGCAACGACTGAGGGTAACACGATCCTTGATCCATCCGGATCACCGCACTTATCTCGTGCAATATGGACTAAGAAATCGTCCTTAACCTGGAATGTGCTATCACTTCCGCTAGCTGACTTAGGAAGCTTCCAGTAAGAAGCTAACGACTGATCGTCTTCCTGCGCCTTTACGAATTCGGCCGGACTTACATCAGCGACTGGACTAGCTACATGTTAACTTCGCGTTGGCAACCGTGCAGCGACACGCGTCTTTACTGCGGACGTAACTTTCGGTGGTGACTCGACGTTGTCACATACACGTCTGAATCCCGATCAGATCCACGTAGGATTGGGATCGTTCGGATCCTGCGCTCCTGATACGTTTCTTACTGCTAAGTCGCACACGGCATCTCCGACTACCATCGCCTTGATAGTTCCCACAAAAATAGGGAAAGTCTACACTAGTCATTGCCAAAGAAAACGTCTATCAGATCCGTCAAACAACCGACACTCATCTAGTGTCTGACGAACTGGTCCGGATTTACGTTCTCACGTACTCCTGCTGAAGATTAACCTGAATCGCGTAACACTTTGACTGCCTTGCCGTTGACTAACACCTCACAAATGGGTAAAGAGCTACCGCCCTCATTCAGAGCAGTCAATCCGAATGACTGACTCCGTTTATCCGAATCCTGATTACCGGAGCGACGGTTTTCGACTCGGATTCCGTAACTTCTGTTGACATCAACTCCGGCTTACGGATCGGTTTAGCCCCACGCTGTTCCACAGCTGAGTGAAACGCTTGCATGTTGGGTAGCCCTTGGCCCACACCTGGCACTCTTCTGTTAACATTCACGCGCCTTATGCCCAAGTCTGGTTCAACCGACAGCCTAACTGACTGATCACGTGGTCCGCGATCTGCATCAAGTTTCTCTCTCGGCTGAGTTACTTGCTGCCCGGGAGCACCACTACGGGAACTCGCCGTAAAACTATGTAAGCCGTGGACCTTCGTATACTGCTCGGTGATCTCCGCTATGCTATCTTTATCCCGACAGTGTCTTTCTTAGAAAAAAAAGAGGTAACTTTAGCTTATCGTAGTTCATGGCGTCGCTAACTGCTAACTGCGCGTTAGTTTCAAGCGCCTTACTTTGCAAGAAAGGACTTAAGAGCAAATCCCAGCTATCACTATTGTAGTTTTGAAACAGCGCTAATCGCTCAAAACGCTCTAGAAACGCGTATAGTTTAGCGTGCTGCATGTCAAACGGGGGGAGCTTAATTTTCGGGCCGATTCCCTATTCATCGTCTGTTTACTATTACCCCCATCGCCCGCACTGGATGTTGATTTCAATTTAGTCGAGAGCTTTCTGAGCTTCACGTTCTTTTCTAATTTCCTGACAGGATTTAGCTCTCAAACGGCAAAATCATTACTGGAAGCATGCTCGCCATTAAATGTCACACCGGTAAGAATCAAACAAACTGGCTGAACACATAAATACGTACAATCCATTAAAATTAAGACCTCTGTTAACAAAACAATAATATATATTAAAAAAAGTTACTTATTCTCTGGAAAGGCGCCCTCTTTTATACCAACAAAAAATATATGAACATAAATAAACATAGTCCAACCGCGACGGCAAACAACAAAGTTCCTGATCACTCGGTTCTTAACCACTTGGCTATCGCTCACACACGTAACACCGAGATGTGACAGTGTCCTGTATTCACGGAGTTTCTATAATCCTCATTCTTCTGCTGTGCATACACTTTTCACAGTCAACGTACATTCACAGACTATTTTTCTGAGCATTGAATCACAGTCTCTCACAGCTGATGTCTCCTGGAATCATCCAGACCTGGTACCAGAAACACAGCAATCTCCTGTACCTCTACCGTTATTCGTATATATAAAGTCCTCGGTCTGTTCCTGGAAGCACTCATAACAAGTATCACCCCGCCAGATTACCAGTCCGTCAGCAAAATACGTTATTTGCCTTTTCTATAGTCCTTTACAGTGAAATCACTCGTGGCTTCATCAGACATCGACTCACTACGTTCGTAGACACCACATCTCAGCTGCCTCTACTGTAACATATGCAGACCGGCCCCAGGACTGACGTAGGTATCATCAATCTATATCCAACACGGTACGCTGAAACTGCTGAGGTCAAACTCTACTCCTTATAAATCCTTGCTGACGTCACAATTCCCGATCCCCCCCCCCCCGGCAATCATTACTCAAAATTATTCCGAACGTCAATCACTCCCCAAATATTAATTAGAAAACGCCTCTAAGAACAGACTGTGAGAAAACTTATCTCACACAGATTTACTTCCTTTGAAATCTAGAACAAACACTAGTGATCGCCAAAACAGAGGCGGCTCCGTCTAAATCGAACCGTACTGAAATTAACATCATACTAGGCACATATGCTCTCTAACAACTGCGCTGAAATCAACAATAGACGAGATACATGTGTCCTTTAACCAACTATCTTTCGTTTTTATCTAAACACGATACACCATATTAATGCACAATAAATAATCAAAATAATCATCTGGCTATTATCCTTACTTATATATGCAACACAGCGCTTTGGTTAAAATATTAACAGCATATATTAACAACATGCAGTTCTGCAGATATATGATCATTGGCTTCTGCACGTCCTCTCTAGTATACGTCACAAACAATATTTTTTAAATATAAGTTAAAATATATCAGTTAAAAGTAATCTTTTCTCAGAATCACAAAGACGCAGTGTTATCTACATAACCCCTTTTGATGAAGATGGAGTCACTTTTTGTCCTGTGGTGTCACGTCTTTGGTTCTGTCCTGTGTTATCACGGCTTTTGTTCTGTCCTGTGATGTCCCTTCTTTAGTCCTGTCCTGGTGTATTACGTCTTTGGTTTTGTCCTGTGGTATCACGCTTTTGGTTCTGTCCTGTGGTACCACGTCTTGGATTCAGCCCCGTGCTGTAACGTCTCTGGTCCGGTCTTGTGGTGTCACCTCTTTGGTTATTTGCTGTGGGGTCACGTCTTTGGTTTTGTCCTGTGGTGTCACGTCTTTGGTTCTGTCCTATAGTGTAACGTCTTTGGTTCTCTCCCGTGGTGTCACGTCTTTTGAACATCTCAACAGGAAGCATGTGCGTCAGAATAAGAACAAAAAACTTGAAGTAAAAATGTTCAGGATACAAGAACAAGATCCGGACCAGATTCTATCACAAGCCTAATCATGTGACGTCAAAGGCTGACTAGTTTGTAAAACAAAAGATAAATCTTCCTTTGTCCTTTTTCTGCAATTTTAGATTGGTCCTTAGTTCCTCAACGAATTATTTTGTTTTATTTATACTTTTAGTAAGATAATCCACAAAATGTTTTTTTTAAATTTCCTCGAATGGCATATTTTTTTTAATTTTTGTTGGCTAAACCTTTCATCGTGATTAGGAGGAAAATATGCGTATTTTACTACTTGACTGTCTACTGACTACCACGGATTATCTGCTGAGGAAAAGATTTTTATTTCCAATGGTTAGCCAAGTATCACATCAATTACGTCATAAAAGATGTTAAACGAATATCTATGCGCCTGAATAGTCGGCTTCTTTTGTTCTTTTGCTTTCTCATCAATGAATTCTAACATTCCACTTCCACATGAAACCATTAACATGGATCCAGCCGTAAAAACAGGAAGCACACCAGGGGCGCGTTGATTTGTCTGACTTCAACAGTTTACCTGCCATACTGGACCAACGTTTGAAATACAAGTGATAACAACAGAGTGGTCGTGTGATGCGGATGGCCTGTGTGTGTATGGGACAGACAGCTAGATAGACGGACAAACAGACAGACAGACAGACATATAAACTGAATTTACTTTGAACACTGAAAACACTATAACATTAAGCCACAGGGTTACGTCAAAAATGTTCAGCAATAACGACAAACCTGCGCCGTCTAATCCAAGCATGAGGACCTTTGGTGCTTCTCCAAGCCAGTGTAGTTCCACACCCACCGCAGTCCTTGCTAGTATCAGACCCATGATTGACAATATTAACCGACGAGTGATTAACTCGGAAGGCCGGCCGTATATACAGATAACCGTGATATAGTGGCAGCCACGTACCTAACACTGGCACGCCCGTTTTGTAATAAACGTTATTTATTTTACATGGATTGTACAAGTAGTTATAAATACTTAGACGAGGCTCTGTTCATGGCTCGGATGATGGCACTCGGTAGTCGTTTAGGGTGGAGACACCGGATAAAGCCCGGGGAAAACCATCGGCCTGTGACAGGCCACTATAACCAACTCTCACAGCCACGCCGGGGATCGAACGCGGGTCGCCAGCGGAGTAGGCCGAGCATTTTATCACTCAGCTGTCATGGCCCCATAGCCACAGCTTTTTTTAGTGTGAACTCATGGTTGATTATGTGGCAAAAAAAATAATTTTCAGTGTGAACTCGTTGTTGAAATGAAGTCTCGTCAATTTTAGTGTAAACTCATGGCTAATTTTATGGCAAAACAGCCATTTTCAATTTGAACTCATGCTTGATTTCGTGGATAAACAGCTATTTTCATTTTAACTCATGGTTGATTTACTGGCAAAATAATCATTTTTAATGAGAACTCATGGTTGAAATGAGGTCTAGTCATTTTCAGTATAAACTCATGGTAGAATTGTATTAAAATAGCAATTTTCAGTGTGAACTCAAGAAGAATTAGTGGGAAAATGGCCATTTTCAGTGTGAACTCATTGTTGTAATAAAGATGTAACGGGAATTTTTTTACAAGGGGGTAGCAGGTAGAGACTTTAGAGTCCTATCAGCTTGGAACTGCTGAGCGCGATGATAGGGCTAAAAAGCGTGAATTAGAGCAAGAATGTGAAGCCAGAGCTCACAAGTTAGATCGCGAACTTTAATCAAGAGCCCACGAGATTGAGGTGCTGAAGTTAAAAGCAGCATTAAGTGTAGTCGATGAGGGCAACAGTAGTTTAAGATGTAAGGTATCGGTTATGAAACTCAAGCTCCCTCCGTTTGATTAGCAACAAGATAAGTTGGACTCATTTCTAGAGCGTTTTGAGCGATTAGAGCTGTGTCACAATACGTTCGTGATAGTTGGGCTTTGTACCTTTGTTGCGTTATAATGGACGCCATGGACTATGATAAGCTTAAGTAAGCTCTTTTAAAGATTTATCAGATGACTGAGGAAGGTTATCGTAAAAAGTTTCGTTATTGTTGGCCAGAGCGTGGCGAAACTCCCAGTCAGTTCGAAGTACGGCTTAGCGGATACTTTGACCTTTGGATAGAGATGGCATTTATAGGCGATGACTTCAACATGTTTGTTGACTTGCCGATGCATGAACAGTATCTGAACTGTTGCCGCAAAGATCTCTCTGTTTTCTTGAAGGGGAGACAGTGTCGCGATATAGATAGTATGGCGGAGAATCCCGAGAAATATATAGAGGCCCATGGATTACATAGTTTTACTACATAGTGTACGAAATACTTCCCGTAGCAGTACTCCCCAAGCAAGGCAGCATATATCTCAGCCGAGAGAGAGGTGCGAAGTAGATCGCAGATCGAGTGATCTATCGTTCAAGCCATCGGGAGGCTTGCGTTGCTTCATATGCGGTAGTTTAGGACGTAAGGTGCGTGAATGTAAAGAGACCAGTGCCAGGTCTGGTCCAAGGTCTACCCCACAAACAGATCGTTCACCTGTCGATCAGCGAGGTGTCTAGTGGTAGTCAGGGAATTAAACCGAAGCCGAAACCCGAGTCTATGTCAACCGTCGTTTCGAAGTCTGAATTGGCAACTGTCGGTCCCTTTTAATCGGATTCGGATAAACATTTTCAGTCATAAGGCTTGACTGCTGTAAAAGAGGGCCGTAGCTCATTACCCATTTGTGAAGGGATAGTTAACGGCAAAGCAGCCAAGGTGTTACACGATTCCGGTTGATCTTCAGCAGGAGTACGTGACACGTATGTGGAGCCGGACCTGTTCACCGACACAGCGTTGATTATCGTTTGTTTGATCAATTAGACGTTTTCCTACGGCGAAGGCTAATGTGGACTGTCCCTACTTTGAGGGAACTATCGAGGTGATGGTAGAATGCAACCTAGCGCCATTAAACGTGGCCGGAGTGCAAGATCCGAGCGATTCGAATCTTACGTGGAGGGCTGATCGGAAATCAGACATAGTATGTGACAACGTCGAGTTTCAATCGGGAATGAGGACCGCTGTAGAGACACGTGCCACTGCAGGTAAGCGGAAGAACCCGACGCGAGGTTTGCATGTCTCTAGCCCAGACGCAGAGGTAAGTCCGACCGAATTTTTGAAGGCACGAAAGGATGATTACGCGTTAGGTCAGTATTGGAACATTGCTAAGTAGGCTAGCAGCAGTTATAGCACCTTCCATATTAAAGACAAATTTCTGGTCCGTATTGCGCGAGAAATATGCGGTGATCCGGATGGATCAACGATCGCGGTACCCCAGTCGTTATGGGCTGACGTTATGAAGAAGGGCCACGAGGCGATAGTGGCGGATTATCATGGCGTAGATTTAACACACGAACGTGTAAGTTCCCAGTTCGATTGGAAGGGGACGTACGGGGACATTGCAGCGTTCTGCAGATCCTGTCCTACAGGCAAGACTAGAGCTGAGCCTCAACACGTCTTAGCAGCGGTCAGTTTGAGTATAGACGAATCAGAACAAAAACCGGATAATCACTAGTGAGAGGTTACTCGGATGCGACAGCCGGAGAGTTATAGTTGAGTGCAGGTAAGTCAGAGAGAGCCATTGACAGAGGGCTCTTACACAGGATTGTTGATTGGCGCTCGATTCGTATCCACGGACTAGTAACAGTGAAACCTTTCGTGAGAAATGACCATCAGTGTTATTTAGTAATTAGTGGTGTTGCGTGTACTGTCAACGCGAGGGATCATGTGACCTGGGGCAGCAGAGTGAGGGACTATGATCACATGTAATATTGCATAGGACTTTGTGTGATACCAGGATTTTATTACTTGTGTTGTTGCCCCCCCCCCCTTCCCAGCGAACTGTAAATACCCATTTATTCGTTATTATATTTTTTGTTAATGTACAACCGTCTTTAATGTATTTGGAGAATACATCGCGTGAGTGTAATCTAAGGTCTTCCTGTTGTTTTGACATTCTGAACAGAACCGAGAAGTTCACATCCCCTGTGGTGTGATAGTCTTTATTAAACTTTTCAGCAAGGGTAATATTATCATAGCACTTTGGTAACGGTAATGTCTCTTTCCGGATCAGTGGCTGGTTAGACAGTATATACATCGTTTTGTAATCATTTTCATGATTTTGAAACAAACTCCTGTAATACTCCTGTCTTGAATATTTTAATTTGTAATTTACATGCCGTCTTTAATGTGAAAAAGCTCTATAAATTGATGTATAAGTTTCCTTTTCCAGACTCTTTCTTTTTGTCGCCTTTGTTTTTATATCATCCTTGGGCTCATCAGTGAGCCATGGTGATCAGTTCTTTCTTCGACCCTGAAAGTCTTCACTGGAGCATGTTTATTTGCCAAAGTTCCAAGATAGCCCTTGTAACTTGACACCATTTGGTCCACACTATGCATGGTGACTTTAACTGATTCAAGCATGAAGCACACAAGTCTATCTATTTTATTCCAAAATCTTTTCCTGATTGTTTGGTTTATTATTCTGTCAGTTTTAACTTCCATATCAAATTCTATAATTCAGTGATCTCATATGAAATGTCCTTGTTAAATGTTTCTAACAACAGAAATTTCATTTTCTAATAGCACGAGGTCAACTGTATAACTAGCAGTATGGTTAGGAAAGTTAACATTTTTGCCTGAAACAAAACTTTCCATCGTGTCTAGCAGAAGGGTAGTTTCAGTAATATCTGGTTGGTCTATTCTGATGTTAAAATCTCAAACCACCACAAGGTGCTAGTTCTTAAAAAGATCATTCTCGACTTGTAGTGAGAATTGAACATTCCTTTCAAAGGTGTCTTATTTAATTTAACTTCGCTAGAATACCATGTATCTGATATATTTTTTTATTTATCGTGACTTTGAAACGTGTATGCTAAAATCGGAACCGGGTGTACGACAGGATTAATGGCATTTACCATGAACTTTGCAATTTTGAATAGCTAATTCGTCATTTTCAAACTGGGTAAAGTATGTGCTTAGGAAAACAACAAAAAGCCGTTTGGCATGGGAAACCGGATCATGAGCTCGTCTTTTTTCGATTTCAGCGCTTAAACTAGAAGTATTCTCTAGGAACATATTTCGTTTATACACCAGTTATTTTTTCAACATTCTAAAATCATCGTGCGAGTTGTGCATTTGCTCGATTAAGCGTCTGTAATCCTCCTGCACCCTGTCCAAATATCCACGCATAATATCAATGCGGCAACTACACACTCATCACAACGGCCGCCCAGCGTGTTCAGCTTTTTAGACACGAAACGACTTAGCCTGTTGTATGTGCGAACAAAAAAAAACAGTGTTTGTCACTACCGCACAGATCAAACACGCCGCGTTATCCTACCGTATCGAACCAAAGTTTCTTTATTCCCAACAACAATACTACTCTGGATGAGGTCAGGGGTCATGGCCTAGGTGTACAGTCATGCTTCACACAGCGGATGTAACAATTAAAAAAAAAGCCTTAATGTGAATTTAAATGGAACATGAAGAGACACAGTGAGTCATGTACAGTCAGTGGTCCTTTTGCTGAAATCGCGAAGTTCGAGGAACAGGCACTAGAATAATATTGTAAGTTGAAAACTGATTATTTTGAAGTCGACAGAGGATTCTGAGTTTGGCGCCAGTCATACTTGTTGAATCAATAGCCACACCTGATATCCTTTGGTGCAAAATGAAGTAGAACTGACCCAAACCTTGCAGGTTGAGTCAAACAATGGAATGTTCACAAGAACTCGTGGTACAGACAAAGACACAGGTGACAGAAATTAGTGTAGACACAATGTTGTTACAAGCGGTTCCACCAAATGTCTCCGACAGATATTATTAGAAATGATATGAACAAAGATACAGACGATAGACAAGTTAACAGCAACAGTGGATATGGTGGAAACGCGGGTTAGTGAGCTGGAAAATCGTGTGGCCGCTGTCGAGAACCAATATGAGTACCTGCAGAAAGGGACTGAGTTTATAGAAACAGAATTTATGAGCCAAAGGAGAATATTGAGAAAATGAGGGAGGAAATGGTGCCTGTAGACGACGTGGGAAAAGTTAAAAAAGAAGTGATAGACCTGAGTAACAGAATGCGTAGAAAAAACATTGTGTTATATAATGTACCAGAGGAGGTTGAGGGAAAAGACTGTACAGCATTTGTGAGGGAACTGTCAGAGAAAATTGATTCAAGCGTTGAAGTAGAAATTGCCCACTGGAGCCCTGCATATAGTAAAGACACAGAACAACAAAAGAATCCACGGCCAATTCATGCTAAGTGCGATAGCAGAGAGCTGAGGGACATTATTCTTGAAATGGGACCTAAAATGTTACAACGGGACCAGAATAGGATCAAGGGAAAACAAGTATTTGTTTCTGATGACGTCCACCCGGAAACCAGGGCAGAACACAAGAGGTTACTAGAAAAACAGAAAGAATTTAGAAATAAAGGATGGTTTGCGTACATTCCATGGTCAGTACCGAGAGAATTGAAATACAGAGAGGGGCCAAAAGGATCAAAGAAACCGCTAAAGATACTTAGGATTGGTGATATGACTTTGTAATGACTGGCTTTAAAGACTGGCTGTTGAACTGTTGAATAATCACCTAAGATATGGATTAAACTAGCCTGTGTGCACATAGGACTATACGGCCATGAGAATTGTGCTTCAAGCTTGTTATAATCAGGATGTAAGTATATTCATGTATTTTTGTTATTTTCTAAATGTTGGACATACAGGAACCTTTGTTTATCATGTGAATATTGCTGATGCACAAAAACTATCGAAATGGCATATAATTTACTATATATCTTTTGTGTTTAAAAAATTAAAATGCAGTAAAGTGATAATAGAACGTAATTGGAAATAAAAGTAATATCATTAAATGTGAAGGGTATACGGAATTACAAAAACGCCGAAAAATTTTAAACTGGATGGTTACATGGGCGATAGAAAAGTGTAATATTTATGCAAGAAGTAAATTGTACTGAAGATGTGTTGAATATGTGGCGATCGCAGTGGAGAGGTGAAAGTTATTACTCATGTGGGACTAGTAACAGTAGTTGTGTGGCCACACTGATGGGAAAGGATGTGGAATTTACAGTTCAAAAGGTAACAAAATAAATTGATGGCAGGTTTATTATTGTGTATTGTATAATACAGGGCGTTTCACTGATTTTATTAATACATACGCACCTAACATAGAAACTGAACAAATGGATTTCTTCTTAAATTTAGAATATATACTAAATGATTAATACATAGATGTAATATCCAATGGTTATGTGATATGGGGCGGTGACTTCAACTGTCCACTATCGTTAATGAATACAGACCATGATAAAGTGAATCTTTAAGTAAGGCTATTTAAAAGACTGGAAAGCTTAATGGAGAATTACAATTTAGTGGATATATGGAGAGGTCGGAATCGACTTGGCGTGCACTGAACCCATTGATTCAAAGAAGATTTGATTATTTTCTTGTCTCTGTCGAATTGCAATCGACTGTGAAAGTAGTTGAAATAAAAACAGCAATTTTAACAGATCATTCAGCAATAACATTAGAATTAAATGATCTTAAGTATTCAGGTTCCGGTCCGTCTTCCTGGAAGTTGAATACATCGTTATTAGAAGATAAGGATAATGTGGAAATTATAAAGCAGCTGATTGATGATATAGAAAAGGATAATTTAATTCAGAGTGCAAATTCGCAAGAAAGATGGGAATACATAAAATATTAAGTCAGAGAACAGTTGATGAGGTATTCAAAAAGAAAAACAAAAGAATTTCGTAGTGAATTGAGAAGTTTAGAAAACCTTGTTTCTGAAATGGAAAACTGCTTAAGTGAAGATGTTTTAGAAACCAAAGAATACAAAAATGCAAAAGCTAAACTTTAAGAACATTATAACACACTAACCGGAGGAATTATAATAAGGTCTCGGGCTCAGTGGTACGAATACGGAGAATAATTTGGAGAAAAGAAATAAAACTAAAACTTGCATTCGTAGATTGCTGCTCGCAAATAAAATGCGAAATATTACGGGACCAGGAAATATTGACAGAAATAAAGACACATTACAAGATAAAATATCAGCGAAGAATTAAGATATCGGAAAATAAATGTGATAATTTCTTGGAAAATATTAACCTAGCAAAGGTACCGGATGAAGAAAAATTGATGTTGAATGGGTCTATGTCACTGCAAAAAAATAAAACAAATTTTATTGTCAATGCCTAAAAATAAAACGCCTGGTAACGATGGAATTCCAGCTGAGTTTTACCTAGAATTTTTCCATAAACTGGGAAAACATTTAATTAACTGTATACGATATAGCTATACTAGGGGTTACTTATCGTTTTTAATTGTGTCTTTATTTATCCATAATGTGCTTCATATTTTATCATAATTTAAGCATACTGATGGGTTCCATTATGACTGGTAAAATCATTTAAAAGAAAAATGATTTCTTTAAAAATGCTACATTACACAACATTGCATCTTCTGGATTACACCTTGAATTACTTTTTCAAGGAAAGTTTTTGCATATCAGAGTGGAAACAGCATTACAATTAAGGAGATACAGTGAAAACAATAACAATACTGCATAACATTTGGTGGGTTGGGTTTGCGGGGGGGGGGGGGGGTGATTGGGGTGGTGATATGAGAATAACTGTACACCTGTCACAGCAGGGGATCTCCCCCAGTGACTGTAACAAATCAGAAACCCTGGCATAGCTGACTTCCAGTGACCTGGAGTAGGACCCTGCATCTGTAATCAAAGCAAGTGACTACAATAGAGCCTCAAGCAAAAAATCAATAACTAGCTTAATTTTCAAGCTTTTACTTCCAAATTTCAGATTTAAACAAATTAAATATTTATGTTTACATGGTGTGAAAATTAAATCAATGGTACTTACAGGAAAAAAAGGTGCCATGGTCAAAGTTGGGCAAAATTTAAGGTACTGATTTTATTTTTATGCTAATTACTTAAAAAATTTACAAAATTCAGATCTAATTTTGGGTAAACAATTGAATCTTAATTAAACATAGTTATATACTTGGGAAAATAGACTCTAGTTTCAAAATTTTTCATGTTAAGGGAGTAAATATTTTTCCTGATTTTTTACAAAGTCCATTATGTTTTGGCCCATAACTTAAAGAATTTATACTTAACAGACTTAATTTCTGGCATGTACATAGGAACTATATAGAAGAATATTTATGGTAAATATGAGGAAAAACAGATGAGTGGTTTTGATATTAGGCAGTCCTAAAGTGTGAAAATAGGATTTTAATAAAAAATTGAGGTTTTTCCTTAATTTTTCAAAGGAACGAAGTCGGAAAGACCCAGTTTTCGGCTTGGTAGGAGATCTTGGGGACATCTAACATTATGCTGAATTTTGGATTCCTAGGTCTTACGGTTTCAAAACGTGCCACATCTACGGACGGACGGACGGACGGACGGACGGACAGACGGACGGACGACGGACAATGGACCACGACTATAGCTCAGATGACTTATAGTCAGCTGAGCTAAAAAACTGGAATTATCATCCGGAAACTAATTTTTTTAACAGATAGCTCCTGTGGCCTTGACCTTTGACCTCAAAATCAATAGAGGTCTTGTTTTATTGATGGGCCATATATAATTCAAGTTTGAAATCCATATATCATTCCAAGCTGGAATTATCATCCCAGAAGCTTATTTTTGGACAGATGGCTCCTGTGATCTTGGTATAAATAGTACTGATTTTTTAGTCTGTCACAGTCTGTCATATGCAAGTCTTTACATTATGTTTTATGTTTTCAAGTCTTGTACGTCAGACTATACTTGAGAGTGTGTCATTTCTAACTGGACTAAAGTTAGTCTGGGCCTAATTTCTAGAGTCCTTTCCTCCAAAACCAAGTAAATGTCAGAGTCCTGAAACCTCGAGTCCAGATTAGAGTCCTTCGTCACATATATACAGGGAAAATAAGAAACAATCGAAATCAAACTTTTCAGTATCCATGTTTTATTTCACAACAGACTGTACACCAATCGCATTTGCTCAAGACAAAAATATATTTTTTTTTCCATCTTATACACGTCATACCAAATTTACATGTTTCACTCCACTCACCCTATGCATCCCCTGATCACCAATATGAACCACTGAATATTTTCCAATACCTATATCCGCATGTCATGAACTACAGTGGTAACGCTTATGCAGATAAGTTCAACAGACTTATACATGAATGTTTACTGTATTGGTACAGTAACTTTACTTAGTGCATTTTATTGATTTGAAGTGAACAATAAACTTGCATTTAAATGTCCTCAAAACAATTTAATTTTTTAGACGTCTTAAGAACTATTTTCATCCATTACATATACATCCCAATCATTACTTTGTGTATTCAAGTGAATGTCTTTTGGAGTGCTTGGAGCTAGTGCTATATGTATATCCAATAGTACAGTTATATATAAATGTATATATTTTCTGTACTATGTTGTAGTTCAGAGGTTAAGAGTGATACCTTTGAGTTGCTCAAACTTGTGGAGTGTTAACTTTGGAGTTTTGAATTGTATATGGACCAATATTGCAAAACTATTGGTTTCAGTTCGTTTAAACAGGCTGTTTTCATTTTTATACATATATTCACTGAACAACCAAAAGCCATTTAGCAATCAATTTTAACAGAATTTAAACTCTGTAAAATATAGTTAGTAAACGCACCATTTAGAAATCCATTGCACAGTATGTCATTACAAAATAGTTATAAGAATTATATATTTCTTCATGCAAATAAGTTAACAAATTTATAATAGTCTAGCAACAAGCATATATCAGCAAAGTTACAGTGAATATGATTTTATAGAGAGATTTTGTTGGGGAAAAAAATCATTCATTACACCACAGATCATTTCTAATTATGACAGAAACAGTGTTTTACTTAATATATCACTGAACAAGTATAATAATGAAGACTTCAAAGTTATGTAGTGTGAAGTTTACCCACTGACACAAATTCACTGACTGACTGAAACAATCTGAAATTTGAGTCAGTCCATAATATTGAAACTTCAATACACCTCATTTTCTGCCTAAATATTTATGACATTTTGCATTCTTCTCACAGCTAGATAAATAGTGAATATGCAATTTTAAATTTCAACAATGTAAGTGAAGAAACATAACAAATTGAATGAAAACACAAAATGAGTGTATAAAGTGAAGTAACATGAAAACAAGTTAACAATTAGAAATTACCATTTGCACGGAGGATAAAACAGAACAAGTATGACTAGTTATTAATCAAGCAAATTATTATTGTAAAAGAAGTGGTGAAGAAACTGGATTACAAATAACATATAAGCCAACAAACCTGACAAAGATTAAAGTGGATTTCCAAAGTAATGAAAAATATGTGTAAGGCCAAAAAAAAAAATAAGGTATGGTTCTCAGGCACGTTTTTTCAGAAATCAGTGCGGGAGGGCGGTATTTTATTTTTTACCTTTTTTTTAGTGTCTCCATAAAAATGTCATATCATCAGGGAAAAGTATGAAAATAACAATTTTTTTTTGCAAAACAGGGAAAAGCACTACATAAATTGTAATATTCATCTTCTTGAAAGATAAAAATCAAAATAAAAATTGTTGATGCGGGGGTTAAAATTGACGCGGGCGGTGCCTGAGAACCATACCTTTTATTTTTTTTTGGCCTAATATGAACTCCAACTGTAAGTGCAACAGCAGTTGTGACATTCAGAGTCATCTGGTGTCATTAACTGAAACCATTAATTTTCAAAATGATCACTAACCTGGCACTTTATTCACATGGTTGAATTATGTCAGTATAAACGTTCACAAATGTGTCTGTCATCTGTCATCTTGTTTTTTTTCCTTTGCCAAGGATGAAACTGGACAGGGGAAGACCCCATTGTATATATTGTGGATTTGGATACAGGGGTGGACAAAGGAAAAAAAACAAGATGACAGATGACAGACACATTTGTGAACGTTTATACTGACATAATTCAACCATGTGAATAAAGTGCCAGGTTAGTGATCATTTTGAAAATTAATGGTTTCAGTTAATGACACCAGATGACTCTGAATGTCACAACTGCTGTTGCACTTACAGTTGGAGTTCATATTAGGCCAAAAAAAAATAAAAGGTATGGTTCTCAGGCACCGCCCGCGTCAATTTTAACCCCCGCATCAACAATTTTTATTTTGATTTTTATCTTTCAAGAAGATGAATATTACAATTTATGTAGTGCTTTTCCCTGTTTTGCAAAAAAAAATTGTTATTTTCATACTTTTCCCTGATGATATGACATTTTTATGGAGACACTAAAAAAAAGGTAAAAAATAAAATACCGCCCTCCCGCACTGATTTCTGAAAAAACGTGCCTGAGAACCATACCTTATTTTTTTTTTTGGCCTTACACATATTTTTCATTACTTTGGAAATCCACTTTAATCTTTGTCAGGTTTGTTGGCTTATATGTTATTTGTAATCCAGTTTCTTCACCACTTCTTTTACAATAATAATTTGCTTGATTAATAACTAGTCATACTTGTTCTGTTTTATCCTCCGTGCAAATGGTAATTTCTAATTGTTAACTTGTTTTCATGTTACTTCACTTTATACACTCATTTTGTGTTTTCATTCAATTTGTTATGTTTCTTCACTTACATTGTTGAAATTTAAAATTGCATATTCACTATTTATCTAGCTGTGAGAAGAATGCAAAATGTCATAAATATTTAGGCAGAAAATGAGGTGTATTGAAGTTTCAATATTATGGACTGACTCAAATTTCAGATTGTTTCAGTCAGTCAGTGAATTTGTGTCAGTGGGTAAACTTCACACTACATAACTTTGAAGTCTTCATTATTATACTTGTTCAGTGATATATTAAGTAAAACACTGTTTCTGTCATAATTAGAAATGATCTGTGGTGTAATGAATGATTTTTTTCCCCAACAAAATCTCTCTATAAAATCATATTCACTGTAACTTTGCTGATATATGCTTGTTGCTAGACTATTATAAATTTGTTAACTTATTTGCATGAAGAAATATATAATTCTTATAACTATTTTGTAATGACATACTGTGCAATGGATTTCTAAATGGTGCGTTTACTAACTATATTTTACAGAGTTTAAATTCTGTTAAAATTGATTGCTAAATGGCTTTTGGTTGTTCAGTGAATATATGTATAAAAATGAAAACAGCCTGTTTAAACGAACTGAAACCAATAGTTTTGCAATATTGGTCCATATACAATTCAAAACTCCAAAGTTAACACTCCACAAGTTTGAGCAACTCAAAGGTATCACTCTTAACCTCTGAACTACAACATAGTACAGAAAATATATACATTTATATATAACTGTACTATTGGATATACATATAGCACTAGCTCCAAGCACTCCAAAAGACATTCACTTGAATACACAAAGTAATGATTGGGATGTATATGTAATGGATGAAAATAGTTCTTAAGACGTCTAAAAAATTAAATTGTTTTGAGGACATTTAAATGCAAGTTTATTGTTCACTTCAAATCAATAAAATGCACTAAGTAAAGTTACTGTACCAATACAGTAAACATTCATGTATAAGTCTGTTGAACTTATCTGCATAAGCGTTACCACTGTAGTTCATGACATGCGGATATAGGTATTGGAAAATATTCAGTGGTTCATATTGGTGATCAGGGGATGCATAGGGTGAGTGGAGTGAAACATGTAAATTTGGTATGACGTGTATAAGATGGAAAAAAAAATATATTTTTGTCTTGAGCAAATGCGATTGGTGTACAGTCTGTTGTGAAATAAAACATGGATACTGAAAAGTTTGATTTCGATTGTTTCTTATTTTCCCTGTATATATGTGACGAAGGACTCTAATCTGGACTCGAGGTTTCAGGACTCTGACATTTACTTGGTTTTGGAGGAAAGGACTCTAGAAATTAGGCCCAGACTAACTTTAGTCCAGTTAGAAATGACACACTCTCAAGTATAGTCTGACGTACAAGACTTGAAAACATAAAACATAATGTAAAGACTTGCATATGACAGACTGTGACAGACTAAAAAATCAGTACTATTTATACCAAGATCACAGGAGCCATCTGTCCAAAAATAAGCTTCTGGGATGATAATTCCAGCTTGGAATGATATATGGATTTCAAACTTGAATTATATATGGCCCATCAATAAAACAAGACCTCTATTGATTTTGAGGTCAAAGGTCAAGGCCACAGGAGCTATCTGTTAAAAAAATTAGTTTCCGGATGATAATTCCAGTTTTTTAGCTCAGCTGACTATAAGTCATCTGAGCTATAGTCGTGGTCCATTGTCCGTCGTCCGTCCGTCTGTCCGTCCGTCCGTCCGTCCGTAGATGTGGCACGTTTTGAAACCGTAAGACCTAGGAATCCAAAATTCAGCATAATGTTAGATGTCCCCAAGATCTCCTACCAAGCCGAAAACTGGGTCTTTCCGACTTCGTTCCTTTGAAAAATTAAGGAAAAACCTCAATTTTTTATTAAAATCCTATTTTCACACTTTAGGACTGCCTAATATCAAAACCACTCATCTGTTTTTCCTCATATTTACCATAAATATTCTTCTATATAGTTCCTATGTACATGCCAGAAATTAAGTCTGTTAAGTATAAATTCTTTAAGTTATGGGCCAAAACATAATGGACTTTGTAAAAAATCAGGAAAAATATTTACTCCCTTAACATGAAAAATTTTGAAACTAGAGTCTATTTTCCCAAGTATATAACTATGTTTAATTAAGATTCAATTGTTTACCCAAAATTAGATCTGAATTTTGTAAATTTTTTAAGTAATTAGCATAAAAATAAAATCAGTACCTTAAATTTTGCCCAACTTTGACCATGGCACCTTTTTTTCCTGTAAGTACCATTGATTTAATTTTCACACCATGTAAACATAAATATTTAATTTGTTTAAATCTGAAATTTGGAAGTAAAAGCTTGAAAATTAAGCTAGTTATTGATTTTTTGCTTGAGGCTCTATTGTAGTCACTTGCTTTGATTACAGATGCAGGGTCCTACTCCAGGTCACTGGAAGTCAGCTATGCCAGGGTTTCTGATTTGTTACAGTCACTGGGGGAGATCCCCTGCTGTGACAGGTGTACAGTTATTCTCATATCACCACCCCAATCACCCCCCCCCCCCCGCAAACCCAACCCACCAAATGTTATGCAGTATTGTTATTGTTTTCACTGTATCTCCTTAATTGTAATGCTGTTTCCACTCTGATATGCAAAAACTTTCCTTGAAAAAGTAATTCAAGGTGTAATCCAGAAGATGCAATGTTGTGTAATGTAGCATTTTTAAAGAAATCATTTTTCTTTTAAATGATTTTACCAGTCATAATGGAACCCATCAGTATGCTTAAATTATGATAAAATATGAAGCACATTATGGATAAATAAAGACACAATTAAAAACGATAAGTAACCCCTAGTATAGCTATATCGTATACAGTTAATTAAATGTTTTCCCAGTTTATGGAAAAATTCTAGGTAAAACTCAGCTGGAATTCCATCGTTACCAGGCGTTTTATTTTTAGGCATTGACAATAAAATTTGTTTTATTTTTTTGCAGTGACATAGACCCATTCAACATCAATTTTTCTTCATCCGGTACCTTTGCTAGGTTAATATTTTCCAAGAAATTATCACATTTATTTTCCGATATCTTAATTCTTCGCTGATATTTTATCTTGTAATGTGTCTTTATTTCTGTCAATATTTCCTGGTCCCGTAATATTTCGCATTTTATTTGCGAGCAGCAATCTACGAATGCAAGTTTTAGTTTTATTTCTTTTCTCCAAATTATTCTCCGTATTCGTACCACTGAGCCCGAGACCTTATTATAATTCCTCCGGTTAGTGTGTTATAATGTTCTTAAAGTTTAGCTTTTGCATTTTTGTATTCTTTGGTTTCTAAAACATCTTCACTTAAGCAGTTTTCCATTTCAGAAACAAGGTTTTCTAAACTTCTCAATTCACTACGAAATTCTTTTGTTTTTCTTTTTGAATACCTCATCAACTGTTCTCTGACTTAATATTTTATGTATTCCCATCTTTCTTGCGAATTTGCACTCTGAATTAAATTATCCTTTTCTATATCATCAATCAGCTGCTTTATAATTTCCACATTATCCTTATCTTCTAATAACGATGTATTCAACTTCCAGGAAGACGGACCGGAACCTGAATACTTAAGATCATTTAATTCTAATGTTATTGCTGAATGATCTGTTAAAATTGCTGTTTTTATTTCAACTACTTTCACAGTCGATTGCAATTCGACAGAGACAAGAAAATAATCAAATCTTCTTCGAATCAATGGGTTCAGTGCACGCCAAGTCGATTCCGACCTCTCCATATATCCACTAAATTGTAATTCTCCATTAAGCTTTCCAGTCTTTTAAATAGCCTTACTTAAAGATTCACTTTATCATGGTCTGTATTCATTAACGATAGTGGACAGTTGAAGTCACCGCCCCATATCACATAACCATTGGATATTACATCTATGTATTAATCATTTAGTATATATTCTAAATTTAAGAAGAAATCCATTTGTTCAGTTTCTATGTTAGGTGCGTATGTATTAATAAAATCAGTGAAACGCCCTGTATTATACAATACACAATAATAAACCTGCCATCAATTTATTTTGTTACCTTTTGAACTGTAAATTCCACATCCTTTCCCATCAGTGTGGCCACACAACTACTGTTACTAGTCCCACATGAGTAATAACTTTCACCTCTCCACTGCGATCGCCACATATTCAACACATCTTCAGTACAATTTACTTCTTGCATAAATATTACACTTTTCTATCGCCCATGTAACCATCCAGTTTAAAATTTTTCGGCGTTTTTGTAATTCCGTATACCCTTCACATTTAATGATATTACTTTTATTTCCAATTACGTTCTATTATCACTTTACTGCATTTTAATTTTTTAAACACAAAAGATATATAGTAAATTATATGCCATTTCGATAGTTTTTGTGCATCAGCAATATTCACATGATAAACAAAGGTTCCTGTATGTCCAACATTTAGAAAATAACAAAAATACATGAATATACTTACATCCTGATTATAACAAGCTTGAAGCACAATTCTCATGGCCGTATAGTCCTATGTGCACACAGGCTAGTTTAATCCATATCTTAGGTGATTATTCAACAGTTCAACAGCCAGTCTTTAAAGCCAGTCATTACAAAGTCATATCACCAATCCTAAGTATCTTTAGCGGTTTCTTTGATCCTTTTGGCCCCTCTCTGTATTTCAATTCTCTCGGTACTGACCATGGAATGTACGCAAACCATCCTTTATTTCTAAATTCTTTCTGTTTTTCTAGTAACCTCTTGTGTTCTGCCCTGGTTTCCGGGTGGACGTCATCAGAAACAAATACTTGTTTTCCCTTGATCCTATTCTGGTCCCGTTGTAACATTTTAGGTCCCATTTCAAGAATAATGTCCCTCAGCTCTCTGCTATCGCACTTAGCATGAATTGGCCGTGGATTCTTTTGTTGTTCTGTGTCTTTACTATATGCAGGGCTCCAGTGGGCAATTTCTACTTCAACGCTTGAATCAATTTTCTCTGACAGTTCCCTCACAAATGCTGTACAGTCTTTTCCCTCAACCTCCTCTGGTACATTATATAACACAATGTTTTTTCTACGCATTCTGTTACTCAGGTCTATCACTTCTTTTTTAACTTTTCCCACGTCGTCTACAGGCACCATTTCCTCCCTCATTTTCTCAATATTCTCCTTTGGCTCATAAATTCTGTTTCTATAAACTCAGTCCCTTTCTGCAGGTACTCATATTGGTTCTCGACAGCGGCCACACGATTTTCCAGCTCACTAACCCGCGTTTCCACCATATCCACTGTTGCTGTTAACTTGTCTATCGTCTGTATCTTTGTTCATATCATTTCTAATAATATCTGTCGGAGACATTTGGTGGAACCGCTTGTAACAACATTGTGTCTACACTAATTTCTGTCACCTGTGTCTTTGTCTGTACCACGAGTTCTTGTGAACATTCCATTGTTTGACTCAACCTGCAAGGTTTGGGTCAGTTCTACTTCATTTTGCACCAAAGGATATCAGGTGTGGCTATTGATTCAACAAGTATGACTGGCGCCAAACTCAGAATCCTCTGTCGACTTCAAAATAATCAGTTTTCAACTTACAATATTATTCTAGTGCCTGTTCCTCGAACTTCGCGATTTCAGCAAAAGGACCACTGACTGTACATGACTCACTGTGTCTCTTCATGTTCCATTTAAATTCACATTAAGGCTTTTTTTTTAATTGTTACATCCGCTGTGTGAAGCATGACTGTACACCTAGGCCATGACCCCTGACCTCATCCAGAGTAGTATTGTTGTTGGGAATAAAGAAACTTTGGTTCGATACGGTAGGATAACGCGGCGTGTTTGATCTGTGCGGTAGTGACAAACACTGTTTTTTTTTGTTCGCACATACAACAGGCTTAGTCGTTTCGTGTCTAAAAAGCTGAACACGCTGGGCGGCCGTTGTGATGAGTGTGTAGTTGCCGCATTGATATTATGCGTGGATATTTGGACAGGGTGCAGGAGGATTACAGACGCTTAATCGAGCAAATGCACAACTCGCACGATGATTTTAGAATGTTGAAAAAATAACTGGTGTATAAACGAAATATGTTCCTAGAGAATACTTCTAGTTTAAGCGCTGAAATCGAAAAAAGACGAGCTCATGATCCGGTTTCCCATGCCAAACGGCTTTTTGTTGTTTTCCTAAGCACATACTTTACCCAGTTTGAAAATGACGAATTAGCTATTCAAAATTGCAAAGTTCATGGTAAATGCCATTAATCCTGTCGTACACCCGGTTCCGATTTTAGCATACACGTTTCAAAGTCACGATAAATAAAAAAATATATCAGATACATGGTATTCTAGCGAAGTTAAATTAAATAAGACACCTTTGAAAGGAATGTTCAATTCTCACTACAAGTCGAGAATGATCTTTTTAAGAACTAGCACCTTGTGGTGGTTTGAGATTTTAACATCAGAATAGACCAACCAGATATTACTGAAACTACCCTTCTGCTAGACACGATGGAAAGTTTTGTTTCAGGCAAAAATGTTAACTTTCCTAACCATACTGCTAGTTATACAGTTGACCTCGTGCTATTAGAAAATGAAATTTCTGTTGTTAGAAACATTTAACAAGGACATTTCATATAAGATCACTGAATTATAGAATTTGATATGGAAGTTAAAACTGACAGAATAATAAACCAAACAATCAGGAAAAGATTTTGGAATAAAATAGATAGACTTGTGTGCTTCATGCTTGAATCAGTTAAAGTCACCATGCATAGTGTGGACCAAATGGTGTCAAGTTACAAGGGCTATCTTGGAACTTTGGCAAATAAACATGCTCCAGTGAAGACTTTCAGGGTCGAAGAAAGAACTGATCACCATGGCTCACTGATGAGCCCAAGGATGATATAAAAACAAAGGCGACAAAAAGAAAGAGTCTGGAAAAGGAAACTTATACATCAATTTATAGAGCTTTTTCACATTAAAGACGGCATGTAAATTACAAATTAAAATATTCAAGACAGGAGTATTACAGGAGTTTGTTTCAAAATCATGAAAATGATTACAAAACGATGTATATACTGTCTAACCAGCCACTGATCCGGAAAGAGACATTACCGTTACCAAAGTGCTATGATAATATTACCCTTGCTGAAAAGTTTAATAAAGACTATCACACCACAGGGGATGTGAACTTCTCGGTTCTGTTCAGAATGTCAAAACAACAGGAAGACCTTAGATTACACTCACGCGATGTATTCTCCAAATACATTAAAGACGGTTGTACATTAACAAAAAATATAATAACGAATAAATGGGTATTTACAGTTCGCTGGGAAGGGGGGGGGGCAACAACACAAGTAATAAAATCCTGGTATCACACAAAGTCCTATGCAATATTACATGTGATCATAGTCCCTCACTCTGCTGCCCCAGGTCACATGATCCCTCGCGTTGACAGTACACGCAACACCACTAATTACTAAATAACACTGATGGTCATTTCTCACGAAAGGTTTCACTGTTACTAGTCCGTGGATACGAATCGAGCGCCAATCAACAATCCTGTGTAAGAGCCCTCTGTCAATGGCTCTCTCTGACTTACCTGCACTCAACTATAACTCTCCGGCTGTCGCATCCGAGTAACCTCTCACTAGTGATTATCCGGTTTTTGTTCTGATTCGTCTATACTCAAACTGACCGCTGCTAAGACGTGTTGAGGCTCAGCTCTAGTCTTGCCTGTAGGACAGGATCTGCAGAACGCTGCAATGTCCCCGTACGTCCCCTTCCAATCGAACTGGGAACTTACACGTTCGTGTGTTAAATCTACGCCATGATAATCCGCCACTATCGCCTCGTGGCCCTTCTTCATAACGTCAGCCCATAACGACTGGGGTACCGCGATCGTTGATCCATCCGGATCACCGCATATTTCTCGCGCAATACGGACCAGAAATTTGTCTTTAATATGGAAGGTGCTATAACTGCTGCTAGCCTACTTAGCAATGTTCCAATACTGACCTAACGCGTAATCATCCTTTCGTGCCTTCAAAAATTCGGTCGGACTTACCTCTGCGTCTGGGCTAGAGACATGCAAACCTCGCGTCGGGTTCTTCCGCTTACCTGCAGTGGCACGTGTCTCTACAGCGGTCCTCATTCCCGATTGAAACTCGACGTTGTCACATACTATGTCTGATTTCCGATCAGCCCTCCACGTAAGATTCGAATCGCTCGGATCTTGCACTCCGGCCACGTTTAATGGCGCTAGGTTGCATTCTACCATCACCTCGATAGTTCCCTCAAAGTAGGGACAGTCCACATTAGCCTTCGCCGTAGGAAAACGTCTAATTGATCAAACAAACGATAATCAACGCTGTGTCGGTGAACAGGTCCGGCTCCACATACGTGTCACGTACTCCTGCTGAAGATCAACCGGAATCGTGTAACACCTTGGCTGCTTTGCCGTTAACTATCCCTTCACAAATGGGTAATGAGCTACGGCCCTCTTTTACAGCAGTCAAGCCTTATGACTGAAAATGTTTATCCGAATCCGATTAAAAGGGACCGACAGTTGCCAATTCAGACTTCGAAACGACGGTTGACATAGACTCGGGTTTCGGCTTCGGTTTAATTCCCTGACTACCACTAGACACCTCGCTGATCGACAGGTGAACGATCTGTTTGTGGGGTAGACCTTGGACCAGACCTGGCACTGGTCTCTTTACATTCACGCACCTTACGTCCTAAACTACCGCATATGAAGCAACGCAAGCCTCCCGATGGCTTGAACGATAGATCACTCGATCTGCGATCTACTTCGCACCTCTCTCTCGGCTGAGATATATGCTGCCTTGCTTGGGGAGTACTGCTACGGGAAGTATTTCGTACACTATGTAGTAAAACTATGTAATCCATGGGCCTCTATATATTTCTCGGGATTCTCCGCCATACTATCTATATCGCGACACTGTCTCCCCTTCAAGAAAACAGAGAGATCTTTGCGGCAACAGTTCAGATACTGTTCATGCATCGGCAAGTCAACAAACATGTTGAAGTCATCGCCTATAAATGCCATCTCTATCCAAAGGTCAAAGTATCCGCTAAGCCGTACTTCGAACTGACTGGGAGTTTCGCCACGCTCTGGCCAACAATAACGAAACTTTTTACGATAACCTTCCTCAGTCATCTGATAAATCTTTAAAAGAGCTTACTTAAGCTTATCATAGTCCATGGCGTCCATTATAACGCAACAAAGGTACAAAGCCCAACTATCACGAACGTATTGTGACACAGCTCTAATCGCTCAAAACGCTCTAGAAATGAGTCCAACTTATCTTGTTGCTAATCAAACGGAGGGAGCTTGAGTTTCATAACCGATACCTTACATCTTAAACTACTGTTGCCCTCATCGACTACACTTAATGCTGCTTTTAACTTCAGCACCTCAATCTCGTGGGCTCTTGATTAAAGTTCGCGATCTAACTTGTGAGCTC
The DNA here is from genome assembly GCA_026874595.1 of Sipunculus nudus. Taxonomy (NCBI): domain Eukaryota; kingdom Metazoa; phylum Annelida; class Sipuncula; order Golfingiida; family Sipunculidae; genus Sipunculus; species Sipunculus nudus. The sequence continues at coordinate 69,174 of CM049319.1, forward strand.
TGGCTTCACATTCTTGCTCTAATTCACGCTTTTTAGCCCTATCATCGCGCTCAGCAGTTCCAAGCTGATAGGACTCTAAAGTCTCTACCTGCTACCCCCTTGTAAAAAAATTCCCGTTACATCTTTATTACAACAATGAGTTCACACTGAAAATGGCCATTTTCCCACTAATTCTTCTTGAGTTCACACTGAAAATTGCTATTTTAATACAATTCTACCATGAGTTTATACTGAAAATGACTAGACCTCATTTCAACCATGAGTTCTCATTAAAAATGATTATTTTGCCAGTAAATCAACCATGAGTTAAAATGAAAATAGCTGTTTATCCACGAAATCAAGCATGAGTTCAAATTGAAAATGGCTGTTTTGCCATAAAATTAGCCATGAGTTTACACTAAAATTGACGAGACTTCATTTCAACAACGAGTTCACACTGAAAATTATTTTTTTTGCCACATAATCAACCATGAGTTCACACTAAAAAAAGCTGTGGCTATGGGGCCATGACAGCTGAGTGATAAAATGCTCGGCCTACTCCGCTGGCGACCCGCGTTCGATCCCCGGCGTGGCTGTGAGAGTTGGTTATAGTGGCCTGTCACAGGCCGATGGTTTTCCCCGGGCTTTATCCGGTGTCTCCACCCTAAACGACTACCGAGTGCCATCATCCGAGCCATGAACAGAGCCTCGTCTAAGTATTTATAACTACTTGTACAATCCATGTAAAATAAATAACGTTTATTACAAAACGGGCGTGCCAGTGTTAGGTACGTGGCTGCCACTATATCACGGTTATCTGTATATACGGCCGGCCTTCCGAGTTAATCACTCGTCGGTTAATATTGTCAATCATGGGTCTGATACTAGCAAGGACTGCGGTGGGTGTGGAACTACACTGGCTTGGAGAAGCACCAAAGGTCCTCATGCTTGGATTAGACGGCGCAGGTTTGTCGTTATTGCTGAACATTTTTGACGTAACCCTGTGGCTTAATGTTATAGTGTTTTCAGTGTTCAAAGTAAATTCAGTTTATATGTCTGTCTGTCTGTCTGTTTGTCCGTCTATCTAGCTGTCTGTCCCATACACACACAGGCCATCCGCATCACACGACCACTCTGTTGTTATCACTTGTATTTCAAACGTTGGTCCAGTATGGCAGGTAAACTGTTGAAGTCAGACAAATCAACGCGCCCCTGGTGTGCTTCCTGTTTTTACGGCTGGATCCATGTTAATGGTTTCATGTGGAAGTGGAATGTTAGAATTCATTGATGAGAAAGCAAAAGAACAAAAGAAGCCGACTATTCAGGCGCATAGATATTCGTTTAACATCTTTTATGACGTAATTGATGTGATACTTGGCTAACCATTGGAAATAAAAATCTTTTCCTCAGCAGATAATCCGTGGTAGTCAGTAGACAGTCAAGTAGTAAAATACGCATATTTTCCTCCTAATCACGATGAAAGGTTTAGCCAACAAAAATTAAAAAAAATATGCCATTCGAGGAAATTTAAAAAAAACATTTTGTGGATTATCTTACTAAAAGTATAAATAAAACAAAATAATTCGTTGAGGAACTAAGGACCAATCTAAAATTGCAGAAAAAGGACAAAGGAAGATTTATCTTTTGTTTTACAAACTAGTCAGCCTTTGACGTCACATGATTAGGCTTGTGATAGAATCTGGTCCGGATCTTGTTCTTGTATCCTGAACATTTTTACTTCAAGTTTTTTGTTCTTATTCTGACGCACATGCTTCCTGTTGAGATGTTCAAAAGACGTGACACCACGGGAGAGAACCAAAGACGTTACACTATAGGACAGAACCAAAGACGTGACACCACAGGACAAAACCAAAGACGTGACCCCACAGCAAATAACCAAAGAGGTGACACCACAAGACCGGACCAGAGACGTTACAGCACGGGGCTGAATCCAAGACGTGGTACCACAGGACAGAACCAAAAGCGTGATACCACAGGACAAAACCAAAGACGTAATACACCAGGACAGGACTAAAGAAGGGACATCACAGGACAGAACAAAAGCCGTGATAACACAGGACAGAACCAAAGACGTGACACCACAGGACAAAAAGTGACTCCATCTTCATCAAAAGGGGTTATGTAGATAACACTGCGTCTTTGTGATTCTGAGAAAAGATTACTTTTAACTGATATATTTTAACTTATATTTAAAAAATATTGTTTGTGACGTATACTAGAGAGGACGTGCAGAAGCCAATGATCATATATCTGCAGAACTGCATGTTGTTAATATATGCTGTTAATATTTTAACCAAAGCGCTGTGTTGCATATATAAGTAAGGATAATAGCCAGATGATTATTTTGATTATTTATTGTGCATTAATATGGTGTATCGTGTTTAGATAAAAACGAAAGATAGTTGGTTAAAGGACACATGTATCTCGTCTATTGTTGATTTCAGCGCAGTTGTTAGAGAGCATATGTGCCTAGTATGATGTTAATTTCAGTACGGTTCGATTTAGACGGAGCCGCCTCTGTTTTGGCGATCACTAGTGTTTGTTCTAGATTTCAAAGGAAGTAAATCTGTGTGAGATAAGTTTTCTCACAGTCTGTTCTTAGAGGCGTTTTCTAATTAATATTTGGGGAGTGATTGACGTTCGGAATAATTTTGAGTAATGATTGCCGGGGGGGGGGGGGGATCGGGAATTGTGACGTCAGCAAGGATTTATAAGGAGTAGAGTTTGACCTCAGCAGTTTCAGCGTACCGTGTTGGATATAGATTGATGATACCTACGTCAGTCCTGGGGCCGGTCTGCATATGTTACAGTAGAGGCAGCTGAGATGTGGTGTCTACGAACGTAGTGAGTCGATGTCTGATGAAGCCACGAGTGATTTCACTGTAAAGGACTATAGAAAAGGCAAATAACGTATTTTGCTGACGGACTGGTAATCTGGCGGGGTGATACTTGTTATGAGTGCTTCCAGGAACAGACCGAGGACTTTATATATACGAATAACGGTAGAGGTACAGGAGATTGCTGTGTTTCTGGTACCAGGTCTGGATGATTCCAGGAGACATCAGCTGTGAGAGACTGTGATTCAATGCTCAGAAAAATAGTCTGTGAATGTACGTTGACTGTGAAAAGTGTATGCACAGCAGAAGAATGAGGATTATAGAAACTCCGTGAATACAGGACACTGTCACATCTCGGTGTTACGTGTGTGAGCGATAGCCAAGTGGTTAAGAACCGAGTGATCAGGAACTTTGTTGTTTGCCGTCGCGGTTGGACTATGTTTATTTATGTTCATATATTTTTTGTTGGTATAAAAGAGGGCGCCTTTCCAGAGAATAAGTAACTTTTTTTAATATATATTATTGTTTTGTTAACAGAGGTCTTAATTTTAATGGATTGTACGTATTTATGTGTTCAGCCAGTTTGTTTGATTCTTACCGGTGTGACATTTAATGGCGAGCATGCTTCCAGTAATGATTTTGCCGTTTGAGAGCTAAATCCTGTCAGGAAATTAGAAAAGAACGTGAAGCTCAGAAAGCTCTCGACTAAATTGAAATCAACATCCAGTGCGGGCGATGGGGGTAATAGTAAACAGACGATGAATAGGGAATCGGCCCGAAAATTAAGCTCCCCCCGTTTGACATGCAGCACGCTAAACTATACGCGTTTCTAGAGCGTTTTGAGCGATTAGCGCTGTTTCAAAACTACAATAGTGATAGCTGGGATTTGCTCTTAAGTCCTTTCTTGCAAAGTAAGGCGCTTGAAACTAACGCGCAGTTAGCAGTTAGCGACGCCATGAACTACGATAAGCTAAAGTTACCTCTTTTTTTTCTAAGAAAGACACTGTCGGGATAAAGATAGCATAGCGGAGATCACCGAGCAGTATACGAAGGTCCACGGCTTACATAGTTTTACGGCGAGTTCCCGTAGTGGTGCTCCCGGGCAGCAAGTAACTCAGCCGAGAGAGAAACTTGATGCAGATCGCGGACCACGTGATCAGTCAGTTAGGCTGTCGGTTGAACCAGACTTGGGCATAAGGCGCGTGAATGTTAACAAAAGAGTGCCAGGTGTGGGCCAAGGGCTACCCAACATGCAAGCGTTTCACTCAGCTGTGGAACAGCGTGGGGCTAAACCGATCCGTAAGCCGGAGTTGATGTCAACAGAAGTTACGGAATCCGAGTCGAAAACCGTCGCTCCGGTAATCAGGATTCGGATAAACGGAGTCAGTCATTCGGATTGACTGCTCTGAATGAGGGCGGTAGCTCTTTACCCATTTGTGAGGTGTTAGTCAACGGCAAGGCAGTCAAAGTGTTACGCGATTCAGGTTAATCTTCAGCAGGAGTACGTGAGAACGTAAATCCGGACCAGTTCGTCAGACACTAGATGAGTGTCGGTTGTTTGACGGATCTGATAGACGTTTTCTTTGGCAATGACTAGTGTAGACTTTCCCTATTTTTGTGGGAACTATCAAGGCGATGGTAGTCGGAGATGCCGTGTGCGACTTAGCAGTAAGAAACGTATCAGGAGCGCAGGATCCGAACGATCCCAATCCTACGTGGATCTGATCGGGATTCAGACGTGTATGTGACAACGTCGAGTCACCACCGAAAGTTACGTCCGCAGTAAAGACGCGTGTCGCTGCACGGTTGCCAACGCGAAGTTAACATGTAGCTAGTCCAGTCGCTGATGTAAGTCCGGCCGAATTCGTAAAGGCGCAGGAAGACGATCAGTCGTTAGCTTCTTACTGGAAGCTTCCTAAGTCAGCTAGCGGAAGTGATAGCACATTCCAGGTTAAGGACGATTTCTTAGTCCATATTGCACGAGATAAGTGCGGTGATCCGGATGGATCAAGGATCGTGTTACCCTCAGTCGTTGCGGACTGTTTTATGAAGATGGGCCGCTAGGCGATTATGGCGGGCCAACAGAGCGTAGATCTAACACACGAACGTCTAAGTTCCCAGTTTGCCTGGACGGCGGTCATCTTGCCTACAAACTGATCCGAATGAGAACCTGATTACCCGGATTTTGAAACTAAATCTCCCTTAATCGGAGAACTAAACTGCGAAGGAGTAGACGACACCTCTCATGTGTCGTTTGCATCAAATTTGCGCAGCCAAACTAAGCGTGACGTACAGATTAATGCCGAGCTAGGCAAGTGACAACGGCGCGAGATACACGATCTGTTGAAACGGCGTACTCACAGATGTCCCCAAACTCTCCCATGTCATCGAATGTAATGTTCGGCTCACGTCTAATACACCTATGAAGTTGAAACTGTATCGCATTCAATTTGAGTTGAGAGAGACGATGCGATCGGAAATCAACGAGATGTTAGAGTCAGGCATTATCGAGAAGTCGGAGTCAAGTTTTGCGTCACCTTGTATTATGCTGCGTAAACCAGATGGAAAGATCAGATTCATGATCGATTACCGTAGGTTAAACCAGTCGGTTATGTTCGATTCAGATCCGATGCCGCAGCACGATGGACTATTCACGGAAGTAGCCAAGAGCTGGTATTTAACCAAGATCTCCGTTCTCGGAGGAATCATGAAACAAAACGGCGTTCGTAATGCCTGACGGACATTTCCAGTTCAGGGTATTCGGGTTAGTGACGGCAGGGGGAGTATGATTACTTGCATGATGCAGAAGTTGTTCAGCGACAGGCCGAACGTGACCTGCTACATAGACCTGCGTGCAAGTACACGCGGAAGTGTGGGACGAACATGTAAACAGAGAAGTGATAGCTAGACTAGAGCGTGCCAACTTTGTGGTTAAACCAACGAAAACATTTGTAGGTCACCACAGTCTGGAATTTGTTGCCCACTTTTTGGGCACCGGATACCTAATTACAAACTCGTCGCTCCATTACGAAAATCCAGAGCACAGAAAGACCGAAAACCAAGAAAGCCTTGCAAGCCATTTTCGGGCTTAACAGTTATTACCATAAGTTTGTGCCAACCTATGCTGAGATAGCGGTTCTTCATGCTAACGGACCTAACGCGGAAAGGACAGTCTAACAAGTTAGATTGGAAAGAGGTCCATGATAATGCGAACAGCCCACTTAAAGCTAAGCTGGCTGATCCTCCGATTCTGAGGCTGCCCGATTTCAGAAAGCGGTTCTACCTGAAATGCGACGGGTCGGATGTCGGAATCGGTAGTATTCTCATGCAGGAACACGACGTGATGATTTATCCGATAGTTTATGCATGCAGCAAATTACTGGCTAGAGAAAGAAATTACTCTTCCATTGAGATAAAGTGTTTGGCTATTGTTTGGGCGGTTCAGAAATTTGAAATTTATTGTCATGCAGACCATTCACGATTCAAACAGATCACAAACCTCTCAAGTGTTTTAGCAGAGCCAAATGCATACACCAGAGAGTAATGAGATGGGCTTTAGTTACAAGAGTTTCGTTTTGAAATACAAGCTGTTTCAGATATTTTAAGAAGATTAGGAGTGTTGAACTGTATTATATATTGTCGATCTTAGATAAGACAGTGTATATTGATATGGCTTTATAATGTTTCACATAATCTGTAATGGACCAGTATTGTATGATGTCTTCACATAACTGTAGTGTATCGATACTGCGTATCCGGAAAATACTGTGTATTTTCTTTTAAGAAGGAGTTATGTCACCAGAGAGATGTGACTTAGGTATTGTGTTCCATATTATAGTAGGTATAACAAGCAGATGATTATTTTGATAATTTATTGTGCATTAATATGGAGTTTCATGTTTAGATAATATCGTGAGATATTTGGTTAAAGGACACGTGTCTCGTTAAATGTTGACTTCTGGGCAGTTAATTTGTTAGAGAGCACACGAGCCTCGTCTGATATTAATTTCAGTTCGGTTCATTTCAGACGAAGCCGCCTCTGTTTTCGCGATCACTAGTGTTTGTTCTAAATTTCAAAGTAAGTGCACCTGTTTTCATGCGGAATGAGCACGAACAAATTGTTGAAAATATAAACGTTTAATAATTAAATACATAAATATATAAATAATATAAATACTTAAATATATATATATATATATATATCTTATAAAGTCTTCTGAATATTCCTGAATCTTGGTTAGACTGTATTTGGTGTTACGCTTACAGTTTCCTTTAGGAAGTAGTGGATTTGTTGTCAGTGTCTAGGCCCAGACGAAAAGGGCTTCTCCATGATACCATTAGTGATCGTACCTCACACTCATAGATCGGATCATGATAACATCAATGATCGGGCCTCACACTCTTAGAATGGGTATAAAAACGAATCCTGTGGACAAACATTATATCACTATACGAGTGATGTTGTTATATATCTAAATATATTGTATAAGCCACACACTGGTTTATCGATAAACATTACATACGTCGTTCCAATAATTTATACTCGTATATAATAATATATCGTAAGATAACTTTTCCTGATCAATTATAACAATATATAAACTATAGTCGTGGTTTCTGTCAGATACTGACCCTAAAATTCAATCTCATATCTGTGGCTTTAGCTTAACCAAATAATATTTATTCTCTTAACAGTCATATTTCATGTGTTTAGGAGTTATCATTTACACATTAACACGTATTATTTCTAAAACAGGCTAACTGTACTCCGATAATCAAAATTACTATTTAAAACAAAGTTGTACATAACTTCTGACCCATTTATTAGAATGACAAATGAGAGACTACTAAGACAATATCTCGACATGGTGTTCTGTGTAGCTCTGATCTAAAGGCTAGCAACACCCTTTTTTATGAAGTGTGGTGTGATCAGACCATTTCCTCGTGAAATGTAGTTCCAGTAGTTGACGTGTAGGTCACCCCTTGACCGTGCCATTGCCAAACACTTCTTTGTTTCCCGACACGGATATAAATTTTGTGCGACATCCCCTACAGTCCCACTACCCATGATGCCTCGCCTGTCCCGTTGGTCTAGGCCAGGTTTGTTTAAAACATTAAGAAAGGATGCTCAAGAAAAGCCGAGTACTCTCACACACACCCATGAAACAAACAACTAAGACAGCAGGTATAAAACAAACTTTTTGTGTTGATTCTATATATATATATATATATATATATATATATATATATATATATATACAATGGATTTCGATAATATGGCTTGGCTGGTAGCTGTCGCCAACATGAGCTGGCCCAGGAACTGTTACAGGTACCAGGCTCACTGACAGGGGACCATCCCAAAAGTGCAAGATCGTAAGACATATAACACCCTTATTTAATCTTTATGGTTCTCAACCAAATCTTCCCAAAAGGAATGTGTCACAAAAAGGAAAAATTTGTATTGACAGAGGAAAACTTGAAGTACATTTAGACCAAAAGATGATTGATTTAAGGACATATTCAATAGAGCACGTCACAAATTAATGAAGTAATAATACCAATAATAAAATATAATATCAGTTAAGTTCTTTACTGAGGCTGCAATACAGTACCTTTCCAATGCAATTAATAAAATTGTAACAGGCCCACCAATATTGCATCAGAGTTTGATGAATGTCTGTTGTCACAGGTACGTTGTGGTTTCAGCCGGTTGTCATGGTTTCCTCCACTCACAGGGTTACCTCCGGTGCCTGTTTTTCCAATGGTTTTTGTTTTGTGTGTCTCTGTACAAATATGCTTGGCCAAAGATTGTTTTCAACTTCAGTTGCATGCTACTATAAATATAGTTCTTTCAGAGAGTTGGTTACCGTTAAATGTTCATTTTGCCAAATGTCCTCTGATTTTAACATGGTTCATGCTTTTTGAAACAGTGGGTGTTCAGCTCACTGGGGAGCCTTTCAATTCCAGGTTCACAGACCAACTCTGGCCTTCACACAAAATTCCTTATGCACCAAGACACAAAAACATTACAATCTCACTTTGAGTTGTGTGATTACTGGGGCATAAGAAAGGGAATTCTTGCCCAGCAGAAAATGGAAAGAAGGCAACAATTTAAAACCTAATAAATACACAGGGCATTGAAAAGCTGGACCTGACATGGTTCACTGCACTCAGTCAAAACTTGAAAACTGATCAGGGATTTAAATAACAGGACTCTACTGGCCCGGGGAAAGTACAGGACAGGGTAAGAAAACCGATAATATCGTTTGCAGCAGTCAACCTGTGACATCGCCCTAGCCTAGCAAAGGAGTTTGTTGAAACTATATGGCCATTAACTACCGTGGAGGTCACAGAGGATGGAAGAGGAGCAAACGAGGGGGGAGGGACCTAATTGGTCACGGGTGACCTACAAGTCAACTGCCGGAACTACATTTCAAGAAGAAATGGTAAGTTCCAATACCTTGACTAAGAGTAGGTCACCCCTTGACCGTACCAAGAACCAGACAAAACAATGGATGGGAGAAAAAAACGCTAGATGGAATCCCTCAGCACGCTGCCGGCAGCAACCACACCACCGGAACGCTGGAGAGATAAAACCTGAGGGGAAAGAACCCGGAGATAATATGTAACGATCGTATCCCAGTGTTTCCATATGTTTTAACAGGTCAGAAACGGAGCCACCCGCCGCGAAGGTGAGAGAGGCGCAACCGCGCGAACCTCGTGGGTCCAAACTTGAAGCGGAGACAAAGACTCCGGGAAGGCCTTCTCGTTGGCCTCAATGATCGTTTCATGGATCCAACGGGATATCGTGATGGGGCTCATCTAACGAGCTGGACCAACGTCCCATGACCGGAGCTATAAAATAGTACTGCAATTCCAAGTAATAATACAAGCACCGATATCACCGAGTTATATATACAATATTCTTATATTCTTAAAGTTAAACTGTGTCTTTAACAGAAGGCCAAATGATACTGGGGATTATAATTTTTTCAGCTTCTTTAATTCTGTTCATTTATATATTGAAACCTAAATGATCAATGTTTTAATTACATTGGTTTATTTGATATTTTAATGTATTATGGTTAACTTTTCATCTTCTCCGTTTTTCCACTGGGTTATCCTCTGGTGATGAATGGATATAGGCCTATGCCCTGTTTCCCAATCCTAACTGATATATTCAATAAAAATACTGTTTACATCAACATTCTGGACAGAACAGGAGACAAGAATACCCTAGCTTTGGGCGGTATATCGTCATGTTGAAATGATGGTACATTTTATTCCATTGCACTGGACATCTTGTGAGTGGACAAAGAGGTGGTAAACTTAACAATATTCGTATCATGCATGGCCTGTTTTCCTCAGGTATGTCCTTTTTCACTTCAATACTCTCTTTTATCATTTCCCATTCTTCAGATGTGAGAAATGTTCTTATTAAAGTGTCAATATCTAAATTTCCTGTGTCAAAACCGGCATAAAAATATTTTGAAAAATTGTTCATTAATTTTTCGAAATATGAATTAACATAATTTAAGATGCTGAAAAGTGGTCTGCAAAATTAGTATGGTAAAAAAACAGACAAGTATAAAGAATATAAGATTAATTTTTAAAAAAATGGATACAAGTTAACTAGATCATTACATGTGCTAGTAATATGAGTTTATTCAAGTGATTGTAGTACTTTTATGATTTTATAGCATTGTAGGCTGCACAAGTTCTAGAACATCAAAGTCTAGGCAGTTGACAACGTCAGCTGCGCAATCACTTCCTTTATCCAATCGAAAGATTGAAAGTTTTAACTGGATTATTAAATACAGAAATGAATAACTCTTTAACAGCTAACATGCTTGTTTATCCATTTTTAAGTTATCACAAGTAAGATGGTGCCAGGGAGCTTAATTGACTGAGACCTGATCTGTCCAGTACTTTTATGTAATGAACACCAGTGGTTAACATGCACCTGTATAACAGCTGGCCCCTGCTTGCCTTAACAATAGGCACATCCTGGGCAGTCACTGGACTGGACTGAGTCTGTTCAGAATTATTTGCTGATATGCTTCATGACCAAATAGGTCATAGGAAGTAATAGAAAGTTGCCTTTTGTTTCTATTTCTATTACTATTACAGCTTAAATTTTTTAGTCTATTACCATTACTATTACTATTACATTGAAAAAGCTGTAATAGTCTATTACTATTACTTATTACTATAATCCCATGTCTGTGCACTTTCAACATGAAAGTCTTATTAAAATCATGCAAATGAAAGATAGGTAGATTATCTAAACAATTTTAAGTTGGATAAAAGCTTTCTCCTGTGCTTCCTCCCATTTTACTTTATTTGCTAGTTAGAACTGTCAAAGGTAATGCTATATCTGCATAGTTTGGTATGAAATCCATATAGAACCCTGTGAGACCAAAGAATGATCGGACTTGTTCTCTGTCTAAGGCCTTGCGGAATTAGCTAATTTCTTCTTCAGGGTGGGATATTTCCGCACTTCGCCTGCTCCTACCTGGTGACCTAGAAATTCTAGTGACTTGTATCCCAGTAAGCACTTTGAAGGACGTGCTGCTAGGTTTGCTCTACGCAAGCTATCCAGCACCTGTTTTTTGGTCGATACGTGCCCTTCCTATGTTACATTATGTATCAGTATGTCGTCAATACAATTGACAACATTTGGTATTCCTGCCAGAACATTTCTCATCATTTTGTTATTAAGCCTAATGGCATAAAGCGGAAGTGAAATTTCCCTTCTGATGTGAAAAAAGCGGGTTTTCTTTGTCATTTTTTTCCAGTTTGCCAGTACCCTTTGGTAAGATCAATCTTTGAGAAATATTTCCCGGATCTTATAGAAGCATATATTTCTTGAGAGTTTGGTATTTGTTCAGGATCAAAAACAGTGAATTTGTTTAACTTCCTAACGTCAATACAAAATCGATCACTGCCGGCTGGCTTCTTTACAATCACAATAGGGTGGCCATAATGGGAGTTTGATCTCTCTATAATCCAAATTTTTACCATATTATCCGTGACCTTACTGGTTCATCTGTTTTCAATAAGATTTTACATTTCCAAACTGATGTTTACTTTGGTACATCTGTGAAAGATGTTTCACCTCATCTTTATGAACCGTTTCTAATTCTGGATTTATGTTCACATGTTCTATATATTCTTTTATTTTCACAGATGGTGTGCATACGAGGCTGTCCTCACTGATCTGATCTCTATCACAGTCTAACCATAGTATGCTATTGTCTAGTTCGGGTTTCTCTATCACCTCGAAGCATCCTGCTAACAGATTATCTGGTTTCTCACGTCCAAAGTGACGTTTCAATAGGTTTATGTGAAACAACCTATGTGACCCGTTGATATCAATTACATAGTTAATTGTTTTCATGTTTGATACCTATCCCTGTAAAAGGACCCTTCAACTGGATGAGGAGTTTGTTTGATTCTCTTGGTAATAACACATACCCCTATCTTTAGTTTATGAGGTGTTGTTTTCAGATCATAGTATCGTTTGTAAGTTGTTGCAATGTTTTAGAATCTTACTTATCCCATTATACTTATCTGTATCTTGCTCAGTGTATTATTAATTCCAAGATGTTCTTGAAACCCAAATCTTTCGATCAAATTTTCTTCTGCAAATGTTTCAAACTATCATTATTTTGTTGTTCTTTAGATAACTCTACTGGTTATACTGAAGGTACTGATGGTAACAGATTCAACTGTTTTAGAACACTTCTACCTTTCGGATTGTGATATGGTTTGTACTGCCATGACTTGCTCTACTCTATCATTATCATCCCTGACTGCTGTAATTGATGCGTCTTCAATTGCTGGTACCAGTTGCCAATTTAAGTTAAAATCATGCGGATCTCTAGCTCCTTACACATTGCCTATCACTACTTCACATAATGAGTTTGGAAGATTAAAGCTTCCACCTGTTGTGACATGTATGGTGAGTCGATATTGATATTGTCAACAGGAAATACTATTACTGTGCCATCAATGAGAACCACTGATTGAACCCTGTCAATCCTTTGATCTGCTTTTACAAGGTCTGATCTGATTGCACAAGTACTACATCTGGAATCTTTCGGTACTGATACTGGGGTATTATCTTGCATAATTCTCCCAGACACTATTGGCATGTTTTTTAAACATAGCCCCTACTTCCTCATTAGCCATTCCAAGTTTACGCATTTGTTCATCTACTCTCTTTTTAACATCGGCTTCCTGTTCACAAGTGTTCAGAGGATCCCGTGCTTTTTCTAAACCGGTTGCTCTTTTATATGGATTTATATGATGTTCTCTGAGTCACCATGCCCTGAGCTGCCCGTCTTTTTAACTGAGGACAATCACGCCTATAATGATTTACTGCACACACCTAACATGATATCTTTCCTGGTTTTCTCATCTCTCTTACTATCGGCCCTTTCTCCTCCCGCTGGAAATCTACGCCTGGCCCTGTACTTTTACTTGGCTCTGGAGTCTGGTTTTTGTGGTACCTAGACTCTACGTCCACCTCTATCTGATCCCCTAAGAAGAAAATGAATTCAATCCGTGGGCTTGTACATATGTTTTCGCTCATTTGGTAATCCGTATGAGAGTAGCACTTTCTCTTTCCTTGATATATACCAACAATTCTCTGTCACAACAGTTCTTGAATTATTCACATAGAGTTAAATCTCTAAAACTCTCATAGGAAATCTCTATCTTTGATCAGTCTATTCATCTATCGAAATAATTTTTGAGTGTGACCACAGAAGGATCGGGGGTTTCCCCTTTCTCTGGTTTACAAGTTCTACATTTTTTTCGAAATCCTTTCCGTGTCGGTCTTAACTTGTGCATAAGCACTTCCTTTACTTTAGTTTATGACATCGTATCAGTTATACTCATTCGATATATGGCTTCTAAAGCCATGCCACCATACATGAGACAGCTTAAGAATGTTGCCCATATCATTGTTGGCCATTCTATACTTAAAGCAATGCTTTCAAAATGTTTGATAAAGCATCGAAGTTTTCCTTCTCCACATCAAATTAAGGTAAAGAAACAGGAGAGACTCCCATCGGAAAATTTTGAGAAATAGAAGTCTCAGTTGCACTAGCATTACTTAGATTTAACTCGTGTTCCTTTTCTAACTTTAACCTTTCTAGTTCATAGTGTTTTTCGGCCTCAGCGTCTTGAGCTCTTCTAATTGCCTCTGCCCCATGAGCTTGTCTAATTGCCTCTGCCCCATGAGCTTGTCTAATTGCCTCTGCCTTCTGAGCTTGAGCTTGTCTAATAGCCTCTGCCTCCTGAGCTTTCCTTTCTTTCTCAAGTATTTTTCTAGCTGCTTCTGCTTCAGCTTTGGCAGCTTGAGCCTCAACATTAGAATCAGCGATAGCACCGTCTATGAAAGCTATCAAATCAGCTTCCTTCAACCCAATCTCTTTCCTAAGGTCAGCGGTATTTCCTCTAATGGATATCACATCCATTTTGTTCTGGCTCGAACAACTACATGGTGTAAATAGAACTAAGACTTGCGACTAGTATCTATCTTGACACAGTCGGCAACAACCTAACCCTGCACGATAATGCACGGGAATTGAAATACATATATACCATTCCAAATCCAACTTCACCACAAGAATTGTTATTTATGCTATCTTTTATAGAATCACTCAGTTTGTCCAACAAACTAACGTGTTCTCTCACAACCTCTTTGGCTAACAGCGAGGCACCCACGTTTCTACGTGAACGTTTTACCCGTATGAGTCTACTAACTACTACTTCATGTTCGTACACATTAGAAGCAATTATGATTCCACACGTAGACCTAGCTTTAATCAAAATGTGAGCTTTAATGGTCTCACCGACGCAACCACACTGTACGTCTCCGTGTGATCCTAATTAACGCAGTATCTATCCCTGCCACTGGACTCACACAAAACAATAACCTATTCAATGATTCATAAACTTACTGTGTGACCCTGGTTTACGCAGCATTTATCGCTGCCACCGGCCTCACACATAATTAACCGTAAACAACAGTTTCAAAAACCTATCGTGTGACACTGATTATCGTAGTATCAATTACTACCACCGGCCTCACAAATAATCAAATGTGAAGACCAAGTATACAGTTTATAATAAAAAGGTATAAACACCTTTATCGCAAATTGCCATATAGCCCTATAACGCCAATATAGCTATAAGCTATGTCCATACCTGGTTTTCATTACAACTATCAGAAGGGGTATTATCAATATGGATTTATTATAGACTGCCAGCTGCCTATTGAAGGGAATTTACACAGTTAAGAGAAAAGAATGTCCTACCTAGCCCATTGTACCTTAGCCTTGTACAGCCTAGAACAACCAAACGCCTCAGGATGAGACTTCCAGTTTCCGGCCAGTCACTGCTCAAGGTCAGATTACCCAAGACCTTCCTCCACAGCTGTGAAAGCCTCTAGCTACCACCACTACAAGAAAGACTGACTTATTATACAGCTGTACTCAGCAAATTGCTCTAAAAGTATTAAGAAATAGTATTATGAAAATACCTATTACAAGTTAATGCAATTACATAAATGAAGCAAATTACATCTTTAAAATTACATCTTTACACCATTCGAGTCATTCATTTAATATATGAACAGTATTTCATATATTAAGAGTAAATTATGCCAATACTTATTTCCCAAGTTACCGAATTAATAGATGTCGGCTGGACCTCTAGAAATTGTCCAGGGAAAATGAGCACGAACGACTTGTTGAAAATATAAAAGTTAAATAATTAAACAATTTCAGTGATACACAATGCACATATGTTTCAAATGGCCGTATATACGTGTCCAGGTGCACCGAGTTATATATATATATATATATATATATATATATATATATATATATATTATATATTATATATAAAACAAAGTCTTCTGAATATTTCTGAATCCTGGTTAGGCTGTCTTTAGTGTTACACTTGAAGTTTCCTTAAGCGAGTGTCAGTGTCTAGGCCCAGACGACAAACACCTCTCCATGATACCGTCAGTGATCGTACCTCACACTCATCGATCGGACCATAATAACTTCAGTGATCGGGCCTCACACTCATATAATGGGTACAAAGGCGAACCCCTGTAGACAAACATTATATCAATTTGCTAGTGAGGTAGTTAAATATCTATACATATTGTATTAGCAATTCATTGGTTTATCGTTGGGCATTACATACGTCGTTCCAATAATTTATGCTTATATAATGAGTATATCGTAAGTTAACTTGTCCTGAACGATCATAACAACATATACACGATAGTCGTGGTTTCTGTCAGATACTCACCTTAACAGTCACACTCAATTTTGGCTTCTGCTTAAACAAACATTATTTATTCTCTTAATAGTCATATTTCATGTGCTAAGGACTTATCATTTACACATTTACATGTCATATATCTAAAACAGGCTAACTGTACTCTGATAATCATAATTTCTATTTAAAACAAAGTTGTACATAACTTCTGATCAGGTTATTAGAATTACACATGAGAGACTACTGAGACAATTTCTCGACATAGTGTTCTGTGTAGCTCTGATCTAAAGGCTAGCAACATCCTTTTTTTAACTCATTTAAATATATATTATTGTTTTGTTAACACAGCGCTTACTTTTTTGGAGTGTACGTATGTACGTGTTCAGCCAGTTTGTTTGATTCTTAAAAGAACCTGAATGTCCATATCTTTTTCGGTGGGACAAATATAAATTACAGCATATGCTTAATCGTTATTTTACTATGACATAAGAATCATATTTGACGTACATGGTTTTACCCCATATATATATAGTTACATAGAACAAAAAATTTATTTATATATCGTTATTATTACATAATGCTCTTTTTTTTAATTTTGGAAATTGCAAATAATGGTTAAATGAAATTCGAAGTAAACTGGGAATTATAACATGATCTAGAGACATTTAGAAATAATCAAGACGCCCCGTGACATTGAGAGAAAGTGATAATTGTCCAAATGTCCACCAGACGTCGCTTCTCTCCGCTCAGTGGTCAGAAGGTGAAGATCGGCAATGTGAAAATAACAAGAAACTTCGAATTTTCTCATTCGCAGGATTCAACCAGTAATTTTAATCTTTTCTAGGTAAAGACATTCTTCGCAATTCTTCGTTTCACTACTGATAAACTTTTCCTTAATAATTCACAGAAATAGAAGTTTAGTGATGTATCGAAGAATGGGATGCTTCAACTAACAAGGTGCCAGAGCCACACGCATATAGGCCGGGTGGCGTCTCCTAGCGCCGATTCGTTTACGCCATCTTGTAACAGAAATGTCAATTTTTCGCGTCTCTGTTTCAAATATAAAATTCTAGACTTAAAAGTTCTTGCAGTACTTGCATATGTCTATATTTATATATATATATATATGTGTGTGTGTGTGTCTGTGTCTGTGTCTGTGTGTAAGTACGCCTGACATTATGAAACAGCGATTTTTTTAAAGTTCTCTGTCGAACTGGCAGAACTTAATAAAAATAATAATATTAATTATTATTATTATTATTATTATTATTATTATTATTATTATTATTATTATACAGTTGGCACATCATGACTGTTCTAAGCACCGTTTTGTTTATGTATTTCGGTCGTGTGTATGTCATACATGCTGAACAAGATTAAAGTAAATTTGTAATTTATAGGACGTCGACTGTTAAACATTGATTACTGACATCATTTAACACATTTGTTTTCATTAAAGTGTCTGATTTAGGGGTAAAATGTTAACATCCCCAACAAGACAAACCCACTCGTTTTTATTTAGCTTAAGTCATAATTAATTACGAATCATAGACTCGAGACCCACCTGCTTCGGGCTCAGATAAAATTTCTCCGCCAGAGCAATAATTACGATAACTATGTACCGTGTATAACTGAACTCCACTCGTGGTCGTGTCGGAGGTGGGTAAGTGTTTAGAATAACACTCTTGAGTCGAGCTACAGAAACATTACGGTGAACTCTGAACAGGGATTCATCCTGATGCCTTATTGACAGGACATAAATTAGTATAATAAGCCCCCTGCATAAACACCTGAACTCCAGGAGGTTTAATAATAAATACATATCATTATTTTACCATGGCTATTTAAATTCCAATTCAAAAGTACCAAAAAACTGGTCATAAACTCTTCTTTACGAAAAGCAATTCCCATAAAATTCCATTGACATTGACACTAACAAAACGACAAATAAATCTATAGCCGACTAACCAACTCTGTTGAGAAAATGACTGGAAAACCGTGTACTGTGGTGCAGCTGCATGTACTTGATAGACCTCAGATAAACAATCCAATAGTCGGCGACCAGACCAGCTTCTTTATAAGAGAGAACATTATGTTAACACGGCCAAAGGTACACAACATATTACGTTGGTATTTCAGGTATTTTGATGAAAAAGTACAGTTGTAATATCACCTTAAAGAGTCTGATTCAATCATGCTTAGATTTAGGCTGTATTCAACCACAACGCACACATGCATATATATATATATATATATATATATATAACACAGAAAAAAAAACACTATAAATTCCAACAGTCTTTTTCAGGTGAATGCAGTTGGAATATATATATATATATATATATATATATATATCTAATACATGTTTATATATAAATGTATAATCAAGCAATATTCAGGTTATAGTGTTGCAGTATTTGTGTCAATTTCAATATTGTTATTTATCAGTAACAATTCAAGGAAAGACCATTTGATGTTTATTTTTTTGTTTCCTCAAATGAAAACAATTTGCACTTCCTAAATACTTAATGTCAGCATATAAATCATACTGATCTTTTTAGCAAGCCTTCAAGTAATTTTGCGTTGAGCTGTGACGATCGATATGGAAAATGAATACACAGAAAAGTAATCAGCAGGGAACCGATCTTTCTGTGTATTCAATTTCAATTCTAAATAAAATGAACCAGCATGGTTTTTCATACATCTCTCTCTCTCTCTCTCTTGAAATATATATATATATATACGGAGACAGAGAAAGCAAGGAGGAAAGAGAGATAGATACCGCATGTACAACACATACGTATGTGTACGTGTGTTACAACGGTTATACGTCCAAAAAGATTTTGATGAAATATAAAACGCATGAATTCATGGTTACATATTACACCCAAACGCCTAACAGGCATCAAATATATATCATTTGAAATGAAATATGAAAACTTCTTAGATCAAGGGCCACGCAGTCCCAGACTCTGTTATCAAGACAATCGTTATTTTCCCTTTATGTCTCTTAT
This sequence comes from Sipunculus nudus, assembly GCA_026874595.1. Lineage (NCBI taxonomy): Eukaryota > Metazoa > Annelida > Sipuncula > Golfingiida > Sipunculidae > Sipunculus > Sipunculus nudus. The sequence goes on from CM049319.1 coordinate 88,330, forward strand.
CAAGAATATGTTGAATGTGATTCAACAAACAATTATTTTGATCGTTTATCAGGTAAGTTGTAGTACACAACACTACATTACACAAAATGTATTTGTTCTTGGAAATATAATAAGTACTCTGATATCAAGAACAACAATAATTTCACTCTAGTAAACACGACATATAATGGTATAATGATCACATTAATAAATTTATTTCCCCTCCTTTCTTCTTCACCGAACCACTACTGGTGTTTACAAAATGCAGGTAAAATTTTAAAATTTCTGAGGATAAAAAGTAATCCAGTCTGATGTAAAGCCTATTTGCTCTTCGCCATGTAACATTTTTTTACTCGTCAATTGTCTTTCAAAGTTTACTGTTTTATACATTTCTTTAATGATACATTGATCTGTTGATTTACCTGTTGATCCTTTGTCGTCCATTTCATTAAGTAGCGTATTCCAGTTTTCACCCTCATTAATGCTGTATTCATTTTTTTTCAAACTGTTCAATAAAATCAAGGTTTGAAGAAAAGAACGAAACCTGGTTGTATGCATTCAAAGAGTATGTATTCACAATATAGAATACAGAACTCTTGTTTGTAACCTCTGTCCGGGCAACTATATAGCCTCTATATCTATCAATGAAATTTCAAATTTACACTTTAACATATTATTTCCTCCACGTGGATGGTATGAGTAACGACTGGCTATATCTGGTTTCTAAGTCTCCACCGATTCTCCTCTGATTTTCTTGTTATTGTCCTTCTTTATAGAAGTAACTATCAGCCTTTCCCGAGATCGTTACTATATCACTTTCAAATTACAATCTTTAGAAGCCATATAACTAAAAACTGACAAATGACGTATCTAATATGTATATGGATAAAATAAATCCTACTCTGTCCAATCTCAACGTCAGGTCATTCCATCCTGAAGTGTCTGTCCATTCACTAACTGCCAGAAAGTGTCGACTGGTGTGGCTAATTCACCTTGCATCAAGTCCAGATTCAGTACTTAACTTAAAATAAACTGAAATTAAAATTTAGCTCAAGAAACACCATTGAAACTGGTTCCTAATAACTTTTCTTAAAATAAAAGATAAATATTTGTAGAAATGTTTGAATATAAGGGGTATATAGAAAAATGTTACCCCAACTGTTGATTAAACTCCAATGCCTGTAAGTATCTCCCCTAAGATAAATCGACACCACAGCCTATTTCTGTCTTATTATATTTGGGGACAAATTTATAATGTATACACATTTTTTATCAGATAATATTGTAGGGAAAAAGAAGGGAATCGCGTCGGACTATAATTTACCGAGCGTGACTCGGCGTTTAATGTTGGGGCTCCTCCAGCAACGAAAAGCCTGGAAAGGGGGTAACTATGTGAAAAGAAGTGGTCTGGAACGGGTAAACTAAGAAATAAAGTAACCATGTTAAAATCATGCATGGTTGATTTTCGATGTAATATAATATATTTGATATGACCGGATGAGGTCTACAAGGCAGCAAAAATAAGGGGTGGGGGAGGGATAAAGGGGAGGAGGCATGTGCCCTCTGTGTCTTCAAACTGGTCCTTACATAACACTGTACTGTTTATATTCGTCAAAAAATTGCATTACTGTTAGATAAATCATACAAATCATACGATTATAAGTACTTGCTAAAAACAGGTTTGTCCACATAATGCATGTACAGTGAAACATGTCTAATAAAGCTACCGTGGGACTGATCAAAAATAATTCTTTATTCAGAGATGGTCTTATTAGACAGGTCGTTTATAAATTGAGTGCTTTCGGTTCATTCAAGGGTTGTCTTAATAGACAGGTTGTCTTATTAGACAAACGATCTTATTAGACAGATGGTCTTATTAGACAGATGGTCTTATTAGACAGATGGTCTTAATAGACAGGTAGTCTTATTAGACAGATGGTCTTAATAGACAGGTAGTCTTATTAGACAGATGATCCTTCTTCAGATAGATTCGACTCTATCTCCAAATATTTCATTGTTATATGTGTGGGTCATTGGAACAATCGATTACATTTTGGATGCGGACTTTGCTGGGACGTTTTATACGTAAGACGCAAAGATTTGCTGCTCAGATCATTCTGTTAGTTATGTTTTAAACCGAACAGTGACATCATATTCGCCGTCCAGGTGTATTAAACTTGCCACCATCTGTTTACAAACTATGATTTTATCGTAGACCACAAGCATGGCGTTGATTGTATTGGTTCAAATTGAAAATGAGACGTTATGCTGGAAGTAGTAAGCATGAAGGAATAGGCCAAGGTGTGCTGATTTTATGTTCATGGTTACAAATCATAATTTACAAAAGTAGACAAGAAGTATACTTTTATGGTACAATGAAATGAATTCCTCTTACAATGTTTGCACTAGGCGTGGTCTTCATGTATGGGGCTGTACTAGCAGTTACAGCAGGTCTGTATGAGAAATGCATTTGTTTAATTATTAGCATATCTGACATTTAGAGTGGTGCCTGAAACTATGTGTTAAATAAAGTAGGATGGGCGACTTGGCTTAGTCTATAGAACACGAAAAATACTTTCAAATTAAAAATGAGTATATAATAAGTGAGAGAAGAAGAAGAGGGATGTTATTGATACACAGACCCTTAAAGTGATTTTGTTTGTTGTTAAACAGGCTGCAAAGTCTGCCTTCTTGTCTGAATTTGACATCTGCTGTTGTTTACATAATTTTTCATGGAATCTTTGTCTGAAGAAAAGCCCAAAAACCAACAATTGGTAAGTGAAGGATATCAATTACAATTTCAATTTCTTACTGACTCTTACTGACTTTGAACCCTAACGTCATTTGGGTAGTTTGATGACATGTTGTGGCATTTAAACCGCCGGTCTGTCCTGGAGTAACTAGTGGCGTACAGGGTGATCAAACCTGAGTCACATGACTCTGGACAGCACACCCAGGCCACATCAAACCGAGAAATGGTAACCTTAAAATAGTAGAACGTACAGGGAAGAATTATGAAGACTTTGTATGTATAACTGCACACATTAAAGTTTAATCCTCTCCTGAGCTTCTTACAACATGTAAACAAATACAAGTAATTAAAATCAACATTAAGAACACCACGGGGCAATAAAAAGGATATAAAACTGAAACATTAATACTGTCACCGAAAAACTGAAATTAAAAAGGTTACATTTGATATATTTTCAGAGACTTTATATACAATGCTTCCACTTCCGATTTTACTTGCGGGATGTATAAAAGTTTTAATTCCTATAAAAGCTGCGATGGAAGGCTGACTTGTATCACGTGATACAAAACATGACCGATAAACATGACATCAGAGGCATCCACAACGATTAAGAAATGCATGGCTTTACAATTTATACCGATGTAATATGCAATACATTTTCTGTGTTTTTGGGGTAACGGATGGAATTTTAGGACCATTACACCTTTATGTCCCTCACCAAGGTCTATATATGGAACACATCTGAAGCCACCATTGATATATATGTGCAGTCACCTTGCTGGGCGTCTCCCCAGAAAATATATGCCTATACATTAGAAAGCGCTCAGCGTAATGTCGACAATATATAACGTGTTTCTGTGTATCCGTATAGTGTCAGTCTCCGGTATGGTTGAAAAAGTGTCATTGGTATGGGAAATTCTTCTTATGGGGACTTATGATGATATTGTACACTAGTATAATCATATTTATTATGAATTCTTTATCCTATTGTCGGTGACACTCAATAGTCGGTCATTGGAGTAAAATGTTTTAAATCTGTTTGAATGTGTTTGGTATAAATGAGGCATGTTTTATTGTGGGCATGCGGTCTTGTAAATAAATCATATGGAAAATTATATGGTAAAAATGATGAGTAAAATAGGATGATAGTAATTTGTGGTATAATTACAATAATCTGTAATATGATTACAAACATAATGATACCTGTATGTAAAAGACTCTGTATGTTATCTATGTTAAGATCATCGATGTCAAAGCTTTATGTCAATGAACTTTCTTCTCATTATATACAATAACGACGTAAACAGCAAAAATAGGTATTTTCAGTTACACTGTGTTCTTTTATTATCCAGATGGGTCATTTTAAATTTTGCATAAACACTTCTATGTCAGTTAAATTGACAATTATGAATGATTTAAAGTTAATCATGATTATTAAGCTTCATCATATCAATTGAACGAGGTTTATCAACCAGTGTGTGATGCATGAAGCGACTCGTTACAGTAAATCCTGGGTTATCTTCTCCTGCCCACAACTGAACATATTATCAGTTAGAAAGATCGTGTGAAAGTCATTTTGCCGGAGAAAATCGAGGCATGAATCTAATTCATGACAACTGGTGGAACGAAACACCTACCATTCATTTTCCTACGAAATACAGTTATTTAAAAATCTGAGTAAACTATGTTCAACAATATTTCAGCCCCAAAGAGGGCAGTCATCATAGCATAGGTTTCATTTAAGGGCAAGGTTATTTGGTTTACGACTAGACAGTTATTATTTCACAACTGCTGAAAAGATGATGCCAGATAAATTTAACGCTCTGAAAACACACCCGTCACTAGATGATGTCATGTAAACTGTAACACTCTGAAAACACGGCCGTCAATAGATGATGTCATGTTAATTGTAACGCTTAGAAAACACACTCGTCAATAGATGATGTCATGTAAATAGTAACGCTCTGAAAACACACTCGTCAATAGATGATGTAATTAAAAGTGTAACGCTCTTAAAACACACTAGTCTAAAATATAGAAAGTTGTTCACATGTTTTATCCTGGGAAAGATTCCAAACGGATCATTAAAACATAACTTTATCATTTGAAAGTCGCCAGACAACTAGTAAGGGAAAGGCGTGCGCATTACTCGAGTCCGAGTTTTCTAAATGGAGGATTCATGTAGGCTTGCAAATTGAGACATGTTAGTAGTTATTGAAACAGATTGCATATTGAGACATATAAGCAGTCATTGAGACACTTTTCGTATTGAGACATACAAGCAGTTATTGAGACATTTTGCATTTTGAGACATGTAAGCAGTTATTGAGATATTTTGCGTATTGAGACATGTAAGCAGTTATTGAGACATTTTGCATATTGAGACATGTAAGCAGTTATTGAGACATTTTGCATGTTGAGACATGTAAGCAGTTATTGATATATTTTGCGCATTGAGATATTTAAGCAGTTATTGAGACATTTTGCATATTGAGACATGTAAGCAGATATTGAGACATTTTGCGTATTGAGACATGTAAGCAGATATTGAGACATTTTGCGTATTGAGAAATTTAAGCAGTTATTGAGACATTTTGCATATTGAGACATGTAAGCAGTTATTGAGATATTTTGCGTATTGAGACATGTAAGCAGATATTGAGACATTTTGCGTTTTGAGAAATTTAGGCAGTTATTGAGACATTTTGCATATTGAGACATGTATACAGTTATTGAGATATTTTGCGTATTGAGACATATAAGCAGTTATTGAGATATTTTGCGTATTGAGACATGTAAGCAGTTATTGAGATATTTTGCGTATTGAGACATGTAAGCAGATATTGAGACATTTTGGGTATTGAGAAATTTTAGCAGTTATTGAGACATTTTGCATATTGAGACATGTAAGCAGTTATTGAGATATTTTGCGTATTGAGACATATAAGCAGTTATTGAGATATTTTGCGTATTGAGACATGTAAGCAGTTATTGAGATATTTTGCGTATTGAGACATGTAAGCAGATATTGAGACATTTTGGGTATTGAGAAATTTAAGCAGTTATTGAGACATTTTGCATATTGAGACATGTAAGCAGTTATTGAGATATTTTGCGTATTGAGACATGTAAGCAGATATTGAGACATTTTGCGTATTGAGAAATTTAAGCAGTTATTGAGACATTTTGCATTTTGAGACATGTAAGCAGTTATTGAGATATTTTGCGTATTGTGACATGTAAGCAGTTATTGAGACATTTTGCATATTGAGACATGTAAGCAGTTATTGAGACATTTTGCATGTTGAGACATGTAAGCAGTTATTGAGATATTTTGCGTATTGAGACATGTAAGCAGTTATTGAGACATTTTGCATATTGAGACATGTAAGCAGTTATTGAGACATTTTGCATGTTGAGACATGTAAGCAGTTATTGATATATTTTGCGCATTGAGATATTTAAGCAGATATTGAGACATTTTTCGTATTGAGACATGTAAGCAGATAATTGAGACATTTTGCATATTGAGACATGTAAGCAGTTTTTGAGATATTTTGCGTATTGAGACATGTAAGCAGTTATTGAGACATTTTGCGTATTGAGAAATTTAAGCAGTTATTGAGACATTTTGCGTATTGAGAAATTTAAGCAGTTATTGAGATATTTTGCATGTTGAGACATGTAAGCAGTTATTGAGATATTTTGCGTATTGAGACATGTAAGCAGTTATTGAGACATTTTGCATATTGAGACATACAAGCAGTTATTGATATATTTTGCGCATTGAGATATTTAAGCAGTTATTGAGACATTTTGCATATTGAGACATGTAAGCAGATATTGAGACATTCTGCGTATTGAGAAATTTTAGCAGTTATTGAGACATTTTGCATTTTGAGACATGTAAGCAGTTATTGAGATATTTTGCGTATTGAGACATGTAAGCAGTTATTAAGACATTTTGCATATTGAGACATGTAAGCAGTTATTGAGACATTTTGCATGTTGAGACATGTAAGCAGTTATTGATATATTTTGCGCATTGAGATATTTAAGCAGTTATTGAGACATTTTGCATATTGAGACATGTAAGCAGATATTGAGACATTTTGCGTATTGAGAAATTTAAGCAGTTATTGAGACATTTTGCATATTGAGACATGTAAGCAATCATTGAGATATTTTGCATATTGGGACATGCAAGCAGCTATTGAGACATTTTGCATACTGAGACATGTAAGCAGTTATTGAGACATTTTGCATGTTGAGACATGTAAACAGTTATTGATATATTTTGCGCATTGAGACATTTAAGCAGTTATTGAGGTATTTTGCATATTGAGACATGTAAGCAGATATTGAGACATTTTGCATATTCAGACATTTAAGCAGATATTGAGACATTTTGCATACTGAGACATGTAAGCAGTTATTCTTGTACTTCTGCATTATGATTGTAAATTTAATTAATTTCCTTCCATTGATAAATGTTGATCTAAACATAACAGTGATATATCTATTATCTGATTAAAGGTATATTTATCGTGTCTCTTCGTAAAGTAACGTATATTTTACAAAGCGTAGTCAGAGACCACAAATCTCCGCCAAGATGATCCTCATCAAACTGTGCCGTGCCCCACACAGCTGTCCCAGTTGAACAACCGCATCTCAAGTCACGTTCATAGACGCCCATAATACCTATAAATAACTCTATCATAATGAATTAGTTGTATGTTACAATGGGATAGCAGTGGCCGATCCAGAAAAAAAATTAAGGGGAAAGGGGTTGAACGCTTAGAGTGGAGCTCGCATGATGAAGTCGCATAGCCGTCTATTGGTAGGGTGTGGGAGGTGGGGACCCCATAACAAAGTGAGGGTTAGTACGATGATTAGGAAATAAAATTCCAGCTTTCTTTAAGTGCAAAAATTAGACATTTTTTGTTTCCTAGAAGTTTAATGTAAGGGGGAATTTTTTTTTAATATAATAAAAACCTTCATTAGTTCATGTATTTCTTCAGACCGTGCACCATGGTGACAATGTATGTCTTGCATTTACTTCACGTCAATATTGAAACATATTTTTAACTTAAACCCGTTGTGCATGTTCATGAATTGTGTCTATCTTTTAAAACAGAATCATGAATATTTACTTGTTGTGCTTGGCTGCTTTCAGAACATTCAGATTCCATGATGTTAACATCCATTGATACATATATAAAAAGCATGTATAAATATTAATACAACGTTGCAATTACTCAATTATACCGATTAAGGGATGTTCTTTCTCTTGAATTTATTAAATTGGTGGCATTTTCAAAGAAAATTTCTTAAAGAAGGAACACAATTGATGAGTATTATCACAGATCTTAGATCTATTACAGCTGTATTTGTCAAGTTTGTACACGGTTAATGACAATGATTAAGGCCCGTTCACATTGAACGCTGCGCTGCCTTGTAAAAACATGTTGAGTACATGCAAATACGCTACAGTGTTTACACCAAACGCAGCGGTGCGCCGCGCTGCGCAGCAATGCAAAGCCAAGCTGAAACAAAGTTCAACTTACTCTGCTTTGGAGCAACGCAAAAATGCCCAGCCGTTTTATTATTCGCAGCGCTGCACAGCGCAGCGCAGCGAAGAGTTCAGTACGTGTGGACGGGCCTTTACTGTCGCCTTCTGTCTACCAGAGACCGGACATGGGATTGTGAAATATCAAGTGTGACTGCGCTGTCAGACGTTCACAAGACCTTCAAATCTTGAAAAAGTGATAAATACATCAAAAACATGAAGTACTCGAATAGTAATCGATCATCGGTTTCAATTTTAATCGTCGAAAATGGTTTACAAACGATTCCAAACTCAAAACGATTATCACTCGCGTGAATTATAAACTACTATTTCTTCTAGTACCACGCAAGCAACCATAGGGTGTTGAACTGCAGTTAAAGACAGTGTTGGTTCATACCTCCATAAATTTTCAACGTAGATATATTTATTAAGTTTTGTAATCAGTGCTGAAAGAGGAAGAGAGATTCTGTCTGCTTAACGTGCTCTACTTCATATACATGTGTCACTTTGTTTAAAGTACTTTACTTTATATACATGTGTTCCTCTGTTAACGTACTCTACCTAAAATACGTGTCTCCCTCTGTTTAACGTACTCTAAATTTCATGTTTGTGTCCCACTACTTAGCGTACTCTACTTTGTATACGTGTGTCCCTCTGTTTTATGTACTCTACTTTATATACATGTGTCCCTCTGTTTTATGTACTCTACTTTATTTACATGTGTCCCTCTGTTTTATGTACTCTACTTTATATACATGTGTCCCTCTGTTTTATGTACTCTACTTTATTTACATGTGTCCCTCTGTTTTATGTACTCCACTTTATATACATGTGTCCCACTTTTTAACGTACTCTACTTTATATGCCTGTGTCCCACTGTTTAACGTACTCTACTTTATATGCCTCTGTCTCTCTGTATAGCGTACTCTACTTTATATGCCTCTGTCTATCTGTATAACGTACTCTACTTTATATGCCTGTCTCTCTCTGTGTAAAGTGCCCTACTTTATATGCCTGTCTCTCTCTGTATAACGTACTCTACTTTATATGCCTGTGTCTCTCTGTATAACGTATTCTACTTTATATGCCTCTGTCTCTCTGTATAACGTACTCTACTTTATATGCCTGTCTCTCTCTGTATAGCGTACTCTTCTTTATATGCCTCTGTCTCTCTGTATAACGTACTCTACTTTATATGCCTGTCTCTCTCTGTATAACGTACTCTACTTTATATGCCTCTGTCTCTCTGTATAACGTACTCTACTTTATATGCCTGTCTCTCTCTGTATAGCGTACTCTACTTTATATGCCTCTGTCTCTCTGTATAACATACTCTACTTTATATACCTGTGTCCCTCTGTTTAACGTACTCTACTTTATATGCCTCTGTCTCTCTGTATAACGTACTCTACTTTATATGCCTGTCTCTCTCTGTATAACGTACTCTTCTTTATATGCCTCTGTCTCTCTGTATAACGTACTCTACTTTATATGCCTGTCTCTCTCTGTATAACGTACTCTACTTTATATGCCTGTCTCTCTGTATAACATACTCTACTTTATATGCTTTTCCTCTCTGTATAACGTACTCTACTTTATATGCCTCTGTCTCTCTGTATAATGACTCTACTTTATATGCCTCTGTCTCTCTGTATAACGTACTCTACTTTATATGCCTGTCTCTCTCTGTATAACGTACTCTACTTTATATGCCTGTCTCTCTCTGTATAACATACTCTACTTTATATGCTTTTCCTCTCTGTATAACGTACTCTACTTTATATGCCTCTGTCTCTCTGTATAATGACTCTACTTTATATGCCTCTGTCTCTCTGTATAACGTACTCTACTTTATATGCCTGTCTCTCTCTGTATAGCGTACTCTACTTTATATGCCTCTGTCTCTCTGTATAACGTATTCTACTTTATATGCCTGTGTCTCTCTGTATAGCGTACTCTACTTTATATGCCTGCGTCTCTCTGTATAACGTATTCTACTTTATATGCCTGTGTCTCTCTGTATAACGTACTCTACTTTATATGCCTGTGTCTCTCTGTATAACGTACTCTACTTTATATGCCTGTGTCTCTCTGTATAACGTACTCTACTTTATATACCTGTGTCCCTCTGTTTAACGTACTCTACTTTATATGCCTGTCTCTCTCTGTATAGCGTCCTCTCTGTCTCTCTGTATAACGTACTCTACTTTATATGCCTCTGTCTCTCTGTATAGCGTACTCTACTTTATATGCCTCTGTCTCTCTGTATAACGTACTCTACTTTATATGCCTCTGTCTCTGTATAACGTACTCTACTTTATATGCCTGTCTCTCTCTGTATAGCGTACTCTACTTTATATGCCTCTTTCTCTCTGTATAACGTACTCTACTTTATATGCCTGTCTCTCTCTGTATAGCGTACTCTACTTTATATGCCTCTGTCCCTCTGTATAACGTACTCTACTTTATATGCCTCTGTCTCTCTGTATAACGTACTCTACTTTATATGCCTGTCTCTCTCTGTGTAGCGTACTCTACTTTATATGCCTCTGTCCCTCTGTATAACGTACTCTACTTTATATGCCTCTGTCTCTCTGTATAACGTACTCTACTTTATATGCCTGTCTCTCTCTGTATAGCGTACTCTACTTTATATGCCTCTGTCCCTCTGTATAACGTACTCTACTTTATATGCCTGTGTCTCTTTCTGTATAACGTACTCTACTTTATATGCCTGTCTCACTCTGTATAACGTACTCTACTTTATATGCCTGTGTCTCTTTCTGTATAACGTACTCTACTCCCACATTTTTTTCAGACCTACGGACCTTTTAATAGGTTTTGTCATTAGTCCTGCTGGGTTAGACCCCCACAATGTACCCGTCAATCATTGTTTCAACGGAGGCTAGTAGAATACTACCAACTCCACTCTTTGCCCGATTTGTGTTTGTGTGTTTTTTTTTTCCACACTATATCTCCAAACTCTCTCAATAAATTAAAAAAATATAAATAAATGTTGATCTGAATATGGATCTTATCTGACGAACCGTTAGTTTTGAAATACAAAGAATCGATTGAGTGGCTCCTGATGGTTGACGTGTCGGGCGGATGAGGAACCAGACCAAGGTACTGAGGAAAGTATGCTCTGTAAGCCAAGTATGCTCTGTAAGCCAAGACTGCTCTGTAAGCCAAGTATGCTCTGTAAGCCAAGTATGCTCTGTAAGCCAAGTATGCTCTGTAAGGCAAGTATGCTCTGTAAGCCAAGTATGCTCTGTAAGCCAAGTATGCTCTGTAAGCCAAGTATGCTCTGTAAGCCAAGTATGCTCTGTAAGCCAAGTATGCTCTGTAAGCCAAGTATGCTCTGTAAGCCAAGTATGCTCTGTAAGCCAAGTATGCTCTGTAAGGCAAGAGCCAAGTATGCTCTGTAAGCCAAGTATGCTCTGTAAGCCACAAATTTAGTTTCTGGACATGTCAACATGTTCATGCAAAAAAAAAAAAAAACACTAACATTAGAAGCTTCGAACTAGATGACCTTGACATCGTTTTTCTGAGCCCATGACAGAAAGCATCACACTTTAACAGTGTATGCTCACTCCATACATGTATTTAAAATACATAAACTTGCTGCTGTCATCTGAAGCCATTCAAAATAGTGAACCCGGTATAAAACATCGATTTAAATCAGTCAAAAAGTTGTTCTTAATGCATAAGATACTTTAACAAATTTATATATATATATAATCAAATTTGACGAAAGTTCAGTATTTACACATTGCACTAGAAAATATACTTTTCACGATTCATAGAATGACTGGGAACGGATTTTACATGTACATGTTAGTCAGAAACGGCGAGGCATAGATGACATGAATGAATATACAATTTAGCTGATCTCTGTGGGACAAAGGCCAGTTATTAAATAAACCCGAGGTTAGTGATTGACGTCCACTCCGCTGGTGAGGAAACAAACGATTAAAGAAGAACGCAAATAGGAAGCCTTCACGGTACAAACTGCCCCGAGGAGGCGGCTTTTTCAAGAGAGAGGCGTTTACTCCATTTTACTCAGGTGCAGAGGGTCAGCCCACTAATACCATCCTCCTCGCATGACTCCCTCCGTTCAGCTTCACTCCCTCGTCAGAGATGATTTCTCTTTTGAATCAACGGTGCGATACGGGAACACATCAATTTCATCAGCGCCTTGACCTTTTAAGGACAGGTTAAATGTTGACCTCTCACTTTCCACTCTGTTTCTCGTTGACTTGCGTCAGTGGTCCTGCACAGAAAAACATTATATATAAATATATATATATACATGTATAGCATGATCCTACTCCCGGCCAGATGTCCCCATGCAGTGATTTCTGGTGATATATTTCATGTTTTATAACCGGGGCTTAAGCCTATTAACCAGAATCAAACCGAAGACATAGCTTGTTAGGAATATTTGAAATGCGATAAAATCACCAATAAAATCAGTATTTATTTACAGCATTTCTGTTCCACTGATGATGGTTAAGGTAACAGGTCGTAACAGTCGTATGTACGAAAGATTGTATTTTAAAGCTTCTGGTAGTTTGTAAGTTGCCATAAATATTCTATAAAATATTATGTATAAAAGTTGAGCCGGAGAAGCTGTGTCACCTGACTACAACATCCAACAGATCGTTGTTTTAAAGGTTGTGACATATGAATACTGGTGTTCATTGGGGAAACTTTACGTCTTATATATGTTAGAACTTTGGACCCTCATGAAATTCAGTATAGAATTCTGTGATAATATTTAAGTTTGATTGGTTATTCACTAACTGTCACTGTGCATACCTTGGTTGGACAGGGCATTGGTGAACTTGTTCTAAAGATAGTCCGTTCCCTCGTAAAGATCCACCGTAAAGACGCAAAGCATCACACAGGGGAAAGAAATATGCTTATAGTTGACGTAACTGCGGATTGAAATGAATTGATCATTTACTTATATTTTTGTATTACACAGTTCAGTCTCCATTTGTGTCGTGTAAAAGTGTCTTTGAACGCCTCATTTTGAACAGTATATTTGATCGACTTCAGAGAGGCCGAACCACTTGCATCAGAATGAATGACGTCATTCATTTTCTTTTCTATGTTAATTTCTTGAATTTGCCTGTATATAAATAAATTATTTAGATAAATATATATATATATATATATATATATATATATATAAAATATAATAATATTTATATAAATTATTATATAAAATTTTTATATACATTACTGGTTTTTTTCAAACTTAAAGGGAAGTAGTGCTCCTTTCACGCTGGTTAGTCATGATTTTTTTATCTTGTTTTTACTTTCCAACAAAATCTATGAAAGAGTAAGCAAATATAATCTGAACAAAATAGGTATAAAAGGATGGTAAAATGAGCTATAAATAATGGTACAACAATGTTGATCATAATATTCTTTTAATATGATATATAACAACCTCCAACTACATACCTTGATATTCTTTATTCCTGCCCAGTCTCCTGTGTCTTAATCTCAAAAAAATTAATAATAATAATAATAATAATAATAATAATAATAATAATAATAATATATATATATATATATATATATATATATATATATATATATATATATATATAAACAAACACCTGTTAATATGTTATTGGTTCTTGAGTTAAATATGGTTGAATGTGTTCCGTGAAGACATTTTTTTAACATGCTTATCTCATAAACATATAATTTAATACCATAGATTCCGGAGATATTTTAATTGACAGTGTAGCATAACCAAACAATATATATATATATCATAAACGGGAGATTAGGGTAAATCATGCAGGATTTATCGACAGTACTTAAAAAAGAATATTAGTAAGGAATAAAATAAATACTGCGACACCTCCAGTGACGGGACCACCTGGCAATCACAGATTTAAACTAGATATGTCGCCTTATTTTTGTTCCACTCACCGAGCGTATTGTTGGTTCAGTGTAATATATACTAGTACTGTGATACTGCAACGTACACATGTAGACCAGGGTTCAGTTCTTATTCAGTTCATGATAGTACTCGGGCTTCATGCATTATAATACTAATATAAATATGATACGACTAGAGATATTAAGCCAGGGATAAATACATGTCATGAACACTACTGTTATGTGTAAGTCCACCTGCAGGGCCGGTCAATGGATACGGCCGGACAACGACGTATGATGTTTACCAGCAGACCAGTGGTCAGGATAGACAGGGTCAGGGTCCGTGTGCCGTGACGGTATGCTGTACCTTGTGGACAGCCGCATGATTACTACTAGTATTTGCCTACGACTAAAGACAAGCACATCTCAAGTATATTAGTGTGTGTATATATATATTCTTATATTTATATTTATATATGTCACGCGCCGTCGGTCGATCTGGCCCATCGGCCGATGAGTTAGCGCCAACGGTGGTTTGTGATAGGTTTGCGCCAAACCCCTCCATCGATATTGGAGTTCACACTTAACAAAAAGTATACACTATATCATGTATTATTTCTTTTTTTTATATAATAAAATAGGCATTAAGATAATAGAATGATGAGGTAACCTATGAAATTAAAACAAATGTTAACTTACCACTAAAATGGCTGATGAATCACACCTTTAGATGATACAGAGTACAGCTAAACTCAATTTTCCGTTTATAATACTTATATGTTATTTTACACATGTGCATCTGTAATCTCTCTTAGGTCCAACTAGAATATCGTTATCCTATGTGCTGCTGTTGAAATTTATTTTTTTTTTACAAACTCTTTTATTGGTTAAGCTCCCTATTTTTTTCGTGCAGTAGCTGCTGAACACATATGTAGTTAATGGACACATGTTTCCTTAATATGAATGTATTAAGTATTTACCACAGATTACGTGTTTCAAGTCTTCTTATTTATTCATTTATTTTTATAAATGTTCTTATTAGATGAATGAGCATGCAGCGAGTCAAAAGTCAATTTTATATATAATACTAAAATAACACTGTACCTCCCCCTCCATCCCCACTATAATGACCATTATACTCCCGAGATCTTGTACAGTTTATAAAACGAACTAGCTTTTGTTATTATCAAATATAGATTGAAATATTTATTTAACCCTAAACTTAATAGGAAATGGATGGCATCACTGAAAATCGGACATGAAAATATTTTGATTGTTTGATCTGGAGCATGAATGAATATCGTTACACTGAACTGCTATGAGCATCTCCTTAGAGAATACATAACGAATTTAGACATGCCTACAGGAAACAATCATTCTGGTAATTTGAATGTCCCTTATTTTTGTTGTAAATATAAGTTTTAATATAAGCAGCAGTTTTTGTAAAATGTATATACATAAGATGCATATAAATATCCCACCCCGATAAAAAAACATGATCCGCAGTGTTTCCTACAAGTATTTTCTTTACTTTTTATCTGACTTTACTTTTATATTATTTGAAACATGTTTTATCCACTTAAACTATAAATGATATGCATTATCAGCATTGAAACCCCTAAATATGGAATGAAACACCTTTGCGCAGTTAGCTCTATAGTTCTATCATGCAACACCTATAATAGTGCAAAACACCTTATGTATAGGCAATACCACGGTGGGAAGATTCAGGCGAATTAACCCTAATCAATCACAAGGTTAGAAGGTTTTCACTTAGAAATTTGAAAAAATTGCGTCTTCTTTTTGTATTTTTTTCACGAAGTTATTAAATATGAAAGCACATCGGCCGACGGTTTGCCCATCAGAGGATCGGCCGCTGGCGCAAGCCAATCGGCCGATGGGTCAGATAGACCGATGGTGCATGACATATATAGAGAGAGAGAGAGAAAAAAAAAGAGTGAGAGAGAGATTGATTAGATAGATAGGGATGGACGGAGCGCACACTTTGTCGACCCCTATGCCGGCCCCTTAATATACCCCTGCTTCATAACATATAAACATTATATGTGTCCCCGTTCACGCTCATAAAGGGTCAAATTCGACGTATATTTTGCTGTAAAGTATATACGAAAACTGATACTTAATGGCAGACAACCAGAAAATATTCTGGATGCCAAGTATCAAATGTTGTATTAAAGGAAATCATGTTTATACATAACACATAGACTGTTGAAGTGGATTGAAAATGGATACTATGATTACCTCTTATATTGTGGTAACCCTATCTTGCTGTTTTACATATATATATATATATACATTATTGATAATAATGGAAAGACAAATAATAAATGAAGCAAACCAGAACAGGAATCATGCGTTGAGTTTGAAATATGTATATATATATATATACATTATTGATAATAATGGAAAGACAAATAATAAATGAAGCAAACCAGAACAGGAATCATGCGTTGAGTTTGAAGTATATATATATATATATATATATATATATACACACAAACAGAGGAATCAAATTTTGTCAGGCATTTTTACTACAACGTAGTTCGTGCTGCGTGTTGCACTAATCAGGTGAGACTGCCCGATTGAAATCGACGTTGTAGTAAAAATGACTGACAAAATTTGATTTCTTTGTTTATGTAACTTTAAGCTCTGGTGTCATACCATAGGGCACTTAAGTAGTTGTTTATTCCTGTAAACCATTAGATTAATTTATATATATATATATATATATGTGTGTGTGTGAGTGTGTAATAATAAAGAGAACAGCTCTTCCCATTTTGGATGACAAGGTATAATATACAAACACATGCACCCAATGTAGCTTGCATGTTTGGACAATACATCTGTTTCTTGATCATACAAGTACAAATATCAAACTAAACAGATCAGACAAAACACGTACACTGTGGTCAGGTGGTACACGGTGGGAAGCTGTGGACCGTGACAGTACCACATGTACGAAAGCATGAGTACTGCCTGAACAAATATATAACCAGTAGGCCTGGGGCCTGTATAATCTCAAACGTATACGCCTACTCACACACGTGTAATTAGGGATTTGTGATTTATAAAAGGTGATCACCCAGGAATATCTATATACTCGTAGAAACCGGACGCCTATATATATATATATATATATATATATATATATATATATATACGTTAATTCTATTTATGTAAATAACATAAACATATATACAATGCATCTGAGATTTTATGTAGGTCACAAAAAATACCAGGGTCAATATAAGCAGCACGGATTAACACATTAATATAGCATCCATATATATATATATATATATATATATATATATATATATATATATATATACTAACTTTCGGTTTTCTTGTGACCACATATCCTTATGCTGTCATAGCGAATGCATTTCCTATGTCACATGCAGAAGGGAAGAAGAGTCGGGTGGTTGATGTACCAGGCGTCCTTACGGCTTGCGTGTGGCCATGAACTGACATTTTGCGGTTACACACCGACTGAACATTTCTCAGGCAAATAAAGTTAACTAATTAATGGAGCGAGCCATACTTAAAAAGTCATTACTAATTTTGCCAACTTAGTCCGGTATACTTTTAAACGCGCCGAATAAGAAATTTCAGTATATATCTTAGTTCAACCTTTCTGACCCTTTTGTTGTCACCGCTGAGGAAATAACGTTGCATTAATATGGAGCGTATCGTACTTGAATAGTAACTGTACATGCTGTAATAATACCAGTCCCCGGTTATATATTGAAACGTGTTACACCAAATTAACCAGCTCCTTCAAAGATATAATCTCCCATATTAAAAACTGACTTTCCAACACTTCATGAAAATAAAGAAGGATACTTTTTAGTATATATAAATATCAGAGCTGTAACGATTTATTTTTCACGATAGATAGATATCGCAATAATTTTTTTTTCAGTATATTATACACAATACGACACCAATATATTAAATAATAATTGAGAATTTTTCTTGTAAATATAGAAAAATAAATAAGCTTACTCTCCTCAGATTCATTTAAAAATCATTAAACTTGATTTACAAACGATCAGACAATAACAAAATGCCGTCCAGCTCGCTTTCGATACGTGGACAATATTTGATTATCTGACGAAAAGCGACACCCAACTTTGCAATGAGATAATCCTGAAATAGAACAGTATATAGAAACAAAACAAAGGTCAACATTTTTAAGAGTAATGTGATGGCAGTTTTATTGTATGGATCAGAGACATGTAAATGACGGAAGGAGTTGCAAATAAAATGGACATATTTCAAAGAAGATTCTTTAGAGGACTTCTCAAATACATTAGCCAACACTAATAAGCAATCAACTTTATAAGAACACAGGCACTCTAGAAGCAAGTAAAATGGTTAAACAAAAACGCTGGAAATAGATAAGGCATGTACTTAGAGTTTAGACGGATAGAGATCATAACGCCAAAATAGCACTGACGAGGAAACCAGAAGGAAAAGGGAAGAAAGGCAGACCAAGAGTTACCTGGAGAAGACTGGTAGAGAAAGAGAAATATGAGATGGGATGGTGCAGCTGGCAACAAGCAACAACTACAGCCAAAGACCGGGACAAATGGCGGACGTATTTGTACGGCCTTATACACCAAGATGGGTGTGAAGACGAAATATTTAATTAAGTAATAATAATGTCAGACACACACAGAAGCTAGCTGTAAGAGAATTATTAATTAATCGAGTGAATAAAATAGTGAATTTGCTACACTCAAGAACCCTTACTTAACTGAACAAAGCCCCTTTTCTATAAGGGATATTGAGTTTAAAAATTGATTACGAATATTATCAATTTGGCAAGCTGCTTATTGAAACGTGTTACATCTAATTGTTACTGCATCAAGACAATAGACACCTCCGTGAGTCAAGTCCACATACGCCTGACATCAGATGACGCTAATTAAACCGTTCACAATAATTACTGTCCATTAACAACAGTTTATGGTAGCCCGATTGTCATTGAGGATTGTTACATCCCGCTGTGAATATGTTAATTACACTCTAAAAATGGATCGGTTAAATTCAACCAAAAAATTGGTTGAAATCAACCGGTCTTCTCGGTTGATATGTGTCCAACCAATTAACCGGTTGATTTCAACCGATACCAATTGGTTGATTTTTCAACCAATATTTTTGGTTGAAATCAACCATGTGACTGGTTGAAATCAACCATGTGATTGGTTGAAATCAACCAACAATAATGGTTGAAAACAACCAATACTGAATCAACCAATTTGATTCAGATGACCATATTGGTTAAAATCAACCAAGAAAATTGGTTAAGAAGGAACCAACTGAATACCCTAGCAAAATATGAAATGGTTACAAAATGCAGTTGAATTCAGCCACAATTGACTGAAAACAACTAACATAAAAAAATTTTGCATAAAATTGTGATGCAGTGTGCTCAAATATCATGGTGAAAAAGAATTAAATATACCTTTGTACCAAGTAATGTCAAGGAATATTCCTCAGCCAGTCAAATGAACAAAATAAAACACAATTTGCACTTTGCATGATACTGCTGTTCCTCTGATTGTAGAAATGTAATGAAATTGGAAATATCACTCTGTGTGGCAGTACAAGTGCTCTGATAACCAGCTTACATTCATACATCAACCTTTTGTCTGAAATGGTAGACACAAAACAAGAGCATTATATTTATAAAAATAATTGTTTAATAAGTCCAGTAAAATAACAATGTAACATATAATTAAATCATGCATGCAGTACACAACTTGTAACTGCACAACTCGCGACACAAGCCTCCATTTAAAAACATATATATACAAGTAAGATTTTCTAGAGTCCAATGCTAAAAATTGAATTTCAGGAAATTGAATTCACAATTACTGATTATTTAAAAATGGACAGATAGACAGGTAGACAAACAGAGTTAATCACTTTATCTCCCTTTCTGCTGAAGCTGGAAAATGATTAACATATGTTTGAAGTACTCTGGGAGTGCAGTGTCATGGATACCTGACTCATAAAATGATGAAACAAGAGTCTACAGTCAATACTGTTCCCTGATGACTGTCTTCATTCCATATGCCTGCATGCATCACGGTGTCTGAGAAACACAGCAACACTGCACTCAGTCACTGTTGATCTTCATCAAACATTTAGAAACTGAATTTATAGATCTGAAAATACATCAAATTTCACATTAATAATAAAAGATGTAACAGAATTCAGACTTTGTGCATATCTTGCAATTGTACAATAATACAAGAAGAAATACAATAGAATATGGGTCATCATAACATGATTTCAGGTGATGGAGATTTGCCCATTTCCAAAATTTCAAAGTTAGAAAGTTCCAAACATATTTGTTTTGCTTATCTGAATTTCAATGCTAAAACCATGTACTTTCTTAAAGTTCACAGAACATTAGTCATAGTGTCCAAACTTCAGGATTCAAAGGAGACCTCCCTAGATATTGAGTATGAATGGCCTAATGGTTAAATATATGCCCTGTCAGTCTTTCAGGCTGCTCAAAATTATGTTTTCGGCCCGTATCTCACAGAATAAAGTTCACTATGTCCTACAGTTTTTGACAAAATGCTATCGAATTTTCATATTATAATAGTTGGACAAAATTTAAAGGTCTGATATTACCTTTATGACAATAACTTAAAAAGATTATAAAAATCTGTCATATGCTAGAAAAAATATATAAATCTGTTATATGCTTGAACAAAATTTAAAAAAAAATCTGTTATATGCTTAAAAATTTTTGTTATAAAAAAATCTGTTATATGTTTGAAAATTTTTTTTTATAAAAAAATCTGTTATACGCTTGAAAACGACTCTTTATCTTCAACATCCGTATCATGTAAAGTAAGTCGATATCTTTCCTGATGTTTTCACAAGATACATTTTATTTGGGTAAATAACTGCTACAAATTGTGCAATTGTCACCCAATTTTTGACAATAAAGTGCAACAATTGGCTTTTACTGAAAAATTGAGGTTTCTCCTTAATTTCTCATAAAAAATGTAGTCACAGTGACCAATATTCAGGTTTGTTAGAAAATAAGGACATCTACCTGGATGTCAAATTTTGGATTCACTGGTCCAGTGGTTTTGAAACGTGGCATGTAAACGGAGATCGAGCTGGACAACCAGACCGATAATGGACAAATGACCATAGCTATATCTGACATAACATATATACAGGTAGTCATCTGAGCTAAAAATGGTGCTACATAAATATTTCCTTTAACACAATATCAATTATTCTCAATTGAATGATAGCTCTTATTTCTAGAATTGTAAGAAATCTAAAAGCCTAAATCAGTATATACCTTCTGAACATCAATAAATGCTGCCTTTGCTTCTGCTATGGTGGGCTTGGCATTTCTTCCTCTGTGCTGGAATCAGTTTTGGCAGTAAACGAAGCATCATAGCACTAATGGCACCTGAAAGAAACCAGGAATATAACAGAATGTCAACTTGTAGGACAATAACAGATTTACTACGAAAAATTTAATTTCTCGACCAATAAACAAATTTCATGGAATGTCCACAGGCATTATGAAAATCATGATCCTGCTGATCATGCAGTGGTCAAGATTTTGAAGCAAACTGGTTTGATAACCTTCCTTGTAGATATATATACCATAACACATGAGTGGTCATATGGAGTGATTGATAAAGGGACTATTTAAAAGTTAAATGTGTCCATTAGTCATTTTTCTCCATGAAATGCATTTAAAACTGTTTAAAATGTTAATGATGAGTCAGAAACAGGTTTAAAAGAGACCATTACATCAGCTTTATTATACATATAAAGATGTAAGAGGGCAGATTTATAAAAAGTCACATACATGTCACTCTCAAAATCCATCTGGAACCTCTGTATAAACAACAAGGGATCCATCAGTCACAGTGCTCAGCTGAAGTTGACCTTGAGGTAAAAATCTGAAAATGGAGGTAATGTCTGATATGAAGAGGTAATATAGACCATGGCTGGATGATATGATTGGTTTGTATTGATGAGTAAGAAATTGTTGCAAATAATATTTTGTGACCTGACCATGTGTTTTCTAATGTTAAAATTAAAGCATGTGCGCGGTTTGTGAACATTAGATGTATATTATTACCATAATCATTGGTTGGCTTTTTGATAAATTGATGACAGTACAGTAGTTTACACATTTGTTTGATTGGGTCTATTTTTTATTAATATTTTTTATATTATTAAATATATGTATTTTTTATTTTATAAAATGTATACAGTTGAAATATAACTTATGTTCCCAGTCCACAGGTGTAAGGACTTGGTGGTGGTGTGGGGGTGGTATGACCGGAGTTACAACATCTCTGTATTATCAAAGTGTATATACATAGGATTTTCACTTAATTCAACAAAGCTTACAGAATAAAAAAGTTCATTCACAATTACTTATATTTTAAAAAAGGACAGACAGACTGGTAGACAAACAAAGCTGATAATATATGGTTCAATTATTTCTTAATTTTTTTATTATATCAATTTTTTTAAAGTTAAACATCTGAAATATTACACAATTGAGTATATAAGTTGTTTTCAAATTTCAGACTTTAATAGCTTAAATCCATACACATACAGCATATGAAAGTTATTTCAACAGTGCTTATAGGAAAAATATCATGATAAATATATATTTAATGATAACGGAGAGATGATGGACAGACAGAGCTGATCACTTTATGTTCCATTCTCCTGAAGCAAGAATGTGTTTCAATTAGATCTTAATTTTTTCTAATCCAATTGTTTTTTAAATGAAATAAATTTTACACACTTGCACAGGCGCAAAGGAATCATTGGTAGCGGGGGGGGGGGGGGGGGGATTAACAACACTTCTGCATATATACATACAGGGCAAACAAAGCCTGATCTCCAATTCTGCTGAGGCAGGAAAATAATGAACAATTGTTTGTATTAGATCCTCATTTTTTCTTATCACATCAATTTTTTTAAATTTTAAGTATATATTTCTATACATTCCCAATATAACATATATATCTGAATATAAAAGTTAATTCATAATTCTAAATGCATCATCATATATCTCAATCTTGTCAGTTAACCCCACATCATGCATACAAATGCATATTTATTTTTTTACCACACAAATATATCTTTTAAATTTGCAAAACAATAAATATCTAAAAATAATACTTGAATCAGATTTCACAATTTTTCATTGTGCCTTTATTTATTTGTAATTTGCTTCATATTTTATAAATTTATGCATACTGATGGGTTTAATTTTAATATTTTAAAATCATTTAAAAGGAAATTGATTTCTTTAAAAAGGCTACATTAACCCAAATGGCTTCTTCTGGATTACTCAATGAATTACTCATTCAAGGAAAGTTTTGTATATTGGAGTGGAAACAGCATTACAGTTGAGGAAATACAGGGCAAACAATAACAATTACTGCATAACACTTGGTGGGTAGGGTTGGCGGGGGGGGGGGGGGGGGGGATGGAGTTGATATGAGAATAACTGTACACCTGTCACAGCAGGGGATCTCCCCTAGTGACCTGTAACAAATCAGGAACCCTGGCATAGCTAACTTAACTTCTAGTGACCAGGAGTGGGCTGCCTGCATCCGGAAAAAGCGCGTGACTATAATAAGAGCCTGAACAAAAAAATTCAATTATTAGCCTAATTTTTTAGCTTTTATTTTCTAATTTCAGGTTGAAACAAATTAAATACTAAAGTTTACATGCTGTGAAAATTTAATCAACAGTACTCACAGGAAAAAAAAAAAAACGTGCCATGGTCAAAATTGAAGGTAGTTATTTTATTTTTATGCTAATAATTTTAAAAAAATTAATAATTCAGATCTAATCTTGGGTATACAATTGAATCTTAATTTAAACAAAGTTATATACTTGAACGAAAGGTCTCTAGCTTCCAAAATTTTCATGTTAGGTGAGTAAATTTCCTGAATTTGTAATTTACAAAGTCCATTATATTCGGGCCCACAACTTGAAGAAATTACACTTAACAGACTTAATTTCCAGCATTTATATGGAAAATATATAGGAGAATACCAGTACTTCTGGTAAATATTAAGAATGAAAAACAGACAGATCAGTGGTTTTGATATAAGGCAGTCCTGAAGTGTGATAATAGGTTTTTAATGGAAACCTGAGGTTTTTCCTTAATTTCTCAAAGGAATGAAGTCGCAGTGACCCAGTTTCCTGTTTGGTAGGAGATTTTGGGGACATCTAACAGTATGCCAAATTTTGGATTCATAGGTCTAATGATTTCAAAACGTGCAAATCTAAGGACGGACAGACGACGGACAATGGACAATGACTATAGCTCAGATAACGTATAGTCAGCTGAGCTAAAAAAAATTTAGGCAGCTTCTGTAGTCTAACAGGTAGAACACATGATTTATACCTGGGAGGTGGAAAGTTAAAATCATAGCCTAGAAGTAGTGTGCTTGTCTTGGACGGGCCATGAAAGCCATGATTGTTACAGAAGATGGACAAGATACTGAAACTTGTACCACCATACTCAACTGATTAGCAGACAGATTAAAATCATGTACAATATTTCAAAAAGAACTATACACCTACTTATAAGGTGGTCCAAGATTACCTGCTGATGGCTCAGATGAATTCAAACCAGCTATCATCTTCATGCTGTCTGGGTATTTCACTGCCACCTGGTTTTTATCCTTCAGCTAGGATGGCTGCCATGTCATCTCATTTAGCCATCAACTCCATCATGCCTCCTCATCCAGATATATTCCGAAGAAGTCTCCCTCTACCTATGAATGTCAAGTTAGCCAAATCAAGAATCAGTTTGCTTGGAATAGTTTACTGATAGATCAGGTATTATATAAAACCTTGAATTCACCTACACAAAGTAAAATAATGAAATCATTTACATGATGAAAAGATTGGGTACCTCTGGCTTCTCACATTAGTATTGTAGGAGACTTTTTATTCTCAGGTTGAAGAATCTGACCATTGTAAACAGGATTCATGCATGCAACACGTCACTAGTAACTTGTTTACCTTTAGCCTAAAGATCCATTGGGATTATAGTATCATCTGAAAGAGTATTTTCACTGGTAGGACTAGTGATTGTAATATAGATTTTTTTAAATAGAAAATCAGGAAGTAATTACCCATATACAGGGGCGGATCCAGGATTTAGAAAATGTGTCATACAGACCCTTATGTGTGTGTCTGTGACTCCACCACCACCCCCTCCCCCCCCCCCCCCCCCCCCGAGTCCTGGAACTTAAAGATAAATTGACGCCACTGGCTGTAAGAATTAGCAAACCTTAGATATCTCATTTACTTTATATCCAAACATGGGCCTTCTTCTCCGCAAATCCAGGGTAACCTCGACACCCTGTCTCTGAAATGTACTCGTGCATCCTCTCTCTCAGTTCCTGATATTAATGCTGGAGCCATTTGGTCTCGAGCTTGATGGAGGCAGTGTCTGGATCTGTAACATAAAATTACCGGTACTCAGAAATACTATATATACTGTATGAATCTGTATTAAGCAGGCCCCAGGCAGAGCTGATTCATTTGGATTCAATTTGCATTTTTTTTTGCAGGAAAACAAGTCATAATAGAATAACTACTTATTAAAACTACTTCTACTAAAATAATAGTTTCCACTTTACCAGTGAAATGTTCTGTTTTAATACTTACTACCAAGAGTTATTCTATTTTTCAAGAAATGGAACATTTTTTCTTTAAAGGGGAAAACAATTTTGTACTGTTTAATAGAAGAAGGGGAACCTTTTATTTTTGAACACATTGTGCACACATGGAAAACAACTTGGCTTCATGTCATATTGCACCAACTTGTAATTTAAGTGATAATATATATATATAATTATATATATATATATATATATATATATATTTATATAATACACATGCACACACATATATATATATTAAATACACATAGCGGTATATTTTTTTAATACCGTTGAAAGTTTCCGTATTTGAATTGCCCTACCTATGTTTGATAATTTATGAAAAAAAACATGACGATGCATGTATGTCCAGCACTTCAGCCCATGCTCAGTTATGCGTGACATGCTCTCTCAGACCAAACATGTACGCTCGCACTTGGTGTGTTGGCCCATGTAACTATTTAACTGGTCTTATGCCACTGCAATGATGTTCAAGTTCCACTGATAAAGAATGAAAGGAATAAATGGTATAGCACTGAGAACCTGACAAGTTGGTATTCTCACTGGAATTGGATTAAATCCTGTTGGGTCTCCAATAAAATATAGGCAAAAGCTGCCTCCTCTTACCTTGATCATGTTCTAGGTAAATAAATCATTATTCTTGTAAGTCGTTTGAGTCAGGGTTACATTTGCACTGAAAAGACATGATTTGGGTTTTATCTGACACATGACTTCTTGGCCTTGACCCTTTTATTCCAAGCGGCCAGGGTCTTCCTGCACACAGAACACAGGGTGACCCGAAAGAAATGAACATGCTGTGTAAAATGATGAAACTTAAATTGGACCACACCAACAATTAATGAGAAAGCCTGTGAAAAGACAATATATATGACAATATAAACATATATAAACACACATATCAATATTATATATACACTATAATATATATATATATATATATATATATATATATATATATATATATACTTATTTAGTATATACTTATAAAGCATATATATATATATAAATATATATTCATTTAAAATATCTTTTGAAGATGTTACTGTTTAATGTTATTT
This sequence comes from Sipunculus nudus, assembly GCA_026874595.1. Taxonomy (NCBI): domain Eukaryota; kingdom Metazoa; phylum Annelida; class Sipuncula; order Golfingiida; family Sipunculidae; genus Sipunculus; species Sipunculus nudus. The sequence continues at coordinate 115,342 of CM049319.1, forward strand.
TATAAAGGAATATATTTGTTTTATATTCCTGTGACGTCACACAAACATGTTTTTAATATTTCATTTTATTTGTACTTAATTTCTATTCATATTAAACATTTAAATATTCATTGGAAGGGGCATATGACATATTAAAGGCATTTGAACCGAAGCCCCCCCCCCCCCCCACACACACACACACACAGACACACCCCACACAAAAATTGAAAGTTGGGGTGGGGGCAATTTAATGGAATAGTTTTGCCCATATGCCTGATATATATATATATATATATATATATATATATATATATATGTCCTAAATTTTAATTGTGTAAAATTACCTGAAATCTCTATATTTTTTCTTAAACATTTTGTATGGGCCAACTTGGCCCAAGGTTAGTGTCCTTCTGTAAAGATTTCCTATGGGATTTTTGTCACCAATATATATTATATATAATATATATATATATATATTATATATATTTTTCAAAGAAATGATGTTCCCACGGGCCACGCCTATGTTTCTTCTAACATCTGTCAAACAAATAAATTTAGTCTGCGCATGCGCACTATTTGACAGCATGCATGGTTTCCTTCGTATCGTGCTCCCTGTGGCAGAACAGTCAGCCATTAATTTTTATTTACACCAAAACACTGCTTCATATTCATAAGAAAAATTAAGAAGGGTACAAAAAAATAAAAGAACATTTTCTCTTTGGAATATGAACATTTTTAGAATCGGATGACTTAGAATATGCAAGATGTTATTGGATTCTAATGAAGTGATCTAATGTATTTTTACATCATCAATCGATCATGACGGCAATGAATTTAGCGTGTCGGTTTTAAACTTAATACACTGGTTAAAGTCAGTTCTAAAAATACTTTACAGCCAAATTAAATACCAAAGCCAGTGAAATCTAACCAGAAAATAAGCCTTACCCTTTATATGACCTGTGAAAAACACCCAAGTCCCTTGCTCCTGCTTCAACTTCAGCTTTTCAAGTATCTTCTTAACAAATTTGTCCATGTTGAACTAGAAGACGCTACAAAACACGTGGACTAACACGCAGCTCCTATGCAGCGTCCAATGAGGAAAGGCGATCGCGCACGTGCCCCCGTGTCGGAAACAAATCTAAATGTTACTTTGTATCAGATTATCAGTTTGCGGGCAACCAATTGGCCGCGGTCGGTGTCAACCAATATTCTGGGCTCTACTCAAACAATATTTGGTTGATTTTAACCAATATCTGCTTCAACCAATTAAATTGGTAGCTGTTTCAACCAATCCGTTTTTAGAGTGTAGATGTGAATGGCACGGCTTATTTGGAAAACTTGAGCGATTTGTTATCCGTGATATTCTGCTAAAACAAACTTCAGTGAAAGAATTCAATCTCTGATGACTAAATATGAACATTTTTATCAGAATTATATATTGAGGGCGAAATTTAACATTATATATCATATATGTCCAATTTTAAAACTATGTGCTGTTTTGTTGACTTCATTTTCTTGTTTTTATTCATAAACACGCATCATTCATGTGTTATTCGACGAAATAGTATAATTATATTTAAATTTATATTGCCATTCATAAAAATACGTTTCTTTCCAACACTGTGTATGTTTATTTCAATTTGTTATATCCATTCATAAAGATTTTGATAAGAGCATTGATAAGACTAACCTTGTAGTTGATCATTTTCAATGATATAATAAAATGCGGCAGGGGGAGATGTGTGTGAGTGTTCTGAATTCCTGCGAGTATGACATATATTTGAACTTCCTGTGTTAGAAAATATTTGGAGGTGACGTCATGAAGATCAAAGATAGGCATACGAAAGTCACCGGATAGGGAGGACCCAAAACAAATATTGTCTGAAAGAGTCGCAACTTCAGCGGTCAAAGCATCGCAGATGCACTAAATGACCTTGCCTTACCTGGCTTTCAGCTCAGCGTTGCATGAGAAGCCAACAGCGCGCCAACAATGGCGACATTCTTGCAGGTAAACTCCGCAAATATTTAAAGAATGTGTCGACCGCGACCTCACGTTGAGGACACTTGTCACCATTAACAGCTCCTCTGACCAACCCACCTGTATTCTTGGTCAACACAACTGGAATAATCTCTCATATACGTCCAATAGAAAGTCTGGAAGTTTTAAGTGTCTTTCCCTATCATAACAGAAAAAAGGAAGACTACTGTTTTAATACTTTCACGATATATTAGGTTAACCCATATGGGGCACTCGAAGTACAAGTCTCCAAACACGGTGTAACCACAACAAACATAGACACGCCTCAGTGTAAACGGAGGTCAGTGCACAGAAGCACTGCTGTGGATACAAGCCTGTGTACGTTATTATGTTTTTTTAAGGGAACTAATTTATGGAGATATATTAACTCAGTGCTTTGCATATCATCTAAATAACTTTGTACACGCCATGAAAATGAGAAAGAAAAGTAAACAGAGACTTCCGGAAACTCTGCTACCATATAAGGAACATTTATATGAATCTCCTTATTCAGGTTAGGTCACATGCGTCATGACACGTCATATTTGGGTAATTTGCATAGCTGGGAGCCACCGCTAATTGAACGTGCCTCTCCCCTGACGGCGGTGCCAGGTCGTCGTATAAACTGGCTCAGCGGTTAGGCTTGGTTAAACACCTGTCAAAGGAGAACCGAGGTGCCTGCACTGATCATACAGGCGTGTACAGCGAAGGGAGTGAGACGCACCAACAATCTTATCAAACATAAGGATTTATATCAAAACAAATCATGGATCGCTGGACTTTAGGTTTAGTACTGCTGTGCTGTTTTGGAATTACTGTTTACGCAGCAGGTGAGTAGATCTTTATCACCTTTTTATTACTTCCGAGCGAAATAATTCGCTAACATTAAAAATATATAAATATCGTCATTGAAATTTTCAGCGAATATACTAGAATGTTTTTACACTAATACAGTGTCAGTCAGGTAATCTCAAGATTATTCCTTTGTATTCTGGTTAAAGAACACCTTAACTTAATATTTCAACCACTGTCATTTTTCAACAAATATTATCTGATATTATCCACCACCTGTGAGCTGACTCCCCCGTGCTCTTATATAATGCGTTATTACTTACAGTTTGCGGTACTTATAATTATACGCCTCGTTATTTTTACAGCAAACTATTGTGTTGTCATGTGTTCGATTTTTATCAGCTTTCGTCTCATTTCACCAATAGATATCATCTGACCTTAATTTTTCATCAATGTACAGCCAGCCAGAGAAATATGACATTTCTGTAGAGTAAAAAGTTCAGCTCGTTGCTCCAATTTTGATCTGATATAAGGAAGTCTGTGACTGAATCAGAACTCACTGTCTTTTCATAAAAACATTAGCGTGATTCTTTCCAGTGTTTAGTACCGTATGGTGCTTCAAAACTGAGGTTAAGTTCGTCACACCTAGTCAAAACACTGATGTTGTGTGTGTTTCGGAGAGACCCCATTGAATTCTATCCTGTAACACTTGTACTGATAAGAAAATGAAAATACAGAAGAGTTATATGATTTAAGCAGAATGTTTTGTTCATTTGTGTCACCTGTTACAAGTATACGACTTTGGAAATAAGCATCACCTTTCGTGGACAAAAGTGAAAAGAATATGAAAATAATATCAATTTGATGTAAAAAGAGAACATTTTGATTTACGGTAACACATCCTTGCTTCTGATGTCTTTTGAACTGAAGAGACTTAATTACTTGTTAGTCATATGGACGGACTGAGGAGACTCAACTACTTGTCAGTCATATGGACGGGCTGAGGAGACTTAATTACTTGTCAGTCATATGGACGGACTAAGGAGACTTAACTACTTTTCAGTCATATGGAAAGACTTAGGAGATTTAGCAACTTATCAGTCATATGGAAGGACTGAGAAGACTTAATTTTTTGTCAGTCATATGGACGGACTGAGGAGACTTAACTACTGGTCAGTCATATGGACGGACTGAGGAAACTTAACTACTTGTCAGTCATATGGACGGACTTAGGAGATTTAACTACTTGTCGGCCATATGGACGGGCTGAGGAGACTTAATTACTTCTCAGCTTTATGGAAGGACTGAGGAGACTTAACTACTTGTCAGTCATTTGGACGGACTGAGGAATTACTTGTCAGTCATATGGAAGGACCGAGGAGACTTTACTACTTGTCAGTCATATGGACGGACTGAGGAGACTTAATTACTTGTCAGTCATATGGACGGACTGAGGAGACTAAATTAGTTGTCAGTCATATGGACTGACTGAGGAGACTTAATTACTTGTCAGTCATATGGACGGACTGAGGAGACTTAACTACCTGTCAGTCATATGGACGGGCTGATGAGACTTAACTGCTTGTCAGTCATATAGATGGATATAGGCGGTCAGTACAGTCAAATACTGTATTAAAACAATTTCATTAATTAGCGCCCGTTTCGTTTTTAGAGAGTTCATTTTTACCCGACTGATGAGTGATTGATAAACTGAATAAAATTATTTCAATATTGTTCTAAATGAATGAGTGTGGAATTTATAGTCGGGAATTAATAAATAAGCTTATCCAACAAAGTTTGAAACTTTATACACTATTAATCATTTGCATTAAATACATTTATATAACATAAATGGGGGAGAGCCACGGAGTATAAAATTGCGCATATTTTTTCGGCTTATAAATAAAACTGTCCATCAGAGATATATTAAACGTCCAGCCGTCCGCCAACAATACAGGTTCATTCTGTTCGATCAGCAAGTTTAATCACGTTCATCTGTCCGCGACACCAGCTCAGGTATGACACCAGGTATGTCACGGACAGGGCGCCCGGAGTGTGAGAGGAAACTCCCAGCCCGCGTGTCAACACATCTACGGTCAGCCAGCGTGTCAACACATCTTCGGTCACAGCAAGGGGATCCGTTCGCTGCCATGATAGCTGTGGTACACAGGCGGTACCCGAAATCTGCTAAATACATTAGACAAATTGTTAATTTAGGTTAATTAATCGTGCATTGTATTAAACACTTCACCAGCGAGAATTCTACACCGTATGCCCAATATAACAGCTGGGCCTGGAATCTCCCGGTCACTCTGTGTGTGCATGTTTCAGTCAGTCTCTCTATCTCTTTCCGTCTCTCTGTTGCATGTTCTCTCTCTATTATTGTTTCACCTTCTCATATTAATCATATCTAGCTGTCCGTCTAGTCTGTCTGTCTCCATCTCTGTTATGTGTATGACGTCTTTATTATGTACGTTTTTAGTGCCTGCCTGAACACAGGTAACTTTCCCTGAAAACCCACATTCATTTGCTTTGATTAATAGCGGGAAACAAGAAGTAGATTATGCCTTAGGGCAATGAAAAGTGTGAAGTCCACCAATCCTACAGTGTAAATCGGAGGTCAGTCACGGATCACATGGATCAATTGTTTATGTGAACCAAGGTGTGAGACAGCGGGGCTGGGGCTGTATGCAACCAATGAATATATAAAGAACCTTCCAGGCCGTATACATACACACAGATCTGAATATAATTAATGCGTATTCACCCCTGGAACGCCGTCAGGTGCTCATGTCTGCCATGGGTCACGTGATACTGTGACCTTGTGTCTGGAAAGACTGAAAAGGCGACGAAACACGGCTGATACGTTTGCAGTTTAGATTTTAAAGCATGTTTTAAGATAATCGATTAGGTTTGGCCAGATTTTCACCCAGTGCGAATTATCTTAAATAATTCATACACTGTATACACTGTATGTATATATATATATATATATATATATATATGTGTGTGTGTGTGAGGGTGTGTGTGTGTATATGTGCAGGGGCAGACTGGATATGTGAGTGGAAATGTTTATAAGATCGGCATACAGATATCAGGAAATTATTTACGCAAGTCTGTTACTGCTTGACAGAGGGGGGGGGGAGGGGAGAGAAAGAGAGAAAGAGAGAGTGAGAAGGGGGTCAAAGCAGGCAAGCAGACCGGCAGACAGCATACGGTTAAGTTTCCTTGATTCGTCGGTGCTAGGCGTCGTTTCGTTTCAAGGTGTTTTTTATTTATGTATTGTTGTCAAGTCATTCACTTGTTCAGATAGTCATCGTATCGACAAATTAACAGGTTGACAAGAACATGCACAACACAACAAAACAAAACCGAATACTGAACCATTTCTCCGCGGTCTGCTGGCTTCTTGCTTTGTTCTGTCCTGTCTTATCAAGATATGAATCTGATTGTCATCAAGCCATGAATCTTGAATATATGTAGCATGTATATTCAGTTTATATTATTATATTTTTATATGTATATATATGTGTGTGTATATATGTTTGTACCTACACACTCCCTGATCAAAGTAATATACTTCTATTTGTACATATTTATAAATGTAGGAAGATTGTTTCAACCTTGAATACTTTGTATCTTAAAGGCTTATTTTACTATATTTTATTTAAAGACAATATCGTCAGGAGGGGTAACAAGCTGGTGGGGTCAAGGTCTGGCGTGGATGTAGCGGGCGCCATATTTTTGATGAGAGACGGGACGCTGACGGACGGCATCTTGTTCGCCGTCCGGGCGTTTTTCCGGTCTGACAGCCCCATCCGGTTCCAAGTATGGCGGCCGGTCCTGAGAGTCAACGACACGACGAGACAGTTCAAGTTGGTTGGGGAGATCAGGGTCATTCCCTCAGTCATAGACAGAGTCGAAGATGTAAGTAGAACAACATTTTTTATTATTTTTTTTTCAGTGATGATTTCCGTTTCCAGTTATCATTTTTGTTTTCCTTTTATCCAGTAATCGTAGGTCACCGTCGGGAAAACCAACTAAAACACTAAGGGACTGCTTTTGTTTGAAAGAATATTCATTTTAAACCACAAGCAGCACACACAATCCAAGTTTAGATGTCGCTCGGGCACTGAAATGTTTATCTTTCTACTTTGGATTTAGTCAATAGAGGCTGCCGACTTTTGTTACGGGAGGGGGTCGTTTCAAGAGGCGCATTGTCTAAACAGAGTGCAGATTAATTCATGAAACCTAGTATTTATGATATTAATATATACCTTAAGCCACGGTGAAATGTTTCAGAAACAGAAGCGGTGTTGTGATTATAAAAAAACATCTAACAAGCAAATACATGTATGTATGGGGCATGCACTGTATCACCTGACGCAAGACATATAATGAGAATGAGGTTTAGACTTTATAGCTCAGTCGAATCTTTTTTTGTAAAGCATGTTAATTTAAGCCTGAGCACACCGAATATATAACCCTGCGGGGTCAAAAGTGTATCTGTCATTTGTACAGCGTTTAACGAGGTAATGAACCGTGGCCCTGGAGGAGGGCGTTCCCTGACCTCTGCTGACCTCACCACACCATCACATCAACATATGGACTACGGATAAGTCCATGAATAAAAATATATAAATACTACTAATGTCGTGTAAATGCAATATATTTTAATAATTAAACATTTACGCGGTAGTAGCAGATATATCTTTGATATATGTAAGGTATATATTTGTCATAAACGTAACTGGTTTAGACGTTTATGCAACACACTCTAGTGCAATCTTTTTGGCGTAACTAGTTGTTACCTGGCTTTTTAAAACACAAAAAAATATCAAATGTTATTCATTTAGAAAGCTTTGAACTTTATCCCCGTATTCATAAACATTGTCTGGTTTCGTTATATTTATTGACCGATAAGAATAACAGTCTACATTGGCGTTGACCATACCTATTTCAGAGAGCAGCCAAACCACATTGTGTCCGACATTACACTGGAAAGTCGGACTGACATTCCGTTTGTGTTTAGCCATGTGAGTTAGCGGGTGCAGCTTCTCTTTAAGTAAGATATGGCAGGAAACTGAGAGAAGAGCTGAGGTGTGAGTAACAACACGTAAGGATGAAGACGACCTCTCGTCACGCTGTGGTGGCGCCAAACCCACTTAGAATTTGAGTCACTGTTAGGAATTAATTATAGTCCGCTGATATACGAACTATAAAAAAGTCCACTTGTGTATGCACTCGCAAGGATGCCATATTCAGGATGGGAAAAATTATGAATATAAACTGTAACCGGATGGAGCTGAAAGAGGATGGGTGTCACGTGATTAACCGTAACTAAGACAAAGAAGGAAACATGCGTACCTTAATATAAAAGTATAAAAAAAAGAAATGTGGAGCTTTTGTTTGATTATTTAGGCTTGGTCTGCTTTTATGTAGAAATACCAGACCCAGATTCCAAAAGGAGGAATTCTCTTATGTCCTATTGTTATGCTGCATGTGTTACGACAGGATTTAACAGGGGCGTTCCAGGATTTAGGAAAAGGGGGTGTCCAACCAGCAGAACTAATGACAAACCTGCGGCTGCGGCTGAAAAAGAGGATTCCTGACCCCCCCCCCCCCCCCCCCCCCCCCCGTCACAGAGTTATTTTAATCTAATTTTGGAACCTAGTGTTTTGTTAGTGCTGATTTTATACACAGCCAACCCGAAATACACAGACACGCTTATTAATATATGTAACAGCGTGTGTATTACGTAACATTTCACAAACAAATAAACATTATATATTGGTTCAAGTCTTGATAGTGGCGGTACCTTTAACGTCACCGGTAAAACAAGAATTAAAACGACATTTGACTCTCGGCTCAATACTCCTTAGTAAGTCTGCCGGGTATGAGTTATTTTTAGATTAATATGTGAACTACAGTTGGACTTTTAATGTAGGATCAATTGTGAATATAGGCACAGATATAATACATTTAAAGTGCATATGTGTGATCCTTCTTGAGTATTATTGAACAAACATGTCTTATATAGTAGTATTTTTATAGATTCTCTGTCGCTAAGGATTAACTGGATATGATAAGATGGAAATGCTATAATTAAACCTTCTTAAGGTAATATTTAGAGTAATATTTACAAAGGTAGGGAATAAGCGTCACACAGGTAATTTATTAGAGCTAGTACACCTGAGGCTTATGACCACGAGGGGACTTTCGGTAATAGACAACTCAGCAGATTTCTCACCAGGTAATCAGGTACCTGTATATACGTGGGGCCGCCGTTCTCTGAGGGGTGTGGTTCTCTATAGTCACAGTGTCCCCATTCAGTTTATATTTACTCTGTCCACAAAGGTAACCAAATATCCACCGTGCCGGCTCCAGTGTAAACTGTATAAATTTACTTATCCCCACACAAGGCCGATTCTGTCATTATGCGAAATTCTACAGGCCCTGCGTCTCCAGGCTGTGGCATTGAACTGAAAGTGAATCACTTGTGGTATAGGGAGACCGAGCGACCAACATGCAAAGTGCATACATGTATGCAAGTTTTAAATATACTGCTGGAATGGCTGTGGTAGATCATGGAAAAGTTCACCTCATAATTTAAACGAAAGTGAAATTTCGCACACCATCCCCCGCAAAATAAAAACAGTGTTACGGTACATATACTTGATCTCATGGCGTCTATATAATGACAAAAACCAGAGCGTTCACTTAGATTTGTTAATTGTTTAACTTTCTGAATGTTGTAGGGGACACCTCTGCCTCTCGGTTGATGCAAGGCAAATTCCACAAATTCCATTCTGATTCACTTAGATGTGGTTTCCAGGAGTGAAATGCAGCTTTTGTGTATTAAGGTTAAACATATGAAAATAAATTAATAAATGGCGCCATAAGCTGCAAGACTGTGGAGCTAAATATCAACGGTCCCCGTTTTACCCTTTGCCGCATCATACAAGGATTGAAGTGTATACACTAATACATCATTTATACTTGAAATCTTGGACTAATTATTTGACATACACATCTCAAGCCTGTTTTTTTTCATTCTTTCACAAATTGTCTTACTTACATATTATCTTACTTTGGTAGGTATACCTGGCCAGCGTGAACATAGCGTCACGAGAGTGTCTGCGCGTGCGCGATGGCGACCAGCTGGGCATTTACATGGAGGAATCTCCTGGGGCCGTTGCCTATGCTTTTGATCCGTCAAACCCTATGGCTCTCGGTTACACATTAGACAACACCTCGGTACCCCTCAGAGTCAATGATACGGTGCTGTTCGACTCCCTCACCTTCCCTTACGATTTCTCACTGGCTGCATACGTATACACAGGTGAGTGCAGACTGGATATATAAAACTACAACAGTTCCGAGGACAAATACGCAAGGTAGCTGATAATTGGTTGTTTATCGTAAATACCAAAAAATAATGTTATGCTTACAGTGGTCATCAACGCTCATTGTACCACTGATTGGTACATTTACAATCTTTTCTGTTTATAATTACATTGTGCATTGTAATGTATTAGCATTGTAAGAGTATTTTTGTACGATTATTGAAACGTAATTCATAAGGCTCTGAAATATCTAAATTTTACAATTCTGTGTAAAGGTGTGCCGTGCTCGCTGATGTTCCCCTGATCTAATATTGTTATATATTCATGAATAATTTAAAATCTTCAGTGTGACTTTGGTGTAGTATGTTTGACACGTTTTTCTTTTCTTTCTCCAGATTTAACAGGAGTAGATCCGAATGACGAGACGCCGCCCTGTCCGCGCGTGTTGATCCCCAACGACGAAGGAATAACCTTCCCCACCAGCCAAGCTCCAACGCCACCTACCGGAGCACCTGGAGCTACAGGACCGATCGGACCACAGGTTGGTGAACATATTCTGCTTATAATTCACTAGCTGATAAACTCGGTATACCGGGCTTATTACCAGGTTTGGGGAGATATATTAACTGAAATGTAGAATGTTTGCTAATTTTTTTCTAAAAGTTAACAGAAAATATAGGTTTTCAGTGGGAAACTGTCTCAATAGGATATGTATAAATATTTTTTACATTTATTTTGTGGGGCTGTCCTCTTGGCAAAAAATTCAACCCCCGCTATGTTTACCTTGAAAACCTGGTCAGTGAGGATGTTTACATTGCGAACCGGAATGAGACGCATGGGCATTCAGGTTTTCGATGATATTTGACTGGGTTCTATCGTTGGACGTATAAAGATTAGGTTGATGTGAGGAACACATGAAAGATTGATTAAATTCGTTGCAAAGAAACTGTTTCTGAAGAAAGAAACAGAAATATGCATACCTCGTAAGTAGCAGAAGCCAGAGGGTCCGTATCATATTTTCAGCCACCGCAACCTTTTTTTTTTCAACTTATCAGGAAAATTTTGAGGCCTGACACCCCCGACACCACTCCACCCAATCCGACCCAACCCCACCCCTGTTCCTGAAATTGAGACCTTGAATTAAGTTTTTTCATTAATCCTCCTGGGTTGAACTCTCCATTTTATAAAGCGATTTTTACTGACCATGCACGCTCAATCAAATGTGAGGTCAGACAGGCTCAAATCCCTCACTGAAATCAAGCGTTATACATATGATCATATGTAGTGTTTGAGGTTGAGTGACCACGATGCACGCATTCCGGCCATTGCCGAAGGCAGTTCGGCTGTGCTCGGTCTAACCTCCGTGCATGTCAGTAAAACGGAAAATCAGTCAAAATTATATGTACATTAAAATTATTTATTCTCATGTCGCCTGTGTCACTGGGGATAATAACCTTCAAAATGATGTATGGCACAGTATTTTACACAACGCGGTTTTAGAGAACATTGCGAACAGACGTGAACCGAATTCATTTTATAAGTATTAGATTTACCCTCGGACAATTCCTGGTGGATTGGGTCTGTCCTTAAATTTCACTATAGGCAAAGCAGTTAAGGTTTTGTTCCATGCATAAATTTGTCAGTGGTCTTTCCAAGAATAGTGCCTAAAAGATCGGAGATAGATAGAGAAAACCTCTATATGATGTTAATGAAGTAATTTTTAAACAATAAAACTGTCCTTCTGGACGGGCGCTTGATCCGTACCCGCAGAGAACCTAAATGGCCTCTCACAGAAAACCTTAATGGCCTCTCAAAGAAAGCCGTAATGGGTTCTCCCTGGACACGTCTCGCCCCTCCACAATGATTCATTTGAATAGGAAGGGCCGTTTTTGTAAAAATGACAATCATCCTGATTATCCAACAAACAATTTTTGTTAAAACTGGAAACAAACAGGCAGGGGTGAAGGTATAAACTCCATGGCTGGGTTAATAATCTCACATGAAAGAAAGGTTTAATGTAACATTTCGGTATTTTTTGGTGGCATTTCGGTAAATTTGTGATATATATATTTTGGTAATTATTAAGACTGAGTCTATATAACTTCTAAGTCCCTAATGTGTAAAAATATTTTACGGAAATAGTTATAAAGGGAAAATAAAAATAAATGTTATATCAAATATGACTATTTAATTCAATGGAAACCCATAGAACAAAGTTTTGTTCAGACTGACCGAATTAAGAATCCTCCAGAACCCTCCAGAATCCCTTGATCTAGTTTTACGCAGTTCTATGGAATTAAATATAACATGCAAGAAAAAGGAAATGAAGTATCTCCTTGTATCTCTTGTAAGTGCCTGAGAATAAATTATTGCAGGGTGATAAATCGACTGGGTGTACGTGAAGTGTGCGACGGCTTTTTTTACAATCACTGCAGTGTCTGCACCGCAGTAAAACCTTTTGTTGCTGTACCATTCCTCGGGCTTCGTGTACACATGTGAAAATAATGGCGACGGTACAAAGGCTATGTCACTATAAATAAAATACCGCTGACATCGACCAAGTCACACTCATTGATTATATAGAATATTGCTGAAAAAAGGGCCAATGTCAAAGCGAGACTTGGGACAACAAAGCTTGCGGCATAACGTAATGATATGTTTGTATGTGGGTAAAAGTCCCACAACCTCCATGTATATGTCGAGTGAGAACCCTACCTGTGTGTCCCCCAGTATCACGTATAGTATTCGTAAAAGGTTTGTACATTATAGAGATCGGCTATCACCTATTTATGTCCTGCTTACCATTTGATGGCAGGTGCACGTGGTGCAGCGTCACTGAAAAAATGAATGTGCAGTGTTCAGATAAAAGGCAGTCACTATAATAAAGTAACGCCGCGTCCAGAAATAAGGGTTTAGCGATAAACCAAATTTTGCCCACACAGCAGTGCTACTGTATGGTACGACTGCACATTTTGGCTTTTACATAATCTTAAATAAGGATTAGAAGCACTTAAATTCCTTTAAATATACATGTATAGTCAGTCAGCTTATGTTATTTTACCGATTACAATGTCAGGAAATGTCAGAAAACACTTGTTTCAGTTAGTTTTTCTTCATGACATTGCTACTTACTTGGAACAACATCCATTATTGTTACAATTTATACCACGCTTGGCTGTTTTTCCTCTAAAAACCTTTAAACGGATGATAGTACACTTGACACAATGCAAGATATCAAAAGACATAAAAAGCTGAACGCATTTTCCCCACTATGTAGGATTCCTAATTTTTGGACTATATGTTTCTTCTTATTACCTTGGGATTTGTGCGCAATTCTGGGACACATATTTACTGTCTGAAATAAAACAGTCAACCGTGTCCAACAGCTAACATTAAGGTTAAATCATACAAGCTTTTATGTAACCGTGAGAACATGCCCTACATGTTTGGGTGTCCTAGAACAGTCGTATAGTCCTAGTTTTACACCTGGTTATACATCTGTTCAAGTTTTGTATTATTACGGAAGCACAAACCCTAAAGTCGCGTGACACTGTCAGTGAACATTTTGAATATGATAAATAAATATCTTCTCTCTCTCTCTCTCATCAATGGTGTTTTAGAAGACGAGTGTTGTGTTATATATATATATATATATATATATATATATATATATATATATATATATATATATATTCATACACAAATCATTACCTTTTCAAGGTATACAGAATGTGACTTATTGAACATATACAAAAGGATATTGAGAGTTGTCTTAGAACAAAATGAATACGGAGATTTAGGCAGAATGCCTTTCTCTATGCCTCAAATTAAACTTAGTGTGACCAGATTGGACCCGTACCTGCTAAACTCGAGCGGCATTGAGTGACAGGGGCCCTTGTGGTCGCTCTACAACGGGTTATGAATTACTCATACATATGACAATTAATGTGTCTCGCCTGGCCCTAGGTGACCCACTGGGAACATATGCATGTTTTGTTAAGGGAGCAACCTACCGTCATTGCATGGGTCACATAACATTTCCCTTTTCTTCCAGTATTTCATTTACTAAAAAAATAAGATAAACATTTCAATGGTTGTTTTCATAAACTGTTAAATTCACAATCAGACGCATCTCGCCGAAAAATTCAGACAAGGGAATGTGATGGTGAGGTTTCCGTTTCAGATTTCCAGTCTGTATGACGGCCGGTTATGATTTAGGTGTTGGTTATGTTCGTGCCAGACGTACTTTGTTAATTGACGGATTTTCTTTAGCGTAACGTACCTATTTTGTCTGTTAGTTCTTTATATTAATCTGGTATTATGGTATATTTTCAGGGTTTTACCGGAGCTACTGGTATGCAGGGAATGCCGGGACGCAACGGATTCACCGGCGATACAGGGCCCCAAGGACCTAAAGGTAACGCGGGTGATGACGGAGCTACAGGACCAATGGGACCACGAGGCTCCATGGGGGTAGATGGCGCCACCGGAGCTACAGGTCCACAAGGTCCAAAGGGCGACAGAGGCGAGCCAGGTCCACCCGGAAATAGCCAAGGAGGTGCCGAACCAGACGCTGAAGAGTCTAAGAGCATGTTCACCGATCCCATGATGGTGATGGGGCTGCTGATCTGGCTCATCCTCGTGACGTTGATGCTGATGGTCGTCCTGCTGCTCCTCATCTACTTCGTCCGCCGGAACCGAGAGGACGACAAGGAGAAGATCAAGACCAGCACGCTAGACGAAGGCGCCATCCGGGGAGACAAAAAGCGGCCTGTCTCCGTGCACAGCACCGCGCGGCCATTATGGATGGACTCCATGAAGGAGGAACAGTCCAAGGACTACACGATAGACACCATAGAACGGGATAACAAGGATAAAGTCGTGTACGAGGACGATATCAATATACACACACAAAATGACCCACCAGCCAGGAATGGTAGCGTAAGCAGAGAGGAATTAACGAATTATTAAATCACCATCAATCTTATAAGCATGACCATTTTGAGGGTGCCATGACACAGTGCTAAATGCTGGTAAAACAAAATCTTTGAGTTAAGACACAAAGAAGTGAACAAACGCAATTCAAACTCACTGTAATAATATTTTCTTTTTATGTTTAGTTAATAGTTGACTTTCTTTCACACAAAGTCATTCAATATTCCATCCTGAACAACCAGTTACCTTTTTATATATAGAAACGGCCAGATCAGCCCAATATCACAGCATTCGGATTATTCTTGCTCTGTTGCAATTCCTGTTAAAACATACCAGCGATTATAAAGGCCAGTTTCCACCTTTTGTACTAAAATACATTTTTTATTTTCTTTTTAATCATTTTTACTTTAATAGAAGCAACAACAGCGAATGTGAAAATAAATGCTGTTATCCGTAATTTGTTGCTATGCAACAGAACATGTGGCACAAATACTAACGGACCAATGACGGGCACCTTTGACCTTTTTTGCTAAGATCAGAGGTTACCCAGGAAAGTCCAAATGTTGACCACAGTCTGACTCGCCATTACCATCCGCCATCTTGTATATATCTGCACGTAAGTCATCTGAACTCGAGTACTCATTGACCTGCACGTGACCATTCCCTTCGCGTCATTCCTGTGGCCAGTCTGATTATTATGTATGTTGAGCCATAACTGTTATATATTTTGTATATACTCTGTTGTTAACCATACCAAGTCTTAATATATGTATTGCTTATATATTGATATTTTATAATATAAAAATTTACATGATATCTTAACTGTGTCTATGTGTTAAGATTGAGATTTTGTGATTATTCCAAGCAGTAATTTAATTTTCTTATCATCTCTTTCTTTTATTCTTTTTTTTCTTCATTCTCTTCTATATTTCTCCTTCATCTTTCTTTTCCCAACATACTTTTTACTCCCCTTTTCTCCTATCTTTCTTTCTCTTTCTCTCTCTCTCTCTCTCTCTCTCTCTCTCTCTCTCACACACACACACACACACTCACAGACACACACCACCTTCCATGCTCTCATGCCATAGATCTTTATATCTTTCACTATCGCTGGCGACCTTTCCTTTCTTTACCAGTTACCCGTGTCTTTATCATCTTCAGGTGTGTCACACTCGCTCAGCTCCCTTGATATATCTATCTCTCCTGGTCTTAGTCACCTGGCTCTTTCCCTTTAAATCTTTCACGTTTTCACTTCGTCTTTGAATGCTCACTGCCTGTATGTGTATGTGTGTGTGTGTAATGGAGAGAGAGAGAGAGAGAGAGAGAGAGAGACAGACAGACAGACAGACAGACAGAGACAGAGAGAGAGAGAGAGAGAGATGGGGAGAGAAAGATAGAGATAGAATGGGAAAAGTATGTGTTTATATCGTTCAGTAAAGTCAAATACTTGACGGGGTGTTCTCTTTTTTTCATCAGAAATGATGTTTTAGGAGATCTGTTTATCTGTTTGTTTGCTGTTTAGATTCCTGCTACCACCAGGGTCTGAGGATGCCGGGCAGACCAGGGTAAATACAAATAAATTAGCCGTGCCGTGCCGGGTAGCTGGCTTTATAATATTCTTGCTTTGGCTACGTTTTATTTCTGTGCCTCAGTTGCAGAGCTTCTGCTTGGGTTCGGTCAGCAGCACTGGTTGCCTGGTGACGCAAAGTGTTCGATTATTTGCTATGAAGTGCGCCAAATGCGTAAGGCTGGGAAATGTCTAAACAATAAACTATTACAAAACGCACAATGTAACTTTTTTGAGCATGTAATTTTCATTAAACTCGCTTTTTCGATCTTATTTGCAATACAGCCGCAGAAATGATTTTTCAGTTGTGACTGGAATATTTAAAATATAGATAATCGTTACCAATTCTTTTATTTTTCTTTAGTCGGGGAAAATTGAAATAGAAACTACCTGTTTTTTTATTACTATGAAGCAGAATTTCGACGAAAGTGTTAGGATATTTTGTAGGGAATATATCAGCCTCCGGCTTATTCCAAGTAATCAGATAACTATTGATATGCTTGCCTAATTTGGTCTACCTGATTGCCATGGTAACTGAATACGTTACAATGAATAATACTGCAGAACTGCCTGTGCACGAATGCTGCATGTGTGTCTAAACATGATAATATATTTTAAATGAAGATTTCGAGATAATGTTAGACGTATAGAATCGACATAATCTAGGGTCTAATCACGTGACTTACAATTATTATTGAAACAACACACAATCCTAACAAATAAGGATATCTTTCTTTTTGTTGGGGCGGAGGTGTAATGGTTAAGTTACTGGGCTCATGATCGAGAAGTCAGACCCCCATCGTGCCGAGACCCTTGAGCAAGGTCCCAACCGCAAATGTGCCACTCTCCACCCATGCAGCAGTAGAAAGGGGTACCAGTAAATACTTGGAAGGTAACCTGCGATGGAGTAGCGCTTCCATCCAGGAGGAGTTTATCTCCTAGCTTAGTCGCTTCACGCTCCAGAAACCGGGATAACATCCTGCCTGATAAGCCCGTAGGCTTGGGTGTAAAAGCCCAACAGACTTTATGTATGCATCTTTTATTTATTTATTTATAATACATATTTAACCAGGATAGCCTATTCAGCAAAAGCTGTTTTTCAATAGGGTCCTGGTCTAGATGATATCGATAAGTACACAGTTAAAAAAGCAAATATGAAAGAACTGAAACTGAAATACATGCATACATAAAAACAGTTATACATACATGGTTTAAAATGATCATAGAAAAAAAATTCTTAAATGATATACACGAATATTGAGTAAATAAATTTAAATAAGAGGCCTAACTAAAAATTAAAATATGTAAGATCGTGATTTCTCAATAAATATATTACATAATGACACAGTAATATAGGTGATGAATACAAAGACGAAAAGGCACCCGTGAACAAGCTATGAAAAATTATATGGCATAAATTGCTTGTACAATGATTTAAACTGGTAGAGACTGGTTGTAGATTTGACACTTACAGGTAAAGAATTCAAGTGGATGGGACCAGCATATGCAAGACTTGCTTTAAAGGATTTTCTGTTCGGTTTAGGTATTGATAAATTGAAGCCCTGAGAAAAACGAGTATTATATGCACTATTAACACGGTTGAACGTATGCGTAAGAGAGGGAGGGGCATTACCAGACAAACATTTAAAGACCATTAAAGAAACAAAATATTGGTATCTCTGTTTAACATTCATCCAACCCAATGTTGCAATCAATGATGTAGAGGATATATTGGTATCATAAGTTTTAGTAACGATTCTAGCAGCTCTATTTTGAAGTTTTTGGAGTTGTAATAAATACGTTTTGGAGGAATTAATCCAGACAGATATACAATAATCAATGTGACTCTGAATTAAGGCATTGTAAAGTGTGTTTAAACTAAAGATATCTAAGGTTTTACTTAATCTGAAAAGGAGACCTAGTTTTGATACTATTTTGTCGCACACCAGTTGAATATGTTTTTTCCATGATAGACCAGCGTCGATGATAACACCTAAAAGCTTTGTGTGTTCAACCGGCATCACTGTAATGGTATCCATGGAAATGTTCAGTTGATTTCCATTGGTTTTAGACTTAGGGCCAAATAATATGAATGATGATTTTTGGGGATTTATACTCAGTCGATTCTCGCTAAACCATTTAAGTGCAATTCCGAGATTTACTTGTAATGACTCTATAGCTTTTCCTTCACATATGTCAAAGAAAACCAATACACTGTAATACAAAGGGTTTCCAAAATGCTTATGAGCCTTTCTATGCAAATTCATGTTGAAATGTTCATTATTTTGTATTCAAAAGTACAAAAAAAAACGGTCAATGTTAATATGAAGTACTTTCAAAATGTAAATTCTACTCAATTGAAAATATATTGACAGGTTAATTCATACAACAATTATATTTAAACATTATTCAAAATGAAACAGTGTGACACCCAAAGGATGCATATATCCTTTCATATATCTTAAAAGTTAGATTACAAATGGCAGGGTGCTAATGAAGTAAACAAAATAATTAGAAACCATATTATACATACATGTGAAACACACTGCACATTTGAACTGTAGTTTTACCTATTATAGGTGAGGAATAAAAAATTTAAAGACATTCATATAATATTAACACCGTTATCAGATAAGTATTGTCCTAAACAGCTTTAAAAGAGGAGACTGAGAAGGTAAACACCACTGTAACACAAAGTTCTGCTAACCGCAGCATATTTTGCCTTGGTACATGCGGTTATGTCTGCTGCCTGTTGAAATAGTTATACAAATCCTCAAACCCTTCCTATTTATTAAATAGGTTATCACACCTTTGTTGGAGCTGGTTATTTAAATAGAATTAAAATAAAAGTACATATAGACTTTAAACATATGTAAAATCTTGGTGGAAATAAACCGTCCTTTAATGTGTGCATTATTTGTGACACCTGTTGTATCCAGTTTCCGTATTTAAGACCAATCCTGTCCACAGAAGCAGTAATCTGTAAGAATTAAAGTAGTAGAACATTTTTCCAACAATAAAATCTTGATAGAGCAGGTATGTCAGTCTGGCAGCAATGGCAAAATAACGCCGGTGGGGTGGGGTAAGTTTTCCAGTTTATGATTATATTACCTCGAGTCACATGACCTGTAAGTGCCAATCAAATCTCCTCTCTATCTCCAGCCTCTAAATCAACCATCTTTGTTTAAGACAAGGTTTGAAAGGACGATCCCATCAGAATTATATGCCGATAATTGTAATATTTGTCACAGTATGCATGTTGTTAGAGTGGAAGAACGAGCAGTACACCAAAATTAGCGAAAACGTCACAGTTTAAGGTCACAGTGTGGCATGAATATATTAATGATCTCCAGCAAGCTGACGGGAAGTTGACTTATAGCTGATCCTGTGGGTCAGTCCTCCGTGTTTGTCATGAATATTCATGATCTCCAGCAAACTGACGGGAAGTTGACATACAGCTGGTCCTGTGGGTCAGTCCTCCGTGTTTGTCATGAATATTCATGATCTCGAGCAAACTGACGGGAAGCTGACCTACAGCTCGTCCTGTGGGTCAGTCCTCGGTGTTTGTCATGAATATTCATGACCTCCAGAAAAACTGACGGGAAGTTGACTAACAGCTGGTCCTGTGGGTCAGTCCTCGGTGTTTATCATGAATTTTCATGATCCCCAGCAAACTGACGGGAAGTTGACTTACAGCTCGTCCTGTGGGTCAGTCCTCGGTGTTTGTCATGAATATTCATGATCTCCAGCAAACTGACGGGAAGTTGACTTACAGCTCTCCTGTGGGTCAGTCCTCGGTGTTTGTCATGAATATTCATGATCTCCAGCAAACTGACGGGAAGTTAACGAACAGCTCGTCCTGTGGGTCAGCCCTCCGTGTTTGTCGAAGATGCTTTATTTATTTTACATGGATTGTACAACTAGTTATAATAACTAATACGAGGCACTCTCCATGGCTCGGCTGTTGGCGAAAACCACCGACCTTGTACCTGCAACTGCAACCCATTCTCATAGCCACGCCGGGAATCGAACCCGGGTCGCCAGCGGAGAAGGACGAGCGTTTTACCACTCAGCTGGTCAGGTCCCTTTATGACATGGTTGTATTGCCCATATTTACAAATGACGATTCTTTGATAAGAAATGCATCTTTCAATCATACGCTAAACTGGATATAATTTTATTATTAAAGTTAAGTCTACATGTAAAAGCTTGTACATTAACATATAAAATTTGATGAAAACTACTTTATTTCGTGATTTACTTTTCTACAGCCGTATGAACCTCAATTGCCAGTAAGCATGCTACAACTGCTATTTCTACAGATATGTCAATTCATTTTTTGGCAAAACTACCTTTACTTCAATATAGTAATAATAATAATAATAATAATAAATAGTAACATGGTATTTATTCCTGCCGTCCTCAGGTAGTACATTCCCTGGGACTCTACAGATTCCATACAGGAGTTTTAGGAGGCAAGGCCCATTACGTCCACCCAGGAGTATATCCAGCTTCCGGTTTTACTGACAGTCATAAACCCTAGAGGTCAGAGGTCATGATCATTCAGTCAGATGTCAATGCGATTTCAATCATCGATTCTTTATTTTCTGTTGTGAGTATGAGCCATAATAAAAAAATGTTGTAAACAGTGGAATTAATACGGAAATAAAAACCCTAAAACTCATTCAGATTTGAGTATACAGTTTATTTAATATGTGAGAATGATTTGTGTTTGACAGAATAGAAGCCTGATAAACCAGAATACCCTTAGCAGACCCCATACTGTGTATATAAACAGAAACGCCCCTTTATCTGGAAACGCAACTTTTTTTTACGGGAATCGGTTTGACTCTATGCTGGTACCATATATGATCCAGATAAAACGGCCTGCTTAAGGAAAAAAGATGTCATAAGCAAAGTCACTTCATAAAGAGTAACATAGAACTTTGTGAAATATTAAACCTCCGTATTAAATTTTACATTCTAGGGAGGGTTCATGAGCTTGTCAGATATTTTATCTTGGGAAGATCATATTCAACGGCTAAAATGCCAAAAGGTCCTGGTCATACGAAGGTGCACACATATTTAGTAATTTTGAAACGGCTGCATTGATGTTTTCTGCTTGTTAATATAAGTATGGAGAGAGAGAGAGAGAGAGAGAGAGAGAGAGAGAGAGAGAGATGACAGATGTATTATAAACAACTGCAGGCAAGCAATGCATGTACATGCAGGCGCAATGTTGTGCGAGTCCAGCAAGTGAAGAAAAAACTATAAACTTAGAGAGAGAGAGAGAGAGAGAGAGAGAGACAGAGAGACAGAGAGAGAGAGAGAGAAAGAGAGAGGGAGATGACAGATGCATGAATTATAAACAACTGCAGGCAAGCTATGCATGTACCTGCAGGCGCAATGTTGTGCGGGACCAACAAGTGAAGAAAAAATATAAACTTAGAGAGAGAGAGAGAGAGAGAGAGAGAGAGAGAGAGAGAGAGAGAGAGAGAGAGAGAGAGAGAGAGAGAGATGAAAGATGCATGTATTATAAACAACTGCAGGCAAGCTATGCATGTACCTTCAGGCGCAATTATGTGGGAGTCCAACAAGTGAAGAACTAGAATATCAGCAAAAGCTGACAAAAGCCCTCAGCCAAAAGAACAGTGTTATAGGTGGTAACAGTAAAGTACTAAATAACTGTTGTCACATGGATGTATATCTGTACATGTCTCAGTTATAAATTTAAACTGGAGAGGTATGTACATGTACCATAACAATCCACCAAATGCTTCCTGAGAAATAAGCACCTAAGTTTTACTCTATTCTAAGCTCTGTAACCTTGAAATAGGTCAAGGTCAGCCATCTTTGAACATGACCAAGATTTTGTAAATATGCATCAGAACTGAAGAAATGAAGTTCCTGTGTAGAATACCTTTGGAGATATTCCACTCACAAGGCCAACATTGAAAAATCAGATAAAAATTCATTAAAAATGAGAAATTGTAGGAGGCACCCCGAAACTTGTCCAGCAGGTACAAACCATCAGTCCCAATAATCATAGTAAGTTTTGTGAAAATCCACCCAATGGTTCCTGAGAAATAAGCTTCTAAGTGTTTTTCTATAATCAGCTGTAAAACGTAGAAAAATAGGTCAAGGTCACCCATCTTCAAATTTGACCGAGATTTTGTCGATATACATCTTCACCGAAGAAATAAAATTCCTAAGGTGAATCCTTTAAGAGATATCCTGCTCACAAGGCCAAAGTTGAAAAATCCGAGAAAAATTTATTAAAAATCAGAAATTATAGGTGGCGCCTCCTACCTTGTGCAGCAAGTACAGACCATCAGTTCCAATAATCATAGAAATTTTGTTTACAATCCACCCAATGGTTCCTGAGAAATAAGCTTCTAAGTGTTTTTCTATTATCAGCTGTGAAACGTAGAAAAATAGGTCAAGGTCACCCATCTTCGAACTTAACCGAGATTATGTCGACATACATCTTCACCGAAGAAATAAAATTCCTACGTTGAATCCTTTTAGAGATATCTCGCTCACAAGGCCAAAGTTGAAAAAAACGAGAAAAATTCAGTAAAAATCAGAAATTGTAGTTGGCGCCCCCTACCTTGTGCAGCAAGTACAGACCATCAGTCCTACTAACCATAGTAAGTTTTGTGAAAATCCACCCAATGGTTCCTGAGAAATAAGTTTCTAAGTGTTTTTCTATAATCAGCTGTAAAACGTAGAAAAATAGGTCAAGGTCACCCATCTTCGAACTTGACCGAGATTTTGTCGACATACATCTTCACCAGAGAAAAAAAATTCCTACGTTGAATCCTTTTAGAGATATCCCGCTCACAAGGTAAAAGTTAAAGGACGCCGGTCGGACGGACGGACGGACGGACAGCTTGGGTGACGACAATAGCCCATCAGCCTAAGGGCTGAGGGCTAAAAACTTTAAACGTATTCCAAACTTAAACCTATAGACAAGTTTGCAAGTTTTTAAGTAGTACCATCGCCCGCTTAAGGGACTGAAAATGAAAGCTACATATATAAACAACCAATGTGGTAGCTAGTGCAGATTGTATATGGGGAATGGAAGAGCTATGTATATAAAGTTTTGGGGCAACAATCGATATTTTGCATGTGTATGCCCGTTATCAGTAATTTATCAGTAGTTGCCACTTCTGTATAATTTCAGGGTCTTCTTTCTCTATTTTACATTATACCATGCTTGGTTTGACTATATACAGAACGATTCTATTTGGTCTTATTTCTTTTTTGACATTATACAAAGTTTGGTATGACCTATACAGAACAATTTTATTTAGTCTTATTTCTTTATCTGACGTTATACAATGCCATGTATGACTAAATACAGAACGATTCTAAATGACATAAAAATCAGGGAGCATGCAAAGTAAGAACAGTAAGAATGAAATTTGAATGGATTTTCACTGTAGGATAAAAAAAGAATATTTTTGTACAAGACAGAGAAATAAAGAAATGAACTGACATCATGTACATTCGT
Source organism: Sipunculus nudus (assembly GCA_026874595.1). Classification (NCBI taxonomy): domain Eukaryota; kingdom Metazoa; phylum Annelida; class Sipuncula; order Golfingiida; family Sipunculidae; genus Sipunculus; species Sipunculus nudus. The sequence goes on from CM049319.1 coordinate 139,494, forward strand.
ATGATGGTCTATCTTAAGATAAGAGAACTGTCAGGGCAGACAAATCCTTGAATTGTCATGAAGAAATTCTTGTATTTTATTATTTTTAATATATTATATGTATTTGTCTGTGCACTGTTTTTCACAATATTCTATGTTGTAAACTTTCTTAATATAATGGTGCCATATTTAACCAAACGTACAATACGAAAATGATACGCAACATGAACCTATTTCTGTAGTTCTGTGACTGTTGAGTTTGTTTTGTCTAAAATAGATTCATATTTTTCCAAATAGCTTCCCTAATGACACGCTGAAAAGATGTATTCGTGATAGAAAGAGATATTGAATATATTTGATATTTTAAAATATATGTAGTCTGAATGTTTTCTTCATCAGTAAGTTATCAACTAGTTTACCCAATCACACGCGTTGAAACTGGTAATTTCATTCTTTTTTTTATTTTTCTTGTTTTTGTTTTAATTTTATGATATTTGGTATTTAGTCAGGTGTAAACAATGGCAAACATATTTGGCGCTATTGCACGTATGTTGTGGGTACTCAGCAATATCCTACATGAATTGTGTCAATTTTAAGCATTTGTATTACTTTATATTAATCTATGAGGCGGGTCATTAAATCTTTAGAGGTTAACAAAAATGCTACAAAGTTATGTAATTTCCAATGTTCTTTGGAAGCATTTGCTAGTAGGAATAACCACAGGAATAAGCCTTAGAAAATCATATTTCCGGAAGTTTGTTTATTAACAAATCAACAGCTAAGATGGCCCCCATAATGGCCATATATCATTTATGTGGCACTGTCCGCTTGCAGTGGTTCGTGTCAACAATCGGGTTTTTGTTGTCAGGAAACACGTAGAAAGCAAAACAAGTAAAGCCGAGTAGTCATGTGACCGACAAATTCAAGATAGCTTTCAAATGTGGCTGCATGACATTAACACTAAAATGGTCATATGTCACTATTTACATTATTCCTGCAATTGTAGTGACCATATCTATTGTTTTAAGGAGTTAAAGAATCTACACAGTAGAGAAATATCAATTGGTTAAGCCTGGTGGTAACCTAGGACCCCAAGAGTCAAAGATGGCGTCTAAGATGGCCACTAAATAATTTTAGAAATAATGGATAGAAAGGCAGGGTGGGGAATTTAGAGTATGGCTGGTGCCTGCCTTACGATGTAGAATACAAAATAAAGAGATTAAATCCAGAACATTTATGATTGGGTATTCAGGTAACCTGAAATATGAAACAACACATCCAAGATGGCTACCAGAACACGGAAAAAGTTCGAAGACAGTGCATGCTTCATTAGAGAGTACGTTTATAGACATTTATTCTGAAAATATATTGAAGGATACCGAATTAGAGAGGCCATTTTAGTTTACAAAAAGAAACGACTGGGGTTTGTTGTTTGTCCTGAAACCCTTGGGAAGACTTCTTATTTCCGGATACTGCAGAGAATGTTATAGAAAGTTCCTTGCCTTACTGCCTGTTCTTATTGTGTTGAATATTTTGTGTAGCGTTGTGGTACGCTTTACTTGTGATAGAAGAGCGCAGGACTTACTGGAATTACTTGGACTGACCATTACTTAGATTTTTATGACAAATCTTTCGATTGTAATAGGAAATTCTTAAATTATGACAACGGCATTGATTGTTATTGCGTTTAAAATTCCGAAATTGTTAATTGTGTCAATTTTTTATATGTTATATACTTATATAGCAATCCCTCCTATTAGTTTGACTTTTTAAATTGTTATGATAGATACTTTAAATGCTTTTAGAAATACTTAGGTTGTTATAAGAAATACTTTGTTATGATAGATACTTTGAATTTTTTAGATTGTTTTAATAAAAAATTTGGTTGTTATAAGAAATACTTGATTAGTCATAAAAATACTCAATTTCTTTTTTTTAAATACTAGAGGTGTTATAAAAATACTTCGATGGTAATGAGAAAGCTTTTTGCTTTATAAGAAATACTTGGCTTGCTGTATAAAATACTTGGGTTGTTATAGGAAACATTTGGGTTGTTATATGAAATACCTCGGTTGTTATATGAAATACTGAAGTTGTTATATGAAATAATGGAATCGTTATAAAAAAAAGCTTCAATGGCTATGTGATATCCTTTGGGTTTATAAGAAATACTTAGGTTGTTGTGTAAAATACTTGGGTTGTTATTAAAAATGCATAGGTTGTTATAAGAAATACGTGGATTGTAATAAGAAATATTTGGGTTGTTATATGAAATACCTCGGTTGTTATATAAAATACTGAAGTTGTCATATGAAATAATGGAGTCGTTATAAAAAATGCTTCAATGGCTACGTGAGATCCTTTGGGTTTATAAAAAATACATGGGTTGCTGTGTAAAATACTTGGGTTGTTATTAAAATGCATGGGTTATTATAATAAATATGTGGATCGTAATAAGAAATATTTGGGTTGTTATATGAAATACCTCGGTTGTTATATAAAATACTGAAGTTGTTATATGAAATAATGGAGTCGTTATAAAAAATGCTTCAATGGCTACGTGATATCCTTTTGGTTTATAAGAAATACTTGGGTTGTTGTGTAAAATACTTGGGTTGTTATTAAAAATGCATGGGTTGTTATAAGAAATACGTGGATTGTAATAAGAAATATTTGGGTTGCTATAAGAAATACTTAGGTTGTAATAAGAAATGCTTTGGCTGTTAAATATAATACTTGGGTTGTTATAGGAAATACTTGGATTTAAGAAAAATCCTTGTGTTCTTTTATGAAACACTGGAGTTGTTATAAAAATTATTCCGATAATTTTAGGAGATATCCTTTCGGTTTATATGAAATACTTGAGTCGTTGTATGAAATACTGGGTTGTTATAAAAAATACTTGCGTTTTATATGAAATACGTCCATATATATATACATATATATATATATATATATATATATATATATATATATATGTATCCTTATATTGTACACAGGTCATCTGGTACCTACCAATCAATTGCAGTAGGTACATACAAAACCGACACGAGCTGGCACGTTTATGTTTACTCTCGACACAGGAAATGTTGTGTCAACCTTTTATTGTCAAATAAAGAATCACAGAATAAACGTAAATGTCCTGGTCCTTGTTACGCTTTGACTGTTGTTTACCACTTAACGTGACACAAATGAATCGACAGAAACTTAAATTAGGAAGCTAGCCTTCACCTGGCTCTGTGTGTACAGATATGAACAGAAAAGGATGGTGTAAGGTGAAGAATGGTGGCACAAGGAAAACAGGTTGTTTTACATGAAAAAAACATGATTTGAGACGCAAGAACCAAAAGTACATATCTCAAGATATATTACTTCAAAATGCTCAAAATGCTTACCTCGGATTATACACTATATATACCAAGCCATGACAATGTGAAGTGAAAGGCCAGAAGTGGTCTTTTTTTAATATGTAACATACAGTTGCTTTCATTACATGTAAAATAAATATTATTGGTAAAATTGTTCTTTTTTATAGTGGTCTGTGATCATCCTTTATACAGTGAAAGTACTTGTAACTCTCAATGGTCTTATGAATAGTGCCTGCTGTTTTATCAAGTTTCTTTACATGGTGTGTCTATACAATGTTCTAAGGATTTTGCCTTTTATCTGCAAATTCATGTCGGTTATTATAATGTGTCTGGCTGATTCACAGATATACAGACCTTCTGCAGTGCTAGTTTAAGCTAAAAGTGAATGAAAGGCTCTACATATATGCAGATTAAATCAGAGTTTAAAACTAATGAAGGATCTCTCATATCTTAAATGTGTTAATCTGGATAATAAAGGTGGACATCAGTTCAACAAACTCTACGTTAGGTTTAGTAATGGTAGCCTATATACAAAGGAAAAACTCTTCGTTAGGTTTAGTAGTGGTAGCCTATGTACAAAGCACCCATAGAGCTTATCAAATACCATCCTCAGTATATTTTTAACGTATACTAAGAAGACCTTCCCTAATTATCATTTAGTCCGATTGTCATTTTAGGGGGTTTCAAATACAGGCCGTGACCTTGTATGCTGCATCCCTGAATATAAAACTTTTAATAAAATGACATAATACCTGGACTGAGCAAAACGGAAGACCTGGCATACTAATGTGATAGGGGATAAATTTCTGTCACGTTTGGTTCAAATTGACCAGAAATATTCATTTGTTGTGACTGCTTCTAAACATTAATGTAACTTTTAATACAAAGACTCATCGGACCCATGGCTAAATAAGGTGTAAGTGGTATGTTTTACATGTACAGCAGTCATCGGACCAATGGCTAATTCAGCTGTACGTTGTATGTTTTACATGTACAGCAGTCATCGGACCAATGGCTAATTCAGCTGTACGTTGTATGTTTTACATGTACAGCAGTCATCGGACCCATGGCTAATTCAGGTGTAAAATGTATGTTTTTACATGTACAGCCGTCATCGGACCCATGGCTAATTCAGGTGTAAGATGTATGCTTTACATGTACAGCAGTCATCGGATCCATGGCTAATTCAGGTGTAAGTTGTATGCTTTACATGTACAGCAGTCATCGGACCCATGGCTAATTCAGGTGTAGGTTGTATGTTTTACATGTACAGCAGTCATCGGACCCACGGCTAATTCAGGTGTAAGATGTATGTTTTACATGTACAGCAGTCATCGGACCCATGGCTAATTCAGGTGTAAGATGTATGTTTTACATGTACAGCAGTCATCGGACCCATGGCTAATTCAGGTGTAAGATGTATGTTTTACATGTACAGCAGTCATCGGACCCATGGCTAATTCAGGTGTAGGTTGTATGTTTTACATGTACAGTAGTCATCGGACCCATGGCTAATTCAGGTGTAAGATGTATGTTTTACATGTACAGCAGTCATCGGACCCATGGCTAATTCAGGTGTAAGATGTATGTTTTACATGTACAGCAGTCATCGGACCCATGGCTAATTCAGGTGTAAAATGTATGTTTTTACATGTACAGCAGTCATCGGACCCATGGCTAATTCAGGTGTAAGTGGTATGTTTTACATGTACAGCCGTCATCGGACCCATGGCTAATTCAGGTGTAAGTGGTATGTTTTACATGTACAGCAGTCGTCGGACCCATGGCTAATTCAGGTGTAAGTTGTATGTTTTACATGTACAGCAGTCATCGGACCCATGGCTAATTCAGGTGTAAGTGGTATGTTTTACATGTACAGCAGTCATCGGACCCATGGCTAATTCAGGTGTAAGTGGTATGTTTTACATGTACAGCAGTCATCGGACCCATGGCTAATTCAGGTGTAAGTTGTATGTTTTACATGTACAGCAGTCATCGGACCCATGGCTAATTCAGGTGTAAGATGTATGCTTTACATGTACAGCAGTCATCGGATCCATGGCTAATTCAGGTGTAAGTTGTATGCTTTACATGTACAGCAGTCATCGGACCCATGGCTAAATCAGGTGTAAGTTGTATGTTTTTACATGTACAGCAGTCATCGGACCCATGGCTAATAAAGGTGTAGGTTGTATGTTTTACATGTACAGCAGTCATCGGACCCATGGCTAATTCAGGTGTAAAATGTATGTTTTTACATGTACAGCAGTCTTCGGATCCATGGCTAATTCATGTGTAAGTGGTATGTTTTACATGTACAGCAGTCATCGGATCCATGGCTAATTCAGGTGTAAGTGGTATGTTTTACATGTACAGCAGTCATCGGACCAATGGCTAATTCAGGTGTAAGTGGTATGTTTTACATGTACAGCAGTCATCGGACCCATGGCTAATTCAGGTGTAAGTTGTATGTTTTACATGTACAGCAGTCACCGGACCCATGGCTAATTCAGGTGTAAGTGGTATGTTTTACATGTACAGCAGTCATCGGACCCATGGCTAATTCAGGTGTAAGTGGTATGTTTTACATGTACAGCAGTCGTCGGACCCATGGCTAATTCAGGTGTAAGATGTATGTTTTACATGTACAGCAGTCATCGGACCCATGGCTAATTCAGGTGTAAGTGGTATGTTTTACATGTACAGCAGTCATCGGACCCATGGCTAATTTAGGTGTAAGTGGTATGTTTTACATGTACAGCAGTCATCGGACCCATGGATAATTCAGGTGTAAGTTGTATGTTTTACATGTACAGCAGTCATCGGACCCATGGCTAATTCAGGTGTAAGTGGTATGTTTTACATGTACAGCAGTCATCGGACCTATGGCTAATTCAGGTGTAAGATGTATGCTTTACATGTACAGCAGTCGTCGGACCCATGGCTAATTCAGGTGTAACTGGTATGTTTTACATGTACAGCAGTCGTCGGACCCATGGCTAATTCAGGTGTAAGATGTATGCTTTACATGTACAGCAGTCGTCGGACCCATGGCTAATTCAGGTGTAAGTGGTATGTTTTACATGTACAGCAGTCATCGGACCCATGGCTAATTCAGGTGTAAGATGTATGCTTTACATGTACAGCAGTCATCGGACCCATGGCTAATTCAGGTGTAAGTTGTATGCTTTACATGTACAGCAGTCATCGGACCCATGGCTAATTCAGGTGTAAAATGTATGTTTTTACATGTACAGCCGTCATCGGACCCATGGTTAATTCAGGTGTAAGATGTATGTTTTACATGTACAGCAGTCATCGGACCCATGGCTAATTCAGGTGTAAGATGTATGTTTTTACATGTACAGCAGTCATCGGACCCATGGCTAATTCAGGTGTAAAATGTATGTTTTTACATGTACAGCCGTCATCGGACCCATGGCTAATTCAGGTGTAAAATGTATGTTTTTACATGTACAGCCGTCATCGGACCCATGGCTAATTCAGGTGTAAAATGTATGTTTTTACATGTACAGCCGTCATCGGACCCATGGCTAATTCAGGTGTAAGATGTATGCTTTACATGTACAGCAGTCATCGGACCCATGGCTAATTCAGGTGTAAGTTGTATGTTTTACATGTACAGCAGTCATCGGACCCATGGCTAATTCAGGTGTAAGTTGTATGTTTTACATGTACAGCAGTCATCGGACCCATGGCTAATTCAGGTGTAAGTTGTATGTTTTACATGTACAGCAGTCATCGGACCCATGGCTAATTCAGGTGTAAGTTGTATGTTTTACATGTACAGCAGTCAGTGGACCCATGGCTAATTCAGGTGTAAGTTGTATGTTTTACATGTACAGCAGTCATCGGACCCATGGCTAATTCAGGTGTAAGATGTATGCTTTACATGTACAGCAGTCATCGGACCCATGGCTAATTCAGGTGTAAGTGGTATGTTTTACATGTACAGCAGTCATCGGACCCATGGCTAATTCAGGTGTAAGATGTATGCTTTACATGTACAGCAGTCATCGGACCCATGGCTAATTCAGGTGTAAGTGGTATGTTTTACATGTACAGCAGTCATCGGACCCATGGCTAATTCAGGTGTAAGATGTATGCTTTACATGTACAGCAGTCATCGGACCCATGGCTAATTCAGGTGTAAGTGGTATGTTTTACATGTACAGCAGTCATCGGACCCATGGCTAATTCAGGAGTAAGATGTATGCTTTACATGTACAGCAGTTATCGGACCCATGGCTAATTCAGGTGTAAGTTGTATGCTTTACATGTACAGCAGTCATCGGACCCATGGCTAATTCAGGTGTACGTTGTATGTTTTACATGTACAGCAGTCATCGGACCCATGGCTAATTCAGGTGTAAAATGTATGTTTTTACATGTACAGCCGTCATCGGACCCATGGCTAATTCAGGTGTAAGATGTATGCTTTACATGTACAGCAGTCATCGGACCCATGGCTAATTCAGGTGTAAAATGTATGTTTTTACATGTACAGCCGTCATCGGACCCATGGCTAATTCAGGTGTAAAATGTATGTTTTTACATGTACAGCCGTCATCGGACCCATGGCTAATTCAGGTGTAAGATGTATGCTTTACATGTACAGCAGTCATCGGACCCATGGCTAATTCAGGTGTACGTTGTATGTTTTACATGTACAGCCGTCCTCGGACCCATGGCTAATTCAGGTGTAAAATGTATGTTTTTACATGTACAGCCGTCATCGGACCCATGGCTAATTCAGGTGTAAAATGTATGTTTTTACATGTACAGCCGTCATCGGACCCATGGCTAATTCAGGTGTAAAATGTATGTTTTTACATGTACAGCAGTCATCGGACCCATGGCTAATTCAGGTGTAAGATGTATGCTTTATAGGTACAGCAGTCATCGGACCCATGGCTAATTCAGGTGTAAGTGATATGTTTTACATGTACAGCAGTCATCGGACCCATGGCTAATTCAGGTGTAAGATGTATGCTTTACATGTACAGCAGTTATCGGACCCATGGCTAATTCAGGTGTAAGTTGTATGCTTTACATGTACAGCAGTCATCGGACCCATGGCTAATTCAGGTGTACGTTGTATGTTTTACATGTACAGCAGTCATCGGACCCATGGCTAATTCAGGTGTAAAATGTATGTTTTTACATGTACAGCCGTCATCGGACCCATGGCTAATTCAGGTGTAAGATGTATGCTTTACATGTACAGCAGTCATCGGACCCATGGCTAATTCAGGTGTAAGATGTATGCTTTACATGTACAGCAGTCATCGGACCCATGGCTAATTCAGGTGTAAGTGGTATGTTTTACATGTACAGCAGTCATCGGACCCATGGCTAATTCAGGTGTAAGATGTATGCTTTACATGTACAGCAGTCATCGGACCCATGGCTAATTCAGGTGTAAGTGGTATGTTTTACATGTACAGCAGTCATCGGACCCATGGCTAATTCAGGTGTAAGATGTATGCTTTACATGTACAGCAGTCATCGGACCCATGGCTAATTCAGGTGTAAGTTGTATGCTTTACATGTACAGCAGTCATCGGACCCATGGCTAATTCAGGTGTACGTTGTATGTTTTACATGTACAGCAGTCATCGGACCCATGGCTAATTCAGGTGTACGTTGTATGTTTTACATGTACAGCAGTCATCGGACCCATGGCTAATTCAGGTGTAAAATGTATGTTTTTACATGTACAGCCGTCATCGGACCCATGGCTAATTCAGGTGTAAGATGTATGCTTTACATGTACAGCAGTCATCGGACCCATGGCTAATTCAGGTGTAAGATGTATGTTTTTACATGTACAGCCGTCATCGGACCCATGGCTAATTCAGGTGTAAGATGTATGTTTTTACATGTACAGCCGTCATCGGACCCATGGCTAATTCAGGTGTAAGATGTATGCTTTACATGTACAGCAGTCATCGGACCCATGGCTAATTCAGGTGTAAGATGTATGCTTTACATGTACAGCAGTCATCGGACCCATGGCTAATTCAGGTGTAAGTGGTATGTTTTACATGTACAGCAGTCATCGGACCCATGGCTAATTCAGGTGTAAGATGTATGCTTTACATGTACAGCAGTCATCGGACCCATGGCTAATTCAGGTGTAAGTGGTATGTTTTACATGTACAGCAGTCATCGGACCCATGGCTAATTCAGGTGTAAGATGTATGCTTTACATGTACAGCAGTCATCGGACCCATGGCTAATTCAGGTGTAAGATGTATGCTTTACATGTACAGCAGTTATCGGACCCATGGCTAATTCAGGTGTAAGTTGTATGCTTTACATGTACAGCAGTCATCGGACCCATGGCTAATTCAGGTGTACGTTGTATGTTTTACATGTACAGCAGTCATCGGACCCATGGCTAATTCAGGTGTAAGATGTATGTTTTACATGTACAGCAGTCATCGGACCCATGGCTAATTCAGGTGTAAGATGTATGTTTTTACATGTACAGCAGTCATCGGACCAATGGCTAATTCAGGTGTAAAATGTATGTTTTTACATGTACAGCCGTCATCGGACCCATGGCTAATTCAGGTGTAAAATGTATGTTTTTACATGTACAGCCGTCATCGGACCCATGGCTAATTCAGGTGTAAAATGTATGTTTTTACATGTACAGCCGTCATCGGACCCATGGCTAATTCAGGTGTAAGATGTATGCTTTACATGTACAGCAGTCATCGGACCCATGGCTAATTCAGGTGTAAGTTGTATGTTTTACATGTACAGCAGTCATCGGACCCATGGCTAATTCAGGTGTAAGTTGTATGTTTTACATGTACAGCAGTCATCGGACCCATGGCTAATTCAGGTGTAAGTTGTATGTTTTACATGTACAGCAGTCATCGGACCCATGGCTAATTCAGGTGTAAGTTGTATGTTTTACATGTACAGCAGTCATCGGACCCATGGCTAATTCAGGTGTAAGTTGTATGTTTTACATGTACAGCAGTCATCGGACCCATGGCTAATTCAGGTGTAAGATGTATGCTTTACATGTACAGCAGTCATCGGACCCATGGCTAATTCAGGTGTAAGTGGTATGTTTTACATGTACAGCAGTCATCGGACCCATGGCTAATTCAGGTGTAAGATGTATGCTTTACATGTACAGCAGTCATCGGACCCATGGCTAATTCAGGTGTAAGTGGTATGTTTTACATGTACAGCAGTCATCGGACCCATGGCTAATTCAGGTGTAAGATGTATGTTTTACATGTACAGCAGTCATCGGACCCATGGCTAATTCAGGTGTAAGTGGTATGTTTTACATGTACAGCAGTCATCGGACCCATGGCTAATTCAGGTGTAAGATGTATGCTTTACATGTACAGCAGTTATCGGACCCATGGCTAATTCAGGTGTAAGTTGTATGCTTTACATGTACAGCAGTCATCGGACCCATGGCTAATTCAGGTGTACGTTGTATGTTTTACATGTACAGCAGTCATCGGACCCATGGCTAATTCAGGTGTAAAATGTATGTTTTACATGTACAGCAGTCATCGGACCCATGGCTAATTCAGGTGTAAGATGTATGCTTTACATGTACAGCAGTCATCGGACCCATGGCTAATTCAGGTGTAAGATGTATGTTTTTACATGTACAGCCGTCATCGGACCCATGGCTAATTCAGGTGTAAAATGTATGTTTTTACATGTACAGCCGTCATCGGACCCATGGCTAATTCAGGTGTAAGATGTATGCTTTACATGTACAGCAGTCATCGGACCCATGGCTAATTCAGGTGTACGTTGTATGTTTTACATGTACAGCCGTCCTCGGACCCATGGCTAATTCAGGTGTAAAATGTATGTTTTTACATGTACAGCCGTCCTCGGACCCATGGCTAATTCAGGTGTAAAATGTATGTTTTTACATGTACAGCCGTCATCGGACCCATGGCTAATTCAGGTGTAAAATGTATGTTTTTACATGTACAGCAGTCATCGGACCCATGGCTAATTCAGGTGTAAAATGTATGTTTTTACATGTACAGCAGTCATCGGACCCATGGCTAATTCAGGTGTAAAATGTATGTTTTTACATGTACAGCCGTCATCGGACCCATGGCTAATTCAGGTGTAAAATGTATGTTTTTACATGTACAGCAGTCATCGGACCCATGGCTAATTCAGGTGTAAGATGTATGCTTTACATGTACAGCAGTCATCGGACCCATGGCTAATTCAGGTGTACGTTGTATGTTTCACATGTACAGCAGTCATCGGACCTATGGCTAATTCAGGTGTAAGATGTATGTTTTACATGTACAGCAGTCATCGGACCCATGGCTAATTCAGGTGTAAAATGTATGTTTTTACATGTACAGCCGTCATCGGACCCATGGCTAATTCAGGTGTAAAATGTATGTTTTTACATGTACAGCAGTCATCGGACCCATGGCTAATTCAGGTGTAAGATGTATGCTTTACATGTACAGCAGTCATCGGACCCATGGCTAATTCAGGTGTACGTTGTATGTTTTACATGTACAGCAGTCATCGGACCCATGGCTAATTCAGTTGTAAAATGTATGTTTTTACATGTACAGCCGTCATCGGACCCATGGCTAATTCAGGTGTAAGATGTATGCTTTACATGAACAGCAGTCATCGGACCCATGGCTAATTCAGGTGTAAGTTGTATGCTTTACATGTACAGCAGTCATCGGACCCATGGCTAATTCAGGTGTAAAATGTATGTTTTTACATGTACAGCCGTCATCGGACCCATGGCTAATTCAGGTGTAAAATGTATGTTTTTACATGTACAGCAGTCATCGGACCCATGGCTAATTCAGGTGTAAGATGTATGCTTTACATGTACAGCAGTCATCGGACCCATGGCTAATTCAGGTGTACGTTGTATGTTTCACATGTACAGCCGTCATCGGACCCATGGCTAATTCAGGTGTAAAATGTATGTTTTTACATGTACAGCAGTCATCGGACCCATGGCTAATTCAGGTGTAAGATGTATGCTTTACATGTACAGCAGTCATCGGACCCATGGTTAATTCAGGTGTAAGTTGTATGCTTTACATGTACAGCAGTCATCGGACCCATGGCTAATTCAGGTGTACGTTGTATGTTTTACATGTACAGCAGTCATCGGACCCATGGCTAATTCAGGTGTAAAATGTATGTTTTTACATGTACAGCCGTCATCGGACCCATGGCTAATTCAGGTGTAAGTTGTATGCTTTACATGTACAGCAGTCATCGGACCCATGGCTAATTCAGGTGTAAAATGTATGCTTTACATGTACAGCAGTCATCGGACCCATGGCTAATTCAGGTGTAAGTTGTATGTTTTACATGTACAGCAGTCATCGGACCCATGGCTTATTCAGGTGTACGTTGTATGTTTTACATGTACAGCAGTCATCGGACCCATGGCTAATTCAGGTGTAAGTTGTATGTTTTACATGTGCAGCAGTCATTGGACCCATGGCTTATTAAGGTGTAAGTTGTATGTTTTACATGTACAGCAGTCATCGGACCCATGGCTAATTCAGGTGTAGGTTGTACGTTTAACAGTCTTTAGCGATGACGGAATGTAGAGCCGTGTCCCAACATTTTCATAATGACATAAATTCCAGGTTCGATTAAACCCCATCTGGGGTTAATGTTACAAAGTTGATTCAACTAGAACATCCGAGACACACCCAACACACCAACAACCAGCCAGACAGATTCAGTGAACACTGTCCACAGTATAAAATATCTACTCTGTAGACTAGTTTAGTTATTACAGCCCATAAGATAAAACATCCACTCTGTAGACAGGTTCTTTGAATACTGTCCACAATATAAAACATCCACGCTGTAGACAGGTTCCTTGAATACTGTCCACAATATAAAACATCCACGCTGTAGACAGGTTCAGTGAGTACTGTCCACAATATAAAACATCTACGCTGTAGACAGGTTCAGTGAAAACTGTCCGCAATATAAAACATCTACGCTGTAGACAGGTTCAGTGAATACTGTCCACAATATAAAACATCTACGCTGAAGACAGGTTCTTTGAATACTGTCCACAATATAAAACATCCACGCTGTAGACAGGTTCAGTGAATACTGTCCACAATATAAAACATCAACGCTGTAGACAGGTTCAGTGAATACTGTCCACAATATAAAACATCCACGCTGTAGACCGGTTCAGTAAATACTGTCCACAATATAAAACATCCACGCTGTAGACAGGTTCAGTGAATCCTGTCCACAATATAAAACATCTACGCTGTAGACAGGTTCAGTGAATACTGTCCACAATATAAAACATCTACGCTGAAGACAGGTTCTTTGAATACTGTCCACAATATAAAACATCCACGCTGTAGACAGGTTCAGTGAATACTGTCCACAATATAAAACATCCACGCTGTAGACAGGTTCAGTGAATACTGTCCACAATATAAAACATCTACGCTGTAGACCGGTTCAGTAAATACTGTCCACAATATAAAACATCTACGCTGTAGACAGGTTCAGTGAATACTGTCCACAATATAAAACATCCACGCTGTAGACAGGTTCAGTGAATACTGTCCACAATATAAAACATCTACGCTGTAGACAGGTTCAGTGAATACTGTCCACAATATAAAATATCCACGCTGTAGACAGGTTTTTTGAATACTGTCCACAATATAAAACATCCACGCTGTAGACAGGTTCAGTAAATACTGTCCAAAATATAAAACATCTCCGCTGAAGTCAGGTTCAGTGAATACTGTCCACAATATAAAACATGTACGCTGTAGACAGGTTCAGCGAATACTGTCCACAATATAAAACATCTACGCTGTAGACAGGTTCAGTGAATACTGTCCACAATATAAAACATCCACGATTTAAACAGATTCAGGGAATACTGACCACAATATAAAATATCCACGCTGTAGACAGGTTAAGTGAATACTGTCCACAAAAAAAACATCCACGCAGTACACAGATTTATAAAAGTGAATTCTGACCACAAAAAAAAAATCCACGCTGTACATAGATATATAATAGTGAATACTGGCCACAAAAAAAACATCCAGCAGTACACAGATTTATAATAGTGATTACTGGTCACAATATAAAACATCCACGCTGTACACAGATTTATAATAGTGAATACTGGCCACAATATAAAACATCCACGCAGTACACAGATATATAATAGTGAATACTGGCCACAATATGAAAGATCCACGCTGTAGCAAATACCTCGTAATATGTCGATCTTCGATATCTCGACCGGTTCTGTCACTAAACACGTATCTTCTAAGAACTGGGTTGTTCTTAGCCCCTCCTCTCCACAAAGGCCTCTCCTAAACAGAGTTGGGTCCAAAAGTAATTGTAATTGAAGTAATTGTAATTACAATTACTTTTTCAAGTCCTAAATAGGTCACCGTACAGTCGATTTGATAATAAGGTACTACCCAGACGTCTTTTATAATAATAGAAAATAATCTTTTTTTTTTTCCGAGAAAATTCCTCCTTTTCTTAACTTTGTCTACAAATAAAGAACACATTGACGTTTCGAGCTTCTAGATATGAACAAAGATATGTTAATATGGTTAGCCCTTTAACAAACATATTTAAATATGGTTACCCCTTTAACAAACATATGTTAATATGGTTAGCCCTTTAACAAACATATTTTAATATGGTTACCCCTTTAACAAACATATGGTAATATGGTAAGCCCTTTAACAAACATATGTTAATATGGTTAGTCCTTTGACAAACACATGTTAATATGGTCAACCCTTAACAAACAAACCTATGGTTATATGGTTAGCTTTTTCAGATTCACCCAGCTCTTCCCGACGAGCAAACAGATGCAACCTCCATAGTTACATAATCACAATACATCTACCATGGTTAAATAATCATAATACAACCACAATGGTTATATAATCATAAGTAAATCAACATTCTCTTCAGTGATATAATGAACACATTTGCAACATAAAATATATCATCGAATGTGGCTATTCTTTCCGTACAATAAATCATAAAACAGAATATGCACCAAGCTCCAATAAATATGTCTTCCTGACAATAATGTTACAATGCCCATACAGAGCTACTCACTTAAACTATGGCATTTGTGTCAAGCATGTGCCATCATTTGTAATTAGTTATTAGTGGTGCTGACAAAGCATGAATAAGACCTTGCTATATCGTAAATGTCAAGGTTTGTAGTGTTAAGGTTGTTGTAAACCAGTACAGTTTAAACGCATGTGCTTATCGGTTAAGTACAGGCCTTGGTTTTCCTTTAATCAAATCCTTTAGCAGGAACAAAAAAAAAAAAAAAATAGAATGAACTACAATAGGAACCTAAAAATTGAAGGGAAAGCCGTTACATATAACTGGCTCTCCAAGCAAGACTCATCATCTCTCCACCAAGAGCATATTGTATATAAAATTATTTCCTGAAAGATATAAACCAACAATATAAATCTTCCATTTAAATCAATCTATTCTGAAGAAGCCCCCCCCCCCCCCCCCCCCCCCCCCCCCCCCCCCGATTCTGATACACTGTTATTACATTATTACACTGTTATTCGGTGGGGTTTTCCGACAGGTAATAGAAAACAACACAGGAATTTAACATTACCAATAAATCAAAAACCTGTCCCAATTTAGAATGCTTATTACTCCTATGTCAAAACAGTATACTGTCAGTCAGTGCATAGGGTGTACGCTTTACTACAGATACGGAGGGTATGCTTCGGGTGTACGCTTTACTAAAGATCTGAAGAATGGCCGGTTACTAAAAACTTCACAACTGGCTTCACAGGCTTCATTTCCTAAAACATATGTAGGGACTCCAGCTCCTCCCTAAGGGACTTATATCTGCGGGCCCTGGTGGACTGACCTCCAGGCCCGCTAACTCCTGACTGAAACTCATGCCCTCCCCCTCAACTGGCCGTGATTCCTTATCCGGGCATTAATGGTTGAGCCCACTTATAGTGTGGGGGGATGAGGGTTATCTATTAAGAGTATATGGAATATCTTACAATTAAATATTTATTGTTATTGGTATAAAAGTATATATAATTCTATAGAATATAATTTTACAGGAAAATGTAAATGGAACAATCTCGATTATTTAAAATTATTTTAATTGGATATTATTTACAAAGAACACATTAGGAGCTTCCACTGTAAGCATTTCGGCATGGTCCACTCTGGTGCACTTCATTCCGTGTGATGTTTTAAATTGTTTACTTCCGAATGATAATAAATGACACATGTAAAAGTGGGGTCGAGGTGGCGTCAAAAGGGTGAAGTCACTGAACCCGAAATAATAAAACAACTTAGGTAGTGTCCACAGGTAACAGTTCACAATATGTGTCACCAGCCCGCGAGTCTCACGCCAAACACAAATATGACCTTCGATATGTAGTAAACAGCGGGGGCCTGAATTGAAGGTGGGGAAGCCATGCGGGGCTGACCTGACCACGTGACAAAGTGTTAAACAATGACACAGCAGAGCGGCCAGTGTGTGCTTCTCTTATATCTTTTCACAGCTTTACCTGAGTTGCCGGGGCACGTACGTTAAGACTGGTTCGTTTACCTTTGTGAGGGGTCACTCTATGTTGACACGTGGTCCATCTCCCCCACCGTGACCAGGCATATCATAAGTTATCAAAGGGAGGCCACGTATATGTATGGCTCAATTCACGACATTCCAGTTCTTACTTACATAAAGCTCTATTTAACGACAATCGGATCATTTCCTAACAAGCGTAATATGGTTTGTGATTTCCTAAAGAGGAGTCTTTTCATTTTTACTGATGTATATAAGGGATGAAAGATGATATTCCCAGTCAGTGTACTGATTTTTGTTTTTGAGAAAATACCCTCGGTTTGTATTGCGCCAGGGTCTTATTGTAATTTATACAAAATCATAATTTATACAAATCATCAAGCTCAACACTCACTATATAGTGTACGACTGCCTTCATCTCTCGAAGTATAATGTAGGTATCTAATTCTTGTTTGGGTTATTAAAGTTTTCACATATATATTTTTATATACTATTATATATATACATATATATATATATATATATCTACATTTATATATATATATATATATATATATATATATATATATATATATATATATATAAGGAAAGAACCATCTGAATGCAGAAGCGGATCCAGGGGAGGGGTCCAGGGGGTCCGGACCCTCCCCCCTTTTTTCATCCGCTGCAAGCTTTTTTCAGGGTTCAGACAAAGTTCTATGACCAGGACCCCCCCCCCCCCCTTTTCCTGACCTGATTAACTTTTTTATAGGTTTTTCATTAGTCTTCCTTGGTTGGACCCCTCTCCCCTTTTCTAAATCCTGGATCCGTCCCTGGAATGTGAAAGTTCGGTATGATATACTGAACATTGGGTTAGAAGTGTTTTAAAAGGCTAAAGAGTAAAAAATCTTCAGGACCAGATGGTGTTTCAGCACAAGTGCTGAAAATCTGTGCAGATGAGTCAACACCGATTTTATTTTATATATTCAACTTTATTAATTGAGAAAACCGCGGCAGTCTCATGTAAAACATCATTAATAGTACCAATATGTAAAGAGAGTAAACTTACTGTGCTTAATGATTTCCGCCCTGAGGTTCTAACACCGGTGGCCATGAAATTCTTGGAGAAGTGTGTATCAAAATATATTTTGATTTTACTGATAAGCATATGGATAATAATCAATTTGCTTACAGGAAAGAATATATAAACATTTACATCAGTCGCATATATATGTAAGAACTTTTTTTTATAGATTATAGCTCAGCATTTAACACCATTCTGTTTAACTTGATGAGTAATAAGTTACAGCTGTAAAATGTTCTAATTAAACACATGATCTATGTTTGTGGGTACTGGACTTTCTCATTAGTAGAAAGCATTAGATAAAGGTTGGTATTAGCAATTCATCCGTTGAAGGGTTGAATATACAGCGGCCCCACAAGGATGCCTGCTTTCCCCATTTCTTCTCATAATTTATACCAATGATTTCCAGGCTACACAACAAGGATGTCTAATTTTGAAATTACAGATGATACCGTAATTGTTGGATTAATTTCCAGTTGTATGGAAAATCAATATCGAAAGGAAATTGGACAAGTAGTAACTATGTTCAAGAAGAATAATTTGTCACTAAATCCTTCAAAAAAAGGATTGATAATTGATTTTAGACAAAGATCAACCTGTCAATATCCTGAATCTATTGATGGAACAGAAGTAGAAATAACATAACAGTATAAATAGTTAGGGATAGTATTAGATGACAGGCTTAAATGGGATCATAATGTAAACATAGTATACCGTAAAGGACAGCAGCGTTTATACTTTCTGGGGAAACTGAAATCGTTTAATATTGATAGTGAACTACTTGGTTCATTCTATTCCTCGATGGTTCAGAGTGTCATATCATATGCTTTGATATGCTAGTGGGGAAATCTGACCATTGAGAACAAAAAGAAAATTGAACCGATAAGAAAAATAGAGGTTATAAATATCGTTTATGAAAATAATGTTATCAATATGATGAAAAAATGGTTGAAGGTAAAAGCTTGCTTAGTGGTTATATTGTCTGGCTAAAATCAGGCCGAAGGCTGCAGTCCCTGAAGTGCTGAACAAACCGGTATTCCAGTTCATTTGTACCGAAGGCGATAAGATTGTTTTATGCATAGATAAATCAAAATAAAATATTACTATTTTTAAATAATATACTAGTATACCTTTGTTTTTTCACTCAGCACTGTCTTAGATATGATATCAACCGCAAAGCAAATTCCTGTATTGGTACGGAATAAATCTTGTATCTTGTATATATATATATATATATATATATATATATATATATATATAGATATATAGATATATATATAGGCATATACACATGTAATTTATTTATCATACGAGAGAGAGAGAGGGATATATACATGTAATTTATTTTTTATAAGAGAGAGAGAGAGAAAAGAGAGTGAGAGAGAGACACAGAGAGAGAGAGAGAGAGAGAGAGAGAGAGAGAGAGAGAGAGACAGAGATAGTGAGTGTGTGTGTGTGTGTGTGCCTTTCTGTATCTGGTCGTTCTTTGTTGTTTCAAATCACAACACAGAATTCTACTTTGTCAAAATACCTTCGGTTAAATAATCATATTTACCATTGACGATAATAACGTAGATAAACCGTAATAACAACATGTGAGCCTGTATTCATGGACTAGATAATAACATTATGATTAGCACCACAATCCTCCCTTATTTATAACAACCAGTATCACATGTATCTGTAAAAAAATCATGGTCTAAAAAAGTGAACATCCTAATTTATCCTCACCTGATGCAGGTAAATATTGCTCGTTGTGTTGTTTTGTACCTGGCGACCCGAAGCAAAAGGTGTCATAATTATAAACGGTGTGCGAAACACCTTCAAATGACTGTGTTTATGTGGTAATCACGGGCAGATGGCCGGAATCGCCTACAAGGCGTGAAATACCTAGAATTATTAACCACTGATGTATTCTTACTACAAACAAGCAGAACTCGACAGAAATAAAGAAAAAAACTCGGCGAGACATTCAACCTTACCGTGTAGTTGCAGGGAAAGGTAAGAGCGTTCATGTTGACAAATGTCACGTTTACGCGATAAATAGCTAGCTGCAATACAATTTTTCATTTTAATATCTTGTATGTGACAATTTTTTTTTGTTACTAGTAGTAAACCACCATAGGTGCTTGTCAGTGAATCATAACGTTGTGTAGTTGCTGTGACGAGTTCTCCGGGCCTGAATGAAGACGTTCCAGTGTTTACTGTTTCCATCATGGGAGATATGTATGATGTACTGAGTTTATAGAACAGAATGAAAAACGTTTGTTAGTAGACGTGCGTAAAGCAGGCAGTTCCACAAAACACGATAAAGTTCTTGCCTTGCTGTAATTTTTTTCTCAGTAAGATTTCAGTTTCTTTCATTTATGAAACCAAAAAGTGATAATGACAACCGTAATTTGTTAGGTTTAAAACTGGTATTTCGTCTCATTGTGAGACAGAGAGTATCCTCGATGGAAGCGACTGTCCTTTCCTCCATTACATTCTCCTCCCTGACTTTCCTCTCCCTGACTCTTCTACATGACATTCCTCTCCATGAAATTCCTCTCCATAGCATTCCTCTCCCTGACATTCCTCACCATGACCCTTTTACCTGACATTCCTCACAATGACCCTTTTACCTGACATTCCTTTCCACGACATTCCTCTCTCTGACTTTCCTCTCCCTGACATTCCTCTCCATGACATCCCTTTCCATGTCGTTCCTCTCCCCTGACATTCCTCTCCCTGACATTCCTCACCATGACCCTTTTACCTGACATTCCTTTCCATGACATTCCTCTCAATGGCATTCCTCTTTCTGTTATTCCTCTCCCTGACACTCCTCACCCTGACATTCCTCTCTCTGACTTTCCTCTCCCTGACATTCCTCTCCATGACATCCCTTTCCATGTCATTCCTCTCCCCTGACATTCCTTTCCCTGACACTCCTCGCCCTGATATTCCTCTCTCCGGACATTCCTCTTTCTGACTCCTCTCCCTGACATTCCTCTATCTGACATTCCTCTCCATGACATTTCTCTCCATGACATTCCTTTCCATGACATTCCTCTCCATGACATTCCTCTCCATGACATTCCTCTCCATGACTCTTCTCCAGGACATTCCTCTCCATCACATTCCTCTCTCTGACTTTTCTCCCTGATATTCTTCTCTCTAACATTCCTCTCCATGACTATTGCCCTTGCATTTCTCTCTCTCACCCTTCTCTTTGACATTCCTCTCCATAACATTTCTCTCTCTGACATTCCTTTCCAAGATTCTTCACCCTGACATTCCTCTCCATGACATTCTTCTCCGTGACTTCTAAAGGACATTCCCTGACATTTCTGCTCTCGATAACTTTCCTCTTCTCGATAACATTCCTCCTCTCCCTGACGTTACTCTCCACGACATTCCGCTTCTTCTTCTGTCAACGTAACTTCATCTCGCCAAAAAAAAAATTAATATATTTTCAATGAGAGTGTATATAATTTTCTATTCAATTCTACATTTCATTCAGTTCATCATTTATTTGGCTGTTGATGATAACTGGTGGACTGATTCTTCTTTACATAATGTTATGTAAAATATTTAATATAATTTTAATATGTTTACAACATATATATGTATATATATATATATATATATATATATATATATATATATATATATCAGGCTTGGGTGAAGTATAGGCGGTTTTTACTCAGTTCAAATACAAGTACTTCAGCTTTTGACAAGTACAAGTCCAACAAGAAATTTTTAAGTGTACTTGAGTACAAGTACAAGTACACAAGTTTGTTCTTAAGAATGTACAAGTACTTTAACCATTTAATTCATTCAGATAAAGAAAAACACGCAAATTGTTCTGAATGTTCTTTCATTATGTAAAATAAACATTGTATATGTATTGGTTATAGCCCAGTGAAATGTTAAGCAGCATGTAAGGTTTGACAAGGCGAAGCCGAGCGAATGCCATGATTGACAGTGGGTGCTTCCGAAATTTTAAATTTTATCCGAGACTGCAAGAGGTATTATTATACATTCACTGTTATTACGCCGCCATTTTTACGTCTGAAGTTGTGACGCACACCAGTATATGCTATCCACGTATTAGGCTTTAGTAAAAATCCTTGCCACATGATCACATTTTAAAAATACCGCAAAGAATTGATCAGACCATCGGTATATTTACCAGCACGGTTCCTTTTGTAAAAGGATTTACGGGGATTCGTTTGAGAAAAGTTAAGAATATTTAAATTGACATCTTTCCAATATAAACCATGATATACATGAATTAAAACGTAAACTTGAATTAAAAATTGAATTAAAATTACCAAAATATTTATTTGATATGTAAAAGCAAATAGCAAAGCCGTAAAATACATTAGTATTAATACACTCAAAGAAACTGAAATAAAGGCAATTAATTTTTTAAGTGAGGTCCGGTAAAATTGTTGGAGATCTGTTAAATTTTATTCCCTGCCGGCCGCCATAGCCCGGTAAAAAATCTTTTAATTTCAAGGACTGATAACGAGTAGTTTTATAGAAAGTATGAAATGAAAAGTTTACTTATTTTAAGCTTTCTGGCTTTGAAAATTTATATTTCCAGGATTTTAATGGGTTGGACCCGGGCCTGATATAAAGCGTTGTGTCCGTCTCCTCTCTCCCCTCCTCTCCTTGATGCTGATCACGCCTGGGAGTTTTGTACATCACCTAAGTATACTCAGGGAGCGGGATGTAACAACGATACTACGGCCAGTGTAATAGTACACTCAGTGAGCGGGATGTAACAACGATACTACGACCAGTGTATTAGTACACTCAGGGAGCGGGATGTAACAACGATACTACGACCAGTGTAATAGTACACTCAGGGAGCGGAATGAAACAACAATACTACGACCTGTGTAATAGTACACTCAGGGAGCGGAATGTAACAACGATAATACGACCAGTGTATTAGTACACTCAGGGAGCGGGATGTAACAACGATACTACGACCAGTGTTATAGTACACTCAGGGAGCGGGATGAAACAACGATACTACGACCTGTGTAATAGTACACTCAGGGAGCGGGATGTAAAAACGATACTACGACCAGTGTAATTATTGAGAAGTTCAATATAAACGTAGTGCATGGTCCAACAAATACGTCAGATCCTGTCCTCAAATAACCGGCATCGTCTTTCACATCACATCCATTTAAATTACTCAGCGAGGAATTAAAGGAATACTGTGGTTGCCTTTTTGTTTGCGAGGGTTTTAATTTCGCGATATTCGCGAATGGGAAATAATCGCGAAAATGAAACCCTCGGGAATAATCGGTCAATTGAGAATGTTCTTCTTATATAGTGTAATCAATACTTGTATGGTAATAGGTTAGAACAGAGAGAATTTTTTTAATAAATTACATCCTTGCAGGTATAGGGAAATTTAAACCTTAAATTTGAACTAAACCACCTATGCTGTGTGTACTGGCCCATCATTATATAAGAAAATGTCACAAACGCATGACCTATTCTCATTTTATAAAACACAAAGGTATATGGTTTTGCCAAAGATTTGATATACTAGTAGGTTCTTGTGATATCGCGAAAATGAAACCCTCTCAAAACATTAAAAATGGAAAAATCGCGAAATTTCAGCCTCGCGAATATAAAGCCAACCACAGTATCTTACGGCAGATGTTACCTCTATACCCAAATAACGACCCCCCACCCCCTCACACACACAAATGTTACCTCTATACCCTATTGACGATACCCCCCACACACACACACATACACACAGATGTTACCTTTATACCCTACTAACGATACACCCCCCACCCACCCACCCACACACACATATGTTACCTCTATACCCTACTAACGATACCCCCCACACCCACACACAGATGTCACCTCTATACCCTACTAACGATACCCTCCCTCCCCCCCCCCCCCCCACACACAGATGTTACCTCTATACCCTAATTACGATACCCCCCACCCACACACACACACAGATGTTACTTCTATACCCTACTAACGATAACCCCCCCCCCCGCCTGCCCGACCCACACACACACACAAAGATGTTACCTCTATACCCTACTGAAGATACCCCCCTCCAAAAAAAACACACACACAGATGTTACATCTATACCCTACAAATGATACCCCCTCCCACACACACAGAGGTTACCTCTATATCCTGTTAACGATACCCCCCCCCACACACACATATGTTACCTCTACACCCTAATAACGATCCACCCCCACACACACACAGATGTTACCTCTATACCCTACTTACGATACACCACCCACCCACACACACATATGTTACCTCTATACCCTACTAACGATACCCCCCCAAACACACACATGTTACCTCTGTACCCCACAAACGATACCCCCTCCCCCCCCCCCCCACACACACAGATGTCACCTCTATACCCTACTAACGATACCCTTCCCCTAGACACACACAGATGTTACCTGTATACCCTCATTACGATACCCCCACCCACACCCACACACATGTTACCTCTATACCCTACTAACGATACCCTCCCCCCCCAACACACACACACAGATGTTACCTGTATACCCTCATTACGATACCCCCACCCACACACACACACATATGTTACCTCTATACCCTACTGACGATAACAACCCCCCCCCCCCCCCCCGACCCAATGGAGCAGGATGTAACAACGATACTACGACCAGTGTAATAGTACACTCAGGGAGCGGGATGTAACAACAGTACTACGACCTGTGTAATAGTACACTCAGGGAACGGGATATAACAACGATACTACGACCAGTGTAATAGTACACTCAGGGAACGGGATATAACAACGATACTACGACCAGTGTAATAGTACACTCAGGGAGCGGGATGTAACAACGATACTACGACCAGTGTATTAGTACACTCAGAGAGCGGGATGTAACAACGATACTACGACCAGTGTATTTATTGAGAAGTTCAATATAAACGTAGTGCATGGTCCAACAAATACGTCAGATCCTGTCCTCAAATAACCGGCATCGTCTTTCACATCACATCCATTTAAATTACTCAGCGAGGAATTAAAGGAATATCTTACGGCAGATGTTACCTCTATACCCAAAAAACGACCCCCATCCCCTCACACACACAAATGTTACCTCTATACCCTATTTACGATACCCCCACCCACACACACATACACACAGATGTAACCTCTATACCCTACTAACGATACACCCCCCACTCACCCACCCACCCACACACACATATGTTACCTCTATACCCTACTAACGATACCCCCCCCCCCACATCCACACACAGATGTCACCTCTATACCCTACTAACGATACCCTCCCTCCCCCCCCCCCCCACACACACAGATGTTACCTCTATACCCTAATTACGATACCCACCCACCCACACACACACATAGATGTTACTTCTATACCCTTCTAACGATAACCCCCCCCCCGCCCGACCCCCACACACACAATGATGTTACCTCTTTACTCTACTAACGATACCCCCCCCCTCCAAAAAAAAACACACACACAGATGTTACATCTATACCCTACAAATGATACCCCCTCCCACACACACAGAGGTTACCTCTGTATCCTATTAACGATACCCCCCCCCCCCCCCCCACACACACACACACACATGTTACCTCTACACCCTAATAACGATCCCCCCCCACACACAGATGTTACCTCTATACCCTACTTACGATACACCCCCCACCCACACACACATATGTTACCTCTATACCCTACTAACGATACCCCCCCACCAAACACACACATGTTACCTCTGTACCCCACTAACGATACCCCCCCCCCCCCACACACACACAGATGTCACCTCTATACCCTACTAACGATACCCTCCCCCCTACACACACACAGATGTTACCTGTATACCCTCATTACGATACCCCCCACCCACACACACACACACACACACACACACATGTTACCTCTATACCCTACTAACGATAACTACCCCCCCCCCCCCCCGACCCAGGGGAGCAGGATGTAACAACGATACTACGACCAGTGTAATAGTACACTCAGGGAGCGGGATGAAACAACAGTACTACGACCAGTGTAATAGTACACTCAGGGAACGGGATATAACAACGATACTACGACCAGTGTTAAAGTACACTCAGGGAGCGGGATGTAACAACGATACTACGACCAGTGTAATTATTAAGAAGTTCAATATAAACGTAGTGCATGGTCCAACAAATACGTCAGATCCTCTCCTCGAATAAACGGCATCGTCTTTCACATCACATCCACTTAAATTACTCAGCGAGGAATTAAAGGAATATCTTACGGCAGATGTTACCTCTATACCCAAATAACGACCCCCCCCCCCCCACCCCCTCACACACACAAATGTTACCTCTATACCCTAATGACGATACCCCCACCCACACACACATACACACAGATGTTTCCTCTGTACCCTACTAACGATACCCCCACCACACACATACAGATGTTACCTCTATACCCTACTAAAGATATCCCCTCACACACAAACACACAGATGTTACCTCTATACCCTTATAACGTACTCCCCCACACACACACATACCCACCCAGATGTTACCTCTACACCCTTCTTACGATACCCCCGCCCCCTTACACACACAGAGATGTTACCTCTATACCTTTATAACGATACCCCTCCCACACACACACACACAGATGTTACCTTTATACCCTAATAACGATCCGCCCCCGCCCCACACACAGATGTTACCTCTATACCCTAATAGCGATACCCCCACCGACACACACCCACACATTTGTTACCTCTATACCCTACTAACGATACCCCCCACCCACACACACACAGATGTTACCTGTATACTCTAATAACGATACCCCTCCCCCCCCCACACACACACAAATGTTACCTCTAGACCCTTATAACGTTGCCCCCCCCCACCCAGCCACACACAGATGTTACCTCTATACCCTGTTACAGGTGCTCTTTTTATTATGTGACACGAGCGTAACTCCTGTTGTGGCACTCGTGTCTGGCCGCGTATAACATTCTCTGTTTAATCTGTACTGGTTGAACTCTCGTTGTCATGTAAGGCTTGGGTTTTCACGCCTGGTCGTGGGTCACGTGATGAGTCTGGTGTGTGGGGATACACACGGCTATGTTTTTATGGAGAATTCCTGACATGCGTGTTTACTGTGTTCGGCAGGATCTTATGGACTGTTCGAGAAGTGGAAAATTCTCGGCTTGGGGTGTGAAGGTATATAAAGGGGCAGTGTTTTAGAACGGGAGGGCAGAGAGCAGAGAAAATTCCAGCGGACGCAGAAGCGTGTAAGATTCTCAGACCTTATCCGACTAATGCGGCAATTATAGATTTTCAAAGACTTTCTCCTGGATTTTATGCATTTGGACTTCAGTTTACTTTCTGGGTTGTTGTAAGAACTTTCCACTGGAATGTCATTCTCCGACAGTATACATTTAAGGGAACTTATCGTGGTGACGGTGTTGGTATCAAGGTACTGTGCACATTATTATTCTATGTGATTGTATTGACTTGTTGCTATACCGCTGTTTTACTGTATAATTGTATTGATTTAGTGTATTGTAATGATAGGGGTGTTTTAAGAATAAATTATAGTTATTTGTTAACAGAATCTGATTTTTCTTTTTTTATCTCCGTTACAGAATTTGTGTTCATCACGCATACGTGCATTGGATGATGCGTTATGAACCAAAATACACCTATCCTGAGATTTAATTTTTCACCCAGAGATATACAAAAACCTCAGAGCTTCTGTTTACGCCCCTGTTTACGGGATTTCACATATACAATTGACATTCTTTAGAAATCTATGCTGCTTCATTGCCAAAGAGCAAGCTGTGTTGTTAGATAGGTCGTTTTATTGGCCGTTCAACCATGGCAGTTTCTCCCTTTTTATAAATACAAAAGACACGTGAATGTTATCAAGTAAACTGGAAAAAAGACAGGGACATATATTACCATAAGGCAGAAAGGCTATTACCTAAACATTAGTTGCTGACTATACTACAATTGCATATACATGTATGTCATTCGTTTCATAGAAACTACACCAAGCACAGGCACCAGTTGGCTTATAGTGAATCATACGGACTATGTGTCTTGATTGTTCAAGCTGTATCTTATAGTCAGATAAAAATCAATGATTTATCAATGGTTCTCAATGGCTAATAAATTTCATTCTACTAGGTTTCAATATGTCCAAATTTGCCAATTTATACTATGGTTTTATTTTATTTTATTAATTTATTTATCTATTTTAGTTTTCGATACAACGGAAGGTGTTGTCCTATATACGGAAAGAGCCCCCCCCCCCCCCTTACACACACACATACATGATCTGCCTACACATTATTTAATGGTAATATACGACATATATTATGGACTGGAAGTAAACAGCTTATCTGATGAAAGCCCTGTCAGGGACATGAAGACGAGCAGATCGAAGGCAGTGCCGTGTCCTCATGGGTATTCTCTTCATATACATCGCCATCTGGTGAGGAGTTAGGGATTAATAGATATACCATGGGTGACGCATTTCTCTGACGGCTAAGATTTTTCGAAAATGTATTTGACAATACATATGTTTGTAAAAAATGTACATTTAAATATGTGTAACTCATATCAGCTTATACTACATATATTTACTGGGGAAGGTTATTTAAATTCATGCAACTCATCTTCTCTCCTCCCAAGTGGTCCAGCCGTTCCTCAAACCCTGGTATTAACTGTATCTTTTTTCTCATACTCTCACAGAGCAATAGTTCCTGAAATCATGAAGGGCAGATACTTTAGAATGCAGGCCTTGGTTTCGGTGTTTAGGTTAACAAGTCTACGGCTGCACTGCAAACGATATAAAATGACAATCCTTCTTGGATCTTGTGTTGGAAGATTCTAGGCCTTACGGTTAAGGTTTGTGCTGTAACTGTCTGTGTGCTCAAAATTACGTTTTCGGCCAGTAAGTCGCAGAATATAGGTCACCATGACTTAATTTCAGGTTTCCTTTAAGATTTGCCTAGAACATCCCTTAATTTCACATTACAAGATTCTAGGCCATATGGATACAAGTTGTACTCCATCTGACTCACTGGGTGCTCAAAATCTTGTTTCCGACCGGTAGCTCACAGAATATAGGTCACTGTGACCTAATTTCAGGTTTCCGTGGAGATTTGCCCAGGACCTTTCAAGATGTACAGTAAGAAGTTTCTAGGTCAAAATGGTTACGGTTTGTGCCCTGTTAATGTCCGGACTGCTTCATTTGAAGGTCTCAACAACAGAGGAAAAATTGCGTGCTATTGTCACACAGGTTTTGACTTCGCCTAATAACTTTATCTACATTGTGGCAGAAGTATTAGAGAAAAAAGTCCATTATAAGTCATGTTAATTATCATGCTTTTTACAAAGGAGTTAACTGTTATTCAATAATTACAGGTTACCTATACCCAAGAGTAGCACTAGCACAAATTATATGAAAAGTTAAATATTTATTAAAATTATTTGCAATTATTGGGCCAAATATAATGTTAATTAATAAATACTAATAGTATCATCTGAAAAGCTTTTTTAAATAATATAATTGAAATAAATGATTATTAATTTATTCATGAATGCATTCATGAATACATTTTGAAAGTATTTGCACTTGCAATCAAATACTTTTTTTACCTGTATTAGTATTTGTATTCATTTTCATGATGGAACCATTAAATATTTGTATTCATATTTAGATACAATTCCTGGGGCCAATCCTGAAATTTTAAGCTTTGCTGCACCCCCTCCCCCCTCCCGTCATTATTAGGTGTGATGCCATTTTCTGTTAGGTTAATTCATGGAGATCATATTTTAAAACATTACCCCTCTGGAAAGGTGTCCAAAAGGCTTGAAATCGTCAATTTTATAAACTAACCTCGGTACATAACTTTTTGAAAATATATGGGTTAATGTCAAGTGTTCACTCTACGCAATTGTTATGTGGATAAAATTTTCCTGCTCAGTTCAATCAGGGCTACCACTTTACTTTAGTTAGATGTGCTGAATCCATTAAAATCAATTTCGGAACTATATTTCAATTTTTTTACCTTCAAATTTTAAAATTAAAAGTTAAAAATATAAATAAGCATATCATTTTTAAACCTTACTGATTATTGGGATAATCATCCTAATCACCAATTTGATGAGCCAAATCGAATAAAAATGTTATTTTTGTCATTCAGTGTATTTCAATCCTGTAAGTTTACAGGCTACTTTAAGTAAATAAATAAGTGATTATTTGTTTATATTTAGGGTATACATCAGCTTTTTGGGCAAACTTTGATGCTTTGATCGACATGGGGCAATACGTTGTGTTTTTTAATAAAAAAATAAAATTGACAGAATTTTAAAGCCTTTATGGCAAAAAAAAATCCCTGCAGATGCAGTTAAAAATATAAAATTGATGAACAAATCCAGGGATATAACTGCTTTCAACATAATTCTGCTTTGCACCCTTAAACTTGAAACTTTATTTTAACTATGCATACATTTAGGATGTATATATTTTTCTTTTATTGTTTTTATAAGTTTTGTGACCCAGGCATTACGTGAGAAAAGTAGCAATAACCTCAATAATATGAAGCGGCGCGTCAAAAGTAATCGCTTAAATTATCCCACCAAAGTTTGAAAAATAAATTTGAAAAAAAGACTTGACCTAACTGGGGATAACTTTCTTTGGCTGAAACCACGGGAAGGCGAATTAATTTTTAGTTTCATAAAAAAAATCTGAAAATGAGCATTTGGATGCAGTGTTGTAAGTTAAACATAATAAAGACCATAGTAGAGCTGCTAATCATAATTTGAAATTAAAACATTAAAATTAGATTTTATATTCGTCAGAAACACTGGTAACACTGGCATTTTTTGCTCAGTCATTCAATTTTTAATTCAAAGCACTGTTTTTATTTGATTGGAACCTATTGGGGTTCTGCAAAGAGTTCCTCTATTTACCGAGCAATAAGTAGTCCGCGAGACTGGGACAGAATACATTTGTTTATATTTTCCATTCCTTTTACATATTGAAATAAAATAAAATGTTGTATGCACAATGTTTCAATAGTTTTTGTTTAAAGCATTCAAAGTTTAACTTTTATTCTCGACATAGAATTTATTCCAGAATTCATGAGAATACCAGCCCAAATCCTGATTCAGATTGTGAACATACAAAATAACAAAAAAACTAGACGACCATAAATCGAACGCTTGCCGGAAATCAGAAGTGAAACACAGACGGACAGAAAGAACATATTGTCGGTTTTCTATTAATGGAATGACTCTCAGGGACATTGCTGAGAATATGTGGCCCGTAGAATGACATATGAGACAAAAGAACAGGCAAGCAGACAAAACTGACAACAAAAGACGAACAGACAGACATAGTGACTTTGTGAGACAAGATTGACACCAGATGACTTAACCTAGTTATGGAGAAGATTCAAAGGAAGAAAATGAGTTATAATTTATGTAATTTAGATTAATAGTTTTGGAGGTATGGCGAATTAATGATATACTTGGGAGGTTCGACTGTAGCGCCCTCTAGCGGACGTATTCCAAAAAACGACAAACGCGTTTCGTATTATTAGTGTATGACAAGAGATGTCCCAGTTTCAAAAGGATTCCGTCAAAGCTGTGGCCTGTAGAATGTTATACTGTGGTTGCCTTTTTGTTCGCGAGGGTTTTAATTTCGCGATATTCGCGAATGGGAAATAATCGCGAAAATAAAACCCTTGGGAATGATTGGCCAATTGAGAATGTCCTTCTTATTTAGTGTAATCAATACTTGTATGGTAATAGGTTAGAACAAAGAGAATTTTTTAATAAATTACATCCTTGCAGGTATAGGGAAATTTAAGCCTTAAATTTGAACTAAACCACCTATGCTGTTTGTGCGGGCCCATCATTATATAAGAAAATGTCACAAACTCATGACTTATTCTCATTTTATAATACACACAGTTATATGGCTTTGCCAAAAAATTGATATAGGTTCTGGTAAGATCGCGAAAATGAAACCCTCGCAAAACAATAAAAATGAAAAAATCGCGAAAATTCAGCCTCGCGAATATGAAGCCAACCACAGTATGTAAGGCGTAAGAACCAGCAAGCAGGCGACTTTGAGGATAACGGACAAACAGATGGACACACTGACAAAGTGACAGAAGATTGAAACCAGATGCCTTAATCAGGTTATGGAGAAGACTCAAAGGAAGAAAATAAGCTATAGTTTATATATCTGAGGCTTTGGGTGTAAAGATATGGCCAATACAAGGGTATGTGTGTGAGGGTCGTGTGCAGCGCACACTAGTGGCCATATCCGGAAAATGAAAAATCTGTTTCGAGATATTAGTGTAAGACATAAGGTGTAATAGTTTCAAAAGGATTCCGTCAAAACTGTGGCCTATAGAATGCTATATGTGAGACGCAAGAACCAGCAAGCAGGTGAATTTGAGGACAACTGACAAACAGACAGGCACACTGACAAAGTGAATCAAGATTGAGTCCAGATGACTACTCCAGGTTATGGAGACGACTCAAAGAAAGAAAAAAGCTACAGTTTATGCAACTGAGGTTTATAGTTTTGGAGATATTGCCAAAGCATGATATGTTGGGAGAGGTTCGAGTTCAGCGCCCCCTAGCGGCCATATCCGGAAAATGAAAAATTGGTTTCGAGATATTAGTGTAAGACTTAAGTTGTAATAGTTTCAAAAGGATTCTTTCAAAACTGTGGGCTGTAGAATGCTATATGTGAGACGCAAGAGCAAGCAGGCGAATTTGAGGACAACTATCAAACAGACAGACACACTGACAAAGTGACACAAAATTGTGACCAGATGACTACACCAGGTTATGGAGAAGACTCAGAGGAAGAAAATAAGCTATAGTTTATGTAATTGAGGCTTATAATGTTGGAGATATGGCCAAAATATGTTGGGGAGGTTCGCATCCAGCGCCCCCTAGCGGCCCTATCCAAAAAAAATGAAAAAAAAAAAACAAATTTGAGATACTAGGGTAAGACTTGAAATATATCAGTTTTAAAAAAATTCCTGCAAAACTATGGCCTCCAGGGCAAGATTAATGAAATCTCGAAATATCTCGTTTGATGAGCTATCTTACGAGATATTGCCAGACTTTTAATAAAATCATGTAGTATTAAACGAATGCAACCTAATGGAAAAAACTAGACCTCTCTAGCATTAAAACTGACAAATTAGTCCATTGATTTTCAAATATGATAATTTTTCCCCGAAAATGTGTTACCATTGAAACGGCAAATTTGAGTCAAGTACCCACCAGAAGAAAGGCCATTGGATGACGATTAAAATGAGCTATAGTTCAAGTAGATACGACTAAAAGTTACAAAGATATGAAGAAAAACCCGTTTTGTATACTTTTGATGACCTCGACCTTGACCTTTGACCTATTTGGGCCAAAAATAATAGGGCACCTAAATTTTCGTTGCCCATCATATCTGAAAGTTTCAAGGTGATTGTGGCAAAATTGTGGCATGGAGAGTGCTAAATGTCAGAAAGAACAACAAGGCCGTTGACAAAATTGACAACAACCCTGAAACAGACAGACATACTGACAAGGTTGATCATACCAGGATATGGGCAATGGAAAGACGAACAAAATGGGGTTAGAATGAGGTTGATACGACAATTTTTGACCAAGTTATGAGGAAAATAAGGTTTCGAGGTTTTTCGATGGCCTTGACCTTGACCTTTAACCTATTTTAACCAAAAACAATAGGGCACCTAGAAATTTAATTCTCCATCATCTCTGAAAGTTTCAAGGTGATTGTGGCAAAATTGTGGCCAGGACAGTGCAGACAAACAAACCAACAAACAGACAGACAGACAGACAGACAGACATACGCAACTGACCAACATGCTTGCCGAAATCTTTGATTCCGGCAAGCAACAAACTAGCTGCAAAAGTCGCCGTGTTATCAGCATTTACGTGAAATCATGTTTTTTTCTCGCTTGACGAGATATAGTACGAGATTTGGCAAGACGAGCAGTTTTATTATGTCAAGACGGCCAAACGTTACAAAATGGCGAAAACTAGATCCGTCTAGCTGTAAAAGTCGCCGAGTTATAAGCATTTCCGTGTACTCTCGTGTTTTCTCGTTTGACGAGATATGGTGCAGGATTTGGCCAGTCTTGTAGATTTGTCATATCAAACTCTCTAAATGTTATGAAATGGCGAAAACTACATCTGTCTAGCTGTAAAAGTTGCCGAGTTATTAGCATTTCTGTGAAATCTCCTTTTTTATCGTTTCACGAGATATGGTGCGAGATTTGGCCAGTCTTGCAGGTTTGTCATGTCAAGCCGTCCAAATGTTAATGAATGCCAAAAACTAGACCTGTCTAGCCGTGAAAGTCGCCGACTTATATGCATTTCTGTGAAATCTCGTTTTTCCACATTTGACCAGATATAGTGCGAGATTTCGCCAAGTATCGCAGTTTTACTATGTCAAGTTGGCCAAATGTTACCAAATGCCATAAACTAGACCTGAGTAGCTGTAAAAGTCGCCTAGTTATAAGCATTTCCATGATATCTCGTTTTTTTCTCGCTTGACGAGATATGGTGCGAGATTTGGCCTGATTTCTTTTCTGGCGTGTCAAGCTGGTCATATGTTATGAAATGCCGAAAACTAGACCTGTGTAGCTGTAAAAGTCGCCGAGTTATAAGCATTTCCGTGAAATCTCGTTTTTTCTCGTTTGACGAAAAACCGAGCGAAATTTGACGAGACTTGCAATTGAATGACTTAGAACCAAGGGGAAGCAGCCTTATGCAAAAAACTAGTCCCTTGAAACATAAATATTAACCGAGATAGAAACCAAAAACTGCATATTTTCAGATCGTCAAGTTTTACCCACAAATTTGGTAACCATGGTAACGGCAGCACAAAGCTACATGTGCGGAGGAATAAGCCAATGTTCCTAGTTTAAGATACAACGATAAAAATTGTGCCATGTTTAAAATTATTTTAGATATTGCAGAAAAATGATATGTTACAGTGTTTCAGGTACCACGCCCCCTGGTGGCTATTTCCAAAAAATGAAAAACTGATTTCGAGATATTTATAAATAACACAAAATATATCAATTTCAAAGCCATTGTTAAAAAAATGCAACCTGTAGGTCATATTTAATGAAATCTCGAAGACTCTCGTTTGACGAGAAACGGTGCGAGTTAGACAGAGTTAGAAGCTGAAAACTGCATATTTTCAAAATTCAAAAGTTTTACCCCAAAAATAGAGAAATCTGGCAATAGCGCACTTTGGCACCTATGCGCAAAAATAAGCCCATGGACCCCAGTTGAAGGTGCTGTGATGGAAATGGCCCAATGTTTAATAGTTCTGGAGGTATAGCACCAAAACAAATTTTCATGTTTTTTCATCTGCAACGCCCCCTGGCGGCCATTTCCAAAATCTGAAAAAACAATTTCGAGATATTCTTGTGTTACATAAAATATCTCAGAATCAGTACGATTGCTGCAAATTTGAAAAATATCAGGAAATTCCATGATTTCTCCCCAAAATTGCGTAACCATGGTAACAGCAAATTTAAGTAAGCTACATGTCAAAAGAAAGGCCAGGTGATGACGAAAAAAATGAGCTATTGCAAAAGTGGATAAGCCTATTTATGGCGAAGTTATAGTGCAAAAACCGTTAACCATACCTGTCGTGACCTTGACCTTGACCTTTGACCTATTTTAACCAAAAACAATAGGGCACCTAGAAATTATGTTTTTTATCATCCCTGTAAGTTTCAAGGTGATTGTGGCAAAATTGTGGCCAGGAGAGTGCAGACAAACAAACAGACAAACAGACATACGCAACTGAGCAATATGCTTGCCGAAATCTTTGATTCCGGCAAGCAATAAATAGGCAGCCCAATCATTTGATCAGTTAAAAACCATACACCTGTTCAAATCTAAGACAAAGTCAGGAGGTTAGAGCAGAGGGTTTGGATGGCTGTTAACTTGATTTGACAGCAGAGACAGTCATTGTTATTAAGAAAGCGGGACTTAGGCTGATATGATTGGAGTCTTATCAAATAATCCTGAAACACCAAAACAGGAAACACGTAATAACTTCTCTAATGGTAATGTCTCTTTTTATCAATTTAGTTTTGCTCTTCTTTTCAATTTCGTATTAAGCCTTGGATGGTGGAATGCTACCTGATACGTATAAAAATACTACAACAATCTAATCTGATAAATTTAAACGGTGTCGGAAATTCCTAGACATTAATGATTGTTTTATTAGTTTGTAAGCCAAGTTCGCATGACGGTTCTAAGGTACTGGTCGGTGTGAATGGGGATTGATTGAGAAAGATGCAGATGAAGGAAAACCTGTTATATTTCCAATTTAATGACAATTTCAGATGTCATACATCAAGGTGATACATACAAGAAAACACTATTTTTGTGGTTTATGTGGTTTGTAAATAAATCATCTGTATTTCTGATTTTTTTGTTTGCCGAAGAAAGACTATTTTTATCCCCCGTTTTAATTTTAAAACAATAAAACTCCATGATAATGTATGGAGCCCCTAAAGTGACATAAGTGATATTTTGTTTCTGGGTAAATATCTGGGTAAAATCTTTTCGCGTTCCCTCGCGATAATTTCGCGTTCCCTCGCGATCTTTTCGCGTTCCCTCGCGATAATTTCGCGTTCCCGCGCGATCTTTTCGCGTTCCCTCGCGATCTTTTCGCGTTCCCTCGCGAAACCTTTTGCTCACTGCATGGAGCTCCGTACCGCATCGTACAGAAGCATGGAGGAAAGCCTGTTCCAGTTTTTGACCAGACGGGCCATCCCATCGGCCACCATAACTATTTTGGAAGAGGAAAAGGTATATATCATGTAACAAATTACAGATATGGTTTATATTATGAAATGATTTTTATAATATACCGGAAATCAGCTCACATGTTGTCATACGAAGTAAGGCAATAAGCGTGTTTTGAAGGGACGGCTTGGGTGGAGGGAGGGGTGCCCACAGTCAAATACTTTTCAAATAAACTAACCATTTATAATATTGTCGGGCGGATCCTGACTTTAGGAAATGCAGGGATCCAACCCAGGACTAGTGGCAGAACCTGAAAAAGGGTATCCAAGTTCAGTAAGACAGGGACCAAGCAGCAATAATTGGAAAGACAGCCTGAAAAAAAGGGTTCGCTGGCTGAAAAAAAAGCTGGAGGGGAGTAGGGGATATCTCAGCTAAAATGTCATATTCGTCATAAAACGAATATTGTTTTATTGAGAGCATATGTAAACTAAACCTCAGCATCTTTCTCCATTTACATGTTGTTTGATGTGCGGCAATTAGCATTTATAAGCTGCAAAATGTATCTACCCATGTTCTCAACTCGAGCCAACAGCATCTGGTGTAACTGTGTTACAATATAACACCTGCAGAAGGCAGGTGTTCAGGGCAAAAGCCACACAAATAATGGCTTCTGGTCCAGAGACTCGCTTTTTATGAAGCGAGTACTGTTTAAATTCATATACACATTTTATAGCTTAACTATCTAATGACATTCGAATATATTCTTTTGTATGAGATTCTAAAGTACAAATGTTCCCCTAATGAAACCATATTTGGCTTTTTTTCCGATTTTCGTTTCTCGTCGAGTTTTGAATTTTTCTTTGCCTCTTGCTAGACCCAATTAGTACTCTATTATGAGGAGATTTACAACAAAACAGCTGATAAATGGGCTTCGATCTGGAAAAGGGGCATGTGTCACAGATCAGTTGTAGTACAGTGAAATATCATGCATCATATAAGTTTTCCATGGCGTGTGTCAATCATGACATTCGCTCGGCTTTCCCTGGTTATCAGGTCTGTATTTGACCTTAGGAGTTGTGCCTTTTTCAGTAGATGATCAACGGATGTAAATTTAGCTTGCTATATTTGAGGGGGAACCACATGCGTTAAAAGTTACAAACTGTACATGTTGCCGTCTTCTGAAGGATGTTTTGGCTTTCACAGGTTGTGCAGTTCATTACAGGTACTTGTAGTACTAGTTAATACGCTATAGTGGAATAGTTATTCCATAACTGCAGACATGTTTTGTGAAACGTAAGTTTCTTTTTTTTCCTTGTTCTTAATAAATACCATGAAATCGAAATATATGCCCTGCATTTAATTCATCAAGGCAAAATTTCACTGCTTTAAAAATCCATTATATCTTAATAAGTATAAGTTAAATATATGTGCACATCACCACCCGTTCCATAAAGAACTAGAACCTTTGTTGAAGAAGATGCAACAGATGTTTAAATCATTTGACTAGAGGGCATTCATTAAAGCGCATACCTCTTCCAATGCAGAACAACCCCACTGGAAACGTAAAGCCCTTTAAACAACAA
Source organism: Sipunculus nudus (assembly GCA_026874595.1). Classification (NCBI taxonomy): domain Eukaryota; kingdom Metazoa; phylum Annelida; class Sipuncula; order Golfingiida; family Sipunculidae; genus Sipunculus; species Sipunculus nudus. Next base: position 177,995 of record CM049319.1, read on the forward strand.
TATTCAACAATTTGTTTTTAATATTTCATGCCCAGTACTGAAAATCAGTTGAGTCTGTTTTATGCATGGTCCGAAAATACTACGTAGAGAAACAGTTTTTGGTGATATACATCAGGATCATCTGGCTTGAGAATATCAGCTTCGAGGGTTAACTGATAATATATTATTACTATCAAAAGTGTTATATATAGAGTGCGTCCCGACAAGCGCACAGACAAAAAGACACGACACTGTTCGAAATTGAGTCAATTTAACCATATACCTGCCCATTTAAAAAGTCAAGCAAGCAATAAGCATACAGAGCTGAAAATATAACTTTGTCGCTCACATGAGCGAGTCCCATTAATTCAGAATTACTGACATGGCACAAGTCATATTTTTCAGACCAAAGAATATTCAGATTATTCATCCAATTATTTGTTAGTTAATCCTTCTTGAAAGAAAATAGGCAACAGAAATTTATACTCGTTGGGTTCAAGGTAGAATCAAGATATAAAAACACGTAGGAAGTCAGGCCTTTCTTAGTGTCCATAATTTGCCTTACATTACCCTTCTTTTTCTATAATAAATAAGGGGACGGAGTTATTTTTTATCATTTTTGCAAACCTGCTTTCAGAATGATATTGCATCATCATTTTTAGTACAAAGTCATAAAGAGCTGATGATCTGTTCAAATAAACATAATCTTGGATAGGTTCATCTTTTGCATAAGGTATGTTGCTTAACCTGGATTTTTGTTAGACGTTTATCACGGTTTGGAAATAAATACTCATTAAAAAAGCAATTTATGCCAGGCAAAATGCTGGTTTGGATTGAGTCATAAACATAACACCTCTCATCTACACCATTATCCAAATCTGGTTTCTTCTAGGAAACTTTAATTTAGGTCATGGTAACCTATATTTTGCTTACTACAGGCTGAACACTTAATTTTGAGCACTCAGTCAGTCCGACTGGGCACATATTGTATCTGCTATCTATAATCTTCTTACATTACACCCATGGAGATCCATAAAACAGTCTAATTAGAGACCTGAGGTAAAGCCACTCTGGCCTAAATTTTAAGAGCTATGGGGCGCGTAGTACCACCTAGAATAATAATAAAAAATATACAAAAACTCTAGTACTTGAACAGCTCATGCATTGATCGCAATGATTCCTTGCATGACCTCCTTGGGAAAATTACAGGCTTTTGTACAGCGCCCATAGGAGAATCAGTACGAAACACATAAATGCGCCCTGTATCACACTACATAGCCAATAACAACTAGTCAATCATCTGAGCGTCCTGACCCATGGGTCACTTCTTAAATTATTGTTGATCGTGTTTGGCAGATAGAAATTTCTATATATTTGTATATAGTATCCAATATTTTATAATTAAAATATATATCAAGATTTGTAAAATTTCGCACTGAGTGGTCCACTTTGTTATTAACAGATTTTATTAAATACATTCTTAATAATGGTACCATTAATTGACCGAATTTTCTAAAAAATATTGATCTTGGATTTAGTTTATCCTTTGAAAGAAAATTATGGCATCCATTCAATAGCAAAGTTATGCAAGATCAATGGTTATTTGGAAAATTATAAATGTAATCACCGTATATATATATCTGGAATATACTGTCTTGGCATACAGGGATGTCTTTCAGAAAAATGTGCTTGACCATCTTATGCGCAGTATTTTTGTGCAGGATTTTGACTGCATTCAAAAAGACTAGATTCCATGCGAATGGCTGGACACTTTATCATGAATCTTCTTAATCATTCTGAATCACTTTAATTGCTACAGTTGAATGGGAACACCGCCAAAATTTTTTTGAATTTAGTTTATATAGTTCCCTTTTGTAAATGGCTTCGTAGTCAGCTGGATTTCGTACCCCACGGGTAACTTGTTTTAACCAAGTTCTTGGACAAATTGGAAAATAGTTGACCTGAATTTTAATCATCCAGGTCAAATCTGAAAATATACCGCATTTTGAAGAATCCCTAAACGTTAACTGTATATTTACTTCTCAGTTTTGGGGAGTCCAAGGAGAACATCTGCATGTTTTACGAGTTGTTAAAAAAAGACATTCAAGTTAATATCTCAGTCAGAGTGTTAAAAAACATGAAAAAAAGTTCCACCAAGGCCTGTTTCAATTTGTTTTTTCAGAGGAATTTCTTTTTTTTTTTTTGGTTAATGGTTTATAATTTATGTAACACTTTGTTGTTCATTAATTAGGGGTTGTAAGTTCAAGATAACATACGGTGGGGGAGGAGGTTATCCTAAGTTTGATATCAGATAAGTATTTATTGTAAATATGAACTCGTAATTTAACAGATCATACTGAGCGTTATGACCCATGAATACCATGCAGCTTACTGTTCAATATATAATACTGTGCTTTCATCATGAACTGTTATAAAAAGTATTCCTCATCAATTAAAAATGACCTATTATTTAAATGTCTATGACACTTTTTAAGATATTAATGCTGAATTTTTGAATTCAAAGTATTGAAAATACACAATTTGCCGTTTTGACTGATAGAACAATAAAATATTCCCCAAACATTAATCAGCTTGAATGTTTACGTTTTCTGTTTAAGCTAATCTTCTAGAATTAATTAATTTCATTTTAAATTACAGGCCCTTTCGCCATAGTATAATTCTGTATTGAAGACAGCCGTAAATCCGTTAGCTTAAACTTTGAACCTGAAGAGAAACCAAAGCGGAACCAAGGCAATGCTATAATGATATTTATGTATTGTATCCGTTGAGGAAGTCGGGGATACCATGGTTGTAATAATGTCCTTCCGCCTGCATTGCCACAAAAAAAATATTTTAAGCGAGATAACGGATCTTCGTAAAACTGTGCATAGTCATGATTGGGAAGACGAAGTCTATTTAAAATGAGTTCATAACATTTACCAACAGATTGATCTTGATTTTAATAGGTCCATTTTTGGGGACATAAGACATTTTTAATTACGGGAGTATTATGGTATACCCACCGTCCGTCCGTCCGTTGACATTAAGTGTCGCCGCGGTAATCGATGCATTTTCGCGAAACTCACGACAAATATTTACCAATAAATCATCTCGCCAGAGTTCAATTGTTGGAAAAAATCACATATTTAATAAGGTCTACGGGTCACTTGGCCACTTTTTTGTATCCCCGCGTTAGCTTGCGAGGAATCTGAAGGATTTCGATAAAACTTTTCAGAAATGTTTATCAGTAAATTATCTTTCCAGCGAAATCCACGTATATTTAATGAGGTCAGAGGTGAACGCACTTTAGAGGCACCGTGGTGACTTAACAAAAATCCTACGGGTTTTCATGGGACTCAAAATACATATTTTCAAACTCTCAGCAGATTCCACACATATTGAAAGAGGTCAGAGGTTACCAGGCTGCTTTGTACAGGCCACTTGGTGGTGTCGCCACGTTAACTTTCAAAGAATATTAGGGATTTTGATGAGGAAAAAAAAACCTCATCAAAACTGCTAATCAGTAAAATATCTCGCCTAGGTTCGATTTTCAGTAAAATCTATGGAAATTAAATGAGGTCAAAGGTCACCACACTTTAGAGGCACCGGTTTGTCTTAACAAAAATCCTAAAACTCGATATGTTTAAATACATAAAATTTAAAATACTGCATATTGTAATCGGTTTTGGTACACATAATGTGTAATGTGACACACGAAATGTTATTATCAATACTTTCATAACTTTTAAGATTGCCGATAAATCGAAATGGTACTGTTTATTTCTTATTTGTTCACAAAGGTGTGTTTAATTGGTTCATTGCAATTTGTTTTTTTAGGTGGATTGCACAGTTTTGGCGGTAATGGAAGACAAGGACCTGGAAAAATACTTTCCAAAATTTGGAGACCGAGTGGCTGTCAAAACATTCAGTCTTCAACAGATATCTAAAACTGAGGATCCGCCAGAAGGAAGAGATTCAGTAAAATCACTGATGGAAGGAAGGAAGGTGGCCAACAGAGGACAAGAAAGAGGAATGTCGAGCTCCAATAGTCGGATGGGTAATCGGAATGCATTAAAGGATACACGACGCATAGAGGTCGGTTGGTTGCTGGCACGAGGAGAGGAATATCATCAGGTCCGTGCCAGACGTAGGGTGGCGTTCGGCATATGAAATGCACAAAGTCAACGACAGCTGCAGACATCAAGCAATGGGCAATTGAGCTATTATTTCCAAATGGCAAATCAAACTTCGGAAACATTACTCAGTTTGAAACAAAAATCATGGATTTTGCTAATAATATTGTGGAGGAAACAATCACTATTGAGCAAATATATGAAAACACAAAAATCAAACTGCTCAGATTGTACCTAGCCTGTAAAAACATTGACTGTGATGTGACAGACACAAGGACAAAACATAAGAAAAAGCGGAAAAAAACTCCTACTGCTCTATATGATAAAGAACGTGAGATCAACATTGTGCCAAGTAAAGAGAGCAGCTCTTCGTGTGAAGGAGATAACCCAACTTTGCCGGATCTGTCTGCAAATGACGAGATAATATTTGGGCAAAGGTTTGGTGCAGATACTGAGTCCAATTTATCCGACACCTTGCCCCTCACATTATCGGATCTTAGTGCCGAATCTCTGGAGAAAGCTTGGGGCGAATCATCACAGTTTTCCCCTCACCCAGAAGTTTTGCCTCTCCTTACATCTTCCCCTGTACCACATGAACCAAACCTGTGTGAGACTCCTGATATACAAGACCAGCCCCTTGAACCAGAACGTCAACCGATTTCTGCACCAGAGAGGTCCCTAACTTCTGCAGGAGATACACCATCCGCCGGATCATCAAATATGTCGTTAATATCTCCACATGTCTCATCAGCTGTTGAACACGGACAAGCTTCGGGTAGTCAAACTGCTTCCAACGTTGATTTACAAACTGATTTTGAAACAAGTCCTCGATAACCAACGCCTCCACCGTTATCTACCCGTCCGAAGGTCACAGCGATATTACATAATGTCAACATAAAAAATGAAATGGTTTCCCTATTCATGAATCCCGCTATCGTGGAAACGCCGCTTTCGTTTAGGTTTGTAGACGAGTCTTGAGCGGATGCAGACGGAGTGTCCAGAGAGGCCTATTGAAGATTTTGGAAGTAGTTCTCATTGACATCAATGGCTGGTGAAACAGAAAGAATTCCAGCCCTGTTCCCCGAATTTGGACAGGAGGAATGGTCCTCAGTCGGTAGGATACTAGCTAAAGGTTACATAGATTTGGGTATATTTCCTGCCAATCTTTCAAGGGCGTTTGTAGTAGCGTTGGTAAATGGACTTGAAGCAGTGACACCTGAAATACTCTTACAGTCTTTCTTAGCTTACATATGCGAATCGGATAGAGCCGTTATTGATAAGGCCCTTGAAGGACAACTCATGGACGAAGATGACAAAGATGATCTTGATATCCTTTCAAGGGTTGACTGTCGATCTATTCCAGCTCCAGATCAACTAAAACCATCACTCATTCGGATCGCCCACAAAGAATTACTACAGTCTAGTAAATATGCTTTGGATCAGATGTCTGCGACAGCAGGCTTATGTCTAAGAAGCACGTTACCCGCTGTAGAAGATACAATTTCTATGATGAACAACATTATGCCCACAAACAGGAAAGTACTTAAGAGCCTAATTTCAGCACCAGGGTGCAAAGAAGAAGAAGTTTGCTTTTCCTACTTGAAACAATATATAAAAAGTTTAAATCAGCCCGGCCTTCGAAAGTTTTTTGCGTTTTGTAACGGGAGCTGACGTTTGTTGTGATAAAATAACCGTTGAGTACATCAATGTGAAAGGTGCAGGTAGGACACCAATCGCCCGTACATGTGGTCCTTTACTGGAACTTCCCAAAACCTACGCTAGCTACAATGATCAAAGGGCAGAATTCACAAACATTCTGCATAGTGGCTACATGAAGATGGATATAGTTTAGCGGGCAAATATAGTTTTGTATAAGCCTGATCAATGAAAAGTAGACAGAACTATTTTCCACAGTGATCGTGACCGACGTTTCTCTGTGATTAATAGTAATTGCGTTACTAGATTAAAGAACGCCAAATCAATCTACGCTTTACATGCAGAGCTTAAACACTGCAGTCGCCCCAGATTTCTTTTCGTATGACCACCTTTTTGTATAGCACGGTTCTCTGGGTCTGAACACCAGGGTGCATACAGGCCAAAGATTTGTAGTCAGATCAATGAGAGCGTGGTATTGAATGGTGTATCCAACAAAAAAAAAACATGAGACACCCGGTCTCCTTGATCTGATAATACCGTTATAACTACAGAATCAGATCAACGAGAGCGGATCTATCGGCATGATTTAACGAGTGCGAGAGGGTTTAAAATTTGGAGCTGAAGGTAAAATGCGGTACCGTGCTCTCATTGGTCCGATTCCAGTTTTACAGTTCTGTGTGCATCCTGGTGTATTGACCCAGAGGACTTTGCTATACAAAGCAGCAGTTCTACGAAAGGAATCTTGGAACGACAACAGTGTAACCGCTTTGTAGATTGATATTGCCAGTGACAGATATTCCACACGTTCGCTTATTCAAAATTTTTGTTCGTTTTCAATAAAAAACTCTCAACTTAGGTCAACATGACCTAAATTTTTCACCAAGTAAGAATATGCTTTTTAACATAATTCATTTTAGTTTCCTCAATGGTTCATGCACCGGTATTTTGTTAGTTCATAAAGTCTGGAATATGATGACCATAGAGTTTGAACACAATGAGCTAATCCATGTCTAACCAAAGGCATTATTTCAACAAAGCATTATTTTGTGTTATATTATCAACAAATTCTAAATATCTCAATACATGATGCATACCTTGACCAAGTTATCAGTTATACATATTAACCTTTGGTTGCTAAAATATGACTTGAAGTTATTGATGTTGACACTTTAGGTCCTCATGTTACACGAGCATCACCATCCATCGTTCAGTAGTTTTCAGCTCAGCTGACTTTAGCAGTCACTCTTTGTCCGTCGAACGTCCGTCCGTCCGTCTGTCTGTCTGTATATTAACAAGGCACAAATCGTAACCCCTGGTCCTAGTATTTTCAAACTTGACATCCACGGAGGTCCAGGAAAAGTCTCCTTTGGACCACAGAAAATACTTCCACCCAACACTAGAATAATGGAAACTTTGTTACAAATCTAAGTGGAAAAAAGTAAAAACAAAACTAAAATTATTTCTTTAAGAATTATTTCTTGTTAAATCCAGGCTACCTCAGCTGCATAAACAGGCACCTGTGTGACTGGAAAACCATGTTGTGTAACAGGTTATATCTATAATTGTGAGTTAGATGAGTGTTAGATGAGAAATTAGGTGTTTGAAAGGTTGATTTACTGATTTAATGTTAGGCATTGTTTTCAAAACCAGATCGGTAATGCATTAAGTTGGTAATTGCAGAAATATTTTCTGCATGGTAATTTCAGTGTATACACACACATACAAATATATATATATATATCTTGTAGGTGGTTTAAATTGTCAAATTATTTTTATGATTGAAGTACGTGTTGAAGATCAAGTTTACTTCTCAAATATTAAAAATTGAGGAATGGCTGATGTAACAATAAATTATATTTTGATAGCATTTATTACTTTGGGAATTTTTTTTTCTCTTTCGTAGATGAAGTTTACAAGCAACTCAAAATATCTCCTACGAATTATCCAAGTTGTTCGTTTAGGCTACTTAATCTGAATGAACAGGTAACTTTATGAAAGGCAAACCATGTTTGATATAATTGTTTTTCACAAAATATATGTTAGATCAGAGGTCAAGTATTCAAAATCTGTTCCGCTGTTTTAAATATTAATGTCAAACTTAAAGTTCGCCACTCTTTTCTAGCATAGGAGAAGATTGGCCTTAGGTAGACTACAACAAGCATTTTCACTTAAACAACAATAAAACTTGTTGGCATATTGTGTGTGTTTTTGTATGTATTTTGAATATGAGGCTGAATTTATTGTTGGATCATAATTGAGTGAAATTATAATGCAACTAATGCAACTTAAATTAGCCCATTTGGGGTGACCAATTTAAGATTTAATAGCCAAGAGTATAAACTATGACATGGCCAAACTATAGAATTTACACTAGAAGTTTTAAAAAATTCCGTCACATGATAAATGATGCTTAAGCATTTCTGAGTATCTGGTATTTGTGACAAAAAATTGCTATTTCATTGAAGTCGCTTTTTGCAGAAAACTCTCATTTCAGTAAATATAACTCGTGTATTAAAGGAAAATAGTTTGCATGAGATATAAGTAAAGATTTGTATATAAATCATACCATATACAGTGGGTAATGGTCGTGCTCAAGATGTCTTTAAAATTCTAATGTGCAGGTAGCCGCCTGTATTTTCTATGCTGACTTAACAAAGCTATACACAGTGCACCATCAGGTCCTTGGTGTGTAATCCACCCCATTCCTGTCACTGAGTAACCCCTAAATGTACACTAGTTTGTGAGTGATACAAGTCTGTGCTGCACAGCTTTCCCATTATTATTGATTAAGCCTTCAGGGCGCTCCACCAGGGTAGGGGCCAACTGAAATAAAAAAACGTATTGGATGAGACTTGAACTCACAATCACCCGGTTGTGAGCCCAGTGATATACCTCTGTCCACAAAAGCTTTAGTGCGTGGGGGTGTAATGGCAAAGGTGCCGGAATTGTGATCAAGCGGTCATGGGTTCGAATACCATAGACTCACTATTTCGCTGAGCCCCTTTCAGCCCCAAGTGTGCTTGTGTCCATCCAGCCTTGTACATGGGTGTCATATGCGTATGGGGCCCCATAGCGACCTAGAACCATGTGTTGGATCTATAGCGTCCCCATGGAGCTACCATCGAGTTTAATAATCAGGTCATATGGTCGTCGGAGGTATGTGCCCTGGCCAATGTTTGATGTCGTCGGAGGTATGAGCCCTGGCTATTGTCTGAGGTTGAGGGAGGTATGGGCCCTGGCCAATGTTAGGGTCGGGGGAGATATAAGCCCTGGACAATGTCTGAAGTCGTCGGATGTATCAGCCCTGGCCATTGTTTTAGGTCGGATGAGGTATGAGCCCAGGCCATGGTTTAAGGTCGGGGGAGGTATGAGCCCTCACCCATGTCTGAGGTCGTCGGAGATATGAGTCCTGGCAAATGTTTTAGGTCGAGGGAGGTATGAGCCCTGGCAATTGTTTGAGGTCAGAGGAGGTATGTGACCTGGCCAGTGTTTGAGGTCGGTGAGGTATGTGGCCTGGCCAATGTTTGAGGTCTGGAGAGGTATGAGCCCTGACCAATGTTTCAGTTCGGAGAACGTAATTCGGTCTCACCAGTGATTGAGGTCTTCGGAGGTTTGAGCCCTGACCGATGTTTGAGTTCGGTGGAGGTATGTGGCCAGTCAAATGTTTGAGGGCGGAGGAGGTATGTGGCCTGGCCAGTGTTTGAGGTCGTCGGAGGTATGAGCCCTGGCCAATGTTTGAGGTCGGAGTAGGTATGTGGCCTGGCCAATGTTCGAGGTAGTCGGAGGTATAAGTCCTGGCCAGTGTTTGATATCGGAGGTAGTTTGAGCCCTCGCCTTTGTATGAGATAGGTATGAGACCTCATTTATGTTTGAGATCGGAGGTATGAGCCCTTAACCATATTTGAGGTTGGTGAAGGTATGCCGGCTCTCTTAACTTTCTTTGCTTCAGCCATAATATGGTACACATCATATCAACAATATAAACTAAATGGAAATATTTGAGCGTCACAAAACCATATCTTTTTATTATTTTACGTATTCACAATCTCCTCGGTGCGTTTAAACCACGTTAAGTAAAACGATATTGAAAATTAAATGTATAATGGATAGTCTGGTCCTTTGTGCGTTTAAGGCAACATTTCTTTTATAAAATTATTTTTTATTTTGAGAAAAAAAATGCTTTGGAACTTATTCTTTAAATTTTTTTTTACATTCAATCAGTATGAACACTGTCTGAAGCTCCATTTTGCGTCAGCAGTAGAAATAACAAATGAACAGTTTTATAGGCTCTTTAGATTAGAGTTCCCATATGGGTTCACCAGTTCATGTACAAATTCACAGCTTCGTAAGCTGTGGGTATCGTGTAATTATGTTCTGCCATTAACTGAATGCATATCTGGAAGACATCTTCATCACATGCACTAGTACTCCGAAAGGTACTTTGTTGTCTGCATTGCTCCAGGTCATCCGCTGACACTGCACACTTGTAGTCTTCTACATCGAATAGCTCTGGTACCATGTACATCACATTTGGTCGGCCATGTGGAATATTCTCATTGCGTGATGGACGTATATAGTTGGAGTCCCAAACTTCAGCAGTGGCATTCAGCTCTTCCTATGAGAAATAAAATATGAAATATAACGTAACTAAACCTCTTAATTTACTGATCAAATAAAATCTTTATTAAAACCTAAACTTTTAAAAATTGAACTTTTACCCTAGGGCTCAGGGCACTTTTATTTAAATTTTATTCAATGTAGATGTGGCGTTGTTATAATATAATACCTAAGTAATAACAATAAAGCCATACCATGTATATATTTTGCGGGAAATGAAAAAAAAAATATTCATATTTATAATCGGAGATGCCGCAGTATCCCAAGACTTTTTTTAACTGAATGATATTTATTGACATGCTATATAGGTTGCGCCACCTCTTATTCAAGAAGTTTTGTAAGGACCAGCGGATATTTAAAATTTCAGAATAAACCGTAAATCAGTTCCTGTGATTATTGTCTGACAATATTCATCAGGTTTTCATATATGCCCATGTTTGATGAAATCAAATACAACTACCTCAAAGATGAACTTATAATGAGTTTAGCAGAAATGTAGAATGTGTGGAAAAATAAAAATTTGCGTCATTCAAATCTTTAAGTAGAAGCCAGTTTCATTGTCACCAGAGGACTGTGACATAGTTATTGTATTTCATATTCTAACAGGGCTTATGAGCGGATGATTACTTTGATAATTCATTGTACATTGATGCGAAGTATCATGTTTAGATATGTGTTAGTCCTGGTTAAAGAATCCAAGTGCTTCATGTGTTGTTAATTTCGTAGCAGTTTAATGGTTAGAGAGCACACATATCTTAAATGTTAATTTCAGTGTGTTTAATCCCTTGTGAGCAATAACTGTGTTTGGCGGTCACTATTGTGACGACAATTTGTTATAAACTTATAAAAAATCAGCACCTGTTCAGTATAAGTTCTATCCATTGAGGCGTATCCATGCATATTAAAATTCAACTGTAATTGGCATTTGGCAAACCAAGGAGTTGTGATTACCAAAGAGTTGTGATGCCAGCAGTGATTAAGGCGTCAAGGCGTGTTTAAGAGGCTATTCTTGATAAAAGCCCGATCAGGGCGCCAGTTCGGTGTAGTCTGACGCTGTCTGCAGTCTAGGGACAAGCCTGTGTGCCTCAGAGTCTGAAAAGCTGAAAGATGATGTCTATATGTGTAGATATTCCTTGTCTGGGGAAGGCCCCGGTGCATTCTCTGTAAAGAGAATGTCACATTTTGCCGACGGATCGGCATTCTGGCGGTTTGATACCTGTTGTGTGTGCTTCCAGGAAAAGACCGAGGACTATTTAAACACGTAAATGTGGAGGTACTGGATATCGCAACTTCCTTTACCCTTTCATATATATATATATATATATATATATATATATATATATAACTCTGGAGAAAAACAACACTGTTAATTCACAACAGTCTGTTTCACGGGGTGCGACCCGATCATCAGGTGAATGTGGTTAGACCACACTATAGTCATGGTCCTTTGTCCCTTGTCCGTCTGGCCGTCGTGCCGGCCGGCAGTCCGTTAACAGGGCACGTTTTGAAACCAGTAAACCTACAAATCCAAAATTTGGCATACAGTTAAATGTCCCTATATCACCTACCATACTGAAAGGTGGGTTCCTAGGACTTAGTTCTTTCGAGATATTTAGTAAAAACTTCCATTTTCCTTTAAAAACAATTGCTACACTTCAAAACTGCCTGATATCAAAATCACTGATCTGACTTTGATCATGTTTAAAATATATTATCCTCTATAAATATGCTATATACATGCCAAAAATAGGTCAGTGTTGCTATTTTTAGTTTTGGCCCAAACATAATTCTCTTTGTAAAAAATCAGGAAATATATTTTCTCACTTTACATGAGAATTGCTGTAACTAGAGACTTTTCTTCAGGGATATAACATTATTTAACCAAGATTCAATTTTATACCCATAATAAAATCTGAATTTTACATTTTATTCTGCAGGCAATAAGTATAAATATAAAATCAGTACCTTGTACATGCCAGAAATAGGTCAGTATTGCGTATTGCGTACGGAAGTTATGGGCCCGAACATAATGCACTTCGTAAAAATTCAGAAAATATATTTTCTTTTTTCTGTCTATCCATCTTTTGGATACCTAATAATTAGGAATAAACATTTCCTCCTTTCAGCACTGTTTCCTGTGTGTTATGTAGAGGTGTTATAACTCTCATCATTAACCCCCCCCCCCCTTGCCTTTGTGCCCTTGCACCTGTGACCTTTCCTTTTAGTTTTACATCAATTATATAAGGATTTAATCAATGGGGAAAGATAGATCTAATTGAAAAAAAATATTATCTAATTGAAAAAAAGATATTCTTGCTTAGCAGAATACGACATAATGTGATTGGCTCTGTCTGTTGAGCATCAAATTTATAATAACTGAAAGAGCGTCCATTATGGAGATGCATACCCTGCACGGAAGATTGTGCCCTGGAATATTAATTAACCATCCCCCCCCCCTGTTTATGCGCTAAATAGTATATTTCACATAAAATATCAGACACGCAATGACGTTCGTGTACTCCAAAGGCCTTACAGGGAAACGTCCCGACGTATTTTTTCCCCTGTATTTCACATACAATATATACTTACCAGGTTTAGTAAATGCTCATTTGAAAATTCATTTTTTGTTTTTTTTGTTTTTTTCTTACAACATTTAATTTCAGTTAATATGTTAAAATTGTTTGTTATACTTTAGCTAATCTCCACTTTCTTTCTTTTTCTATAATTGATGGTGTTCATTTATATGGTTATTATATGCACATATTACTGTTATGTAGCTGAAATAATGATACTTTTAGAAATATTTGATCATGAAACACTTCTTAACTTTTGATAAAGTCCCTTAAAGTGCACAATATTAGTTCAACAAATACATATTAAATGTTTGATTATCACCTGTTAGCAGGGCCATTTTATTTTAGCTCTCAAATGATATATATATATATATATATATATTTATTTTATATATATATATATATATATATATATATATATTGTTACGGTCCCTTTTCACACCAAACAACTCAGGCCGAACCGTAACACATATGCTCAGACACGTTCTCTTCAAATGAATACGTAACCAAAAACAGTGCTATATTCATATATTTACAATATTTACATTCGTACACAAATAATATAATAGTCAATACATAACGTAATTTATAACCAAGTCTCTGAAGAAAACTGAGTCTCTAAATAACGAACTGCAACGAAATACTTAACTGAATCCGGTATACGAGAAACTGAAGTCCATCATCAACACATAATTCGGGCACACACAAAACTTAAGTCCTGTATTAATCCATGTGGCACCAGAAAACATAAAGTCTCTCCTCTTCCTACATAATAAAGTTCATAGCGTTGTCCATGGCATTCCGTGGGCTTGGGGACCAAGAGCCCACGGTCACGGTCCCCGGGGAAAACAGTAACGTGGCGTAGCAAAATCAATAGTCCCGCCTCGTACTGCTGGCGAGTTCGTTTTATAGGCTTTCAACAATGGGTGGAAACCGCAGAAGTTTGTGGCTTTGCTTGAGAGAAACGACAGCGCCGTCAGAACTGCAAAACCAGTACTGAATGGTCCCAGAATAGCGGGGTGGATCCATAAGCGTGGAAACGGGGGCGGCCACACCACTTCGTGGCGCCATCCTCCGATGTCCGGGTGACGTCCATGCAACAATATATATATAACAATAAGCAAAGTATACATCGCATTTGCTCAACTTTGAAAAAATTCAGCTGAGCGACGTGTCCCATGGGTCCCTTGTTAATAGCTCAACTCAAATATGTCTACTCAAATATATCAGTTTATATCAACTCAAATAACATTGCACAAGGAAACCTACCTAAATGATTCCCAAAAAGCAAAATACAATCAGATTTATATCCAGAAAATCTCCATCAAAGTTTCCCTCATCTTTCAACTTTCCAAACAGTTCAATCCTAAAGTGAACACACTGCGACCTGAGAAACCCCCACCATCGTTCTATCCTCTGATTGGCAGTACTTTTGCCATACATGAAACTTTTCTCACCAGAAAAATTATCTTGGTCATTTCGTCTTAAAAATTTTTGATATTCACAAACGTAGGTATTTTCTGTACCCCTGTAAGCTCTAATTATGGTGGCGCAACCTCCCAGTTCCTGCAATGCTTCCACGTAGTACCCGCTTATGATTTTTGGGTCACTACTTGTATTGTACGCCTTAACCATAGGCGTTTAACCATATTACCTTGCGGGAAAATCCATCCACACATCCATTTATGCAAATTCCATATGGTTTAATTTTATCATATGAATCCATGTGCCATATGTAGTTTGGTCCCTTGGCAAAATAAGCACGTCTGTGTAATCGTCTTGCTCTGCGGCTCTCGGTCCCTTCTGGATCCAGCTCTGATATCAATATTCGTATGTCTTCTTTCCTTACTTTTAAGCCATTTTGGAGGCATTTCTGGTACATCCATCTGTAAGATACACGTTTAAACTTAGATATTTTAAATACTTATTAGAACTCTTAATTTAAAAATTTAAATATAGGTCTTTCAAAAGAAAAGGCGTTTAACAATTTTGGTTCGCATTCAACAACACCTGTGTCAATATTTCTTTTACTCGTTTTCTCCTTTGAACTAGTTCAACCAAATGTTGTCAAAATTATTGTTTGCTGAATATTCTAAATTATTATTAGTTTTTCTTCACATATATAAATGTATATACATTTATATAAACATTGCATTGTTTTAAATAAAGCTTTATATATAATTATTACAAATGAAATCCGAGGGTATTTTCCACCCTGACTGAATTCTATTTGGAGGTGAATCAATCATTAAGTGCATCACTAAACCGGTAGAAATGATAGTAAATAACAAACCTGTACCCATGGCATGCACCAGATCCCTGAAGTTGCAGTCTTAGAAACATTACAACATCCGTCAAGTCTGCATAATTCTTCCTGTGAAACAGTCCTTGCCTTGACAAAATCCTTAGCAAATGGCGCATGCTTAATAATACGTTATGTTTTACAGCAAGTACGATTAATAAATCCTTGTATTCAAGGCCAAGATTGAAATAGGATTCAATTAACTTGTCTCTTTCTTCCATTTTCTCTCTCTTTACCTATGTCACGATATCAAGCTGTATCTTATTTGCTGATACAAACCTCCGTTTGATTAGTCAGCTGAGTCTTGCGCACGAGTCAGTCAGATATGGTGAGATATTAATATCGCGAGGGAACGCGAAAAGATCGCGAGGGAACGCGAAAAGATCGCGAGGGAACGCGAAATTATCGCGAGGGAACGCGAAAAGATCACGTGGGAACGCGAAAAGATCGCGAGGGAACGCGAAATTATCGCGAGGGAACGCGAAAAGATCACGAGGGAACGCGAAAAGATCGCGAGGGAACGCGAAATTATCGCGAGGGTACGCGAAAAGATCGCGAGGGAACGCGAAAAGATCGCGAGGGAACGCGAAAAGATCGCGAGTGAACGCGATATTTACCCAGAAAAAAATATCACGTATGTCACTTTTGGGGCTCCATAATAATGTTTATCTGATCATGATATCTGAGAACTTGCTACACACCAAATTGTGAGACAATCAGTGGAGCCATCGCTTAGGAGCTTATCTCTTGAATACACTTATTCAAACGAATCACAAAATTTTGTAAACTTAAGTGAAATTCTGAAGGACTGATTGGGCTATATATTTGCATGTTTCTCGTGACTTGAATATATGTGTCCTTGCAAAGTATGTAAAGTATGTCCAAGAACATTTGTAAAGAAATCCCTCTTTTTGTACTTTTCAAACGGACGAAAGGAGATTAAAAAAGGACAAGCCACGAAAATCCGAGTCAAATTCATCGGAGCTAAAAGAAATAAAACCAGTTTATATGAAAGAATAATTCATTTCTTGCCTTTCAGTTAATATATCTTTTTTTATTTTATTCACGATTTTACCTGAGACGCTACTGGGAACAGATGACGGCTTGAAATGTAAATTAACCGAAGAAAAAAACAGTTATATAACATTAATCCATATTATTATTTTCCCCCTATCTGCCTCTTCAATTAGTCTTAATCTTTCAATCATGTGTAAAAAGTTATTTTAATACCAGCTGTCCAGTCTGTGTCTAACTCTGAAGTGGGCGGATCTTATGATCCCAACTGTAAATGAAGGTCATTAAACAGGTCCATTAAGGGGCTTTACACAGAATAGCGACCTTTGTGCCTCCTGTGTGCGACCACAAAATTTACTAGATCCTCGTAGGAGGCTCAAAGAAGGCAGAATGGTTGCCTAGGTCGTTCAAAGGTGGTACACAGGAGTTTCACACGTCGGCATGGACGCCATGGTCGCCGTGAGTTTTTGAACATGTTCAAAACAATCACACAAAGGTCGCCTAGAATGTTGGTTGCTCAAAGGCGGCTCCAAGGAGGCAGAGGGGAGGCACAAGCATTGTTGTGGTTGTAGAATGAAGGCAGAGTGGTCGCATTGGTTGCACCGGGGAAGCAGAGGGATGGCAGGCATAAAAATGCCCTAATGCTGCATTTTGGGAGGTTCAAGGGAGGCACAAGTATCGTTGAAACGGTTATGGAGCAGTTACACAGAAACAGGATTTTCTGGGGTTAGGCGAGCATTGAGCGTCCTGGTCATTTTTTGGTCGCTCAAAGGTGGCACAAAGGTGGCAGCCCTGTGTAAAGGGGCCTTTAGTGAGCAGGTTACCTGGCTACCATGGCTTAACACTTGTACACGAATTACTATAAAATCAAGAAAACGTTTGATAATTTAAAATTAGGAGTTAATGATTTAAGCTCAACGTAAAGATTATTTTGCTCTCCACTGAGTTTGGCAGCTTTTTTCACGCAAAGCCTATGGCCTGAAATTCGTCCAATACCCGGTTTTGTTCTAAATGCTTATCTACACTTTTATTTATAAAATCGAATTTTGAGATCTTAAATTTGAAAAAAACTAAGTCAAACGGAATTAATACGTAAAATTTTTTTTTTTTAAGTGGAATGTTCACACTAAAGTTTTGCTGTTTTGTCGGACACAATACAAAATTAACACAAAATGCTAACGTTTATATTAAATATAAACATATTTTATAACTTTTCAAGAACAATTTGGAGGTTAAAATGATTTAACTAGATTTTCATTGAAAAGGGGTTTAAAACTAAAACCCGAAAGATAAGCTTTTTTTTTTAAATAAATCAAAATGTCAATAAAGCTGTCATGCCAATTTATTAAAGACGTGTACACCAACATGTGCATATTTTAAGTTTAAACGCACTATGTTGTAAGTTTTAGATCCGAAATGTTATGACACCATTTCATTGGATTCTGTCCATCAAATTTAATGTTAATTTTGTTACATTATTTTTCGCAATATGACAGTAAAACTTGTCCGTGCCGTTTGTGCGGAAACGTAATGCTATGCTGCCGTCTTCAATTTTAAAGCTTATGCATATACATGTACTCAAAAAATTTAAATTATATTTAGAGAAGTAAATGTTTCTCCGCATAACAATTTTGTAGAGTGAACTCTTGACATTAAACCATATATTTAAAAAAATATTTTCCGAGGTTAGTTTATAAAATTGCCGATTTCAAGCCTTTTGGACACTTCTCTGCTCCAGAGGGGTAATGTTTTGAAATATGATCTTCATGAATCACCCTATCAGAAAATAGCATCAAACCTAATAATGACGGGGGTGAAGCAAACTCGAAATTTACGGCCTGATTGGGAATTGGACCCAGCACTATATAAAGTATTAACTTAATGTCTCGTATTTATACAGTTTCAGTCAAACGAAACTGTTGAGTATCCAGAATATTCAAATTTCACAAATTAAAAAAAAATGATCATAAGTACTTGGTTTAATGGCTTTTATTTATTTTTAAAATATCATATTCACCTTTGAATACTGTCAAGACATTTATTACAAATATTTACATTATAGACATCACATTGAGAACTTGTCCCAGATCTGATTTTTTTATCACATTTGAATGTTTTTGCTTGCCGGAAATCTTCGCTTTTTGCAAGCATGTTGGTGAGTTGTGTATGTCTGTTTGTTTGTCTGTCTTTCTCCAGCTTAAAATGCACAATTTTGCAGCGATCGCTTTTAAACCTAAACAGCTGATATAAAACCTAAAGTCCCAAAAGCCTATTGACTTTTGTCATTATCGGTCAAAGGTCAGGTACATCAAAAAACGCCGGAAGATTATTTTCGTCATAAATTTTCGTCAATATTAGACCTATTGTCAAAACTCTGGGTTTTCTCCATTACCTGATTAAGTCGATTGGCCTCATTCTTGTGTCACTTTGTCATTAAGTCCTAATGTTGGTCAGTTGCCCTCAATTTCGCATGTTTGCTGTTTCTTGCATCTTACATTTAGCAATATACAGGCTAGTTTTGCAGGAACCCTTTTGAAACCGGTACATCTTATGTCTTACACGAATATCTCGAAATTGATTTTTTATTTTCGGGATATGGGCGCCATGGGGGGGGGGGCGTACTCGAACCTCCACAACATATCATATTTTGGCCATGTCTCCAAAACCGAAACCTCAGTTACATAAACTTAAGCTAATTTTCTACCCCAGGGACTTCTCCATATGCTGGTGAGATCATCTGGTCTCAAGCTTGTGCCAATTTGTCAGTATGTTTGTATGTTTGTCAATGGTCCTCCATGTCTCCTGCTTGCTGGTTCTGGCATCTTAAAAATAGCTATCTACAGGCCACAATTTGGCAGCAATCCTTTGATACGGGTACATTATAGGTCTTACACTAATATATCGAAAATGAGTTTTCATTTTCAGGGTATGGTCCCAGGGGGCGCTGCACAAGATCCTCCACAACATATCATGTTATGGCCATATCTCCATAACTATAAACTCAATTACATAAATTATAGCTTATTTTCTTCCTCTGGGACATCGCCATAACCTCGTGAGGTTATCTGGACTCAATCTTGTACGTGTCACTTTGTCAGTATGTTTGTCTTTTTGTCAGTTATCTTCAATTTCGCCTTCTTGCTGGTTCTTGTGTATGGCATTAGCATTCTACTGGCCACAGGTTAGCAGGAATAACTTTTTACACTTAAACATAGCATATATCGGAACGATTTATGGAAGCAGTATGTGTATTAATTATATAGGTCAAAGGTCAAGATCAAGGTAATAAAAACACGTCAAATTCTTATTTCCTTCATAACTTTGTCAATATTGGTCCTATCTTAAATAATATAGCTCATTCTCTCTCCCTTTGTCATTGCTCATTCGTGTTTCCACGTCATTTCCGGCAAGCGCTCGACCTCTTGTTATCTAGTTATATTTTTAAAACATGTATCAGAAAAAAAAAATAATAAATCTCAGCTATGAAACTAATACACGTGTTAAAAATAACCCAAGGATCAAAACACCCAATTTATTATACAAGAAGCAAACTGGAGTTTGGAATGTTAAATTTTATTAACTGATATAAAGGAATCAGTACTATAAATTTGGTTATTTACCTAGTATCATGTAACAGCTGATACAGCCATGGGTCTAAATATCATCAGTCAAACATATTGATATCTTTAATGAGCACATGTCAGAGTAATATTTAAAATTTTGACATTTTCATTTATTTTTATTTTGTAATAAATATGAACCAACAAATAAAAACACCTAAAAAGACCTAGAAATTTAGATAAATTTAATATAATGAATTCATATAATCCTTAATAGTAAACCATTTTATTTATTATTTATATTTCATTTTTATGATTGAAATGAAAAATACCCAGTGGTGACTGCATGATGTCATTCGGAATACATTTTCGGCCATCCATGGAAGATCAATAAAACATCAGAAATTGCAAGGTATCATGTTACCCTGTTACTCATTAACTATAAAATTCCTTTTCCATTAATTTATCTTAAAGTTGTTATTATAAACCAATAAAAACTAGAATACGGGTAGTCGACAAACGACTACGTGTATCCGCCAAAATCAGAGTGGAATGGGTGAAGTGAGGCATGGATTGAGTGGCAAGGGGAAATAGAGTGAGGTGTGTTGCATATTAGCATGGATGTCTGCAGGCGAAATGTGTATGTAGGTGGCGCCACCTGCCAAAAAAATCGAGAAAGGTAACCAAGATGTATAAACGCACAATTTTAGGTAGATAAGTCAAACCACAACTTAGATATGAGTGATTTTAGCCCACGGCAGACAAACAGACGGACGCTGTGCAAAAATGGTTGCAGGTGGCCCCTCCGTTTTGTGTACGATAAAGAGCTATGTGAGATCTATACACATGCAAAATTTTGGCCCAATCGGTCAAACGGTTCCCGAGATATGAGCTTTGATGTCTGCTGCGTAAACTACAGTGTAGGTGGCGCCACCTGTCATAAAATCAAGAAAGCTGTCCAGGATGTATAAACCTGCAAAATTTTAGGCAGACATGTGAAACCACTGCTGAGATATGAGTGACTTATCCCACGGCAGACAAACAGACGGACGCTGTGCGAAAATGGTTGCAGGTGGCGCCACCAGTTTTGTGAATGATAAAGAGCTATGTGAGATCTATACACATGCAAATTTTCAGGAAGATACGTCAAACTAGTCCGGAGTAAGCATGGATGTCTACAGAGTGAACGTGAATGTAGGTGGTGCTACCTATCATAAAATCAAAAAAGTTCACATGTGACCCGATGATTGGTGTAAGTTTCGGAAAAATCAGTCCATTAGTCTCAGAGGAGTTCTCCGGAAACGAACGCGGCGGCGGCGGCGGAACCCGGCACTTCGTTTTAGCGGATACAATTATTGTTTATTGTTATTTTTGGGCCAAAACAACTACTATAGGAGGGGGTTGGACAGTAAGATCCAGCTGAAGCCACCCAAAAGCTGGCTGGCTGCAGAGTATGCCTCGCTTCAAGCATGCATAATTCGCCTGAAAGGTCAACAAGAGGACATATAGAGGGGTTTCAGTATAGCCTAGGTGTGACATGGTCTCATAAAAACTTTAATTATTTAAGCCTTAATAAATGCTTACAGGGAACAAGGGACCCATGGGTCACGGCGCTCAGCTAAGTTTAAAGTTTTTTGGCATATGCAAAATATGCTGATTTCTACCGTAATTGTTTTCTTATGTATTAGCATATGAAAGCTATGAGGAAATGACCTTCCTATTTGGTTTGTAAAGTTCTGAATATGTGATTCCAAAACTAATACTCTGACAAGACTGCCATAAAAAACAGTAACCGTTTTGAGATACACTGATGCATATGAAATATTTACAGATGGACCGACAGGTGGACAGAAAGGACTGATACCTTTATTTCACTTTTAGAGAAATAATGTTTTTAAGTTTATATTAAACCCTATCTTTTAGCAAATTCATTTTTGACATTAATAGTTTTTATCAGGTTCAATTTTTTTGTTTTTACATTTCATTTTAATTTGCAATAAAAAAAAATCTGAAAATATAAGTTTATTCAGAATTGTAAGTTGCATCATTATTTATCCATAGTTTGGCTCACGTCATGTCAAATTATGCATACACATATATTTTATATTTTTTTATATCACAAAATGTTTAAACTGAATTTAAAAGAAAATTATTTTTATATTATAATATCGCTTAAAAGAACATAATGCAACAACATGGCATCTTCAAGATTACTCCTTGAAACACTATTATAAAGTAATATACATTGGAGTTTTCAGTACATGATTAATTTATTAACTAGAATAAAAGATTCAGTAAATTTGATAAAAAAAAATCCCCTTTTCAAATCAGGTATAAAAACTGTTGGTTGGAGGATGGAGAAATAATATAATTATGCTAATTACTGTCTTAGATATAATTTGATACTGAAATTAATATTCAATTTCAAACCTTGTGAAAAGAATGCAAAGTTTTTACTCTTCTGAAGTAAGGAATTCCTCATCTTGTGAACTTCCACACTTTTACAGTAATACACAACTTTGAGGACAAAATGAATTGTGCAACATTGTAACCCACTATGATAGAATACAAAATCCAAAATGTAGCAAAAATCTAAAATAAGAATGAATCAAATATAGAAAATCATAACACTCATCTAGTTTATGCATGGTTCAGGGGGGGGGGAGGGGTGCAGGGCTGAACGGAAGATAAGCCAAGTCTTTGCCAAGGCAGCTGCCTGAAGTGGGTTACATAACACAGCTGAGGGCTGCATAACTCACTCTACTGGCCAGTGGCTTGATGTTAACAACACATGACATGGTATCTAAAAACTTGAATAAAAGCTACTCTTTTGTATCAATTCCTTTGAATTTTCATATGTAAACATACTGTGAAGATTTAAATGAACAGTGCATAAGGAAAGAGTGCCATGGCCAAAGTTGGACAAAAATTAAGGTACCGATTTAATGTTTATGCTAATAACTTAAAAAATTGACAAAATTCAGATCTTATTTTGGGTATACAGTTATATCTTGATTATATAAAGTTACATCCCTGAAAAAAGGTCTCCAGCTTCAATAATTTTCATGTTAAGTGAGTAAATATTTTTCATGATTTTTTTTATAAAGTGAATTATGTTTAGGCCGATAACTTCAAGAAATTACACAATACTGACATTTTAATTTTTGATTCATAGGTCCAACGGTTTCAAAACATGCCCTGTTAATGGACGGGCGGACGACGGACAAAAGACCATGACTACAACTCAGATGACTTAGTCATTCAAGCTAAAAACAAGGGACCCATGGGTCACTGTGATCAGCTGACTTTGATTTTGAAGGTAAAAATCTAAAATAATATCTAATGGAGATAAAGTGTAAGAGGAAGAGGTAATAAAGGCCATGGTTGGTTTATATGATTGGTTTGTATTGATGAGCAGTAAATTGTTGCAAATAATATTTTGTGACCGGACCATGTGTTTCCTAATGTTGAAACTGTAGCATGTGAGCAATTGTGAACAAATGATCTATACTATTATCATGATCATTAGTTGGCTTTTTGATTAACTGTTGACATTTCAGTAGTTTACACATTTGATCAATTGAATCTATTTTTTTGTATAATATATTTATTAAATATATATGTATTTTTTTAAATGTATACAGTTGAAATATAACTAATTAACAACATAAAACAGGGCAAACAAATTCCTGCTGAGGCAGGAAAATAATTAACAAATGTTTGTATTAAATCCTCATTTTTTTATCACATAAATATTTTTTTAAATTTAAGTTTATATTTCTATACATTTCCAAAATAACATATATATCTGAATATAAAAGTTGATTCATAATTCTCAATTGCATCATCATAAATCTCAAGCTTGTCAGATAACACCACATCATGCAAACAAATGTTTATTTATTTTTTACCACAAAAATGTCTTTTAAATCTGCAAAACAATAAATATATGAAAATAATACTTGATTTAGATTTCACAATTTTTAATTGTGTCCTTATTTATCCGTAATATGCTTCATATTTTATAATAATTTAAGCATACTGATGGGTTCAATTATATTTGTTAAAATCATTTAAAAGAAAATTGATTTTTTTTTAAATGCTACATTACACAACATTGCATCTTCTGGATTACACCTTGAATTACTTTTTCAAGGATATTTTTGCATATCAGAGTATAAACAGCATTACAATTAAGGAGATACAGTGAAAACAATAACAATTACTGCATAACACTTGGTGGGTTGGCTTTGCAGGGGGGGGGGGGTTGATTGGGGTGGTGACATGAGAATAACTGTACACCTGTCACAGCAGGGGATCTCCCCAAGTGACTGTAACAAATCAGAAACCCTGGCATAGCTGACTTCAAGTGACCTGGAGTGGGACCCTGCATCTGTAATCTGTAATCAAAGCAGATGACTACAATAGAGCCTCAAGAAAAAAAATCAATAACTAGCTTAATTTTCAAGCTTTTATTTTCAAATTTCAGATTTAAACAAATTAAATATTTATGTTTACATGCTGTGAAAATTAAATCAATGGTACTTACAGGAAAAAAACGTGCCATGGTCAAAGCTGGGCAAAATTTTAGGTACTGATTTTATTTTTATGCTAATAACTTAAAAAATTTACAAAATTCATATCTAATTTTGGGTAAACAATTGAATCTTAATTAAACATAGTTATATACTTGGGAAAATAGACTCTAGTTACAAAGTGAGTAAATATTTTTCCTGATTTTTTACAAAGTCCATTATGTTTGGGCCCATAACTTAAAGAATTTAAACTTAACAGACTTAATTTCAGGCATGTACATAGGAACTATATAGAGGAATATTTATGATAAATATGAGGAAAAACAGATGATTGGTTTTGATATAAGGCAGTCCTGAAGTGTGAAAATAGGACTTTAATAAAAAATGGGAGGTTTTGCTTTAATTTCTCAAAGGAATGAAGTCTCAAAGACCCAGTTTTCGGTTTGGTAGGAGATCTTGGGGCCATCTAACATTATGCTGAATTTTGGATTCCTAGGTCTTACGGTTTCAAAACGTGCCACATCTACGGACGGACGGACGACGGACAATGGACCACGACTATAGCTCAGATGACTTATAGTCAGCTGAGCTAAAAATGCGCCATGGCCAAAGTTGGGCAAAATTTAAGGTACTGAATCATATTATGTGAATAACAAATAAAAGTTGTAATATTCAGATCTAATTTTTGGTATACAATTGAATCTTGATTAAATGAAGTTATATCCCTGAAAAAAAAGTCTCTAGCTTCAGCAAATTCTTATGTTAAGTGAGTGAATATATTTCCTGATTTTGAACAAGGTGCATTATGTTCGGGCTCCTAACTTCAACAAATTACAAAATACTGACCTAATGTTTGGTATGTACATAGGAAATGTATGAAAGAATAAGCATACTAAATATGATCAATGACAGATCGATGTTTTGATATTAGGCAGTCCTGAAGTGTGACAATGGATTTTTAATGAAAAAATAGAGGTTTTCCTTAATATCTCGAAGGAATGAAGCCCTAGTGACCCAATTTTCGGTATGGTAGGAGATTTTATGGACATCTAAAGGTATGCAAAATTTTGGGTTTGTTGGTCCAACGGTTTCAAAACATGCCTTGTTAACGGCCAGATGGACGACCGACAAAGGACCATGACTATAGCTCAGATGACTTATAGTCAGCCAAACTGCAAAACTAACAACACTGCCCAATACTGCGATCAGCTGAATTTGACATACAGGTGATGCATGTATTAATTATTAATGTTACAATCAGGTGAAAATACTTTTTAAGGAACCTAAAGCAATTTATAGAATGATTTCATTTTGTCCATAGGCCTTAGAAAATAGGAAACAGCAATCTTATTTGGGGTTTCCAAGATTTAACCAAGAACTCAACTTATCTGGTGCTAAATGCTCACACAATATGGGTCACAGTGACCTTATTTAGGGTTCTAAGATTTTACAGGACCCTCCCTGATCTTCATTAAATTGGACGTTTCTAGGTCCAATTGCTACTATTTGTGCCCGTCTGACTAATAGGGTGCTAAAATCATGTTCTATCACATAGCTCACAAAATAGTCACTGTGACCTTACTTTTGTTGTCCAAGGAGACATTAGAAGCCTGTTTCAGGATCCAACATTTAAGATTATGGCCACATCTAAATTTCTGGGTACTCAAAATTAGGCTTTCTGTTTGTACCTCACAGAATATAGGGCATCACGAGCTGATCTCAGGTGTTGAAGGAGATTTGCCCAAGACTTCCTTGAATGTTAAGTAATAGGTCAAACGGTTATGATTTGTGCCCATCTGACTCTCATCGGACTAAAACCAGGTCCCCCCCCCCCCCCCAATAACTCATATATGCCACAGTGACCTAATTTCAAAATTCAAAGGAGCCTTGCCTAGTCTCTGGATGTGTGTCCTGTGTGACCTTGTGGGTGCTCAGAATCATGTTGCTTGCCAGTAGCTCGTACAATATAGGTCACCACAAACTTATTTCAGGTTTACAAGGAGATTTGCCTAGAACTGCCCTGGATGAAATGTTAGAAGATTCCACGGAAAATGGATACAATTTGTGCCCGTCTGACTGAACCTGACTTCATTTTGCGTTAGAAGAATCTAGGCCTAACAGATTCGATTTGTGCAAATTTAATATCTTTTTCCTATAGGTGGCAGAATATAGGTCACGGTGACCCAATTTTATGTTCACAAGAATATTTGCCAATGACCTCCCAGAATGTTACATTAGGAAATTCTGGGCCTAACGGATACGATTTGTGCCCATCTGATTTCAGTGTGCACATTTGACATCTTTCTCATATAAGTCACAATGACCTAATTTCACGCTTCTAAGGACAACTGCCCAGGACCTCCCAATGTTACATTAGAAAATTCTGGACCTAATGGATAAAATATGTGTCTAAACTATGTGGGTGCTCAAAATCATGATTTCGGCTTGTAGGTCCGAAATATAGGTCACTAATACCTTATTCCGGGTTTTCAAGGAGATTTGCATATGACCTCCTTGGATGTACAGTTGGAAGATTCTAGGTCTTACAGTTATGATTTGTGCCCTGTTAACTGACGACTGGACGGAGGGCCAACAGAGAAAGTGCAATCACAATTGCTCGGATGACTTACAGTCAGCTGAGCTAAACACCAATGTATGTTGGATTTCCGATATGAATAAAAGCAACTGAATAACATTATCCAGTTATCTTAATCTGACACTGATAATGTCAGTGAACAATAAGCTTGACAATATGTTAGCTTGATATCCAATCAGATAACTCCTCCTGGTTGATGTTTCCCTGTTATAAACAGCCACTAGCCTGTGCTCAACAAACACCAGGATGAGGTCCCTATCTTCTGTGTTACTTTTCTTGCTGTTGTTAAGTTTTCAGTGGAACATATCTTTACTGCAACACCCTCAGCCATCAACTGTTGGCTCATAGACAGGCTCCAGGTTGACTTGAGCAACCTAATTGTCAACAACTTATGAGGAACTAGCAGAGAGGAGAGGAGGCTAAGGAGGAGAATGCCTGAATGATCCAATGGAGTTTCCTCCTCCTCAGGCTGTCATGACTGGCTGGATCTCAAATGGTAGCCCAATATTGATTTATGTACATGTTTACAAACAGATCTCACCGATTGAAACAGCAAATAACACCACTACCCCACACCAGTGAGAAACCACTGAGGCAAGAAAGCTTTCAAGGATTTTATCACAGGCCTCTTAGATGGGACAGTTACCAGTACTCTCATATGGTCAACTGATATAACTCTAAACTGATCTAAATTCATTTATACAATAAAGGACTGAATTGTTTACATCTCACTCAGATGTAAATACATGACAGGATATGCTATGGTACTATTAAATAATAGGGGAATAGAACTGAACTTGCAGTTGTTTACACTATTCTAGTTTTTTTCTGTTAATTAGTTTATACAGGTTTTTATAGTGTAATGTAAAATGTAGGTTTTTCGACAGTAAATGCCCACACCTAGTTTTAAATGACAAAGAAAATGGTGAAGATGCACAAACTTTTATTTTCTGAAGGCAAAAAGTTTTTCAGGTGAAGCTGTGAAGTGACAATATATCTAATAAATCTCATTATGTGTGAAGAATGAATTACAGGAAGTTTGAAAATAGTTATGTAAAAATTAAGCTTTGATTATATTTGAAAAAAGGTAAATGTGGTTTATTTCATATTAACTCTCCACTATGGATTGCACTTGAATCTTCAATCTCATGCAAATAAGGAAATTATAACAACAGAAAGGACGACTTTGTGGTTGACAGTCACAATAAAAATAATTAAAATACAGCACAAAAACATGATTACACATAAATATTGTCACATATTTCTACATTTTAATATCCAATTGTATGCTTGCATTGCAATGTTTTGGTCTCTGTAATGATGATGAAAAAATACTATGATACAAGTCTTTGAGCCGGTCATGAAAAAAATCAGTATCTGTACTTAGTGGAGTAATCTTTGGGCGACACCACTAAACCACGGCCCTTCCTGGCTCCACGGAACACAGTTTCAACAATGTCTATATACTCCTGCTCATCCTCCATTGGCCAATTAATTTTATTGTTGTTTCCAGTTCCCAAATCAATCATGATGTGTTTATTACGGTAAAAGAACATGCAAGTACAGGGGTCATACAACTCATACATCTTGTTGAAGTCAGGCACCTCTGTAATGTCCACCAGGTATATTACTGCAAAGTTTTTTACTCTTTCTGCCACTTTGTATAACGTTTCATCCATGACCATGCAGGCGGGGTCCCAGTCATGTCCAAACCTGATGATGACAACACGATCCTCCTCCGATAAAATGGCCTGGTCAACCTGCCAGCCATTACGTAAATGCTGCAGCATGTACGACATCGTGGCTTGCAATCGTCACCTCTAAAATAGATAAAAATGTGAACAGTATAAAGGAAGTGTTTATATTACAATGGTTATTGACAGCAGTAAATTCATGTGCAGGTTTGGTGTTACTAGCATATATGACGGAATTTACTGTATTTGTATAAATTTAACTAATTTGTAGAAAAAATAATGTATTACATTACTTTGTTTAGAGCTTAGGAAGTGAGTATAGAATCCAGTCTACATGGGAGAAGGTGGAAAATTGATAAAGTTTTTTGTAGTGACTACGTGTTCTGTGTTACTTTCTATGTTCTGTGATGTTTATTGTCTAACATCAGTTGTATCTGCAATCTGAAACATGAGAGAAATATGTGAATTATTAGTAAGGTGTGAAGATGTGATGACAGAATGGAATTAGAATAATTGTACATATAATATAAATGTGTTTTAGTGCTCAGTGGCAGCTCCAAATCCCCTCTAAGATTCTGAAATGGTAAATGAGAATGTGAAGCAAAATAAAAAGCAGAAAGCTATAGGAATTAATCAAATGGGGGTTGCCACCCCCACACCCCCACTTAAAGGGGCCCAATCACCTATAAAGCACTTTGAATTATCACAAAAAAATAGCTTCTTCCCTTTGAAATTCATCTATACCTGCCAAAATATTGCTTTGAAACCATCTGCTTACTCCTGTAAACGAGTGTTAAAACAGTGGAGCGGGCGCAATCACAGATGGCAACATAGACAAAACGCGTGGGACTCTGTGCATCGCTGAGTCACAACACGTCAATCAGGAGATGCCCAGACAGACTCGGCTCGAAAATGTAATAAATGTTCCCACTGGCTGAAACAAAGTGTGTTGCGAGGCACCATGGAACCTCTGGTCAGGCAACCTTGTTAATGTTAATAGACACACATGGATTGTGTTTACCAACACACAAAGCCATAACAAGGTGTTAAACAGTCGTATGCAAGGTAATGAGACTATGTGCTGGGATGGTTTTGCTTGGAAACGCTTGTATAAAGCTAAAATGAGCTGATATTGTGAAAGAACAGGTATAATATTGCTCCTGATTATGTCCCTTTATGTCACCCCTTTTGGATTGTTGTGTATGATGTCCGCATAGTTTTTGCACAACACAGCGAGACATAAAAAGTGATGGATGGATACGTTGGTTGATGTTAAGATGACAAGAAACAACAAGTATATGAAGTTCATATATTAAGGACAGTACAGAACACAGTAAAGTTTTAGTTATTGAATAGCCTTTTATGGCTATGACGATTATTAGACAGTTTCTTTCGGCCAGTTTAGACCCATCTTGGCTAGATGGAAATGTAGACCAGATTCTATACTTGCACCAAGCTTAGACTCCAAATTAAGTGCACATATGGTGTGGTGACTAAAATGTACTCTCAGATTTATTTAATATTTCCATCACCCTGGACCTTGGTGGCTATAATTCATCCATTGGTTGTCCTGTATCATGACTGAGACGGGCCAGTCATGCATGCTACTTAAGGGAAACTATCAAACTAGGGTCACACATAATGAAAGGAAAAACCCAAAAATTCTGAACAGTTAAACTGGATAATTTACTGCGATGGAAAGACCAAATGGCAAATGACATTTTGGTGGCTAAATAACATCTTCATATAATGCAGATAATTACCCAGAATACCAGACATGTCTAGTGTATTATCTTATCACTTACAGTGCTAACCCCATTACATGGGCCGTTCATGTGTACAATGATGGAGGATTCAAGCTAGTTTCAAAGTACACATCAAGAAGTGTGTTTTATGATATTTATTAGAGCCATATTAGACCTTCTATGTATATTATGTGCAGCATATAAGACTTGTTTTTGTTCAACCCACTCCTTGTTTGAGCAGGCGCCTGCAAACACATAATTGGTTCACTTGTCCATGATGTTGTATGGATGCAACTTGTGTAAGGAATACCAGCTCATTGTTAACTTAAGTTACAATGCTAAAGTTTGTATTCTCAAAGTCACGCTCTTGTTCAAGCAAGTTCGTGGCATTTGTGTCACACAGCCACAACAGACAAATTTGGCAACTTAGGTAACCATTTTTATTCTTCAGTAGCATCCAAATAATATAAAAATGTCAATACATAAAATGTGTCCTCAGTGGAGAGTGGCCAAAAGGAATCTGTCTGGCACATAATTGTATCCGCCAAAACAGAGTTTTGGGGATACTATGTTTTCAGTTGGACACCGCTGCCGCCGCGTAGGTGTCCGGAGAACTCCTCTGTAACCGCTGGGCGTGTGCCCCCCCCCCCCCCAGCTGACTAAACATCACTGGAACCCCCCATCCCCATTAGTGGTCGCCCTGATGAGATAAACACCTTTACCCTAATGAGATTAACAGATTAGGACCTGGCATGTACAAATAAGGGGCCCAGTCACCATGGCTAGGAGATAATGCAATAAGTTCCCA
This sequence comes from Sipunculus nudus, assembly GCA_026874595.1. Lineage (NCBI taxonomy): Eukaryota > Metazoa > Annelida > Sipuncula > Golfingiida > Sipunculidae > Sipunculus > Sipunculus nudus. The sequence goes on from CM049319.1 coordinate 209,207, forward strand.
GGCATCATGGAACAAAGGCTTGTTTTGTGTGATACGTCAGAAGGTAACGCAGAGGTTTGAATGTATACAAATGATTAAACTCACAAAAGCAGTAAAGTTATAATAAAAATTAAAATATTCATATTATTGAGCACATCTGCAAATGGGAGAGAGAAGCCAATTGAACTCATTTAGTGTGACATGATATAACAAGAATATACATCGTGACCACGACAGGTCCATTGCATTGTTGTCTCGTCCCAAGACGTATGATTCCGATCCGCTCTGCTCCTCTCCATCAACGTCTTGTAATCAAGGAAAACGCCTCGTAAGGTTCCAAATAGGAGACCCCTTTGGAATTGTATAATTGACATTTCAAGCTGTGTCAACATAAAATAATTACCTTTTTGTTGTCTTTGGATGTTTTATGAAACATCTGCAAAGTAGTGGCACCAAAATAATGCTCAATAGCCCTACTTATTGATAATTTTGCCAAGAGCTGATGTGTTTACATAGAGAACAAGCCGCCATGATAACATGAAGTGACCCACAGTCCTTTGCAACAGGATTTAGACTGGGAACCCGCTATGATCTTATCGCTGTTTGAACTGGAAAAAGCAGGCGATAATAGTTGTCGGTGCAGGGTACCAGTTCATCAACGTCAGCTCATTACAAATTCTTGTATATTGTTATGTTGGAGCCTTGCTTCTGTTGAGCAAAATATAAATAAAACTGTCTCCTCTCAGTCCCTATTTTAACTCCTACTTTTCCCTACATAGATGTCCCTACACTTAACTCTTCTAACATAAACAACTACTAAACATGACTGTCACCCCTAACTTAACGTGAAAACTTTACAACGGATATATCCTATAAAACCATACGATGGGTTTACGCTCGCCACTTGATTTCACTCATCAAGAAATTAGATCCCGGTCATTACAGGTGACATTTCCAGGTTCTTTTAAGGACGTGTATTAAAATACCAGACAATCATACACCCAGATCAATAGAAACTATGAGACATCAGGTTAAATTCACAAATATAATTCAAGACAATACTTACAGAGATGTAGATGTGTGTGTGCGTTGATGTGTCAATACGACAGTCCTTCACATTAAAAATACAGGATATTTACTGAGTCCGTGGTTTGTATAAAAAAAATAAAGTCCAGTTCCTTCAGAGATCTCTGGTTACTGTTTTGTGTAGAATCTAGCGTATGGTTAGCACCATATAGATCTAGTCTTTCTGAGCTTAGCGATCTTCAACTGATCTTGCTTGTCAGCGACCCGGGTAGGTTTACGTTCACATGAATGCAATAGCGCTCTTTGTTTACGTAGAGCTTAGAGTCCTTGACCTTGCTCGTGTAGTAATGGTTTCACGGCTTACGGCGGTTATGTATCTAGGTCAAGCTGAAATAGGCCGGCAGGTGGCGAGCGCTCTTTCACTTTATCGCCAATACGAAGCTCTGTCGGCCGCACGGCTGAGTTCTCATGAGCTGGGTCCTTGCCTCATGTAGAAGCTTGCTTCTATGCCGTTCCTGGCGTTTCAATGTTCTTATTCCCGTGCGTGCGTGCTGCCACCTCAAGCTTCAAGACCCAACTGAACCAACATTCAGCGTCTCTTCTTGAAGTCTGACGTCACAATCGCCAGTTCACTGTGTACGGCAATCCGGTTCTCTGATTGGCTTCTTTCTCAAGTGTCCCATATAAGGATATATGTGACCTAGTTTGACTGTTAGCGTCACCATGGCGACCCACATACCAAATGTAATAATTACACACGATGCGTGACACGGATAAATCAGCTGATAGCCGATGGGATTCCATACAAGAATACACAATATATATATACAATCAAGACCTGTCAACGCTTTAGGATGACGCTTCACGTCAATATCAATAGAGAACTGACTTCGTTAAACTATGATACAAAACACCGTACATATTGTCACCTATTGTCTGGTGACATCACCCCCTCCTTTTAAAGAAAATACACAGTATTTTCTCGATACATCGTATCGTTCTATCTCACAGGGTCCAGCTAAACATATTTACATATAGCAATACATAAAAGTCATGTAACAAGTGGTCATTAGTACATGCCCACGGTCTATGACACAGGGCAAAATCCTGTACATGTTTAGACTTACCTGGCTAGACATTAAGCTCATTACATCCTAACACTCAGGCAGTCTGCTAAGAAAATCAGGTCCATGGTTTAGTTTACCTGACACTGCTTCAATATCAAATCTAAACTCTTGTAGAACCAGTGCCCATCTCATTACTCTCTTATTAGCACATTTTGATTTGCTAATACACTTTAATGGTTTGTGGTCGGTCTGAATGGTGAACGGTCTACAAGCCAGGTACATCTCAAATTTCTGTACAGACCATACAATTGCTAATGACTCTTTCTCGATGGTGGAGTAATTTCTCTCCCTGGGCAATAGTTTACGACTGGCATAAGCTACTGGGTGCATGATCCCCTCGTGTCTTTGCATCAGGATACAGCCAATACCCACATCAGATGCATCACATTTCAAATAAAATCGTTTACTGAAATCAGGTAGCTTCAGTATGGGAGGGTCTGACAGTTTAGCTTTTAGAGAACAGTACGCGTTCTCGTGTACGGGTTTCCAGTCTAGTTTGTTAGGTTGACCTTTACGCGTTAAATCAGTCAAGGGCACCGCTATTTCCGCATAGTTTGGCACAAATTTTCGATAGTACCCTGTAAGACCTAGGAATGCTCGCAAAGCCTTCTTTGTCTTAGGTCTATCAGTGCTCTGTATTCTCTTGAGCAAAACTGGATTAGTGGCCAAGTTGCCCGTGCCTACAAGGTGTCCCAAAAACTCTAGGCCCATATTGCCTAAGCAGACTGAGTATTTCACGGCGCTGACACTTGCCTAGGTCAGCATTTACCTGAACATCTCGCTCAGTCTGGCGGCACGCATACGACGGTAACGACTTGTGGGCATCCTCATCAATCCCTTCTGGGTTTAACTCTCCGAACACGGGAGGCTCTGTTTCCCCGTCTACACCGTCAGGATCATGTATAGAATCAGGTGCGCCCTTGGCTACCGCTGCCAGAATATGCTGGGGCTCGTTTCTAGCATGGTACTGTTTCAGCATATTCACGTGGAAGGTTTTAACCTTATCGCCAATCTTAATCCGATAGTCTAAGTCCCCAACCCTGTTTACAATAGTATAGGGGCCTTTCCACTGTACCATTAATTTGTTCCGCTCCGTCGGGAGTAACAACAAAACTTTGTCTCCGGCCTCAAACCTGCGCGTGCATTTACCTCTATCATATAACAGTTTGTGTCTGTTCGCTGATTTGTTCAACGCCTCTCTAGCTAACGTGCACGTGTCGCTTAGTTTGTCTTGTAGGTCCAGGAAGTATTGGTACGTGGTTTTAGTCTCGACGCTAGTATCTCGCTTGGTCCACAGATCCCTTAGAATCCGCATCGGTCCTCTAACGCTCTCATGTGGCGCTTCTCGGTACGCAATAAGCACGGCGCTGAGGTACCGATCCCAATCTCGCGGTCTTTCCTCGCACATCCGTTTCAACATTAACTTTAACGTTCCATTGAATCTCTCCACCATTCCGTTGCACATAGGATGGTAAGGAGTAGTGGTGAGCTGTCTTACAGACAAAACACGGCTAACTTCTCGCATGAGGTCTGACGTAAATTGTGTTCCCATGTCAGTAAGCACCTCTGACGGCACTCCTAACCGCGCATAAATATCAACTAGCGCATCAGCCACAGAGACTGTATCTATGTTCTTTAAAGCAACAGCCTCCGGATATCTAGTGGCATAATCCATAACGGTCAGAATATACCTGTGACCTCTCTCAGACGCTGGATGGATCGGCCCAACCAGATCCATCGAAATTCTACGCCAGGGCTCATCAATTAATGGCATCTGGCCTAACGTAGCTCCAGGCACCTTGCCTTTCGGTATGGTTTTCTGGCAAATGGGACAGGACTTGCAAAACTCAGCAATGTCATTATACATCCCTTTCCAGAAAAACTGAGTTCTCACGCGGTCGTGCGTTTTGTCTATGCCCTGATGGCCCGCCATAACCGCTTCGTGGCCCATCCTCATTACGTCGTACCGTAACGTCTGAGGTACCACCACTCGAGATCCATCTTGATCTCCCCGTTTATCACTCACAACCCGAACTAAATATCCGTCCTCAATTCTAAATGGACTATCATTTCTAGCCTCTCTAGCTAGCCTCCAATACGGCGCTAAAGACCCATCCTCCTCCTGCGCCTTCAAAAATTCGGCCGGACTCACATCGGCAACTGGGCTTGCAACATTCAAGCTACGCGTCGGTATCTGTTTCTCTCGTGCAGCGCTCCGTGTCTCCACCGCGGACGACACCTCCTTTTGAGACTCTACACCGTCACACACTATGCCTGAGGACCGCTCAGACTTCCACGTCAGGTCCGGATCATACGGATCACGCGCTCCCGCTACGTTACCTAGCGCTAAATCACATACAGCATCCCCGACCACCATTGCCTCGATAGTACCGACAAAGTACGCACAGTCCACATTAATCCTAGCCGTAGGAAATTGTCTTACAGACCCGTCGAACAACCTACACTCGACCTGGTGTCCGGTGAACTGATTCGGCTCCACGTACGACTCACGTATTCCTGCCGAGGAACATCCCGAATCCCGCAGCACCCTCGCTGACTTACCATTCACCAGCCCTTCACACACAGGTAACGAGATTCCGCCTTCTGTCTGGGCAGCAAATCCTAACGACTGACTCGGACTCTCTACTTCCGGTTTCACCGCACCGACTGTCTCCGTTTCCGCCTCGACTACTGCCATTGACATAGTCTCCGGTTTCTGTTTTGGGTTATACGGGGGGCTAAAATTAGTCCTATACCTCTGCTGATCGCCAGCAGCACGCCCTACTTGAGGGGAAGACCTAGGCCTCGACCGGGCACTAGTCTTACATTCCCGCGCCTTATGTCCCAGTTCATTACATAAATAACATCTGATGCCTCCTGATGGCTTAAATGTCTGACCGCCCGGACTGCGCTCAACCTCTCGATTCTCTCTAGGCTGAGATACCGGTTGCGCTGGACGCGGCACATTATTGCCATAACGAGGACCTGCTGTAAGGCTGTGTACACCGTGAGCCTCCGTATAACTCTCGGCTAAGTCTACCATACTATCAAAGTCACGACACCGTCTCTCTTTCAAAAACATAGAGAGATCCCTACTACAGCAGTTTACGAACTGCTCACACATCAACAGGTTAACTACCCCGTCGTAGTCACCTCCGACCCCTGCCATCCCTATCCAATGGTCTAGGTATCCACTCAGTCTCACCGCAAACTGACTCGGCGTTTCGCCTCGCTCAGGCCTACAAGTCCGAAACTTGTGTCGATAACCCTCTTCGGTCATTTGGTATCGCTTTAACAAGGCTATCTTTAACTTATCGTAATCCATGGCCTCACTAACCGATAACTGTGTGTAAGTCCCTAGCGCCTTACCCCGCAGTAACGGACTCAGGTGTAACGCCCAATTCTCCCTATCATAGCCTTGACATACAGCTAATCGTTCTAATCGCTCAAGAAACGCATCTAGCTGATCGTGAGCCTCATACAAAGGTGGAAGCTGGATTTTCGGGAATACATCCCTACTTCTCTCTTCTTTAACCCCAGAGTCAGACTTTAACCTTAGAACCTCTAATTCGTGGGCTCTAGCCTCTCGCTCGCGCTCTAATTCCCGCTGCTCACGCTCTAATTCCCGCTGTTCCTTCTCTATTTCACGTTGCCTAGCTCTTTCCTCACGTTCCTCATCCGCACGCCGTCTAGCCTCAACAAAATCTTGTAAAGCCTGGTCCTTAAGCCCCAAGGCCTGTCCGCATCTAACAAGTGACTCTAACGTTTCCATGGTAACGCTCTAACCTAGTAAGATTCCAGTATCTAGTAATATCCGTCTTAAAAATCCGTAAATACGTTCTGTTAAAGCCAACCTAACGAACCGGCGGTATCCGTACAATAACACTACGGTAGCTCTACGCATCAAAATCTACTTATACGGACGGACGGACGGAAGGTCGGACGAAGGGTCAGACGGATGGACGGATGGATATCAAGATATCAATAAACACCATGCACCTATGATTACCATGCCAATCGGGAGGGGTAAACTTACCTGTCAAGAGACCCTACCACGTGACCAATCACAAACTAGTGTAGAAAAAATTATACCAGGGCGTATCTAACAACATCAAAAATTTTCACTCTAATCTGGGTTTATATCAACCCAATAATGATATCCAGGTATCACTGAACTAGCATTACTCACAAAACATGCATGTGTTCTAGCCAAATCTAAAAGGTATATGCCGATCTTGAAACAATGTTGTGCTTCAGGTAATATTCTCACTGAATAAATATTAACTCCTAACAGTGGGGTAATTTCATTGTGCAAGTATACACTACAACATCAGTTTGGTGTCATTTCCAATTATTAATTCAGATCAACTCTAGTTTGAGTATATGAATGTCTGGTTTCAGTACTGTTTTCTCAGTTCAAAACTTCTGAAACTTACTGTAATTAGCCAGTTTTTTTTTTAAGGCTAATTATATCCTGGCACGCTCGCCATACAATGTCACCCCTAACTTAACGTGAAAACTTTACAACGGATATATCCTATAAAACCATACGATGGGTTTACGCTCGCCACTTGATTTCACTCATCAAGAAATTAGATCCCGGTCATTACAGGTGACATTTCCAGGTTCTTTTAAGGACGTGTATTAAAATACCAGACAATCATACACCCAGATCAATAGAAACTATGAGACATCAGGTTAAATTCACAAATATAATTCAAGACAATACTTACAGAGATGTAGATGTGTGTGTGCGTTGATGTGTCAATACGACAGTCCTTCACATTAAAAATACAGGATATTTACTGAGTCCGTGGTTTGTATAAAAAAAATAAAGTCCAGTTCCTTCAGAGATCTCTGGTTACTGTTTTGTGTAGAATCTAGCGTATGGTTAGCACCATATAGATCTAGTCTTTCTGAGCTTAGCGATCTTCAACTGATCTTGCTTGTCAGCGACCCGGGTAGGTTTACGTTCACATTAATGCAATAGCGCTCTTTGTTTACGTAGAGCTTACAGTCCTTGACCTTGCTCGTGTAGTAATGGTTTCACGGCTTACGGCGGTTATGTATCTAGGTCAAGCTGAAATAGGCCGGCAGGTGGCGAGCGCTCTTTCACTTTATCGCCAATACGAAGCTCTGTCGGCAGCACGGCTGAGTTCTCATGAGCTGGGTCCTTGCCTCATGTAGAAGCTTGCTTCTATGCCGTTCCTGGCGTTTCAATGTTCTTATTCCCGTGCGTGCGTGCTGCCACCTCAAGCTTCAAGACCCAACTGAACCAACATTCAGCGTCTCTTCTTGAAGTCTGACGTCACAATCGCCTGTTCACTGTGTACGGCAATCCGGTTCTCTGATTGGCTTCTTTCTCAAGTGTCCCATATAAGGATATATGTGACCTAGTTTGACTGTTAGCGTCACCATGGCGACCCACATACCAAATGTAATAATTACACACGATGCGTGACACGGATAAATCAGCTGATAGCCGATGGGATTCCATACAAGAATACACAATATATATATACAATCAAGACCTGTCAACGCTTTAGGATGACGCTTCACGTCAATATCAATAGAGAACAGACTTCGTTAAACTATGATACAAAACACCGTACATATTGTCACCTATTGTCTGGTGACAATGACAAGTCGCTTCAATCAGGAATCCAACCTACAGTCTCTAGACTAGGAACCCTACATGCTACTAAGTGAGCTGTGAAGACGAGATACCAGCAAGAGTGAGTTTTGTTCATTTATATCTGCAAATGAAGCGCCATCTATTGCGAAAATGGGAAATCATTTACTATTTGAACAGGAGTATTAACCTTAAGGTGGGGACTCCGCCCCCACACCCCCTTTCAGACAGGGAACCCAGGTTCCCCGGACCCCTCCTTCTCTAATATAATTAACTCCAGTTATGAGCAAAATGAAATACGGGAATTCTCAGGAAGCTAATATGTATCGGCCTTTTTCAGGAAACAATTTATTATGCGACACTCGTTGTGCATAAGGTACTGGCAGTAGGCTGAAGCCCAGTGTCTATAGTTCTGCCGTTATGTTTAAATCACCGTGGGCTTACAAGGATCGTTAGGGATAATGTTTCATTTATATATTAGGGTAAGAATGTGGTAAAGTTGCAAGAAAGACCCATTTACTACAAAAGACACAAACGGATGCATTTTGATGTGTATATTTAGTAGTTTTAAGAGTTTTTTTATGCCTTCTACCAGTGTCTACCATTTCACCATTACGAGGCCTAACTGTACAGACCATTCCCACAACTGTAATCGTATCATAGTTGTGGATCCGCAACAAATTGCATTGGTACATCACAGGTCCACAAGAATTCCAAACAGAATGGTTTCATCCACAGGCGCTTGAATCGCTATTTGTGTTGATATTGGCTTAAATAGTGTTCAATTTACCTTAACAGCAATCCCCTGCCGTTTAATGAGCTTTAAACCATGATATATCGCTTGCCGGTACTTGTTTATTTAATAAATACACAAGGCCGGCATCCAAGTGTGCGGACGGGTAGGCGATAACACAAGAAATCAATTGAAATTCCCAAATATTTCAAAGATTTTCGAGGGAAGAAACTTACAGTCGTTAAATGGCCAGTTCTTCTTTCTATAAAAGCATCAACAATTCCAATACACACAGTGTACCACTTGTAATGAGCTCTTATTTGTAACTAGTCTGCATCCATTAAGCAGCTGTTACCCCAAACAAGGAAATCCCCATGTATCTTGGTCAGCAGTAAGGATTCCCCCCTGGAACCTAACACCTGATTGGTTGATAATGATGGAAATAGTAATCTGGGATTAATCTGTCTGTTTGTCGCTTAATGGATACAGACTCGTCCGCAGACTTGGATGCCGGCCTTGTGTATCTATTATATAAACAAGTACCGGCAAACAATATAACATGGTTTACAGCTCATTAAACGGTAGGGGATCGTTGTTAAGGTAAATTGAACACTATTTAAGCCAATATCAACACAAATAGCGATTCAAGCGCCTGTGTTTCATCTCTCTTCAGCGTGCGTGGACACCACTAAATATAACATTACACGGCTATGTATTCCAGGAAGCACATAACTAAAATATATTACCAATAATGCTGTAGGAGGCGGTTTCTCGTCTGGAAATGCCAATTTTAATGACAACAGTTGTCGAACAGCAGCCCATGGAATTGTGATCGGTAGAGACTAAATTCGGAAAGTCGGGAGTCGGATATCGGATATCGCATGCAAACTAAAGTGACACATCCATCTTGGATGTCATGAATATACACGTTATACCAGGAAACAGAAAAATAAAAAGTGAAAGATTCCGCTTTATGTTTGATTCATTAATTAAAAAATAATGGCAGAGATAATAAAAGAATGTATTTGCAGTGTACATCTGATTAGGAAAAATAATAATACTGTGACAAATTAACATCCCCGTTTCCTTAAATGGGGCTGCTACCCGACTGCAGTCCGGGTTAATACGTTGTGGAGGTAGAATATGCCTGTCTGCCTCTATTCTCTAACTGGGCACAGGATTTAAAACGTAAACTATTTCGTATAACCAGTGTTTATTACCGTATTCTGAATGGTCTCATAAAAGGCTAATTTACTCATCGGTCGTATATATACCTTGACCGGACCCAAATCGTCCCAGATTATAGACGGCACAAAGCTTGTATTTTCAAACTTTGACGTGTTTTGTGCTCCTGTAACTGTGTAACTGATGTACATTATTTTTGTAGTATTCCATCCAACTGTCTATAAGTTTCCAAACGGTCTAAAAATAGAATATGTTTCCAGTCTCAAACGGGCTCTTTTGTACCAATGGAATAAATGTAGTTTGTTGATGACAATATTCTATAACCCTTGAAAGAGTTGAGCATTGATGGTAAATATACTGTGAAAAATGTATAATTTTAATTTGATTTTAAGGACGACGATAGGTTTTAAGCGGCTTAGGCCTACTATTTTGCGCACTGAAGACTTGTCCAGTAATTGAACCCTTAAATAAATGTTACACGCAAATAACTTATTTACCTTTAACGAAAACTAATCTACCCATTCATAGAAAAAAAAATCATCAGCACTTTAATTATTTTACATTTTTGGTAAATATATGTTTTTATTAACCAAATTGATACCATACTAAACCAAGCCTCATCATATATGGTATTAAATAAACAATTTAATAAACATGGACAATATTTATTGAAAGATATAATCAGAAAAAAATTAGTAAATACTTGTGCCTTTACCGGTTATTACTGTAGTAAATTGAATCCCCTTATTATTGTTAGCAAACATATTTGAATGTTAATCGATCGATGGCGTGTCGGTTGGAATTTAACTAATTAATTTAACTTGGAATAGGCATGTATAGTTGGACGACAGAGTAATGCAAAAAAACGATTGACTTTGTTTTAGATCATAGTTCTGCTTATCGACGCTATATATATAATGACCTGCCTTACACGCCCCATCCGAGTGTCATGCGTCTGTATCAGCAGTAGGTGTAAATGATATATGGAATATCAACTACCGGTATGTAAATGATACTATCTTTAAACATATATTAGTTTCTCCACACCGTCGCGGTATTGGTTTTATAGTTCTCATTGACGTTAACGCAGCTGAATGACGTATACGTAGAATAACTTTTAATGACCGTTGAACCGACTGATATCATTAATATGAATTGTGTGTTTATTGTACACTGTATTGACAATAAATGATAGCCAATGATAGTAATAAGAATTGAACGTAATTAAATAATTATGTGACGCTTAAATGTTATACATTATTATTATATTGAAAATCATCCAAATATGTTCATGTTTTGAAGGTTAATCGTGTTAAGCGCTGATGTGATATTATATGCATGGAAAGTCGTCCTAATATGTTACCTGTTCATGCGTTTCACGTTAATCGTGTAAAGCGCCATCCTGCAACGAGAGTCTAATATAATTGTATGCGGATACTATATGTTTTCAGTTGCACGCCCCCGCCACCGCCGCATGGGTTTCCGGTTTCCACTGGGTAGATTTTTTTTTTAATTCGGAATTATGATCGGGTCATATGTGAACTTCTGCGCCCTCAGTTTTGGTTGACCTCTGACCTTTCCTCTCTGCCAAGCGTCCACTGATTTGTGCCTCTGTTTCCACACACCTGCAACCATTTTTGCACAGCGTAATTAACTGTTCATCTGAATGGGAATAAAATCACTCATATCTCGGTAGTGGTTACACTTATCTGCCTAAAATTTTGCAATTGTATACAACTGGGATTACTTTCAGGATTTTGTGGCAGGTGGCGCTGTGTTCCCTGAAAGATTGCAGGCAAACAACTATTTAGCGCCCCTCTCGGACAGCCAGTCCAGCCCATTGATTCAATACAGCTGCCTGTGAACTGAACATTATCAGAGCATTGCCGCATATCGCTTTTTGATCATACTCTGTTGAGTTGAAATAAAAATGGTTGCATTAATATGAAAAGGCTTTTGGAAATGACATATCGCATTAGAACTTGATCATGTAGGCCTACGTGTCAGCGGACTCGCATAATAATTCAGGGCAAAGCTACAGTTGGTCTTTCTCTTACGGATTAAAGTCACGTAAATCCTCCTTGCAGCATACCAACAATTAATTGCAGCCTCCTATTTGTTCAACTTTATCACATTAAATTATTATATTCACAGCGTATATATAAGCTGATATAGTGGGGATGGTCAGCCAAAATTGTGCTAATGACCATCTGGCTGAATCACGTTTGCCTGTACTGTATAAGTGGGCTTCCGGCTGTGCCAGCCTATGGTTTTTTCTCCTCCATTGACATGAGAGACTGCATGTGCGATATGATCCCACTATATCGGATCCAACCTGGCATCAGACTCGGCATCCCACACTCAACTACCCACATTCGTGTTTTAGTCAGAACGATCGTGAACTTCCGGCTTTGTCAATTGTAGACTTGTGTAGTACTCATCCCCAAGTTCCTAAATTTGTTTCGAAATATATAATTAAACTTTTCAGTTCTTATGCATGTTCTCCATAGAAAGAATAGTGTACAGAATATAGAATTATATAAATAAAATGAATCCCCTCGTAAATAAGGGGTAGGGGTGGGGTGGGGGGGTCCTATATTTTGAGTACAAATCAATTACAAGAGTACAGGTTCACATCAGTAAGTCACCATTGATATTTTACTGGTTAACGTGAAACGTTGTACAAGTGGTTCATGAGTGTTTTACACCACACTAAATAATGAAAGTTATACGTCCATGCACAAAATATCAAAATCGAAATTACTAATTTCGATAAAAAAATGAAGGTTAATGTTATGATAATATATTAATTTTTTCAACACTGCTATGTATTTGAAGAAAAAGGAAAAGTATAAATTGATGACTTCTTATTAAAAAATTAATTTATTTTTTATTATTTAATATTTACTTTTTTAGTTTTTTTTTAATGGAATGATTATAAGCGTGGTTTTTATATGCTTGGAGGTTGAATAGATGGTAATGGTAAATGGTGGCAATCAAAGGTATTGTGTCTCATATACTGGTAGCACAAATTTAGGCACTGTCTTCTGTAACATACTCCCTTATACATGTTGTATTTAAAAGTCATGACCCATTAAAGTTGATTTTCAGCAAACAAAAAAGGGAACACTGAAAAGTGTTTCTTCTTTTGAAAACTAATTATACGTCTGCATACCAAATCAACAGAGAAGTAACAGACTAGATAGAAAAACTCTTTAATTCAGGTACCAATCATCATTAACACTACATCTTAATTTGATCGAAATTATTTTGTTTATGTAAAATAAAAATAGTATAAAGATTGACTTAAAGAATTAAATGGTTAATGAATGTAAAAATTAATGGACATCTTGCAAATAATTTACAAATATTTCCTTACATTTGATGGACAGAATCCAACAAAATAGTGTTAATAACAGTTATAGTTTATAAATCTTTAATATGGTACGTTTGAAATATGCACATATGTGTGATATATCTGGTAGGAGAGAAAAGGAATAAGAAGCAATTTTGTTTAACAAAACCACGTGCCTGATTTTGCTTGCATTTTTATTTATTTTAAAATATATATTAAACCTTTCTTATATTAATTTTTGAAACTTATTGAAACAAAAAAAATATTCTTAATATAGTGAACGCCTAAAATTGAAACGTCCCATTTTCATCTTTGAATATTTAGTTGATAGGTTTTGTTGTCATAATGAAATGTAAAATTTCAAATTTCAAATATGTTAATGAAAGTGGCCGAGCAGTAAGTATTTTCATTAAACTAAGGTCTCAAACATATTTCACACTGTATTAGACTGATGATTCTGTTTCTTTTAGCTCATAAATTGTTGTAATATTAGATTATGATTATATTAGGAACTACATTATCTATTCTATACTAAGAGTAGGTACACACTACATCAAGTAGTGGTTAGTCAGCCAGTCATGCTAGCTACAAGATGTGTGCTCTGTACAATCAGCCTGTAATACAGAATAAAACTGTATTATAAACAAGGACTCATTATTACTTCATGGTGAAAGCCCCAGAAGGCAAAGTTCATACAACAACAGCCACAGATCGGTCAATACCATGCATGGACAAAGTTTGGTACTGATATTTTTTAAATAGACAACACATCATACTTGTTGATCACAGACTATCATTCAAAATATCTAGTTGTCTACAAGCTCACTAGTACCACTAGTCATGCTATTGCAAAATTAGCATCAGAAACATTTGCACTTTTAGGAGCACCCACAGAGATAGTCTCAGATAATGTACCTCAGTTTATAGGCCAACCATTCCAACAGATGTGCCAAAAGTGGAATATTAGTCATGTTACATCATCACCACGATATCCACAGGCCAATGACATGGCCGAAAGAATGGTACAGACTGTTAAAGCGATAATAAAGAAATGCCAAAAAGAGCGAAAAGATATTGATATAGCTCTATTACATCTAAGAGCCACACCTATATTTGATTCCACTTTGCCATCACCAGCGGAAATCATGTTTGGCAGACAAGTTCGCACAACACTGCCAAGTAATATATCCACTTCGCTATCAAAGCAAGGGACACATTTTGAAAGACTACAGGAGAAGAGGCAGATGATGAAAGACCAGTATGATAAACATGTCAGACGTGAGCTAACACCTCATCACGAAGGACAGAATGTACGAGTTTTTAACAATAACAGTGAAACATGGCACCCTGCCCAGGTGCAGATCGAAAGTTCTAAGTGCACCACGATCGTACATTGTATCTACACCAGATGGAGGATCACTACGACGCAACAGATCGCCATTAAGAACTGTCAGTGAAGATCAACACACAACCGTGTCTCCATCTTCCCATAAAAGAGTAACGTTCGAAGACAAAAAAAAAATCAAACAAACAGAGATAATGGGCAGGAACATTCAGTAGTGAGAACAAGATATGGGAGAGTAGTAAAACCACCAAACAGATATAGACCAGATAGTTAGATTTACACAAGAAGAGATTTACTAGGTTTAGAATAGAATAGATTTCCCCATATAACCAATGTAGAAACACTCATTGAATGTATAGTTGCTACTTATATAATCCATATCCTATACATGTGTAATCATAGATCAATAGTCAGATATACTCATTAAACCAGATACTGAAAGTAAGAGTAGGAAAAATTAAAATACACCTTCATTTTATATGTTTCATTTAATGTTCTTGGTAGTTCCATTAGTTATCAAAAGGTAAATTATTTTATCCTATTTTATTTAGCTTGAGAAGGGGAGATGTTGTAATATTAGATTATGATTATATTAGGAACTACATTATCTATACTAAGAGTAGGTACACACTACATCAAGTAGTTGTTAGTCAGCCAGTCATGCTAGCTACAAGATGTGTGCTCTGTACAATCAGCCTGTAATACAGAATAAAACTGTATTATAAACAAGGACTCATTATTACTTCATAAATGACTATCATTCTGACTTGGTCTCTGAACATATAAATAAACTTTATAACTTAATTATAAAACTGTGATAATGTGCATTGATAGCAAAACTTAGATAGGTTAGAGGACCTGCTATTAAATTTGAAGGCTATATGATACTTTTTTGGCACTCCTGTTTCACATATACAATTTATCATCATGCAGGGCATATTGTATACTATATGGCAACTGGGAACGCATCTTCCAAAATCCTCCCATCCATTTGACCAATATACGTACCTCAGTATGAACCATTTGAATTAAGACATTATCTGAATGATACCCGAAGCGCAGTAATGCAAGATTTCCAAGTAAAATCCTGTCCACGGTTAAAACATTGAAAGATTCCTCATGCAATGAATCTTTGCAGAGGTTCTATCATATATATATAAACTTAACAAATTTTTGGGGAAAAAATCTTGTTGGGCATATGAAATAGTCGAAGATCGTATATTCTATGCAGAGCAACAAAAAATTAATTTAGCGCCAGGAGAGCCAGAAATAAAGTTGAAGGGTGATGAATGACTAATTCTCAACCATAGCGTTCGTCATAAATCTTTCTTTTTAACTACTGTAACCGTTAGCTGTGAGATTCTAATATTTAAGCCCTTTTGTCTGGAAATTTATGTAACAAATATTATTTTTACACACATGCCGAATAAAATGGGTTATAATTTAGTATAGCTCTTTTCCATTGTGTTCAACTGTGAAAGAGTCTATAAAACGTTTATGAGTTTTAATGATATAATATGGTAAACTTATATTCACTGCCCGATCATTTATATCAAACAACGTAAAACGGTCACTAAATTGAAAATGTGATAGAATTTTCTTCAGCTATACACCTGTCCCAATCATTCAATCGCCATGCATGTTGTTCAGAATTGTCTCGGAAACTTTGCTTAAAAGCTAACACAAGGATTTGATTATATGCATGCCTTTAAATATCCGGCCATGTTTACATTTTTCAAAACATATGGCGCCCAACTTTAGGTTACAGCCTCTTTAATTTTACATATGTGCTGCCACTTGACTACCCAGGACTAAAGAAGAGATTGCAAATTAACGGAAAGCCAGCGCCTCAGTAACAGAAAGAGGACAACCATTACAGAAGTGTATTCAGATGTCTTCGTTCTATATAAAAACAGTAGTCTGACTAATTTCGGATGTTGATTCGGATCCACCTAAACAACAAAGACACTGGTTTCTTTTCCATGCCTTTACATGCCTTAAAATTTGGTCTGAAACCCTCAAGATAAAGGTTGCGGCGATAGGACCCCCTGCCCCCCCCCCCCCCCGGGATCCGCTTCTACACAGGAAAAAAAGGTCCTCGTGCAATTTGGTGTGCAGTCAATATAGTGTCCTCTTGAGTTCAGTTATATAAACACACACACACACACATATATATATCGAGAATAAAAAATAAACTTCAAATTTTTCAATATTAAGTTATAATAATCTAATTGTTCCAAAATACTAAACAATGAAAAGTACTGAACTAAAAAGTAGCCTGTTTCAGTCTCATGGAATACCCATTACCAGTCAAATATGCATAAAACCCTATGACAGATATTAGGTTGCAATAAAACACACAAGAGGTTATTTTATATAACATTTGAATTCTCTCTCTATTTTATTACTCATATGAGGACGTCAGCCCCTCTGACAAAAGGAAAATTAAAATATAAATTATTTAATTTCAAACTTAATTATGTGTAGCAGCTATACTATATAATTTTGCAAAACGCCACAAAATTCCATATTTTTTAAAATTTTCAATTCATCTAAAATTCATTGTTTAAAACATTTTGCCGTTAAAATGAATTTAAATAAAACACAAATAAATTGTCCTAAACCTTTATCGTTTATATGGAATATGCAACTCAATTCAGCGCTTCAAGGTAATTTAGGTAAAATGGTAGTTCTAGTCGCATTTTATGTAAAACATTTTTAAATAACATTTTAAAAATCTATATACGTACTCATTCTTTTTTTGTACGTATAGGTTATCTAGGCCCAGGCCTATCATCTATATACAGTCGATGAGTAAAATTGAGGGATTTTTTATGCCTTTTGGATGGACTTCCCAGCAATATTTTTAAATATCATATTTATGAATAACTTTAATAGAAAATTCCATCAAACATAATGATGACTAGTTGTGTACCTAACTTTATAATTCCAGGAATACTATATAAATTATCCCTGTGTATTGTACTACAGATGTAATATAGGCTACATCTTTAAATTTTCATGTGATAAGTTAAGGCCAAAATAAAAAAAAAGGTATGGTTCTCAGGCACTTTTTTTCAGAAATCAATGCGGGCGGGCGCTTTTTTTATTTTAAATTTGTTGGTATGTTTCGATAAAAATGTCAAATGATAAGGGAAAAGCACGAAAATAACAGTTTTATTTTGCTAAACAAGTAAAAGCACTACATAAAAAAGGAAATTGTATAATTTTATCTTCTTGAAAGAAATGTCGGAGCGGCAGCAGCTCAAAATTGGAAAGTTTTTATTGAAAATCAAAATAAAAATTTTTGATGCGGGGGTTTAAAATTGATGCGGGCGGTGCCTGAGAACCATACCTTAAATTTTTTTGGCCTAATTGTATGCTAATATAACCTATATATTTTTATATATATTTAATATATGCCTAATTAATTGTATCAATAAGTAATTAAATCTAATTATAAAAAAGCGTGTTGTTCATGCGTAACTAGTTTTCATATAGTAACATTGTATATTGTAGAACAAAATATTTGCTGACGAATCAAAATATATTTTAAAAATGTTTCCAGTGAAACCCCGTTTCAAACATGTGGAACTGGAAAAACGGTAGGTGGCATTTTAAAGGTCACGTTCTGTTATCGCCGCATGGTGAACAATCAACATGGCGGCGTTGATTGGACCGGCCCTGGTGAGATCTGGCCGTAAGTATAGACAGATAACGTATTTACAGAAACAGTTTGGAGGTTTTGTGATACTTATTTTTAAGTGCAACACAATTTGTAAACATGTTTTACTCATCAATGTACCATGTACAGTTAAAGCCTGTACGTTCCCATGTCACGCAGTTGAATATCTGACCTTGCCCGCGGCCTTGAGCGTGTTTCCTTGTTGGACTTTTCTTAAAGTGAAGGAGCAGTTCCGATACCCACCAGACTGTCCCCACTCAATAAAGGGTTTGTCAGTACATGATTGGCAAAAGTGTTACTTATTTATGTCACCATGCATTATATTTGTATGGTTTGTGTACTCTGTGATATGGAAAACTGTACTGTTAAAAATAAATAAATAAACTACACATTGTAATTTGTATTGTCACTATTGACTGTCCAAACTATAAAAATTACATAGCTCATTACCTGTATAAACAAACTCCCTAAACTACATTTACTTCTGATATTATGATTTTAATATGTTATCATGTATATTTTATCATACAAGTGATGGATTAATGGAATAAATTAACAGCGTGCTTCGTGTGACCCCCATACAACATCTGGTGTTGTTATGGGTTCATAACTGAAATGAGATTTCAGTTATGGGGATCCTCTTATGGAAAAGCGTAGCAGGGGTATATTGGGATATTTGCAAAATAAACAGAGAAAATGGAGGCAATTTAGCAAATTTCTTACCAATAATGGCTAATAAACTGTTCTGGAGTAAAAATAAATTATGTAGAAGTGCCCTTGTAAGGAAATTGTTAAGATTTCAACTCCTGTGGGTTTTTTAGCCTGCCATGCGGTCATGTTTATCTTTTGTCACATGACCCTGTCCTTGACCTTATTGATATGAGAAGAGGTGTCCTCTGATTATTGTTCCAAATAAATTATAGTAAATATTGTTTCCATAACTTCCATAGGCAAATTTGTTAAAACCTTAAATGATATAGCCATAAACTTATAAAGGACTTATTGAAGCCATATATTATCATTTACTCATAAGTATTATTCATGAAATAAGATTTTTTTAATAGATTTATTAGCAATAAATTACTCTGGTACACCAGAGGTCAAGTCACAGGTCAGGTCATGGGTGACCAGAGTTCATGCCTCAGCAACATGGCTGTGTCAGTGATGGTCTTCTGCTCTTCTCTTCATGATAAAATGCTGTTATATCATATATAACATAAACAGAAGACTCCACATGTATGGAAACTGATATATAAAGGATATATAGGTAGAGTGAACATAGTTTAAGCTGCATCTTATTCTTAATTACTCTTTTATTCTTTCCTTCTGATACATCAAAAGGACCGCTACGATATTTCGTAAGAACATACTCAAGGCTGAATATGGAGCCCGGGTCACCTGGTGTGTAATTCTCAGCCTTGTACCAAGGCAACATCTGGTGTAACAATCTAACATACCACAGGGATTATAGAAATATCCTCCTTTGATTTTTGGGCTTCGTGCGACCCTCGCACAAGTGATCACGTGAGATCACGTATTACTTGTCAGCAACAAAGTCGGTGGTCAAGTTTTGTATTTTTATGCCCCCGTTTTTGGCGGGGGCATATAATTTTTACCCATGTCCGTCATTCCGAAATCAAACAGTTGTACAGACTTTTTTTTCGCAATGCCTGCAGATATTGGCCTGATTTTTGGTGTGTGGGCAGATAATGACCATTACAGATCGAGTTTGCGTTTTGTCCCGGTTGACCTACTTTTGACCATTTTACGGCTCCTTAACTTAGAAAATTTCATGATAAATAGAAATTTTCATGACAAATACACATGTACCGACTTTTTTTTGCAATGCCTGCAGATATTGGCCTGATTTTTGGTGTATGGGCAGATATTGACCAGTTACAGATCGAGTTTGCGTTTCGTCCAAGGTGACCTACTTTTGGCTGTTTTATGGCTCCTAAACTTAAAAAATTTCATGAAAAATATAAATTTTCATGACAAGTGCACATGTACAGATTTTTTTTCGCAATGCCTGCAGATATTGGCCTAATTTTTGGTGTGTGGGCAGATAATGACCAGTTACAGATCAAGTTCTTGTTTTGTCCCAGTTGACCTACTTTTGACCATTCGACTGCTCCTGAACATAGAAAGTTTCATGAAAAATAGAAATTTTCATAACAAATGCATATGTACGGACTTTTTTTCCGCAATGCCTGCAGATACCACCCTGATTTTTTATGTGTGGGCAGATAAAGACCAGTTACAGATTGAGTTCGCGTTTCATCTCTGTTGACCTACTTTTGACCATACGACACCTCCTGAACTTAAAAAATTGTTCAAAATTTTACAAATGTTTCTAATTTGCCCCAGGCGGGGGCATTCGTGTCGTTCCGACACATTTAGTTTTGGTTATATTTCTAAGCTTTCATTTTTGAAACATGGACCCAACTATGGTTGAGTTGTGTCAGTATCAGTATCAGTGGAGGCATCTTTGATGATAACTTGGATGATAATTTTATTATTCATTTAGAAATGAGTAGACTAACGTACGTGTACCACCCATGACGCAAATTTGGTTAACATTTTCTTTACATCTGTCACATAGTACATGAGTATGAAGACCCCGACCGCATGTTAGGCCCTGGCTTCGTGTGACCACATGCGCCTGTACGCTGTGCCAACACACCAGTCTCACGAAGCCATCACAGAATCCTGCAATCTGGTTCATGTGTGCTCAAGCATAATTATCAGATCACGTGAGGGGGGTCGCAGGAAGGAACCCTCTTCGTACGACCCCCCCGTCGCAGGAAGGCCTGCCATAATTTAAATCAATAAAATAATACAATAGCAGACGTTCGGATTTGAAAAATGTTGAAGAGCTAAAAATCACTCTCCTCACATTCTTAAGGAGAGTGTTAGCTCTGGCAAGTTAAAAAGTATAATTATCATAATTTAGCACTGGAAATTGTTACTGCTGACTATTGTACTGATTTTTATAGTTTCCGAATGTATTCTTGAGTCTCTCTTGTGTAAGAAAATGGCTTCTTCTGATTGATTATGCAAGAAAGCCAAGATATAAGGATTTCAAACGCATTTCATATACAAATAATTTGCATGAATCATTAATAAATGTGTTATGCCAGTGACAAAATGATTTTTGCACAAAAGCTAATACAGTATTTTTAACGAAAGGGGGGGGGGGGGAGTTTTGGTGATACCTAAGCACTAATTTGATCAGTTAGAAATGGTTATGATTTTGTTTAAACTTTTGACAGGCGGTACACATGATTTTTAGCTCAGCTGACTATAAGTCATCTGAGCTATAGTCATGGTCCATTGTCCGTCGTCTGTCCGTCCGTCCGTCCGTCCGTCCGTAGATGTGGCACGTTTTGAAACCGTAAGACCTAGGAATCCAAAATTCACCATAATGTTAGATGTCCCCAAGATCTCCTACCAAGCCGAAAACTGGGTCTTTGCGACTTCGTTCCTTTGAGAAATTAAGGAAAAACCTCAATTTTTTATTAAAATCCTATTTTCACACTTCAGGACTGCCTCATATCAAAACCACTCATCTGTTTTTCCTCATATTTACCATAAATATTCCTCTATATAGTTCCTATGTACATGCCAGAAATTAAGTCTGTAAAGTATAAATTCTTTAAGTTGTGGGCCCAAACATATTGGACTTTGTAAAAAATCAGGAAAAATAATAACTCACTTAACATGAAAAATTTTGAAACTAGAGTCTATTTTTTCAAGTATATAACTATGTTTAATTAAGATTCAATTGTTTACCCAAAATTAGATCTGAATTTTGTAAATTTTTTAAGTTATTAGCATAAAAAAAAATCAGTACCTTAAATTTTGCCCAACTTTGACCATGGCATGTTTTTTTCCTGTAAGCACCATTGATTTAATTTTCACAGCATGTTAACATAAATATTTAGTTTGTCTAAATCTAAAATTTGGAAATAAAAGCTTGAAAATTAAGATAGTTATTGATTTTTTTTCTGTAGTCACTTGCTTTGATTACAGATGCAGGGTCCCACTCCAGGTCACTGGAAGTCAGCTATGCCAAGGTTTCTGATTTGTTACAGTCACTGGGGGAGATCCCCTGCTGTGCTGTTACAGGTGTACAGTTATTTTCATATCACCACCCCAATCACCCCCCCCCCCCCCCCCCCCGCAAACCCAACCCACCAAGTGTTATGCAGTAATTGTTATTGTTTTCACTGTATCTCCTTAATTGTAATGCTGTTTCCACTCCGATATGCAAAAACTTTCTTTGAAAAAATAATTCAAGGTGTAATCCAGAAGATGCAATGTTGTGTAATGTAGCATTTTTAAAGAAATCAATTTTCTTTTAAATGATTTTAACAAATATAAAGGAACCCATCAGTATGCTTAAATTATTATAAAATATGAAGTACATTATGGATAAATAAAGACACAATTAAAAATTGTGAAATCTAAATCAAGTATTATTTTTAGATATTTATTGTTTTGCAGATTTAAAAGATATATTTTTGTGGTAAAAAATAAATAAACATTTGTATGCATGATGTGGTGTTATCTGACAAGATTGAGATTTATGATGATGCAATTGAGAATTATGAATCAACTTTTATATTCAGATATATATGTTAAATTGGAAATGTATAGAAATATAAACTTAAATTAGAAAATAATTGATGTGATAAAAAAATTAGGATTTAATACAAACATTTCTTCATTATTTTCCTGCCTCAGCAAAATTTGAGATCAGGCTTTGTTTGCCCTGTTATATGTTGTTAATTAGCTATATTTCAACTGTATACATTTCATAAATAAAATACATATATATTCAATAATATATATTATACAAAAAAATAGATTCAATTGAACAAATGTGTAAACTACTGAAATGTCAACAGTTAATCGAAAAACCAACTAATGATCATGGTAATAGTACAGGTCATTTGTTCACAAACTGCTCACATGCTTTAGTTTCAACATTAGGAAACACATGGTCAGGTCACAAAATATTTTTTGCAACAATTTCTTGCTCATCAATACAAACCAATCATATAAACCAACCATGGCCTTTATTACCTCTTCCTCTTACACTTTATCTCCATTAGATATTATTTTAGATTTTCACCTTCAAGGTTAACGTCAGCTGAGCACAGTGACCCATAGGTCCCTTGTATTTGATCTCCAAT
This sequence comes from Sipunculus nudus, assembly GCA_026874595.1. Classification (NCBI taxonomy): domain Eukaryota; kingdom Metazoa; phylum Annelida; class Sipuncula; order Golfingiida; family Sipunculidae; genus Sipunculus; species Sipunculus nudus. Next base: position 232,472 of record CM049319.1, read on the forward strand.
GACATGAAAGTACTTAAGGCCAAAAAAAAAACCTTTGTTTCCGGTCACCCGACCAACCCTACTTTTTCCAGCTGACTCTTAAAGTTTTTTTAGTGATTTGTATGCCAAAATAAGCAATAAATACATGCCTTTGTAGAAAAGCGTCCAATTTCTCGCCAGACCTTTTCAGCACAGATTTCTGCTGTTTATTCTTAAGAAAAAGCAATCTCGGTATCCCCTTCAGGCTGACGTTTGCTAAGAGTCGCCATACAGGGATAAAGTTTATTGACACAAATGGTATTTCAAAAGATCACCACTGTTATAAAACTGTATGGTTCTAGAAGCTTCTCTTTTTGTTGACATGTCATTTTTGTAAATAATGGCAGCTGACGTCAGGTTGCCTTATTATATTATATAATATGAAGAGTATTCCAATAATTACCAGCTAATGTCTATGACGCAGTTGATCAAATTTCCTCATTTGCAGACCTCTGTGTATCTTCGCTTGACATGTCCCGCTGGAGCGCCACTGTGGCTACCCAAAAGTTTGCCTACTGCAGGGTTCTCCACCAGCCAATATAGCCTGGCGCACCGCCAGCCTTTCATTTCTCACGGCCAGCCTTTGATGTTATCCACCACCCTTTCCCTGTCCCTGCCAGACCTACAGTGGTCAGGGGGAACAAGGAGTCAAGGACTGGCCTTACAGACTGACCCTGCAAGGGGTCTTGCTGAGTGATTGTTAGCCTGGAGTAATTAAGCTGGTGTCAGTGCTGGGATCTTATCATCACAGCCAGTGACATCAGGTTACTGGATTGGAACAAGACAGCCCACTGCTGTAGAGTAAGAGAAGCCACAACTCCCTGGTTCCCTATTTGCTTTTTAATTACACAATGCCTGTTGGCATGGATATTGGTTAACATTTATACATATTTTGACTGTGGCTTCTAGGAAGGTATATTCACTCAGTGTGCTGTCATAACAGCTGGTCTGTAAGTGTAGCTGATACAATAAATTTCTACATTTGCATTCTACTCGTTGTTCGTATGACAGCTCATACAAACAAATTACACATGCCCTTCCTCTTCCTCTCAGTATTTTTAAATGCTTAAAAAAGCCATGCAGATTAAATTTTTAATCAGACAATAAAAAATTCTTGACGCGCAAGAGGTAAGCACCAGGCGTGGTTTGACCGCGCTTACCACCAGCCTATCAGAATTTCTAGTGGAGAACACTGTATGGACTCATGTTAAGTCCAGGCTTATATTTTTAGTTCAGCTGACTACAAGTCATCTGAGCTATATTCGTGGTCCATTGTCCATCGTCTGTCCGTCCGTAAGACTGGCACGTTTTGACACCATTGGACCTACAAATCTGAAATTTGCCATACAGTTAAATGTCCCAAAAATCTCCTACCATGCCGAAAATTGGGTCGATAGGACTTCGTTCCTTTGAGATATTAAGGAAAAACCTCAATTTTTTATTAGAAATCTGTTTTCACACTTCAGGACTGCCTAATATCAAAACCACTCATCTGGTTTTCTTCATATTTACCATAAATATTCCTCTATATAGTTCCTATGTACATGCCATAAATTAAGTCAGTATTATTTAATTTAAAGAAGTTATGGGCCAAAACATAATGGACTTTGTAAAAAAATCAGGAAAGATATTTGGTCACTTAAGACCAAAAGTGTTAAAGGTAGGGACTTTTTTTCAGTAATACAACTTTAATTGATTAAAATTTAATTGTATACAAAAAATTAGATCAAAATCTGTTAAATGCACCATGTCACATCAAGTTTACATCAAGCTAGTGTTATGCAGTTTGCTAGAGCTCAGCTCCCCAGCTTCAGCTCTAAGTTCCTTAAATTTAGCATACAGTTAGATGTCTCCAAAGTCCCCTACCATGCCAAGAATTTGATCACTAGGACTTAATTCCTTCGATATATTAATGAAAAACTTCATTTTTCCATTTAAAACCCATTGTTACAATGTAAGACTGCCTAATTTCAAAATCTGACTTTGATCATATATAATATACATATTTTTCTGTCAGTATTGCGTAATTGTTTTAAGTTATGGACCAAACATAATGCACTTTTTAAAAAATCAAGAAATATATTTACTCCTTTAACAAGAGGATTGCTGAACCTAGAGATTTTTTATCAGGGATGTAACATTATTTAATCAAGATTCAGTTGAATACCAAAAATTAGTTCTGAATTTTTCAAATTTTATAAGTTATTAGTATAAATATTAAATTAGTACCTTAAATTTTGCCCAACTTTGATGATGGCACGTTTGTTTCCTGAGAGCACTGTTGATATAATTTTCATATCATGCACACATAAGGATTTCATCTTTGTAATTTAGAAAGCTAAAAGAAATTGGCCAAATATTGTAGCTTTTATTAATGTTTATATGAGACCATGTCAGACCCAGGCTTAATCCAGCCCCTCTTCAGTCACCTGAATGTTGACCTTGTTGACCTTTCATCAGATTATGCATGCTTGAGCGAAGCATACACTGGGGCAGCCAGGCAGCTAATGCCCAGCCACAGTTGATCCAGGTGTCCAACCCAACTCATCTAGTAGTTGTTTTGAAAAACAACATAACAATAAACAATAAATTAATAATTTTGTATTGGTTTTTTATAACAAATTAAAGAAAAATTAATAGAAAAGGAATTTGTTAGTTGATGAGTAACAGAAAATTAACTTGCAGTGACTGATGATGTAAGAATCTTGTATGGATGGATAGAATGTCAATGTCAATTTTATTCCAAATAACACCATGCAGTCACCTGTGGTATTTTTCAGTGAAATTTTAATGATAAAAGAATAAATCATATTATTCATTACTAATCAGGGATCATATGAAGGAAATTAATGATAGACAAAGATGCACTTGATAATATTAATCTAGATTCCTACTGTGTCTAGTGTGTAGATTGATGTGAAAGTAGTCCAAAGTGAATATATTACATTTATTTTTTTAATATAAATAAAAGCCATAAAACCAGGTACTTATGAGCATTATTAAAATTTGTGAATACTAGACATGGTGCGAATGCTTTGCAAATGTATTTGAATACGAATATGAATATGTATTGCATTAAAAAATTTTATTGCATAAGAATTGGAATTCAGGTAAAAATGAAAGTATTTGAATACCAGTGCAGATACTTTCAAAATGTATTCATGAATGCATTCATGAATATATTCTATAATATTATTTCAATAATCATTTCAGTTATATTTTATTTTAAAAAATCGTATGATTTTCTCATTTTTTTTTTTAATAAAAATTATATTGGCACAATATTTGTTAATAAATTTTAATAAATAGTTAAACTTTTATAATATGTGCTGCTTATAAGTTATATGGCCAAGTCAAAATCTGTGTGACAATAGCACTCCATTTGTTAATAAAATAAATGAAATCAATCCTCTTCCCTGTCTCCAAAGATACTATCAAAATCATACATAAGCTAAACACCAAAAACTCATAATAAAGCTTATATTTATTACCACACAAAACAAGCATGTGCCTCTTTCCCAAATCATATTTTTTATCATATATAACAGCTGAGCGCCATGACCCATGGGTCCCTTGTTTATAAGCCCGACTGTCTGATCTTAAACGAGGTAGACCTTATGTTGACAGACACGCTAATATATACCAATACTACTATCAGAGTTTACTGAAAAAACTTGCACGGACCAAGTACGAGGGGGATCATTTCATTCGGCGAAGGTTAAGGGAAATGCCTCTTGAGTGAAAGTCGCACCGAAATTCCCAGGACTATATGTATATGTATGATACATCTTGCAGCAAAAATGTCTGAATTTCATCCTTTCACCTTACTAGTCACCACTTTCTAAAGTCAAAGTCCCCTGCAGTTTATTTTCTTTCAACTTTGATACTGCTAACAGCAGTTTAAAATGGACACGGTTGGTGGTACTGTTTTTGACGTCAACTGGTCTAATAAAGTTATTCAGAGATACCAATTGTGCTTGTTTCACCTATTACTATATATAATATAATAAAATATTCCATTTCAATAGTAATATTTCTATTATTTGATGAATTCCTTCGTCCAAAAAGCCACACTGCCAGTGGAAACTACGCGGTTGTATGCGTTGTCACAAAGCGGCATGCGTGTAGTCCCTTAAACTAACACACGGTGGCGCTCCAGGAGGCTATGTTGTCCTGTGCATACACTCATGTTATTATCTTGAATATTAAATTGAGCAGTGTACAGTAAAAGGAACAGCCAAAATTTTTCCACACCCAAGCTGCATTGCGTGAGCTCCTGACCTCTGGACAGCTGACGATAACAGAACGCCAAGTGACTTTTCTGGCAAATCAGTGATCGCAAATCCACTTCTCTGTATTCACCTGTATTCAGGATACGCATCCCCAAAATGGGCACGTGTCCACATGGTAACTTCGGATATTTCTAATCAATTCAGTTAACCGGCAAGACTTTTAAATGTGCCCTGGGATAAATGAACTGACCTGGTGACATGAATGATGTGTCAAATAGATTATGTGACGATTGTGACCACAGGCAATTGGTGTGAAAATTTAAGAGATGTTCTGATCTCTCTTTGAAAATTCCAGATAGTACAAACTTTTAGCTCAGAAAATGATCGAGAATTGTATGATAATTGTACTAAATCAAATATAGATCCAAGGAATACTTTTTTGGGGGATTCAATAAATTAACAGAGTTTGTTTTTCTTGTCAAAATAAAAACTTACAAACAGAGACTAGCAGATCAGATCACATATTTTACTGGAACCTTCAGGTAAAAAAGGTAAAGGTAAAGTCTGCTGGGCTTTTACACCCGAGACTAATGGCTCATCAGGCCGGAGCTTATCCCGGTATCTGTAGCGTGAGGCGGACACTTTTTTGGACACTTTTAAAATTGTTAAGTTCCAGGATGGTATGGAAGTAAACACTTCGGTATTTTCTCAGTACCAGTGACACAAATCATAACAATAAAATGATATGTTTTAACTAATTTGCAAACATCAAAAACAATTTATTGCATTGCATAAATAGTTATCATTACCAATATAAACATGCATTTAAAGGTATTTATACCTTTTTGTCTATTTGACTCAACTTGCAACCATCAGCACCTCGGGACTGTGGCAAGTTACCTGAATGCAACTCAATCATCTTTGCATAAAATTTGTGGTGAGCAAAGTTGAAGATCAGGCCACAACACTTTAGAACCTGTCAGGCTTTGATATAAAATGTCTGAAGTTTGAATACATTGCCAAATATCTATTTCAGATACATGTGTCTGTATGTAGATGTTGAGATACAGTTATTATCACTGCATATTATTGCTGACTAGTTCTTATCATTGATTATTATTGCTGACTAGTTCTTATCATTGATTATTATTGCTGACCAACTGGTCTTGCGTGTTTATTTTCATTTAGAATTAGGTGTTAAGTACCATATCAGTGGGCCAAAATTTTGTTTTGGTTTCCATGTGCTGAAACTTTACTGCTTAAATGTCATGCTTCACATGTGCTGTTACGTGGTACCCCAAAAGGTCCTTCGAGGCCAGACTGTTAATCACACATGGAAACGTGAAAGGGCGTGATATTTCTGTAAATTCGTCAATTATATTATGTTCAATCATTTACGAAAAACGAAAGTCTAGTTAATAATGATATATGCGTAACCCTCAAGTACGGCTATGCATAAGTCAAAACACACAGAAACAAATCATCTGATGAGCCAAAGTTCCCATAGTTTATGCGATTTTATGAGCAGTGACAGTTCTAAGCAGGGACAGTCAGTTGACATCGTATCATGATTATTTGTACATCAATTAATTATTAGTTTTATTTAAATTAATTGACAGGAAACAATGATCTTTTTTCTGTGTTAGGGTATTTTCCCCTTAATTTTCCACTCTTTAAGCCATTCAAATTTTATCTTGACTCTTGACTTGAATTGTAGGTTATGAGTAGGGTTGCCTCGCGAACTGCGACACATATATATGATTATGTGAAACTATCTGCAACAGACTTGAAGCTGAACAACCGTACACATGTATATACCGTACACGTATATATATATATATATATATATATATATATATATATATGACGTTTGAAAATATTTGACATTGAATCAATAACTTATAATGAACATACATTCATAATTGAATTGGTAAATTTGGGAATAATCTGGGTAAAACAACACTTTTTTTTCTTAAGCTCCGTAAACATAGGAGAGGGATTTTTTGCTCCCCTGGTTTCTTTTCCAGGGGCGCGAAGGAGCACCGGAGTGATCACTCTCCTCTCATCAGAATGTCTGCAATAGTCAATACAATTAATGTTTAAGTTAATGTCAGTGTATACAACAGTACAACACTAGCCAGGGTTCTTGCTAGGATTTTTTCAAGGTGTAACAACAATAAAAAAGTGTCAGAGGGGGGCCCTGGGGGCTCCACCCCTGTGGAGCTTAAGCCAATTCAGCCTGCGTAAATATGACAAAGTGCTATTTTAGACAACAGAATTTATACTCTTGTAATCTGTAAAATATTCTGAATTCTCTCCAGTTCTTCTTCTGCTAACAAATTCAGTCATTTTGGCCTCCACTTGTCTGGGCCATTATTATTTGTTTACATTCTCTTGTCTTTGCAGCACTCAATTATCAGATGTCTTACATCTTCTGACAGGATAAAATTTAAAGTTGTTCAGCTTAAATTAAAAATCATGATCAGTAGATAAAAAGTAGCAGGTCACACTCCCAATTTTAACCAAGGACGTTTCTGAAAAAAAAACAATGACATTTTCCCGCACAACCACCAACATCTAATTTGGCATCGCCGTTGTGAATATGCTCTCATTATAAACCAACGTTTAAGTTATAAAAAAAGGAACCCCCCCCCCCCCCAGTGAATGATCACCACATGTTGCCGACAAATATGCGTCAAAACCTTTTTTGTTAAATGACCATCAAGTGTTCATTTAATTGTTCCTTTTACTCCTGCCAGGGCCTGAGTGCTGGTTCAGGTGACAGAACAAATACAGGTACACATGGACCTTCATTGGTTATCATGGTTACAGTGACAACATTATGTCATTTGTTCTTATCAACTCATTTGCATAGCCAAGATGGCACTTCTTCTGAATATTGCTGATTAGATACTGTGCATACAAGCAGGCAATCTATAGGTGTGTACAACTGTGCATACAAGCGGGCCATCTATAGGTGTATACAACTGGTTGATTTTGTGTAGCACATTCTCCTCGTTCTACACACTTTATATTCAGCTGGTGGCTTGTGTTACACAAACTCTCACCCACGTAGTGCTAACTCTTCAGATAAAATCAACATGTAGTAAGCATTAAATGGAATTAGTCACTTATTGTACTTTGTGTCTGCCAGACAAGCAAGGTTTTGCTTATGGTAGACCACAAGAATGGACTCCTCAGGGGCTCTCTTAGTGACTGGCTCAATTTCAACTTCAACAGACTTAATATAATAAAAAAACTTGCTTCACCGTCAGTGGTATGGTCACCAGCAACCATTGTTACTGGAATTCATTCGACTGGTCCATTTCTGAGTACTACTTCTTGGCTACTGTGGAGGTGGACAGAGCTTGCTTTTACTCCTCTAAAAGTAACAGTCTAATACAGGAAATTTGGCTTTATAGAAAATGCTAATTTAGCATATTTTGAACAATCTCAAATGAGTTCTTAGAAGGATTACAGCTGTTAGATATTCGCAGCTGAAGCCTTGTTAATAGCCAGGAAGGACCTGCTTATTTCTTTTGTACAACATTTTAAATTTTAATATTTATGCGCCTTCAATAAAGTATAAACCCCGAGTAACAAAGCCGTTGCACACATTTGACAGATTGAGTATTTTATACACACTTGAAGCTTTCTATATTTGATATAATGTTGTCTTACAATGCAACCCTAATAAATAAAGGTTATTAATCTCATATTTAACAGTATCTTTTTGCAGGTGTATTCTCTCATCTTTAATAAATTACCACCAGTTAATCCTGTGCATTTTTCTGTTTGTTTGACAGGCCAGCACACCCCCAGGGTTGTGTGTACAGTTTGGGTGAGTAAACGAGACCAGAGCAATGCCTCAAATCTAGCAACATACAAGAGAGGTACTGGAGGAAGGTCGTCCTTTAGTGGTGTGGTTGCTACTGTCTTTGGAGCATCAGGATTCCTTGGCAAATATGTTGTCAATCAACTCGGTAAGATATGAGCATATAACTCGATGTGTTACTTACAGATGGGAATTCTTTCCAACTTGCCTCAGATATATATCATATATATAAACACTTGATCTTCCTGTTTTCATAAGATTTGTGGAGAGAATATTAATAAATGATAAATTATGACTGTGTTCAGCCGCCCTTTATTTTTGATGTGTGGAAATATTTCTGGTATAGCAACAAGTCATCAAGCAGACAATTTCCTGGGATGGACCTTTGATCCATGGTATATCAGGCCTACTTGAAATTTTCCTACTAAAAATCTAAAGATGTAGCGGCTTTCTCTTTAAAGGCTGGACTTCTGAATCAAGTGGTTCCCTTGTAACTTGATAGGTCATGTGACTGCGACTGACAGCCAAGGTCCAGCTTCTCACACAGCATTCAGCCAGTGCACCTGGTCTACTGCATGACATGTGGTCTATTCTGTTTTGCTGGATAAGTGTGTATGTGTGTGATTCAGGAAATAAAGGTACTTATTCACTTACCTGTTGAAATAAAACAATTATAATATGAATTCTGGCCCTCTCTGTGTATATTTTAATGATCTAAGGCTATTAATTTTGGTTGTGAAAAGTTCTTATAAGGCCTTCGTGAAGGATGTATGAATTTGTTAATCAACAACATGTTTGAAAACACAGCAATGTTGACACACCGGAAAAACATGTAGCCTAAGGTGGTAGGTTGCATATATGCGGAGGTAGAAAGGTCACTTTTTGCAAAATACCATTAGCAAAGCTCTGGCTTATCTGATTTGCTGCCAGATGCCCTTGCTGAATTTGTTTTATTTTGGCAGGCCTAGTGATAGGTGTGCAGTGATATCCACATTTTCAAGCCTATTTTTAGCTCAGCTGACTTTCAGTCATGCTGGGCTATAGCGATGGGTCTTTGTCCGTCGTCCTTCCGTCTGTCCGTCCGTCCGGCCGGCTGGCCGTCTGTCCGTTAGCAGGGCACAAATCATAACCGTAGGGGTTAGGGCCATGAACCCTATGCAGTCTTAGAGGTTCTAAAAAGATCTCCATGCAAACCTGAAATTAGGTCGCTGCAACCTATATTCTCGAAGTTATGGGGTGTGTTTGCACCCCCCAGAAATAATTCTTTTAGCCAAAATTTTCATCTCAAACCTTACATCTTTCACATACAGCTCACCTACCAACAGGGGAAGAACCATAATTATTTTGAGGTCACAAGGTCAAAGGTCAAGGTCACAAAACCAACTTCTTTGAAAAGCCTGTTGATGCATTTTAAGCCAAACCTTTCATCCCAATTCTTTGATCTTTCACATATAGCTCACCTACTAAGTGGGAGAAGAATCCTATAGATGTTGAGGTCACAAGGTCAAAGGTCAGGGTCACAGGATCCACTTCTTTGAAAAGGTTGTGGACACATTTCAAGCTAGACCTTTCATTCCAAACCTTTCAGCACTGATATCGCTTCTCTGCCAACAGGGGAAAAGACCTGTTGATTTTGAGGTCAGAGGTCAAGTTCACAGCACCCTCTTCTTGCGTGGAGTCATTTTCAGGCAAACTTTTCAATCTATACTTTCCATCTGTCATATATGGCTTACCTACCAATAGGGGAAGAAGCCTATTGATGTTGAGTTCAAAAGGTCAGAGGTCAAGGTCACAATATTGTTCTAAATGCTTGTGAACATATTTCAAGTGAAGCTGTTCAACCCAAACCTTCAGTCTTTCACATATGCAACATCTATGCATCACTCAATGTGATTCAAACTTCATATTTATGGGACTTTTTGCATGAAGAAATAACTAATTGATTTTGAGGTCAGCTGGTCAGGAGGTTAAAGGTTGCAGGTCTAAGTTATTCACTCATTGGTTGCCAAGTAATTACACCCGGCCAGATGTAATTGGTTTGTAGTTACCCATCATTTAGAAAGAATCCAGTTGATATGTGGGCAAAAGGCCAAGGTCATAGGTCAGGTCAACTTATTTTGTAGACCATCTCTATTTTTCTTGTATATGGGCACTTTCACACTAAAGGTTGGATATGAACATTTGTTAAACAATGGTTCACAGGTAAGTTTTGTGGCTGAAAATATGATACGTATTATCATATTTGTAAAGGCCACAGCAGCCTCTATAAACACAGAAAATTTTATAACTCAAAGCCAATTTTTTAAGAAGTTCTGGCCATTTAAGTGTAATTTTCATCAAATTTTGGAGTCTCACTCACAAAAATGGAAAAATTTAATGTAAATATGACTGAAATTTGTTTACCAGAACAGAAATATTCTAATCACAGCACATGCTGTAACATGTAAACTACAAGTGCTCCAAGTTTCATGACTTTCATGGTGGTGGTTAAAATTATCCAATCAATATCCTTCAGTATAATAATTGGTTAAAAAATTTTGCTTGGACCTGTCCTCTCCAGTACATTGCATCCTCACAAGAAATGTAATTCTCATGTCGCAAAACAAAATCCTGCTTTGAACAGCCAGTATTATATCTAATCATGTTTTGGTAACTAAGGGCTGGGTATGTGTGTCCTGACCGGGATAATTTGGCACTTGTTTACCTGGTATATGCCTGTTAAAAAAAATTGTCCTCTCCAGTACATACAGGTAAAATTCACTTTAATGTAGAATTTAAAAGCCTATTTTAGTTTATATGTAACAGGTAGCTAGGAAGATAAATTCCCTGGTGTTTGCATTGCATACCATCTAATATTCTGTGGCCAGTTTAGCAATGAGTGTATCTGTTAAAATGTCCTCTCCAGTACAATCATTTTTAACATGAGGCAGGCTAGAGGAATACTTCTCCAAGTAAGCTTAATATTTACTTCAAGTTTGTCCTAGTGATAAATATAAATAGACTGACTGGTTTAGGGAAGTAGTTTGGCTCATTATAAATATAAATTAGCATGTAACTCCATTCATTGTCATACCAATGTTTAGAGTGATGAATCTTCATTGATGAATTCATGATAAAGCCTTTCTTTTACATGTTCCTTCATTGTACAGAAGTGAGAAGCAGACAAAAAGCATACCTGCAATAACTGCATGTAAATTGTGACAGTAGCAGACTTTAATTTTGTGTTACTTTAATGTACTGGAGAGGACATTTTTTTAACACGGGATAAAAGTGTCAAATGTACAACCCTACAGTCTTTCAGTTTTGCACGGTAGTTCTTGAAGCTTTCAATCACTGTCGATACTTAACCTGCTTACTTTTAATTTTAATAAATACCATGCAGTTTACTACATAGACCCCTTCATCTAATTCTTTGGGTATTATAGAAAATGTGTATTTGTATCTGTTTTTAACTAGAACCACATACGTGTTAAGATTCTTTACCAAATTAGACCGGTAGAAATAGTCGAACAGCCCTAATTTTCATTTTTACCAAAATCTAACATTTCATTTTCTGGATCATTAACTCTCTTCATGTCACATATTTTATGTAACTGTGCCATCTTGATGATTGCTGATGAATCATTCCAAATTGATTTGGCCAAAGATAATTCTTATGAAAATACCAGTGCTTTCTGTTCTCTTGCCATCTCACCAGCTATGAATCATTACTTCATGAGAGCAACTACAATCAAATTTGCCAATACTTTTGCCTCAAGAAAAAGTCAACAACTTGTGAAACAAAAGAGTTTGGTAAAACAGCTTTTGAAACTATGGTCTCCCAAATTGCTGGTACACATTTTAAATGACACAGTTATCAGTGTTGGGGCTGGGGGTGGTTAGGATGAAGGCATCATGTGAACTTTGTGTTTGACAACGTGCTTTTATTTTTCCATCTATTTTACCAAGTCTCATAGCAAAGTCTATGAAAACAATGATATCAACATTGTCTTCTTGCAAAAGCTTAATTTTCTGGTTCCAGTTTATCCAAGTCTCAGAAAAGTTGTTTTTATATTTTAAATTCAAATTTAACGGTAAATCCTCACAAGTAAAAAGCCAAAAGCAGCCGAAATGTCCATTTCCACAACTGTTGTGTAACAATGTAAAATACTACTAGCAGGACCCATATCTGTAGTTATCACATGATACAAAAATGTATGTCCCAAATTTTGAATAAATTAATGTATATATATATATATAAATATATGGATATTTTCCCCAGGTCTACAATAAACATTTTGTTTATATTACATTCAGGTGAGCTATGTTGTCTATGAACCAATTGTTTAATGTATGTTGTAAAATAAGTTGACAGATGTTGATATTCAAAGTAAATGTGTTGGAAATAAAGCATGAGTGCAAAAAAACAAATTATATTTGCATTACGGATTGTGAACAAAACTGCTTCTGAATAAAATTCTGTAAAATATTTCATTTTCAAGATGACCATTTCTCCAAATTATTGTTAAAAATATATTTTTTTTCAACAAAACAAAAGGTACAAGCCATTCAATATTTATAATCTCGCTTTAAGTGTCATTTAATATCATGGAGTCATAATTGACTTACATTATACTTAATAACTGATACTTGGGTATGTCTATTTTGTGCTCCTTTAACCACAAGGTCCAAGGTAAATGAGGTGGACACTGATTCACTTTATGTTCAAGAGGTCCATGAACAATACAAGAGAGAGAGGGAACAAAAATATTCCTTTTGAATTCTTCCACAGTGCATGTTAAAATAATGTCCTCTCCAGTACCAATGATGTTAAAAAATGTTATCATATAAATCAAGTGACAACAGACTAAGGCATCAACATATTTCCTGATTTCTTGAACTCTGTACAGCTGAACAACTTCTCTCACCATTTCTGTTACTAATTGACCAGGGCAGTGTCAGAATAAAGACTGACAGCATACTTCCTTTAATCATAATTAAAATGCACTGTTAAATTTTTATAAAAATATGAAAATTTCATAAAACAAACAAATGTGATTGCAGATTTTTTTACCATGCACTAAGGGCATGATCAAATACATCAGATAAAGACATCAGAACAAACTAATGAGCGAAAATTTAAATTATGTAGAGCTGTGAAGAGAGAAAGATTATTGTAAAAATATGGGATGTTTGAATTTCTGAATTCAATGTAACTTTTATTAGTTCACAGGTAAAATGGTATACTAAACAGTTTCCTTTAGCTAAGATATATACCTTTTCAGGGGTAAACTTAATATTGCTCTGTTAGGAATTCAGTTTTTACTCCCCAGTGAGACTAATCACTCAACCTTTTGTGTGAAAGTGCCCATATATAAGCTTGCACTCCAGCTGGTACATCTCACAGTGTGGCTGTAATTGTGAGTGACACTGGTGACATATGACTCCCTTTTGTATCAGGCTATTAAGTGATAAGGCTCAGTGATAAGTACCTCGTTACTGCATAACAAAACACTTGTTGGAATACTTCAGCCAGGAATTAACACTATGAGAGTATAGTGTTAAGGTTTAGCTACTGATTTATGAGATGATGGGAACATTTTGCAGTTTATTTTATGGAATCATAGCAATAAACTTAGTTTCCTAGATATCTGAATATTTTTATATAAATCAACACATATAAAAGCAAGTGTTTGTTCTCATAATATGTGGATGTGTACTTGATTTAGGATGGCTTTTTTTTTATTTCAAGACTCTTAGTCATGCTTTCTGCATTTCTTTTCTTTCAGGTTTTGCAGTTTACCAACCCTGCTGACCCCATTGAAAAGCAGAGTGATAATAAAAAATATTGGACCTACGCTTTTACATTTGCATATCTATAAATCTGATATGAGCGCCTGAACATGCCTTTTGAATTGTTTTGGACATTCATTACTGTGACCTCATTTGGAGAATTTGCCCCAAGTTTGGTCTCTTATTGGAGGATGTGTGATATTAAATGTCAGACTTGTCAGAAATCCATTATGTCTGCCAGTTAGTCACCTTAGAAATCCTTTTTTCAGTGCAGTTTCAGTAATTTTCCTTCAATTTTTGGTCCGATTTAGAGAATGGTTGATGTCTGATTTCAGACCTGTCAGAATTCCAAAATGGCCACCAGGCAACCATCTTTAAATTCCTTTTGATCATATTATCTCAAGAACTGTTAAAAGTGAAGGCAGTCGGACGTATATTAATGTAATCTTGCAAAGGATTGGGTCAAATATTTCTTAATAAATATTATCATCATATATGAAAGTGCAGTACAGTTGGCTTGTATTGAATAAAAATTCATACAGAAGCACCTGTTTCTCAGTAATTCTTGCATGGATTTCCTTGATTTTTTGCTATATATTTTGATCTTATTTTGCACTTTGTGGTGTTCCTTTTGAGACTGACAGGTATCAAGTAAGCTATGGGAATAATTCTGGATACTTTAACAATCATACATTTTCCTCAGACCATCAATTCACTGTGTTTTAACCAGACATAGGTGATATACATTTCTGTTGTCGTAGAAAATTTCAACAAATTGGCAAATTGGTTCTTCAAAATTTGACTGGAAGTTGTGAATCTCAGCCCATGATGTCGCAGGTCATGCTTGGCAGCTGAGCGTCATGACCCATGGGTCACTTGTTATTAAAGCTCCAAGGGATAACCTTTAGTTTATAAAGGTCAGATAGGTGATTTGGTCCCTTGGATCCCTCTACATAGTTTATATTTGAATAAAGGAATGGCACAGATAAAATATATGTGAAGGCTGGGGGATACAAGTCTTTTGAATAGCATGAGGAAGATGATACTAATCAACAGATACCAAACAGGTACCCTGATAGTGCAGCTGCCTGTGTATACACCAGCACATCATATACACCATTACATTAAATACACCAGCACATTGCTGGCCCTGTGTGTGTCACCTTGCTAGCCTAGTCCCAATGGTAAATCAAGAAGACAAGATTAATTACTGGATCAGAGGATGTGAACAAGCTAGATGGCAGGGTTCAAAGGCAGCACCAAAGAAATTCAAAGGTTAATTAGGTTTTCAAGCATATTTCATTTCAAATTTGTTTATACCTAATTTAGTTTTTCTGTAACATACACTTAAAATACTGTTAGTTTCATTTCAGTGTGACTCAGTCAATTATATTAAATGTATGTGTTTGTTGTCTATAGTAAGTAACCCAATCTGGTATATATGTCCAGTCCATGGCAGTATTGGCCTGACCCTTCACTGTTCCAGAATTTTTCTTCAGCCATGCAGCAGCACAGCTTCACATTGCTGAAAACTGGTGTCGGAAATACCTTTGGCTGTGTAGATTGTACTCTCATTTGGGTCATGAAGGTGTTATTTCTGACAGATTTGGGTATAAACTGGCTTTGTCAAATCAGTTTTTACAGAGCCAATGTGGAATCGGGTTATAATTGCACAATGAACAGAGTTTCAGCAGTGGTATGTTTTGGTTAGTACCAGCATTTTGAACAAAGACTTATGACACAGCATGCCATGCTCCCTGCCACTGGAGGCCATGTGCTGTTGTTTTTAAACATCGTGGCTGCCATCTGATTGGGGTCTGCTGTGGCTTTGCACCACCCCCCCCCTAAATTTGAACTGGGACTACATGGGCACATATTATTCATTTTCCTGCAGAAACTATAACTTAATTCATACATGACAACATAATTTATTTCAATTATTTGCATTATTTAGAACATGTCTGCTAAAATTCAGCTCAGACAGATAACAACTTCTTGAATATTCAGAATGCACTCAGAGCCCAGGTGAACAGATGCAGATATTATGTTTATTTATGTTGAACTCCATGTTGCCCAGTAACACCCCCCCCCCCCCCGGTATTTATAGTAAACCCTGTTTTTAGCTCAGCTGACTAAGTCATCTGAGCCATAGTGATCACCCTTTGTCCATTGTCCGTCTGGCCGTTTGTCCGTTAACAGGGCACAAATCATAACTGCTAGACCTGGAATCTTCTCTCTTGACATGTAGGGAGGTCCATGAAAAGTCTCCTTGAAAACCTTAAATTCGGTCTCTGTTACCCATATTCTTCAAGCTATGGGACTCTGAAATACCCCCCAGAATAATAGAAAATTTGAAACAAAAGCTCCAGTATCTGAACAAATAATGCAGTGATAACCATTATTCTTTGAATGGATATTGGTCATGGAATGTTTCATCAGTTTCTGCAGACTGGTGGTGCCACATGTTTTTTTTTTATTTTTACGATTTTTTTTCTCTATTTTTGAGACCTTGAGATGTGGTCATCTGTTAACAGGGCACAAATTGTAACAACTGGACCTAGAATCTATTCTCTTGAAATGCAGGGAGGCACATGAAAAGTTTCCGTGGAAATCTGAAATTAGGTCTCTGTTACCCATTATCTCTGAGCTATGGGGGTCCGAAATACCCCACAGAATAATGGAAAATTTGATACAATAGCTCAAGTATTTGAACAACTTGTGCATTGATCACCATGATTCTTTGCGTAGATATTGATCATGGAGTGTTTCATCAGTTTCTGCAGACTGGTGGCGCTACCTATATTTTTTCTAGTTTTTAGGATTTTTTTTCACTATTTTTTTTACCTAAAAAAATGCGGTCATCTGTTAACAGGGCAGAAATTGTAACGACTGGACCTAGAATCTTCTCTCTTGACATGCAGGGAGGCCAATGAAAGTCTCTGTGGTCTTTTACCCATAAACTCTGATCTATTGGGCTCTGAAGTACCCTCCAGAATAATTAAAAATTTGAAACAAAAGCTCAAGTATCTGAACAACTATTGCACTGATCACCATGATTATTTGCATGGATATTGATCATGGAATGTTTCATCAGTTTCTGCCGTCTGGTGGCGCCACCTGTATTTTTTTTATTTTTAGGAATTTTTTTTTCTCTATTTTTGAGACCTCTTAAGATGCGTCATCTGTTAACAAGGCACAGATTGTAACCATTGGTCCAATCTTCTAACTTGACATCCAGGGAGGTCTGTAAAAAATATCTTTGGTACTTGAAATTAGGTCTCTGTTACCCATATTATCTGAGCTATGGGGCTTATAAGCACCCATCAGTATAACTGAAAATTTAAAACCAAAGTAGGGCACAAATCATAACCATTTGGCCCAGAATCTTCTAACTTGATATCCTGAGAGTTCCTTGAAAAGTTCTCCCCAAAAACCTGAACTTCGGTCATTGTGACCTATATTCTAAGGGTTTTGGGGTAGGTTTGAGCACCCCAGAAAAATGTAAAATAAACACAAATTTGCCAGATTTCTCAGGACAGGGTGGTTGGATTGTCATCAAATTTGTTGTGCTTATGGGTCTTGATGAACTTAAGCTAATATACATGAACAAAGATACCACCTACATTATCGTAATTAGTTGCCTATGCAAGGACAAATTGTCAACATGTCAGTGGGCTGAGCGTCATGACCTATGGGTCACTTGTTATGCCTGTCATTAATCCCAACCTATTAGATGTCTAAATATTATTATTACAAAAAAAAACCCTGTTTGGGCAGTTAATAAAAATGTTGGAAAATATCTATATATGAAAACTGTATCACAATACACAAAATGTATAGTTATTACAGGTTTTCTATATATACAGTTAGTTAATTGAAATGATTACTGCATAACCTAAAAATGATGTATATTGAATTGAAGCTGATTTTACCGTACAGTGGTGACCCATACTTACTGTATTTATAAGTTTAAGTTTGATTTTCTCACAGGTAAGGTTGGTTCTCAGCTGATTTTACCATACCGTGGTAACCCATACTTTCTGTATTTATAAGTTTAAGTTTGATTTTCTCACAGGTAAGGTTGGATCTCAGCTGATTTTACCATACCGTGGTGACCCATACTTACTGTATTTATAAGTTTAAGTTTGATTTTCTCACAGGTAAGGTTGGATCTCAGCTGATTTTACCATACCGTGGTGACCCATACTTCATGAAGGATCTGAGGTTGGCCGGAGATCTGGGTCAAGTTCTGTTTCTGGTCAGTATGGCATATTCATCTGAGAATTTTCTTTAACCATATAGGACACATTTGCAAATGTGTGGTGTAATGATTTGAACAAACCCTTCCAAAGAGTTTTATATCCCTCTTTGTTGCCATTATTAGTTTGTAATATGTTATGTAATTGAATAGCTTGTTTAGAATCAGTGTATTCTTTTGTAGAGAATTCTTACAAAAATATTTTGTGGTATGTGTTTTCAGTGTTGACCTACCTTATCTGTACTATTTTGACTGCTTCTTCCCTTTGCGTAGTGTCTTGAACAGTTTCATCATTTATATTAGTGAGAGGGGCTGTACAGCCATTCTAAATGCCTTGTTTGTATATTACAGTGGTTGTATGACAGTTCTTTAAGCCTGGTCTGTATATTACAGTGGTTGTATGACCGTTCTGTTAGCCTTGTCTGTATATAACAGTGGTTGTATGACCGTTCTGTAAGCGTTGTCTGTATATTACAGTGGTTGTGTGACAGTTCTGTTAGCCTTGTCTATATATTACAAGGGTTGTATGACAGTTCTGCAAGCCTTCTCGATATTTTACAGTGGTTGTATGACCGTTCTGTAAGCCTGGTCTGTATATTACAGTGGTTGTATGACAGTTCTTTAAGCCTGGTCTGTATATTACAGTGGTTGTATGACCGTTCTGTAAGCCTTCTCGATATATTACAGTAGTTGTATGACAGTTCTTTAAGCCTGGTCTGTATATTACAGTGGTTGTATGACTGTTCTGTCAGCCTTATCTGTATATTTTAGTGGTTGTATGACCGTTCTGAAAGCCTTCTCGATATATTACAGTGGTTGTATGACTGTTCTGTAAGCCTGGTCTGTATATTACAGTGGTTGTATGACAGTTCTTTAAGCCTGGTCTGTATATTACAGTGGTTGTATGACCGTTCTGTTAGCCTTGTCTGTATATTACAGTGGTTGTATGACCATTCTGAAAGCCTTCTCGATATATTACAGTGGTTGGTTGACCGTTCTGTAAGCCTGGTCTGTATATTACAGTGGTTGTATAACAGTTCTTTAAGCCTTGTCTGTATATTACCATGGTTGTATGACAGTTCTGTAAGCCTGGTCTGTATATTACAGTGGTTGTATGACAGTTCTGTTAGCCTGGTCTGTATATTACAGTGGTTTTATGACAGTTCTGTAAGCCTTCTCGATATATTTCAGTTGTTTTTATGACAGTTCTGTAAGCCTTCTCGATATATTACAGTGGTTGTATGACCGTTCTGTAAGCCTGGTCTGTATATTACAGTGGTTGTATGACAGTTCTGTAAGCCTGGTCTGTATATTACAGTGGTTGTATGACAGTTCTGTAAGCCTTCTCGATATTTTACAGTGGTTGTATGACCGTTCTGTAAGCCTGGTCTGTATATTACAGTGGTTATGTGACAGTTCTGTTAGCCTTGTCTTTATATTACAAGGGTTGTATGACAGTTCTGCAAGCCTTCTTGATATATTACAGTGGTTGTATGAGCGTTCTGTAAGCCTGGTCTGTATATTACAGTGGTTATGTGACAGTTCTGTTAGCCTTGTTTATATATTACAAGGGTTGTATGACAGTTCTGCAAGCCTTCTCGATATATTACAGTGGTTGTATGACCGTTCTGAAAGCCTTCTCGATATATTACAGTGGTTGTATGACCGTTCTGTAAGCCTGGTCTGTATATTACAGTGGTTGTGTGACAGTTCTGTTAGCATTGTCTATATATTACAAGGGTTGTATGACAGTTCTGCAAGCCTTCTCGATATATTACAGTGGTTGTATGACCGTTCTGAAAGCCTTCTCGATATATTACAGTGGTTGTATGACCGTTCTGTAAGCCTGGTCTGTATATTACCGTGGTTGTTTGACAGTTCTGTAAGCCTGGTCTGTATATTACAGTGGTTGTATGACAGTTCTGTAAGCCTGGTCTGTATATTACAGTGGTTATATGACCGTTCTGTAAGCCTGGTCTGTATATTACCGTGGTTGTATGACCGTTCTGTCAGCCTGGTCTGTATATTACAGTGGTTGTATGACAGTTCTTTAAGCCTGGTCTGTATATTACAGTGGTTGTATGACCGTTCTGTCAGCCTGGTCTGTATATTACAGTGGTTGTATGACTGTTCTGAAAGCCTTCTCAATATATTACAGTGGTTGTATGACCGTTCTGAAAGCCTTCTCGATATATTACAGTGGTTGTATAACAGTTCTTTAAGCCTTGTCTGTATATTACCGTGGTTGTATGACAGTTCTGTAAGCCTGGTCTGTATATTACAGTGGTTGTATGACAGTTCTGTTAGCCTGGTCTGTATATTACAGTGGTTTTATGACAGTTCTGTAAGCCTTCTCGATATATTTCAGTGGTTTTTATGACAGTTCTGTAAGCCTTCTCGATATATTACAGTGGTTGTATGACCGTTCTGTAAGCCTGGTCTGTATATTACAGTGGTTGTATGACAGTTCTGTAAGCCTGGTCTGTATATTACAGTGGTTGTATGACAGTTCTGTAAGCCTTCTCGATATATTACAGTGGTTGTATGACTGTTCTGTAAGCCTGGTCTGTATATTACAGTGGTTATGTGACAGTTCTGTTAGCCTTGTCTATATATTACAAGGGTTGTATGACAGTTCTGCAAGCCTTCTTGATATATTACAGTGGTTGTATGAGCGTTCTGTAAGCCTGGTCTGTATATTACAGTGGTTATGTGACAGTTCTGTTAGCCTTGTTTATATATTACAAGGGTTGTATGACAGTTCTGCAAGCTTTCTCGATATATTACAGTGGTAATATATGACCGTTCTGTAAGCCTGGTCTGTATATTACAGTGGTTATGTGACAGTTCTGTTAGCCTTCTCAATATATTACAGTGGTTGTATGACTGTTCTGTCAGCCTGGTCTGTATATTACAGTGGTTGTATGACAGTTCTTTAAGCCTGGTCTGTATATTACAGTGGTTGTATGACCGTTCTGTCAGCCTTGTCTGTATATTACAGTGGTTGTATGACTGTTCTGAAAGCCTTCTCAATATATTACAGTGGTTGTATGACCGTTCTGAAAGCCTTCTCGATATATTACAGTGGTTGTATAACAGTTCTTTAAGCCTTGTCTGTATATTACCGTGGTTGTATGACAGTTCTGTAAGCCTGGTCTGTATATTACAGTGGTTGTATGACAGTTCTGTTAGCCAGGTCTGTATATTACAGTGGTTTTATGACAGTTCTGTAAGCCTTCTCGATATATTTTAGTGGTTTTTATGACAGTTCTGTAAGCCTTCTCGATATATTACAGTGGTTGTATGACCGTTCTGTAAGCCTGGTCTGTATATTACAGTGGTTGTATGACAGTTCTGTAAGCCTGGTCTGTATATTACAGTGGTTGTATGACAGTTCTGTAAGCCTTCTCGATATATTACAGTGGTTGTATGACCGTTCTGTAAGCCTGGTCTGTATATTACAGTGGTTATGTGACAGTTCTGTTAGCCTTGTCTATATATTACAAGGGTTGTATGACAGTTCTGCAAGCCTTCTTGATATATTACAGTGGTTGTATGAGCGTTCTGTAAGCCTGGTCTGTATATTACAGTGGTTATGTGACAGTTCTGTTAGCCTTGTTTATATATTACAAGGGTTGTATGACAGTTCTGCAAGCCTTCTCGATATATTACAGTGGTTGTATGACCGTTCTGAAAGCCTTCTCGATATATTACAGTGGTTGTATGACCGTTCTGTAAGCCTGGTCTGTATATTACAGTGGTTGTGTGACAGTTCTGTTAGCATTGTCTATATATTACAAGGGTTGTATGACAGTTCTGCAAGCCTTCTCGATATATTACAGTGGTTGTATGACCGTTCTGAAAGCCTTCTCGATATATTACAGTGGTTGTATGACCGTTCTGTAAGCCTGGTCTGTATATTACAGTGGTTGTGTGACAGTTCTTTTAGCCTTGTCTATATATTACAAGGGTTGTATGACAGTTCTGTAAGCCTGGTCTGTATATTACAGTGGTTGTATGACAGTTCTGTAAGCCTGGTCTCTATATTAAAGTGGTTGTATGACAGTTCTGTAAGCCTGGTCTGTATATTACAGTGGTTGTATGACAGTTCTGTAAGCCTTCTCAATATATTACAGTGGTTGTATGACTGTTCTGTCAGCCTGGTCTGTATATTACAGTGGTTGTATGACAGTTCTATAAGCCTGGTCTGTGTATTAAAGTGGTTGTAAGACAGTTCTTTAAGCCTGGTCTGTATATTACAGTGGTTGTATGACAGTTCTGTAAGCCTGGTCAGTATAATACAGTGGTTGTATGACCGTTCTGTAAGCCTTCTCAATATATTTCAGTGGTTGTATGACCGTTCTGTAAGCCTGGTCTGTGTAATACAGTGGTTGTATGACAGTTCTGTTAGCCTGGTCTGTATATTACAGTGGTTGTATGACAGTTCTTTAAGCCTGGTCTGTATATTACAGTGGTTGTATGACCATACCGTAAGCCTGGTCTGTATATTACAGTGGTTGTATGACAGTTCTGTAAGCCTGGTCTGTATATTACAGTGGTTGTATGACAGTTCTTTAAGCCTGGTCTGTATATTACAGTGGCTGTATGACCATTCTGTAAGCCTGGTCTGTATATTACAGTGGTTGTATGACAGTTCTGTAAGCCTTCTCGATATATTACAGTGGTTGTATGACCGTTCTGTCAGCCTGGTCTGTATATTACAGTGGTTGTATGACAGTTCTATAAGCCTGGTCTGTATATTACCGTGGTTGTATGACAGTTCTGTAAGCCTGGTCTGTATATTACAGTGGTTGTATGACAGTTCTGTAAGCCTTCTCGGTATATTACAGTGGTTGTATGACCATTCTGTAAGCCTGGTCTGTATATTACAGTGGTTGTATGACAGTTCTGTTAGCCTGGTCTGTATATTACAGTTGTTGTATGACAGTTCTGTAAGCCTGGTCTGTATATTACAGTACAGTATGACTGTTCTGTAAGCCTGGTCTGTATATTACAGTGGTTGTCTGACAGTTCTGTAAGCCTGGTCTGTATATTACAGTGGTTGTATGAACGTTCTGTAAGCCTGGTCTATATATTACAGTGGTTGTATGACAGTTCTGTAAGCGTGGTCTGTATATTACAGTGGTTGTATGACAGTTCTGTAAGCCTTCTCCATATATTACAGTGGTTGTGTGACCGTTCTGTCAGCCTGGTCTGTATATTACAGTGGTTGTATGACAGTTCTATAAGCCTGGTCTGTATATTACAGTGGTTGTATGACAGTTCTGTAAGCCTGGTCTGTATATTACAGTGGTTGTATGACAGTTCTGTAAGCCTGGTCTGTATATTACAGTGGTTGTATGACCGTTCTGAAAGCCTTCTCGATATATTACAGTGGTTGTATGACCGTTCTGTAAGCCTGGTCTGTATATTACAGTGGTTGTATGACAGTTCTGTTATCCTGGTCTGTATATTACAGTGGTTGTATGACAGTTCTGTAAGCCTTCTCGATATATTAGTGGTTGTATGACCGTTCTGTAAGCCTGGTCTGTATATAACAGTGGTTGTATGACCGTTCTGAAAGCCTTCTCGATATATTACAGTGGTTGTATGACCGTTCTGTAAGCCTGGTCTGTATATTACCGTGGTTGTATGACAGTTCTGTAAGCCTGGTCTGTACATTACAGTGGTTATATGACAGTTCTGTAAGCCTTCTCGGTATATTACAGTGGTTGTATGACCATTCTGTAAGCCTGGTCTGTATATTACAGTGGTTGTATGACAGTTCTGTTAGCCTGGTCTGTATATTACAGTTGTTGTATGACAGTTCTGTAAGCCTGGTCTGTATATTACAGTACAGTATGACTGTTCTGTAAGCCTGGTCTGTATATTACAGTGGTTGTCTGACAGTTCTGTAAGCCTGGTCTGTATATTACAGTGGTTGTATGAACGTTCTGTAAGCCTGGTCTATATATTACAGTGGTTGTATGACAGTTCTGTAAGCGTGGTCTGTATATTACAGTGGTTGTATGACAGTTCTGTAAGCCTTCTCCATATATTACAGTGGTTGTGTGACCGTTCTGTCAGCCTGGTCTGTATATTACAGTGGTTGTATGACAGTTCTATAAGCCTGGTCTGTATATTACAGTGGTTGTATGACAGTTCTGTAAGCCTGGTCTGTATATTACAGTGGTTGTATGACAGTTCTGTAAGCCTGGTCTGTATATTACAGTGGTTGTATGACCGTTCTGAAAGCCTTCTCGATATATTACAGTGGTTGTATGACCGTTCTGTAAGCCTGGTCTGTATATTTCAGTGGTTGTATGACAGTTCTGTTATCCTGGTCTGTATATTACAGTGGTTGTATGACAGTTCTGTAAGCCTTCTCGATATATTAGTGGTTGTATGACCGTTCTGTAAGCCTGGTCTGTATATTACAGTGGTTGTATGACCGTTCTGAAAGCCTTCTCGATATATTACAGTGGTTGTATGACCGTTCTGTAAGCCTGGTCTGTATATTACCGTGGTTGTATGACAGTTCTGTAAGCCTGGTCTGTACATTACAGTGGTTGTATGACAGTTCTGTAAGCCTTCTCGATATATTGTTATGGAGTAGGAAAGTGCATATTTGTGACTTAACACATATTTCAAGGAATATTTCACATTTCATATTTCACAAATTTAAGCTCAGTTTCAGGCATGTCAGACTAAACAATGAATGACTTCTCATAATTGATGAGAAAGACAACCAGCCATCCGGTCACACACATATAGGCTTCTCTCCCAATTTAATCAGAGAACAGTACACCAAACCATTAAGGTCTATTTTAAGTCTGTACAAACAGAAATAGTGTCACAGAATGACTTATGTGTTTAGTCTTTATGAGGGAATGGTAGAACACAATTAAAACATTATTTTATGAGACTCCACATGTGTATATAAGCACTGTCCTCCAAATTGGACTTGTAGGTCAGTCTATAACTGGATGTATGTCAGGTCAGACTTGGGATTTTCCAGAATACTTTCATCCAGTAAAATCTGGCAAAACTTATAAAGTCAACTTATAACTCTGATGTAATTGTGACCTACTTTGGGTCATCCAATAAGGTTTAGCTTTTATGACGAAATGCAGAAATATGGATATGTACGTCTCATATGTCACGTGAAAGCTCTGTAACAAAACTTATCTGTTGTGCGCACTGAGAGTCAGAGTGAGTCAGGGAGGCTGGGCGGCTCTCTCAGAGAGAGAGACTGTCCCAGACCTCTTGCTATTGAATAAAGGCTTCTGTCATCAAACTGGTCTTGGAACATTGTCTGCCAGGCACATCAGCAACCATATGTGATACAGGTGGGGACATCCCAAACCCCACATCATATCAATATTACAGTGGTTGTATGACCGTTCTGTAAGCCTGGTCTGTATATTACAGTGGTTGTATGACAGTTCTGTTAGCCTGGTCTGTATATTACAGTGGTTGTATGACAGATCTGTAAGCCTGGTCTGTATATTACAGTGGTTGTATGACAGTTCTGCAAGCCTGGTCTGTATATTACAGTGGTTGTATGACAGTTCTGTAAGCCTGGTCTGTATATTACAGTGGTTGTATGACCGTTCTGTAAGCCTGGTCTGTATATTACCGTGGTTGTATGACAGTCCTGTAAGCCTGGTCTGTATATTACAGTGGTTGTATGACAGTTCTCTAAGCCTGGCCTGTATATTACAGTGGTTGTATGACCGTTCTGCAAGCCTGGTCTGTATATTACAGTGGTTGTATGACAGTTCTGTAAGCCTTCTCGATATATTACAGTGGTTGTATGACAGTTCTGTAAGCCTGGTCTGTATATTACAGTGGTTGTATGACTGTTCTGTAAGCCTGGTCTAAATATTACAGTGGTTGTATGACTGTTCTGTAAGCCTGGTCTCTATATTACAGTGGTTGTATGACCGTTCTGTAAGCCTTGTCTGTATATTACAGAGAATGTATGGCCGTTCTGAATGCCTTGTCTAAATATTACAGCCATACAACCTGAAGGATGAAGCGAGTATCCGAAAGGTTGTCAAGTACTCCAATGTGGTGGTCAACCTTGTTGGGCGTGACTGGGAGACAAAGTGAGTACTGAATATGTCACACACAATCAACATGGAAAAAAAGGAAGGAACAGTTTACAACAGCTTGTAAAAATTTGCATATAAGACAAGAATTTTAGGATGAAAAATAGGTAAAAAAATTTTTGGACCATATGAGTCAGGGGCAAAATCTTACAGGTGAGTACAGGCTTGGCTGTCGAAGATTGTACTCAAATGCATAAACTGTAAGAAAGACTTTTATTTTATCTTTTCAGTTGAAAATAATGAGGAGACAAACATTTATAAATATATCATTTATCAAGAATAAATGTTAAATAAGATATGAAATAATATTTTATTTTGTATTTCTGCGCAGGATACAAATCATAACCAATGGACCTAGAATCTTCTAATTTGACATCAAGGGAAATGAAATGTCTCCTTTGAAACCTGAAATTAGGTCTCTGTTACCCAAATCATCTGAGCTATGGGGCTCAGAATTACTCCAATACTAATTAAAAGTTTGATAGAAAAGCTCCAGTATCTGAACAACTAATGCATTGATCACAATGATTCTTTGCCTGCATATTGATCATGGCGTGTTACATCAATTCCTTTAGACTGGTGGCGCCACCTGGATTTTTTCCAATTTTTAGCTCAGCTGACTATAAGTCATCTGAGCTATAGTTGTGGTCTATTGTCCGTCTGTCCGTCCGTCTGTCCATAGATGTGGCAAGTTTTGAACAGTAAGACCTAGGAGTCCAAAATTTGGCATAATGTTAGATGTCCCCAAGATCTCCTACCAAGCCGAAAACTGGGTCTTTGTGACTTCGTTCCTATGAGAAATTATGGAAACACCTCAATTTTTATTAGCTCAGCTGACTGAAAGTCATCTGAGCTATAGCGATCACTCTTTGTCCGTCGTCCGTCTGTCTGTCTGTCTGTCTGTCCGTCTGTCTGTCCGTTAACCAGGCACAAATCGTAACCGCTAGAACTGGAATCTTCTTACTTGACATCCTGGGAGGTCCATGAAAAATCTCCTTGGAAACCAGAAATTAGGTCTCTGTTACCCATATCCTTTGAGCTATGGGGCCCCAAAGTACCCCCCAGAAAAGTCCAAAATTTCATACAAAAACTTCAATATCTCATTAACTACTTGACTGATGGTCATGATTTTTGGCATACATATTGATCATGAGAGGTTCCATCAGTTCCTGAAGTCTGGTGGCGCCACCTGTATTTTTCGATTTTTTACGAATTTTTTTCTCTATTTTTGAGACCTTTAAAAATGTGAACATCTGTTAAAAAGTCACAAATCGTAATGACTGGACTTAGAATCTTCATTCTTGACACACTGAGAGACCTATGAAAAGTCTCCATGGAAACCAGAAATTAGGTCTCTGTTACCCATATCCTTCCAGCTATGGGGCCCCAAACTACCCCCCCCCCCCCAGAAAAGTAAAAAATTTCAAACAAAAACTTCAATATCTCATTAAATACTTGACTGATGGTCATGATTTTTGTCATACATATTGATCATGAGATGTTCCATCACCTCCTGCAGACTGGTGGCGCCACCTGTATCGTTCAATTTTTTACGAATTTTTTTCTCTATTTTTGAGACCTTTCAAAATGTAAACATCTGTTAACAAGGCACAAATCGTAAAGACTGGACCTAGAATCTTTATTCTTGACACACTGAGAGACCCATGAAAAGTCTCCATGGAAACCAGAAATTAGGTCTCTGTTACCCATATTCTTCGAGCTATGGAGCCCCAAAGTACCCCCAAGAAAAGTAAAAAATTTCATACAAAAACTTCAATTTCTCATTAACTACTTGACTGATGGTCATGATTTGTGGCATAACTATTGATCATGAGATGTGTCATCACTTCCTGCAGACTGTAGGTGCCACCTTTATTGTTCGATTTTTTTACCATTTTTTCGACTGGGCCTAGAATCTTTATTCTTGACACACTGAGAGGTCCATGAAAAATATCCTTGGAAACCAGAAATAAGGTCTCTGTTAACCATATCCTTCGAGCTATGGGGCCCCAAAGTATCCCCCCCCCCCCCCCCCCCCGAGTAGTCAAAAATTTCATACAA
This sequence comes from Sipunculus nudus, assembly GCA_026874595.1. Taxonomy (NCBI): domain Eukaryota; kingdom Metazoa; phylum Annelida; class Sipuncula; order Golfingiida; family Sipunculidae; genus Sipunculus; species Sipunculus nudus. The sequence goes on from CM049319.1 coordinate 260,762, forward strand.
AAACTTCAATATCTCAATAACTACATCACTGATGGTCATGATTTTTGGCATACATATTGATTATGAAATGTTCCATCAGTTCCTGCAGACTTGTGGCGCCACCTGTATTGTTTGATTTTTTACGATTTGTTCCTCTATTTTTGAGACCTTTAAGGATGCTGTCATCTGTTAACATGGCACAAATCATAACGACTGGACCGAAAATCTTTATTCTCGACACACTGAGAGACCTATGAAAAGTCTCCATGGAAACCAAAATTAGGTCTCTGTTACCCATATTCTTTGAGCTATGGAGCCCTAAAGTACCCCCAAGAAAAGTAAAAAATTTCATACAAAAACTTCAATATCTCATTAACTACTTGAATGATGGTCATGATTTGTGGCATAACTATTGATCATGAGATGTGTCATATGTTCCTGCAGACTGGTGGCGCCAGCTGTATCGTTCGATTTTTTACGATTTTTTCCTCTATTTTTGAGACCTTTTAGGATGCTGTCATCTGTTAGCATGGCACAAATAGTAACGACTGGACCTAGAATCTTCATTCTCAACACACTAGAAGACCTATGAAAAGTCTCCATGGAAACCAGAAATTAGGTCTCTGTTACCCATATCCTTCGAGCTATGAGGCCCCAAAGTACCCCCCCAGAGTAGTCAAAAATTTCATACAAAAACTTCAATATCTCAATAACTACATCACTGATGGTCATGATTTTTGGCATACATATTGATTATGAGATGTTCCATCAGTTCCTGCAGACTGGTGGCGCCACCTATGTTATCTATCAAGAGGATACAAATTGCAACAACTGGACCTAGAAACTTCATTCTTGTCATGCAAGGAGGCCCATGAAGAGTGCCTGTGGAAACTTAAAATTAGGTCTCTGTTACCCATATCCTTCAAGCTATAGGACTCTGAAGTATCCCTCATGAACAATTTGATACAAAAGCTGAAGTATCTGAACAACTAATACAGAGATCATCATGATTCTTTGCATGGATATTGACCATTAAGTGTTTTTAGCTCAGCTTACTGTAAGTCATCTGAAGTATCCCTCAGAATAATGGACAATTTGATACAAAAGCTCAAGTATCTAAACAACTATTGCAGTGATCACCATGATTCTTTGCATGGATATTGATCATGGAATGTGTCATCAGTTTCTGCAGTATGGTGGCGCCACCTGTATTTTTTTTATTTTTACGAATTTTTTTCTCTATTTTTGAGACCTCAAAAGATGCGGTCATCTGTTAACATGGCACAAATCGTAACAACTGGACCTAGAATCTTCTCTCTTGACATGCTGGGAGGCCCATGAAAAGTTTCCTTAAAAACTTGAAATTAGGTCTCTGTTACCCATAACTTTTGAGCTATGGGGCTCCGAAGTACCCCCCAGAATAATGGAAAATTTGATACAAAAGCTCAAGTATCTGAACAATTATTATATTGATCACCATGATTCTTTGCATGAATATTGATCATGAAATGTTTCATCAGTTTCTGCATTCTGGTGGCGCCACCTGTATTTTTTCAATTTTTAGCTCAGCTGACTGAAAGTCATCTGAGCTGTAGGGATCACCTTTCGTCCTTTTGGCCATCCAGGCGTCTGTCTGTTAACAGGGAACAAATCGTAACTGCTAGACTGGGAATCTTCTTACTTGAAATCCTGGGAGGTCTATGGAAATTCTCCTTGTAAACCTGAAATTAGGTCACTGTGACCTATATTCTTCGAGCTATGGGGTTCTGAAGTACCCCCCAGAATAATGCAAAATTTAATACAAAAGCTCAAGTATCTGAACAACTAATGCATTAATCACCATGATTCTTTGCATGGATATTGATCATGGAGTGTTTCATCAATTTCTGGAGATTGGTGGCGCCACCTATATTTTTTTTATTTTTTACGATTTATTTCTCTACTTTTGTGATCTTTAACCATTTGGTCATCTGTAAACAGGGCACAAATCATAATGACTGGACCTAGAATCTTCTGTCCTCACCTCCAGGGAAGCCCATAAAAGGTCTACATGGAAACCCCAAATAAGGTCCCTGTTACCCATATTCTGTGAGCTATGGGGCTCTGAAGTACCCCCCAGAATAAAGATTTGGTCATATATTAACAGGGCACAAATCATAATGACTGGACCTAGAATCTTCTGTCCTCACCTCCAGGGAAGCCCATAAAAGGTCTACATGGAAACCCCAAATAAGGTCCCTGTTACCCATATCCTTCATGCTCTGGGGCTCCGACGTACTCCCCAGAACAAAGATTTGGTCATCTGTTAACAGAGCACAAATTATAATGACTTGACCTAGAATCTCCTTTCTTGATATGCTGGGAGGCCCCTGAAAAGTCTCCTTGTGCACCTGAAATTACATCTCTGTTACCCATATTCTTCATCCTATGCGGCTTTGAAATACCCCCCAGAATAAACATTTGGATTTGTTAACAGGGCACAAATCATAATAACTGGACCTAGAATTTTATTTTTTGACATGCTGGGAGACCCCTGAAAAGTCATCTTGTAAACCTTGAAAATAGGTGTCTGTTACCCATATCCTTCATGCTACAGAGCTCCATAGTACCCCAATGAATATTGGATGATTTTATACAAAAGGTCAAGTTTGGAAAAAGTATTTCATTCAAATTTGACATTCAGATGATAAAATTACTTTTGTCAATGTCTTACTGGTCAGCTGAGCGTCATGACCCCTGGGTCACTTGTTAAAAACCTATTTTCACACTTCAGGACTGCCTAATATTAAAACCACTAATCTGTTTTTCCTCATATTTACCATAAATATTCAACTATATAGTTCCTATGTACATGCCAGAAATTAGGTCTGTATTATATAATTTAAAAAAGTTATGGGCTCAAACATAATATATTTTGTAAAAAATCAGGAAAGATATTTGATCACTGAACACAAAACTTGTTAAAGCTAAAGACTTTTTTCCAGTAATATAACTTTAATTAATCAAAATTAAATTGTATACCCAAAATTAGATCAAAATCTTTTAAATTTTTTAAAATATTAGCAAAAATAAAAAAATGGTACCTTAAATTTTGCCCAACTTTGGCCACGGCACGTTTTTTCCTCTAAGTACTGTGGATTTAATTTTCACAGCATAATCACTTAAGTATTTAATCTGTTAAAATCTGAAATTTGAAAATAAAAGCTGAAAAATTAGGCTAGTTATTGAACAGGCTGTTGGCATAATGTTAGATGTCCCCAATATCTCCTACCAAGCTGAAAACTTTGTCTTTGCGACTTTGTTCCTTTGAGAAATTATGGGAACACCTCAATTTTTATTAAAAACCTATTTTCACATTTCAGGACTGCCTAATATCAAAACCACTTTTCTGTTTTTCCTCATATTTACCATAAATATTCCTCTGTATAGTTCCTATGTACATGCCAGAAATAAGGTCAGTATTATATAATTTTAAAAAGTTATGGGCTCAAACATAATGCATTTTGTAAATATACAGAAAAGTTATTTGATTGCTTAACACAAAACATGTTAAAGCTAAGGACTTTTTTCCAGTAATATAACTTTAATTCATCAAAATTAAATTGTATACCCAAAATTAGATCAAAATCTTTTAAATTTTTTAAAATATTGGCAAAAATATAAAATTGGTACCTTAAATTTTGCCCAAGTTTGACCATGGCAAGTTTTTTTCCTGTAAGTACTGTGGATTTAATTTTCATAGCATGTTTTTGTTAGCATTTTTTCTGTTAACACCAAAAATGTGAAACCAGTTGATCAAAGCTGTAGATTTTATTCAAGTTTTCAAGCACAATGTCACATCAAGTTTACATCAAGCTAGTGTTATGCAGTTTGCTAGAGCTTAGCTCCCCAGCTTCGGCTCTAAGTTCCTTAAATTTTGCATACAGTTAGATGTCTCCAAAATCCCCTACCATGCCAAGAATTTTATCGCTAGGACTTAATTCCTTCGAAATATTAATGAAAAACTTCATTTTTCCATTAAAAACCCATTGTTACACTGTAAGACTGCCTTATATTAAAACCACTGATCTGACTTTGATCATATATAATATACATATTTTTCTATACATTCGCTATGCACATGCCAGAAATGATGTCAGTATTGCGTAATTGTTTTTAAGTTATGGGCCCAAACATAATGCACTTTTTGAAAAATCAAGAAATATATTTACTCCCTTAACAAGAGGATTGCTGAAGCTAGAGATTTTTTGTCAGGGATGTAACATTATTTAATCAAGATTCAATTGAATACCAAAAATTAGTTCTGAATTTTTTAAAATTTATAAGTTATTAGTATAAATATAAAATTAGTACCTTAAATTTTGCCCAACTTGACCAAGGCACGTTTGTTTCCTGAGAGCACTGTTGATATAGTTTTCATATCATGCACACATAAGGATTTCATCTTTGTAGTTTAGAAAGCTGAAAGAAATTGGCAAAAAATTGTAGCTTTTATTAATATTTTATTTTATTAATATACTTATAATGATAAAAAAATAAATCATATTATTCATTACTAATCATTAGGGATTATATGAAGGAAATTAATGATAGACAAAGATGCAGTTGATAATATTATTATCTAGATTCCTACTGTGTCTATAGTTAGTACATTGATGTGAAATTAGTCCAAAGTGAATATATTACATTTATTTTTTTTACTATAAATAAAAGCCATAAAACCAGGTACTTATGATCATTATTTAAATTAGTTAATTTTGTATATTCTGGGTTCTCAACATCATTGTTTGGCTAAAACTGAATGAATACTAGACATGGTGCGAATGCTTTGCAAATGTATTTGAATACGAATATGAATATGTACTGCATTAAAAAATTTTATTGCATAAGAATGGGAATTCAGGTAAAAATGAAAGTATTTGAATACCAGTGCAGATACTTTCAAAATGTATTCATGAATGCATTCATGAATATATTCTATAATATTATTTCAATAATCATTTCAGTTATATTTTATTTTAAAAAATCATATGATTTTCTTATTATTTTTTATTAATAAAAATTATATTGGCACAATATTTGTTATTAAATTTTGATAAATAGTTAAACTCTTTTATTACATGTGCTGCTTATAAGTTATATGGCCAAGTCAAAATCTGTATGATAATAGCACTCCATTTGTTAATAAAATAAATGAAATCAATCCTCTTCCCTGTCTCCAAAGATACTATAAAAAACACCAGCAACTAATAATAAAGCTTATATTTATTACCACACAAAACAAGCATGTGCCTCTTTCCAAAATCATATTTTTTATCATATATAACAGCTGAGCGCCGTGACCCATGGGTCCCTTGTTATTCATATATCATGTCTGAAATATTTTTCTGCTAACACATTCTGGATTTTAATCCCTTTTTTTTGTTTTGAACATCATACATTATACAAATTATTTAAAAAATAAGCAAATAACAAATAGAAACTGATAACAGATGATAACACTTTTCAGTAAAATAGCTGATAAGGACATATGACAGATAAAGGTGAAACTAAAGGCAGATATGGTCAAAATTGGGAAAATAATTGTGTGGGTGTAAAAAAAAATGGAAAAGTGGGGAAACATGAGTACACTTAAAAATGTACAAGCCAAACAATTATCCTTCAACTGATGTTGGAGATCATGCCAGTTGGTTATAACAGAAAAAGAAACACTGATAAAAAATGCTAAATAAAGCCAAGGATCAAGGTTTATCAGATAAATATAATTGGCTAAGGATCTCCATTTTAAATCTCCATTTCAAATAAATAAAGGGACTTGTTGGGGTATACATCAACTACTTTATCACTGATTAACCTCATATAGTATGTTTTAAACTTAACAAGATAACTGTCTATTATTCTGGGATTAAGCTCTATTTAAATATGTGCATGTTGTATGTCAATACTATCATTTCCTTGCTGGGTATACAGCTATTAAAAAATAAATTCACATCCTGTGTGATGTGAGAATCCAAAGGTGTTCTGCTGGCAGGTGCATGAAATCAGGATCACTGGCTCAGTAGTCAGTTTGGGGTGCTCAGCATGTGGCCTGCCAGACACCACCATATCAACACTGGCAGGTGTCAATTGTGAAGTGAATACTAAAAGCAATCAAGTTGAAGTGTATATTGAATTAAAAAAATGATCTGTTGCAGACCTATATGTTTGTTCTTATATACATAAATTGTTACATGTGTTTGTTAATGTTAACTTTATTTGTATATATGTAAAGCAGCGTTGATCCAATGCACACAATATTATTCGGAAAATGTAGTTCAAGGAGTATTCCAGAAGAGACCATGTTGTGGTGATATAGCATTTATAGATTAATTATTTTTTTAATTTATTATTTTTTACATAATTTTTTTTAATTAAGATATAATTAAACAAATCTATGGGTCTTATCTGATAATATATGAACCAAATTATGGATAACTTAAGGAGCAATTGGAATTGTGACACATTTTGAGTCATCTCTTCTCTGTATTCACACTGAGACTCAGTCACTTCAGATTGTTTTCCTCTATAGGTCACCCACATGTCCCATCAGTAACTTCTCTGAACTCCAAGTTTTAGTCTTTCAAGTTGACCTCAACCTGCCTATAGTGATCATGGGCGATATCAATATTGACATTTCTAATATAATATATAACACCAAACTGACACAATTGTCAACTCTTTAAATGTCAACAACTAGTCAGAGAACCAACCAATGACCATGGAAATACCATAGATCTTGTCTTTACTAACTGTTTAAATGTTTCAGTTTCAACATTAGAAAACACATGATCAGATCACAAGATATAACTAGAATACGGGTAGTCGACAAGCGACTACTTGTATCCGCCTAAATCAGAGTGGAACGGGTGAAGTGTTGCATATTAGCATGGATGTCTGCAGCCAGATTGTGTATGTAGGTTGCGCTACCTACCGAAAAATCCAGAAAGCTCTATACACATGCAAAACTTTGGCCCAATCGGTCAAACGGTTCCCAAGATCTGAGCTTGGATATCTGCTGCATGAACTAGAATGCAGGTGGCGCCACCTTTCATAAAATCAAGAGAGCTGTCGGGGATGTATAAACTTGCAAAATTTTAGGCAGATATGTCAAACCACTGCCGAGATATGAGTGATTTTATCCCATGGCAGACAAACAGATGGGAGCTGTGCAAACATGGCTTCAGGTGGCGCCACCAGTTTTGCGTATGATAAAGAGCTATGTGAGATTTATACACATGCAAAATTTTGGCCCAATCGGTCAAACGGTTCCCTAGATATGAGCTTGGATGTCTGCAGCGTAAACTTGATTGTAGGTGGCGCCACCTGTCATAAAATCAGAAAAGCTATCCAGGATGTATAAGCATGCCGAATTTCAGGTGAATTAGTCAAACCACTGCCGAGATATGAGTGATTTTAACCCAAGGCAGACGAACAGATGGACACTGTGTAAACATGGTTGCAGGTGGTGCGACCATTTTCAGTGTATGTTATAAAGCTCTCCAAGGGCTACATTTGTGCAAAACAATTTTCCTGATCGGTCAACATTTCCTGAGATATGAGCTTGGATGTCTGCAGCGTAAACGTGAATGTAGGTGGCGCCACCTGTCATAAAATCAGAAAAGCTATCCAGGATGTATACGCATGCCCAATTTCAGGTGAATTAGTCAAGTCACTGCAGAGATATGAGTGATTTTAACCCAAGGCAGACGAACAGATGGACACTGTGCAAACATGGTTGCAGGTGGCGCCACCATTTTTGGTGTATGTTATAAAGCTCTCCAAGGGCTACATTTGTGCAAAAGAATTTTCCTGATCGGTCAAACGGTTCCCGAGATATGAGCTTGGATGTCTGCAGCGTAAACGTGAATGTAGGTGGCGCCACCTGTCATAAAATCAGAAAAGCTATCCAGGATGTTTACGCATGCCCAATTTCAGGTGAATTAGTCAAGTCACTGCAGAGATATGAGTGATTTTAACCCAAGGCAGACGAACAGATGGACACTGTGCAAACATGGTTGCAGGTGGCGCCACCATTTTTGGTGTATGTTATAAAGCTCTCCGAGGGCTACATTTGTGCAAAAAAATTTTCCTGATCGGTCAAACGGTTCCCGAGATATGTGGGTTTATGTGTGGAAACAGACGCACAAACGGACGCAGAGCGCAAAGGAAAGGTCAGAGGTCAAAACAAAATCGGGGCGCAGCAGTTCACATGTGACCCGAACATAATCCCGGGTTTCGGAAAATTCCGCCTAGCGGTTACGGAGGAGTTCTCCGGACACCTACGCGGCGGCGGCGGCGGCGGCCAGCTGAAAACATAGTATCCGCAAAACTCTGTTTTGGCGGATACAATTAGCAACAGTCCCCCATTCTTCAATTCAGATCAAACATGGCAACTTCTCATAGCTTAATCTACCATTTCTCTATAGATACCTTTGAGACATTTTGTTTCCTCTCCCATTCAGCAACAACTGCTTCCAACATATATCAGTTTTCTACTTTTCCGTAATTATTTTGATGTATTAAATGTGTATTTTTATACTTGCAAATCTCCACTTCCTTCCTCTGCAATTTACAACATCTGGTCATTCCCAATGCAATATTTTAGACACATATTCTAGTACTAATTTGAAATACTGAAATTCTAAATTACTAATCTGCTCAACTACATAATTAATACAAAAAATTACATCTGTCAAAATCAGGGTTGGGGCCAGGTACTTGTACCTGCACCTGTACCTAGGTACACAATTCAGAGTACCTGTACCTGTACCTGGCTTTCATGAGTAGGAAGTACCTTGTACCTGTACCTGTACCTGGAACTAAGTACCTGTACCTGGATAAGGTACTACAGGTACAAATGTGATACTGGAAATGGACACCAGGCTTGGGTCAATTGCTTGAACAAAGCTGTCATCCCTGTCAGGTCAGTTACCTATCTCAGGCAGGGTTAATTACAAAGCATTCATCCCTGCTGCCTTTGTAGCTAGTGGGGCTAGCAAGCTTGTCAACCTCCAGCTTGTAAACAGGAAGTTCTTTGTGACATTATCAGCACAAGTATCAGGCAACTGACAAAGGATAGGAACAGGGCTGCCCTCATGCCCATGCAATGTAGACACAGAACAGGGTTGGGGCCAGGTAATGGTACTTATACCTAGGTGCACAATTCACAGTTATGAGGATTACAGGTAATGATACTGGAAATGGATATCAGGTTGAGTCAAGTAAGTGTACTGAGCTGTCACCCTTATCCAGGCAGGGGTAATTACTAAGCTTTTATCCAAGCAGCCTTTAAAGTTGACTGGGCTATGGCTAGTATGCATGCTGGTCTGCATGGCTACCTCCAGCATCTACACAGGGAGTTCATTGTGGCATTATCAGATATAAAGGGTAGAGAGAAAAGGATATGGACAGTGTTGTGTTGCTCACATGCCCCTTGTAGATACCTGTTGTCTAGTATACAAAGAACATTGGTGTTGGATAAAGGAAGAAGTGAAGATGGTACATATCGTGTAACTGAACTCTCAACATATGCCAAAAAAAGCAGAACATTCCATTTCACAGAAAAAAGTCCCTGCTCAAGCATCCAATGCAGGTGCTCTTAATTCTCAAAACATTCCTCAGTGTGAATTACTGCAATGAACATGTTTATTGTTACTTCTAATTATGTATGTATTATTGTTCATGTCGTGAAGTTAGTCTATAAAAACTGATTATAAGATTTTCCCTTTCACTCAAGTTGTCAAGCCTCTTTATTTAAAGAGTGTGTGGTGCTTCAAGAGATTTTGACTTTAAAACATTACTCTAAAACTCAAAACTTGATTTGAAAGAGCGACATCATATTTTAGTATATGAATGAAAGTTTTATATTTCTGTATTACTAACTTTGTAAACTTTATCAGCTTCATTCACTTATCACATTTACTAAAGGCAAGCCATGCTCGTTTTTTTTTCGTGATGACTTAAAAAGATATAATTTAAAACTTTTTAATGATGTTTTCAGCCATTCTATTACAAATTATGATCGAATTTCTACAAGAATTTTTTGCAATTATCATTAGTTCAAATATCTTTAAAATGTACCTATACCTAGGTACTTTCTAAAGTACCTGTACCTGTACCTAGGTACTCTACAATAATGCTGTACCTGTACCTGTACCTTTTACCTGACCATTTTGCAATACCTGGCCCCAACCCTGGTCAAAATGAAATCTTACATACCTATATACAACAATGGGTATACAATTATATCTGTCACATTCAGCTCAGCACCGTGACCAATGGGTCCCTTCTTTTATATTTCCGTATATGGCAACATATGCATAAAAAATATGTTTAAACTTTCATTATGTAAATTATGTTAGCTACACATCTGAATAGGTTGAATTTATAGTTACTTTAAATATTGGAGGTGTCAAGGCAGTTGGCTGCGGAGTGTTAGACCCTTGGACTGTCTAGGCAGCCGACAATGTTGACATGCACTGTCCACACTCCACCCACTGCACAGCCGACAGTGCTTTAACTGATATCATCACTAAGTGTCAGCTGCCTAGATGTGTTACATTGTAGACCTAGTAGCTATTTATTTATTTGAACTTTTGTACAATATATATATATGTCGAGGGAAGAATGAGAATCTGGGAAGATCCGGAATCCTCCCAGGAAAAATGAGAATTCTGATTTTTCCCAGGAAAAATGAGAATCCAGAGATGGTATGAAGGGATTCCCATTTTTCACGGGAAGAATGAGAATTCTCATTCTTCCTGGGACAAATGAGAATTCCAGTCTCTCCCGGGAAAATTGAGAATTCTCATTTTACCCAGGAGAATTTGGAATTCAGTTTTGAACTTCAAACCTGGGAAAAAAGAAAATTCTCATTCTTCCTGGGAAGAATGGGAATTATTGATGCCAACTTAACTCTTTTAATTTTTTTCATACTTATTTCTCTTTTTCAGAAAGAAACTTTGATAATCTTTCTTTCACATTAATTCTGAACTGTTCAAGTGTTAAAAAAGAAATAAATAGTACACTCACACAAAATAGAAATATGTAAATTAAATATGAAGCTGACAAAAAGTGTTTTATACATTTTTTAAATCAGAATTCTCATTTTTCCCGGGAAAAATCAGAATTCTCATTTTTCCCGGGAGGATTCCGGATCTTCCCAGATTCTCATTCTTCCCTCAACATATATATATATATATATATATATATATATATATAGAATATTTATAGCATATATGACACTGAGATATAGTATGGTCTGGTTACATATACTTTACCATACCTTAAGGTAGTGCTCAGGACTGGTTAAATTGATGTTTTTGCAATAAATGGGATACTTAATATTCAAATTTAATTAAAAAGCTTATAAATTCAAACATGTTCCTTCAAAACAAAGTTTATATTTATCAAAATGTATAGAAAATCTCCTTATATAGAAAACGGGTCCTATGGCATTAGATTGTTCATCACAAAGGAAAAACTTTATTAAATTTTTACCATATTTTTATACTAAAAATCTGATGCTGTATTTAGTGTTTTCATTTTCCAAGTTAAAAATCCGTCCGCCGTCCAAGGTTGGCTGACCGCCGTCCATGGCTGTAAGTCAGAAACCGTCGGAGCTAGCAGCTCCAAATTGCATGTAAGAATTAGTCACATGTGAAACTTGGTGCCCTAGAGCATATTATCGGGTATCTGCATTAATTTAGATTTTATAGAGAAAAAGCTTAAAAACCTTTAAAAATCTTTGACAACGTGACAAGTTTCAGCAGCCAAGTCAAGAGGTCACTCAGTTCAACCAGGTGGGGTCCAGACATCACCATGGCAACTGACCTGGCTATGTCTGGTGTCTAGACAATGTGTCTAGATGTCTAGACACATTGTCTAGAAGTCTAGACACATCATCTAGATACAGAATGCCCAGATTAGAACTATTGGAACTATATCTTTCAACTGTTTGAAATAACTTGGTTTGCATTTTTAGCAAATCTGTGAGCTTATGCAATGGTGTGGCATCGTCTGTCGTGCTTCATAGCTATCTCAAAAAGGGCAGAATCTAGCATCACCAAATTTTTTGCAAAAAATTAGTCCTCTAAAAATTTCTATTGGATTTTGCTTATTTCTTTGCTAACTGCATTTTCTTAAATTTTATAGGGAATAGCTAAAAAACATAGAAAAATGTTCTTCTCAGAAACCATGCTGCCAAATTGTCCGTTCATCTGTCCCAATAATCCTCCCTGGCAAAAAAACATATCCAGATATCCTGACTGATACATCCTAGTTTTAAAATGTCCTAGTCAGAAACTTGCAGGTCTGAAACGTCCATTTTGCTGAAATCATAATGACTAAGGTAGATATGCAGGACATAAGAGGATCAATATTAAATTTAAAAAATAAACCTCCATTCATACTCCCAAACTTTGCACAGGTTTGCATTAGGCCTGTAGGTCTTGTTCTTAATTCAGCAAGATTTTACTAACTATTACTACTAGCTCTAGAATGTCAAATATCTAGGCAGTTATATTAGTTAAAACATTGTTGGCTGCCTAGACAGTCAACACTCAATCCACTGTGCAGCCAACATTGTCGGCTGCCTAGACACTTCCTTAAATATTTAAAGGAAACACAAAGGCAGTATTTTATTAGTGTGTCTGACATTTCTGCTAACTGTGCAGTAAATAATTGTATTTTGTAAAGTGGAAATTATTAAAAATAATAAAATGCTAATTCTGTCACACTCCTTCCTTACCAGTGACAAAAACTGAAAAGTAATACCATCAACAAACATGGTAATGCTGTCTGCTTACAAAAGATGGTCGGACTTTTTTGGTAAAACTGCAGGGCGGGGCGGATGCAGGCTGAAAGCTAAACTTGTGGGGCAGGGGCAGGCCGATTTTTTTTTTATAGGTGAGGGGCGGGTAAAGTTGGGACGATATGGGTTTTTGATATCATGATAATTGTTCAAATTTTATCGCGATATACTGTGATATCGCAATATTTTTAATTGTATCGCCAGACATAGTCTGGAGATACTATGGTTTAGGCATGGTCGCGCCGCCGCCGCCGCAGAGATTTCTTTTGGACACAATAACTCAAAAAATATTTCACGGATCTTTACCAAACTTGGTACATGTATAGATATGGGTGAGAGGACGACGCCTATTTAAAATGAGGTCATGACCTCAACTAGGAGAGTGACCTTGACCTTGAATAAGTTCAATTTTGGGGAAAATCACACACATTCTTAAATATCTCAAGAAAACTTGCATGGATTGATCCAAAAATCAAGTTGATCGAAGATCATGGATAGGGTTGTCATGTTCCAGAAACTAGTGGCGCCACCTATTATTCTTTACTTGTTTTCATGCCGTTTAATATCCCCAAAATTGCTACTTGACAGTACTGTGAGCATTATAAGTCAAAAACTAATGGACAGATTTCTTTCATATTATGCAAATACATAGATATGGGTTATGGGATGATGTTTATTTAAATTGGGGTCATGACCTTTCCTATGAGAGTGGCCTTGACCTTGAATATTGCCATATATGGTGAAAATCACACAAAATCATTAATTTCTCAATAAGGGACGCATGCATTGGTCCAAAAATCAACTTGACCGAAGATCTTGGATAGTAATGTCATGTACCGGAAACAGGTGGCGCCACCTGTTATTCTTTTATTAGTTTTCATGCCGTTTAATACCCCATCATTGCCACTTAACAGTACATTTATAACCTGTGAGCATTATAAGTCAAAAACTAATGGACAGATTTCTTTCATATTATGCATATACATTGACATGGGTTATGGGATGATGTATATATAAATTGGGGTCATGACCTTTCCTATTAGAGTGGCCTTGACCTTGAATATTGCCATATATGGTGAAAATTACACAAAATCATTAATATCTCAATAAGGGATGCATGCATTGGTCCAAAAATCAACATGTTCTAAGATCTTGGAAAGTATTGTCATGTACCGGAAACAGGTGGCGCCACCTGTTATTCTTTTACTTGTTTTGTGCCGTTTAATACCCCATCATTGCAATTTATCAGTACTGTGAGCATTATAAGTCAAAAACTAATGGACAAATTTCTTTCATATTATGCATATACATGGATATGGTTTATAGGATAATGTTTATTTGAATAGGGGTCATGACCTTTCCAATGAGTGGCCTTGACCTTGAATATTGCCATATATGGTGAAAATCACACAAAATCATTAATTTCTCAATAAGGGATGCATTGATTGGTCCAAAAATCAACTTGAACGAAGATCTTGGATAGTAATGTCATGTACCGGAAACAGGTTGCGCCACCTGTTATTCTTTTACTTGTTTTCGTGCCGTTTAATACCCCATCATTGCCACTTAACAGTACATTTATAACCTGTGAGCATTATAAGTCAAAAACTAATGGACAGATTTCTTTCATATTATGCATATACATAGACATGGGTTATGGGATAATGTATATATAAATTGGGGTCATGACCTTTCCTATTAGAGTGGCCTTGACCTTGAATATTGCCATATATGGTGAAAATTACACAAAATCATTAATATCTCAATAAGGGATGCATGCATTGGTCCAAAAATCAACATGTTCGAAGATCTTGGAAAGAATTGTCATGTACCGGAAACAGGTGGCGCCACCTGTTATTCTTTTACTTGTTTTGTGCCATTTAATACCCCATCATTGCAATTTATCAGTACTGTGAGCATTATAAGTCAAAAACTAATGGACAAATTTCTTTCATATTATGCATATACATGGATATGGGTTATAGGATAATGTTTATTTGAATAGGGGTCATGACCTTTCCAATAAGTGGCCTTGACCTTGAATATTGCCATATATGGTGAAAATCACACAAAATCATTAATTTCTCAATAAGGGATGCATTGATTGGTCCAAAAATCAACTTGAACGAAGATCTTGGATAGTGTTGTCATGTACAGGAAACAGGTGGTGCCACCTGTTATTCTTTTACTTGTTTTCATGCCGTTTAATACCCCATCATTGCCACTAAACAGTACTGTGAGCATTATAAGTCAAAAACTAATGGACAGATTTCTCGCATATACATAGACATGGGTTAGGGGATGATGTATATTGAAATTTGGATCATGACCTTTTCTATGAGAATGACTTTTTCTATGAGTGTGGTCTGATATTAATTGTTGCTGAAGATGGGGGGCCTATTCTTAAAGGGGGGGGGGATTAATTGTCTGGCGATACTATGGCACCTGCGGTGCCAAGAAATATCTAGTTATATATAATGGCATTAATAAGCCATCAATAATGATATATGTAACAACCACCTTTAAAGTCTTGAATTTATACAAGGGGTTAAGTATTAATATCATTTATACCTATTATGCCAGTACCACAGAATGACTCATTAAGTGATGTAAGTTGCATGAAGGTCCTGCAGGTGTGTAAGCTTGAGGCGCGGGAAGTCCTGCCCCCATTGTTGAATCACGCTTGTCAGAACTTTCCATCAGTTTCCTATAGCTACATAGAAGCTGGAGAATCCCGGTGAATTTTCGGTGAGCGTGTCATACCAATAATGGCTAAATATACCATCCCAATTTTATATGGCAAAATATGCTACCTGTATGGAATGTGGTGACACTTTTAGGTTGACATTTTCGTTCCATGCAAAAAAAGCATAAATATGTGTATTTATTGCTCTTTCATTATAATGTTATTTTCTTCTGGAATTCTCAAGCTTTTGTCCTCTCTGGTTCATCCTGCTACTTCCAGACATTTCCAACTAATCCCGAAGTCTGTAAGCACACGGTTCCACCCACACGCGTGTATTCAAATACATGTGGTTTATAAAAATAAATGTGATTCTTTGAAATAAATTTATTTTGAACCTCAAGGGCTTGCTTGTGAACCAAAATCCTAAACAAAAATTGATATCGTGGTATCGCGATAATAGAAAAGTTGACGGTATGATAACTGTAGCTGTCAGATATCGTGATAATACTGTATACCGGTAACTGTCCCAACCCTAGGGGCGGGGCAGGTTTTCACAACTGCGGGGCAGGGCGGGTGCAGGCTGAAATGCGGGCTCTAAATTCTGGCCCACGCAGGGCTTTAAATTGTAATCAGATCAATATGATTATAATCCAGCCAATTAATTCTTCCTTTCAATGGAAGTGTGAAATGTGGTAAGCTGATACCAGAGCTGTCCTGGAGTAGCTTTTCATATATGTGTACTTTATGTATCCCTTTAACTTTAGCAATATTGCAGTAGAAGCATTTGAAAAAAAAATTGTTCACAATGAGTCATGCTAATTACCATGCTTATTACATACAGGTGATTCAATAATCACAGGTTATCCCTACCTGAGAGTAGCACTAGCACAAATAATGTTAGTTTTAACTATTTATTAGAAAAATAACTATAATTACTGTGCCTAATAAAATTTTAACTATAAATAATATCAATATCATCTTAGATTTAAAAAATATAATATAAACTAAGATAAATTATTATTAATATAATATTATAAAATGTATTCATGAATGCATTCATGAATACATTTTGGAATTATTCGCATTTGTATTCAAATACTTCATTTTCAACTGTATTCATATTCATATTCATGGAATTATTGAGTATTCGTATTCAAATACATTTGCAAAGTATTCGCCCCATGTCTGATATAATTATTATATTTACAGGAACTATAAATACCGTGATGTGCACGTTGATGGTGCCCAACGTCTGGCTCGCATCGCAAAGGAGGAAGGTGTGGAGCGATTTATCCACCTGTCATCCCTGAATGCTTCACCAAACCCAACACCGATCTACATGAAGGAGGGCTCCAGGTTCCTTAAGAGTAAGGTCAGTGAATAAGCCTAGGAGTAATCAACAAGTCATTACCTATTATAAATACATCAGGGCCAACCAGTTGTAAAAACAATATCCCTTAAACTACACATACCCCTTCTACCAATACCCCCATAACTAATTGTACCCTTTCTATCAATACCCCTTAAAAAATATGCATTCCTTCCACTAATAACCCCATAACTTCACATGTAACCCCTTACCAATAACCCATAAACTACATGTCCCCCTTCTACCATTACCCTATAAACTACATTACCCTTTCCACCAATAACCCCTTTACTACATACCGTGAAGTCTCGTGTACAAGCAAGAAAATTTATTCCCAAATATCAATGTCAAAAATCCATAACAGCTTATACATGGACATAAAAAATTGACCACGATCTGCCATGGACAACCAACTGACCTGTTTAAACTGGTCCTGTCACTGGGAGGCAAAATTTCGTTCTGGTGTCAACAGCCGATTCCTACAGCGTGTATAATATATAATTATTAATAAAGATTATTGTATACAAAAACCTGTTCTAGTTTCTCAATAAATATATATAAATTTTTATATAAAGTGTTAAAACAGAATTTACTAGCAAAGTTGAGACTGACCATTAGGGATTTTAAGGATGATCACCATATTCATAGGTGTACTTGACTGACCAGAGCTCAAGGAATTCAACTACATGCATTTCACTGAGCAGGCTCTGCAAACCTAGCACACATTACCTTCATTCTGTGAACTTTCAACCTTAACCAAAAGATGATTATATGAATTTACTTTATTGATATTATGACATATAATGAATTTTATATGTGTACATGTCTTCACAATTTACTCACATACAAAGCAAACAACGCTGATATTTTTCAAAGAGCTTGCTGACTGCAAGGTAGCGGTACCACATGTTCTGACAAGCAATCTCTGGTGCTGCACTCCCGAGAAACCACACAGGGAGGTTTCCGAAAAACAACATTGTGTGGGGATCATAGAAGGGTTTGACTTCTTTTGATGATTGTACACATCTGATCATAAGCTTAGGGCTGCTTTCAGGAACCCCTTTGATATGTAGGTTTTGAAACAATTCTCCTGTATAAACACAAATCGCTCTGCCAAAATTAGATGGTGTTCTGTGCAGAACAATATCGTCATGGCCAATTTGAAAAAAAGATCTGTACATATCTCTGTTTCAAAGATCAGGTAACATAATATCCGATAAACTAAATATGGCTTGACTATTGCAAAACAGCACAAGATACGTTCTGAATCATTCAGAGCTGGTTACAACCCCAATCAGTGCTCATCTGGTAAGTGGGTACCAGGAAGCAGCCTGTAGCAAGAAGCCCTAAAGTAGGTCACGCTTGAAACCTGTGTACTGACACTCGTGGGGCAAAGTGAGATAGCACAAGCAAGCTTTTCTCAGTCTTCAACGTGCAAATGTACACATAGATAGGTTTATATTGTGGTGGCTAGAATATTCAATTGAACAGGGTGGGCATGTTACCCCTTGTTGACACTTCAGCTCGGCAGAATCTAACTCAAACTTCAACTTACAGGTAAGTCTCGTTTAAGTTAACAATTCTGCCTCGCTTTAGTGTAAACTCAGGGACATTTGAGACTTCACAGCCTGTGTGTACATGAGCTGTATAAATAAGTAGACACTCCTTATACCTTTATTTCCTTTATTATATGATAACACATTTCCATTCGTATGAATGATATTTATGTGAAGCCTCTATTATGAAGTAGTATTTATAATCGCTGGCCAAACTCACACTGTTTATGTATTGGCTTATTATAATACTGGGCAAAAACATTTTCATTTGACCAACCCACCCTCTTGAGAATAGTGGATAGAGGTATATTGGATCTGAATGCAGCACTAGTTGCTGAAGCCCTGAAGTGCAGTGGGGTATAAAAATAGAAAGGTCAATATTTGCCCTTACCATGATCACTTTTACCCATCTGGAAATTGTACCTTTAGATACAGGTTTAAATGGTTTCTGATAACTAATGAGCAATCTTGTGTGATTTGCTCTTAATGTTTTTGTTCTGTCAATGTATTCTTTTGTTAAAGATACAACACAGTCTCTCAGCAGGTGTATATGCCTTAAAACAAAGCTCATCCAGGTGTTTTCCTAGTCTGGATTGCTTAAGTAGATCTCCAGTTCTGAATTTACACTGTGAATCTGTTAAAGTCATATTTCTAATATCCAGACAATGAATGGTCTGACATCTCTGTGCTGACAGTAACAATAAAAGCATAGGTAATTTTAGAGACATGTCCTTCAGAGTCAAACTTTCTGCTGGTGACATTTGTTTTAATGTTTTTAGCACCTGTACACAGGTGCACACATGCATGTTTGCATGTACATTTTCTTTTGTGCAGGAAGAAACTGTCGGAGGGTGCACCCTGTGCACGTATTATAAACCAATGAAAAAAATGTTGGTGCAGTATCTTATTTTTTTACTATTTATATACATCACAATCATAATTTAGCATTTCTATTCTTTGAGCAACAGAAAATATTCAACAAGCACATTTACTCACTAGCATTACAAGGTGCAGGTAGGTTTTATTTCAAGGGTGCACGTGGAGCATGTAAAATTTTTAGCCTAATTTTGTACCCTGCCTGTACAGGATCCCACATAACACAATATTTTTGGGAAAAAAAGGCCTGTTATGAAAAATACCTTTCATGAATCTTGATACCAGAGGATGTGAACCAAACGTTGTATTTTCCTTTGGAAGAATTACGGCAGATAAACCACATCTTGCTGTGTTTATAGTATAACCTTTACCATACAGCAACAAGAGGTAGTCAAGAGTCCGTTCTATAGGTGATTTAACCCTACCAATGTCCCTTCGAATGCAAAACTCACTCCAGAGTTTAAGGTATGACCTGTACTGAGATTTTGTTGATTTACCAAATGATGCCAATATAATTTTGATTGTTCTTTGTGAAATGTTTCTGCATTTTAAGAGATTGCCTGACAATT
The DNA here is from genome assembly GCA_026874595.1 of Sipunculus nudus. Classification (NCBI taxonomy): domain Eukaryota; kingdom Metazoa; phylum Annelida; class Sipuncula; order Golfingiida; family Sipunculidae; genus Sipunculus; species Sipunculus nudus. Next base: position 280,647 of record CM049319.1, read on the forward strand.
TCCAGGCTGTCACTTTCATCTTGCCCATCAGCAGGCTGTCACTTTCATCTTGCCCATCAGCGGATGCACTTGATGTTGACACCTGGGTGGAGGTAATGTTTGTTTGTTGCTGGACAGAATGATCCGGAATTCTGTTGCCATCTGAAGTAGATGCGTGAACCATGTTTGAGTTGTCCACAGCCAAACAATTACTATGGCCTGGGCTTTGTCTATTCCAATTTTCTGTTGCACCTTGCCTATCACACTGAAAGGAGGAAATATATACATTAATTTTCCACTCCAATTACATGAGAAAGCATCTATTGCATAAGCGTTCTTTCCTGGTTTCCAAGATACATATTTTTGTATTAGGAAATTATGTCTTGAAGCAAATAAATCTGTCTGATATGCCTAACTTTCTAGCCAATTTTTGGAAAATAACGGGATTCAGCTTCCTCTCTTTTTATCATTAGATTGTCTCGATAAACTGTCAGCTCTATGGTTGTCTCTACCAGCAATGTGACAGGCCACCAGCCATATGTTATTGCTCCTAGCCCACTCCTAGATTTCTCTAGCTATACTGTTACATAAATCCTTATTTCCGCTCATATGGTTAATATAGGAGACTACAGTAGTATTGTCGACATGGAATTGTAGATTGGTGTCCCATTTTCCAGTGCACAGTGCTGTAATAGTGTTTAGGACTGCTCTTTGCTCAAGTCCAGATGCCATTAACTTGTTTGCCCTCTTGGCCTATAATGAGTCCCCCCCCCCCCCCCCCCCCCATTATATGTGGGTTCCCATGGTTAATTTTGTTGTGACTGTTCTCATCACTGTTAAACACCTTTTAAGATCAGATCTGGCCAAGTCTGAGAGGGACATATATGCCTCATAATTTCCACAAACTTTTTTTAAGGGCCCTGGAATTTTCTATTTCTAGATGTCTGTAATAAATGGGCCCATGCATTTTTCCTGGAAAACAAGACACCGCGAGGCTTATTGTTTCAGCTAATTGTCTTATTGTAAATGCTTGATTTTTCAATAAATCTTGACTGGCTTGTTTTATTCGATCAGTCTTTCTCTGTGTAAGTGAGACTGTCATATCAATTGAATTTAGGATGAACCTCAAGAAAGTTATTTTCTGGGATGGAATTATTTGGGATTTCTCATAATTTACTTGAAAACAAAAATTCTTTAATACTTCAATAGTCTGTTTGACACTCTGTTGACAGGCCTCCTCAGTCTCAGCCTGTATATATGTGTCATCATATATAATACATAACATAACCCATTGACACAATGCCTATCTTTCTGAGCTGAAAATAGACAGGCTTCATGATTTTGGTAAAAATTCTGGTTACACAAGCCAAGCCATTTGGTAATCAAGTGAATTGGTACAAATCAGTATGCCACTTAAATCTTAGAAATTTTCAGAATTCTTTTGCAATGGTTACCGAATAGTAGGCCTTTTAAAGGTCTATCAAAGCCATATAACATCCAGGTCTAATCAGATTTATTGCTGTTTGCAGCGTGTCCATTTTAAATTTGTGATACCTTACAGCTTTGTTTAGAGGTTTCAAGTTCAAAATGAGCCTAATTTTACCACTTCGCTTTTTACGTGAGAAAATATTGAAATGAATTTTCCGTGGAATGAAATGAACGGTTCTGGCTTTGCCGACTCAATAATGCCTTTTTTCTGCATTAAATTTATTTCTAAGTTTAACTGATCAAATTAGTTATCTGTGAAAGATATCAATTTTGGAGGCTCTTTTTGCCAAGGTGTTGACACAAAATCTATTTTCAACCACTTATACTTTCAAGCAGCCAACTGTCATTTGTTATTTAATCCCATTGAGTTTTACAGGTTTCTGTTTTTGGGTGCAATTCTGAATCTGAGTCAAATGAACAAATGTTTACCCTCTTTTGAGGTTGTTCAGTGTAGATGCCCTGGTTTTTCCTCTTTTTTTTGGCTGGCTCTCTAGTATCTCCAGTGGTTTCACTCCCCCTCTACTTTTTTAGCCAACCTGTGAGCTTATGCGATGGTGTGGCGTCGTCTGGCATCCATTGTCCGTCGTCTGTACGTGAACCCATACTATCTTGAAAACGGAAAGAGTTTGCATCACGAAATTTTATGTAAAAATTTAGTCATTTAAAAAACTTTACCGGATTTTGCTTATTTTTGGCTAACTGCATTTTCTCAGATTTTATAGGGAAAAAGCTAAAAAAACTTTAAAAATCTTCATCTCTGAAACTGTTCAAACAATGAAAGGACTGCATCTTTTACTATTCTAGATATTTTGATAAAAAGTTTATGAATATGTCAGCTTGAAAAAAAAGCATTTTAGCCAAAGTCTTTCAGTATGTGTAAACAGATTTACCAACAGGCCAGGATAGTGTCTGTATCTTTAAATAGGTTGAGAAACTGCCAACTGTTTCAGATTTGGCAACAGATCAAGAGTTCATTCAGTGCAGCCAGATATAGGTCAAGAGTCCAATCAGTGCAGTAGCTGCATTCTATTTATAGCGTTGGCAGACTGCCCACTGCATCAGATTTGGCACCAAACTTCAGCCTGGATCTATTTATAGCTTTGGCAGACTGCCAACTGAGTCAGATTATGCAATAGGTCAAGAGTTCACTCATTGCAGCCAGGTACAGGTCAAACGTTCACTCAGTCTAGCCAGGTGCAGGTCATGTGTTCACTCAGTGCTAGCAATTTGTCACAGTTCACTCAGGGCTACTGCCTTTCTCACCTGAGCCTGGTCAGCCCCATGCATCAGACTCAAGGTAGGTTTGATGTATTGGCCTGATATTTTGACCTGTCTATGTGTCTTTGATGGGTTTCTCATTCACAAGACAGGTGTCACCACCTACAATGACTTATGCACAGTGTATGTGTCTGCTTATTTCTATAGAGGAATTTGATATACCATCCTGAAATTGGGCATATTTATACATATTGAATAGCTTTTTTGTATACAAGACTAGGGGTGCGATCTACAATAATTTTTGCACAGTGTGTGTCCCTGCTTATTTCTCAAGAGGGGTTTGATATATCAGTCTGAACTTGGGCATATGTATATATCTCGGAAACCTTTTTGTATACAAGACTGGTGGTGCCAGCTACAATCATTAGCTCAGCTGACTATAAGTCATCTGAGCTATAGTCGTGGTCCATTGTCCGTCGTCCGTTCGTCTGTCTGTCCGTCTGTCCGGATGTCCGTCCATAAGACTGGCACGTTTCGACACCATTGGACCTACGAATCTGAAATTCGGCATACAGTTAGATGTCCCCAAAATCTCCTAGCATTCCGAAAATTGGGTCAATAGGACTTGTTCCTTTGAGATATTAAGGAAAAAAACCTCAAATTTTAATAGAAATCTATTTTTAGCTCAGCTGACTTTCAGTCATGCTGGGCTATAGCGATGGGTCTTTGTCCGGCGTCCTTCCGTCTGTCCTTCCGGCCGTCCGGCTGGCCGTCCGGCCAGCCGTCCGTCCGTTAGCAGGGCACAAATCGTAACCGTAGGGGCTAGGGCCATGAACCCTATGCAGTCTTAGAGGTTATAAAAAGATCTCCTTGTAAACCTGAAATTAGGTCACTGCGACCTATATTCTAGAAGTTATGGGGTGTGTTTGCACCCCCCAGAAATAACTCTTTGAGACAAAATTTTCATCCCAAACCTTCCATCTGTCACATACAGCTCACCTACCAAAAGGGGAAGAACCATAATTTTTTTTAGGTCAAAAGGTCAAAGGTCAAGGTCACAGGAGCCTCTTCTTTGAAAAGCCTGTGGATGCATTTTAAGCCAACCCTTTCATCCCAATTCTTTGATCTTTCACATATAGCTCACCTACTAAGTTGGATAAGAATCCTATAGATTTTGAGGTCACAAGGTCAAAGGTCAGGGTCACAGGATCCACTTCTTTGAAAAGGTAGTGGACACATTTCAAGCTAGACTTTTCATTCCAAACCTTCCAGCACTGATATCGCTTCTCTGCCAACAGGGGAAAAGACCTGTTGATTTTGAGGTCAAAGGTCAAGTTCACAGCACCCACTTCTTGCGTGGAGTCATTTTCAGGCAAACTTTTCAATCTGTACCTTCCATCTGTCATATATGGCTTACCTACCAATAAGGGAAGAAGCCTATTGATGTTGAGGTCAAAAAGTCAAAGGTCAAGGTCACAATATTTAATTGTTCTAAATGCTTGTGAGCATATTTCAAGTGTAACTGTTCAACCCAAACCTTCAGTCTTTCACATATGCCACATCTATGCATCACTCAGTTTGACTCAAACTTCATATTTATGGGTCTTTTTGCTTGAATACATAACTTATTGATTTTGGGGTCAGCTGGTCAGCAGGTTAAAGGTTGCAGGTCAAAGTTATTCACCCATTGGTTGCCAAGTAATTACACCAGATTAAAGTGGTCAGTAGTTACCCATCATTTAGAAAGAATCCAGTTGATATATGGGCAAAAGGCCAAGGTCATAGGTCAGGGATGTTCACAGTTACTTATTTTATAGACCATCTCTATTTTTCTTGTATATATAACCATCCCACTCCAGCTGGTACATCTCCCTGTGTGGCTGTAATTGTGAGTGACACTGGTGACATATGACTCCCTTTTGTATCAGCCTATTAAGTGATAAGGCTCAGTGATAAGTACGTCGTTACTTCATAACAAAAACACTGTTGTCAGAATGCTTCAGCCAGGCATTAGGACTATGAGAGTATAGTATTAAGGTTTAGCTACTGATTTATAAGATGATGGGAACATTTTGCAGTTTATTTTATGGAATCCTAGCAATAAACTTAGTTTCCTAGATATCTGAATATTTTAATATATATCACCACATATAAAAGAAAGTGTTTGTTCTCATAATATGTGGATGTGTACCTTGATTTAGGATGGCTTTTTGTTTTATTTCAAGACTCTTAGTCATGCTTTCTGCATTTCTTTTCTTTCAGGTTTGGCAGTTTACCTGCCCTGCTTACCCCATTGAAAAGCAGAGTGATAATAAAAAATATTGGACTTACACTTTTTACAATTGCATATCTATAAATCTGATATGAGGGCCTGGACATGCCTTTTGAATTATTTTGGGCATTTATTACTGGATAATTTGCCCCAAGTTTGGTCTCTTATTGGAGAATGTGGGATATCAAATGTCATACTTGTCAGAAATCCATGTCTGCCAGTTAGCCACCTTAGAAATTCTTTCTTTAGGGCAGTTTCAGTAATTTTTCTTTAATGTTTGGTCCAATTTAGAGAATGTTTGTTGTCTGATTTCAGACTTGTCAGAAGTCCAATATGGCCACCAGGCAACCATCTTTTAATTCCTTTTGATCATATTATCTCAAGAACAGTTAAAGTGAATGCAGTTGGATGTATATTTATGTAATCTTGTAAAGGATTGGGTCAAATATTTCTGAATAAATATTACCATCATTTATAAAAGTGCAGTACAGTTGGCTTGTATTGAATAAAAATTCATACAGAAGCACCTGTTTCTCAATAATTCTTGCATGAATTTCCTTGATTTTTGCTATATATTTTGATCTTATATTTGCCCTTTGTGGTGTTCCTTTTGAGACTGACAGGTTTCAAGCAAGCTGTTGGAATAGTTCCTGATAGCTTAACAATCATGCATTTTCCTCAGACCATCAATTCACTGTGTTTTAACCAGACATAGGTGATATATATTTCTGTTGTCATAGAAAATTTTCAACAAATTGGCAAATTGGTTCTTCAAAATTTGACTGGAAGTTGTGAATCTCAGTCCATGATGTCACAGGTCATGCTTGGCAGCTGAGCGTCATGACCCATGGGTCACTTGTTACACTTTAGGACTGGCTAATATCAAAACCACTCATCTGGTTTTCTTCATATTTACCATAAATATTCCTCTATATAGTTCCTATGTACATGCCAGAAATTAAGTCATTATTATTTCATTTAAAAAAGTTATAGGCCGAAACATAATGGACTTTGTAAAAAAATCAGGAAAGATATTTGGTCACTTAAGACCAAAAGTGTTAAAGGTAGGGACTTTTTTTTCAGTAATACAACTTTAATTAATCAAAATTTAATTGTATACCAAAAGTTAGATCAAAATCTGTTAATATTTTTTAAATATTGGCAAAAATATAAAATTGGTACCTTAAATTTTGCCCAACTTTGGCCACGGTACGTTTTTTTCCCCTAAGTACTGTGGATTTAATTTTCACAGCATGTACACATAAGGATTTAATCTGTTAAAATCTGAAATTTGAAAATAAAAGCTGCAAAATTAGGCTAGTTATTGAATTTTTTTGGAGGCTCTTGTTGTATTCCCTTACATTGTCAAGCAGTCCACTTTGATGACTGTAGGACATTCAGTGCACATCTCTATGCTCCCCAGGCTGTTGGCATTATGTTAGATGTGCCCAAAATCTCCTACCATACTGAAAATTGGGTCGTTAGGACGTTCCTTCAAGATATTAAGGAAAAACCTCCCGTTTTCCATAAAAAAAGCCATTGTTACACTTCAAGGCTGCCTAATATCAAAACTACTGATCTGTTTTTGATCATATTTAGTATTTACATTCTTTCATACATTTTCTATGAACATACCAAAATTTAGGTTAGTATTGGGTATTATTTTGAAGTTATGGGCCAAAATATAATGCAATTTTTAAAAAATCAGGAAATATATTTACTCACCTAACATGAGAATTGCTGAACCTAGAGACTTTTTTTCAGGAATATAACTTTATTTAATCATGATTAAATTGTTTACCCAAAATTAGATCTGAATTATGCAAATTTTTCAAGTTATTAGCATAAATAAAAAATCAATACCTTAAATTTTGTCCAACTTTGGCAATGGAACCTTTTTTCCCTGTAAGCACTGTTGATTTAATTTTCACAGCATATATACATAAGGATTTTATCTTTTAAATTATGAAATTTCAAAGGAATTGATTGAAAGAGAAGCTTTTATTCAAGTTTTCATACACCATGTCAAGTGTTGTTTACATCAGGCCCACCTGGTAGTACAGCCTTCACTTGTATCATGTAACCCTCTCCAGGCAGCTTGCCTTGACTCAGCTTGGCCACTACCAGCAGGCTTCCCCTCTGCCCTGCACCCCCCCCCCCCTAAGATGGTGCATAAACTAGATGAATGTTATTATTTTCTGTATTTGATTCATTCTTATTCTAGGCTATTCTACATTTTAGATTTTCTATTGTACCACCAGGGTTACAATGATTAAAGTGTACATTTAATTGTGTCCACAAAGTGGTGTATTGCTATGAAAGTGTGGATGTTCATCAGATAAGTAATTCCTTACTTCAGAAGAGTTAAAAACTTCACCAGGTGTGAAATTGACTATTAATTCCAGTAATAAATTAAAACTGGGATAGTAATTAGCACAATGATATTGTGTTCCCTCATTCAACCAACAGTGTGTATATTTTATTTGAAAAGATGCTTTATTTTATCAAATTTACTGAATCTTTTATTTTATTTTGGTGAATAAAATTAAGCATGTACTGAAAACTCCAATGTGCAAAACTTTTTAATAGTGATTCAAGGAATTTTAAATTCAGTTTAAACATTTATGATTTAAAAATAATAAAATATATGTGTATGCATAATATGACCCAATATGAGCTACACTCTGGATATATAATGATTGCAACTTTTGCAACAATTCTAATATTTTAACTTATATTTTCAGTTTTTTTTTATTAAAAATTTATAAAACCTGTAAATAAAAAAAATTATTCAGATAAAAACTTCTTAATGGAAAAAGTGGATATACTAAAAAAATAGGCTTATATATAAACTTAAATGCATTATTCCCTTGAAAGTGAAATAAAGGTATTAGTCCATTCTGTCCACTTGCCTGTCCATCTGTAAATTTTCATATGCATCACAGTATCTCAAAACTTTTACTGTTTTCTTCATGACAGTCTTGTCAGAGTATTAGTTTGCAATCATATATTTAGAACTTAACTATAACCAAGTAGGAGGGCCCCTTTCCCTTTTAGCTTTTCATATTCTTATATAAATGAAAAACATTACAATAGAATATTTCTACATCCACCTCCATGCTGCCCTCACTTTTCCCTTCTCCGAACCCCATCCCAAAGTCAGCCTCAGTAAGCAAGAACAAGATGAATCAGATATATTCATACTTTAATATTTTGTATAACTATTCGTCCATAGGTACCTATGTACATGCCAGAAATTATGTAAATATTGTGTAATATGTAGACATAGTGGGCATCACAATAATGTACCTTGTGAAGACTAAAGAAATATTGTGTCATACATTCACAAATTCATAAATCACTTCATCAGCATAGTTAATCATAACATCAAATCTGTCAAATTGAAAGCTTGCAGACTACCATAAACTTTAGATCCTTCAACAAATAGCCTTATCATCATTCTGCTACTGCTTATTACTGCTGTCATTGCATTCATATTTGCTCAAATATATCACAATTTTCAACCCCTCCTATATAAATAAAAAATAAACCACTATATTTTACTATATTTTACGTCCGGCCGGCCGTTAGCAGGGCACAAATCATAACAGCTGGTCCTAGAAACTTCTAAGTGAACATCCAGGGAGGTCAATTAAAAATTTCCTTGGAAACCTGAAATTAGGTCACTGCGACCTTTTTCCTTCGAGTTATGGGGCTTGAAAGTACCCCCCAGAATAGTAAAAAATTTGATACAAAACCTCCAATATTTTGATAATTAATGCCTGGTTTGTCATGAATCTTGCCTTGAATATTGACCATGACTAGTTTTGTCAGTTCCTGAAACGTGGTGGTTTTCCTATTTTAACAAATATTTTGCTATTTATTTACTATAAAATGACAACAATCATGTCAGTTTCTCAGCTGTCATTAAATCTGGTGTCCCAAAACCTGGTGTGTTTATTGATCACAAGTGAATGCCCTATACTAATCACCCTGTCTGTCAGTCTGTCTGTTTGTATGTCTGTCTGTCAATCCATCCATCCACACAAATTAGTTTCCAGATGATAACTCCAGTTAAGTTTGATATATTGGTTTCGAACTTGACTTATAAATGGCCCACCACTAAAGTAAGAACCATGTTGTTTTCCGGTCCAACAGTCAAAGGTCAAGGTCACGGGACCCATTTCTTAAAAAGGAATGTGTAGAATGCATTTGAAGCCAAACTTGTCATCACAAACCTTCCATCTTCAAGATATTGCTAACCTGCCACTAGGGGAAGATTCTGTTTGATTTTTGGGTCAAAGGTCAAGGTCACAGGGCCCATCCATTCACAAATTAGTTTATGGATGATAATTCTGCTTTGGATAGACAGACTGGCTTCAAACTTGATTTAATAATGACCAACCACTTATGTAAATTCATTTTGATTTCCAGGGTCCAGCGATCTAAGTTGAAGGTCACAGAAGCCACATCTTTAAAAAGATTGTGGATGCACTGTAAATCAAACTTTTTATCCTGAACTTTCCAACGTTCACACATGGCTTACTTGCCCAAAGTGAGGAAACCTGTAGAGGTTATCTGGTCAGAGGGCAAGGTCACTTTTTAAAAGAATGTTACAATAATCCTAATGCTGCAAGTTCAAGATATTAAGTTCTAAGATTTTTTGGTTACAAGGTCATTGGTTAAGGTTACAGGACTGTCATTCTGAAAAATTTCTTTCAAAATATCCTTATAGACAAATTCAACTGAGCGTTGAGACCCATGGGTTCCTAGTTGTGTTGTGTGCACCCATGCCAGAATTTCAGCAGTGATGTTTGTGTTTTTCTTATTCAAAATGTTCAGTACCGGCATTGTTCAGATACATGAGAAGTCATGGTCCAGCATTGAAGCATTATACCTGGTGTATTTCCAAATGCACAGGTTAGAATAAGGCCTGTAGGCCTTGTTTTCTTTATTTTTGAAACCTTTATAGATACAGTCATCTGTTAACAGGGCACAAATCCTTGCCATTGAACCAGGAATCTTCCTGCTTGACATCCAGGGAGGTCCATTGAAAATCTCCATGGACACCTGACACTAATATCCTCGGAGATATGGGGCTCAGAAGTACCCCCCAGAATAATTAAAAATTTGATACAAAAGCTCCAGTATGTGAACAATTAACGCATTGATCACCATAATTCTTTGCATGCATATTCATCATTTTGTGTTTCTCAGTTCCTGCAGACTGGTGGCACCACATGGAATTTTTAAAATTTTACACATTTTTAGCTCAGCTGACTATAAGTCATCTGAGCTTTAGTCGTGGTCCATTGTCTGTCATGTGACCTTGTTTGTTTGAGAAATTAAGGAAAAACCTTAATTTTCCATTTAATACCTATAGTCACACTTCAGGATTGTGTTTTATATAAATTACTCATATGTATTTCTTCATATTGACCACAAATATTCACTTTTATAGTTCCATAGAAAAGTTTACAATTTTTTTTTTATTGCACAACAGCATATCAAATTACGTTTATGCGCACCTGAAAATTTATTTCCTGTCAGTTTTGCTCTGCATGCCGCAATAACTGACAAAAATCCAACTTGCCAACAGAAAGAGACGTAGCGTCTGGGTCATGAGGTCAAATGTCTGGATATATGCGGCACATTTATAACGTTATACTTTGGCAAATTATTTTACAAAATAATTATTTCCCCGACTATTGCGCCTTATTTTCAGGATATCTTATTAATAACTCAAACTTCCATGATCGTTTTATGATAGGACTGTTGGGGGAGCGAGCATTGTCATGCCATTGTCAACTTTCTGAAGTTTTGCCGTGATTGAGGTTTTGAACCAGGTATCTCCTCCAGGGCTCACAAATTCCCTAAACTTTTGTGGACCCTTAAAGGGGATATCCAGTTGTAAGCAACATTTAGAGCTCGTGCTTCATATCATTTCGGCGAAACGTCACCGAGGTGTAAACCATGGCCTTGCAAAGGCGGGGAGTTCATTATGTATGACATGTGATGGCAAACATCGCCCTTGTTAACATTCGAAGAAACGCAATGAACTGGATTACCGTGGTATCTTAAGACGTTAATTAGCCAATTGATGGGGAGTGACCTGCATGCATCACTGCCTGCCACACACAGGTGGGAGATGTGATCGTTCCATACGCCTGACCAATTACAGACTCTTGGCCTCGTTGATTGCCGTGTTAGCATCTGATGTGATAAAAACTGCGAACTGGTATCACTGCCAAGGGTTCCAAGCATGACAATAAACGGGATTATGACAATATTCCATGACATTAAACGGTCATGTTCATATAGAAAATGGTTTGGGATTTCAGATTTATGTGACAATAAACGGGATTTTCTATTAACCGATATGACACAAAGTGGGCTCTACTGTATGCAAAGGTGTAACTCCCACCACTCCATTGAGTCCTTGCACCTGAGCACTGGGGCCTAGTTTAATTGCAACTGCATAAAATTAATTAAATAAAGAAAATAAATAAAGAGATACAGAGGTGTTGTTACTCACATCATTTTCACTCCCCCCCCCCCCAGTCCTTCCACCTGTGGATTTGGAACTTAATTGCAACTTTTTACATTTTATAAAATTGAAGAAACAAATTTTTAATAAAAAATATCATAGGATTTAACTGAACAAATGTGTAAACTCCTCAACAGTCAACAGCTTATAAAAAAAAACCCAACCAATTATTATTGTAATACTATAGATCTTATATTCACAAACTGCTTACGTGCTTCAGTTTCAGTATTAGGAAATGCATTGTCAGATCACAAAATATTATTTGCAACAATTTCTTTAATCATATCAACCATCCATGGCCTATATAACCTCTTCCTCTCAGACTTTATCTCCATTTGATATTATTTTAGATTTTTCCTTCAAGGTCAACTTCAGTCGAGCATAGTTACCCATGGGTCCTTGTCATTTTTTATGTGGTCATCTGTTAACAAGGCACAAATCGTAACCATTCACCTAGAATCTTCAAACTTAACATCATGGAAGGCTCATGAAAAATGTCCTTGGAAACCTTAACTTAGGTCTCTGTTACCAATATTCTTTGAGCTATGCTTCATTCAAATTGGGATACCACCTACAAAAATTGGCATTCAGATGATAAAATTTCTTTTGTGAATGTCTTTTTAGACAGCTGAGCTTCATGACCCCTTAGTCACTTGTTGAGTCCCTCAAAGATGCAGTCATCAATTAACAAGGCACAAATTGTAACAATTGCACCTAGAATCTTCTAACTGAACATCAAGGAAGGTCCATGAAAAATCTTCTTGAAAACCTAAAATTAGGTCTTTGTTACCCATATACTATCCAAGCTATGCTTCAGTTGAATCTTGATACCACTTACAGAATTGGGATTCAGATGATAAAATATCTTTTTGTGAATGTCTTCCTAGTTTTAAATTATTACACATTTTTATGCCCCCGCCACAAAGTGGCCGGGGCATATAGTTTTACCCATTCCGTCATTCCGTCATTCCGAAATGAAACAGTTGTACGGACTTTTTTTCGCAATGCCTGCAGATATTGGCCTGATTTTTGGTGTGTCGGCAGATATAGACCAGTTACAGATCGAGTTCGCGTTTCGTCCCGGTTGACCTACTTTTGACCGTCTTACAGCTCCTAAACTTAGAAAATTTCATAAAAAATAGAAATATTCATGACAGATACACATGTACGGACTTTTTTTCGCAATGCCTGCAGATATTGGCCTGATTTTTGGTGTGTGAGCAGATATAGACCAGTTACAGATCGAGTTCGCGTTTCATCCTGGTTGACCTACTTTTGACCGTTTTACGGCTCCTAAACTTAGAAAATTTCATGAAAAATAGAAATATTCATGACAGATACACATGTACGGACTTTTTTTCGCAATGCCTGCAGATATTGGCCTGATTTTTGGTGTGTCGGCAGATATAGACCAGTTACAGATCAAGTTCGCGTTTCATCCTGGTTGACCTACTTTTGACCGTTTTACGGCTCCTAAACTTAGAAAATATCATGAAAAATAGAAATATTCATGACAGATACACATGTACGGACTTTTTTTCACAATGCCTGCAGATATTGGCCTGATTTTTGGTTTGTGAGCAGATATAGACCAGTTACAGATCAAGTTCATGTTTCGTTGTGGTTGACCTACTTTTGACCGTTTTATGGCTCCTGAACATAGAAAATTTCATGAAAAATATGAAATTTCATGACAAATACACATGTACGGACTTTTTTTCACAGTGCCTGCAGATATTGGCCTGATTTTTGGTGTGTGGACAGATATAGACCAGTTACAGATCGAGTTCACGTTTCGTCCCGGTTGACCTACTTTTGACCGTTGTACAGCTCCTAAACTTAGAAAATTTCATGAAAAATAGAAATATTACTGACAGATACACATGTACAGACTTCTTTTTAACAATGCCTGCAGATATTGGCCTGATTTTTGATGTGTGAGCAGATATAGACCAGTTACAGATCGAGTTCGTGTTTCGTTGTGGTTGACCTACTTTTGACCGTTTAACGGCTCCTGAACATAGAAAATTTCATGAAAAATATGAAATTTCATGACAAATACACATGTACGGACTTTTTTTCACAGTGCCTGCAGATATTGGCCTGATTTTTGGTGTGTGGACAGATATAGACCAGTTACAGATTGAGTTCATGTTTCGTCCCGGTTGACCTACTTTTGACCGTTTTACAGCTCCTAAACTTAAAAATTTTCATGAAAAATAGAAATATTCATGACAGATACACATGTACGGACTTTTTTTCGCAATGCCTGCAGATCTTGGCCTGATTCTTGGTGTGTGGGCAGATATAGACCAGTTACAGATCGAGTTCGTGTTTCGTCCCGGTTGACCTACTTTTGACCGTTTTACGGCTCCTGAACATAGAAAATTTCATGAAAAATATGAAATTTCATGACAAATACACATGTACGGACTTTTTTTCGCAATGCCTGCAGATATTGGCCTGATTTTTGGTGTGTCGGCAGATATTGACCAGTTACAGATGGAGTTTGCATTTCGTCCCGGTTGACCTACTTTGGACTGTTTTACGGCTCCTGAACATAGAAAATTTCATGTAAAATATATATTTTCATGACAAATACACTTGTACAGACTTTTCTTCACAATACCTGCAGATCTTGGCCTGATTTTTGGTGTGTTGGCAGATAATGACCAGGTACAGATCAAGTTCACGTTTTGTCCCAGTTGACCTATTTTTGACTTTTTGACGGTGCTCTAACATAGAAAATTTCATTAAAAAAGTGCACATGTATAGACTTTTTTTCGCAGTGCCTGCAGATACGGGCCTGATTTTCGGTGTGTAGACAGATATAGACCAGTTGCAGATCGAGTTCGCATTTCATCCTGGTTGACCTTCTTTTGACCATTTGACTGCTCCTGAACATAGAAAGTTTCATGAAAAATATAAATTTTCATAACAAATGCATATGTACTGACTTTTTTTCCTCAATGCCTGCAGATACCACCCTGATTTTTTTGGTGTGAGCAGATAATGACAGTTACAGATCGAGTTTGCATTTCATCCGGGTTGACCTACTTTTGATTGTTTTATGGCTCCTAAACATAGAAAATTTCATGAAAGACAGAAATTTTTAAGGAAAATGCACATGTATGGACTTTTTTTCACAATGCCTGCATATACTGGCATGATTTTTGGTGTGTTGCTTGATAATGACCCGTTACAGATCGAGTTTGCATTTTACCCTGGTTGACTTACTTTTGACCATACGACAATTTTCCAAATTTTACAAATGTTTTAAATTTGCCCAAGGCGGGGGCATTTACTGTTGTTCCGACACATCTAGTTTGTCTTTTGAAACCTTCAAATGACATTTTTACCTGTAGATAAAATTTGAAACTTGAATTTTGCTACAAGGCACAAATTGTAATCATTGGACCTGGAAACTTCTGACATAATGAGGGAATCTCCTCGGAAATTATAAATAAGGTCACAGTGACCTGTTTTCTGCAAGCTGTTACTGAGTGTTGCCAAAATGTTTCATGTTTACTATTAAATCCAGTAGCAAATGTTTAGTCATGACTAGTATGAGTAGTATCATCATCACTGGTGCTGAATCTTGACAATTTTACACTTAGTGACCCCTACCCATCATTTACCTCCACATGGTTAATTACGTCACCATGACCTCATTTGGATAAATTACAGGTTTCTGTACAGTCCCTTAGCACAACCAGTATCAAACACATTAATCCATGTTTTATCACACTATAGCCAATAACAACTGGTCAATCAATCAGCTGATCTTCATGACACTTGGGTCACTTGTTTAGCATAATAGTGCATTTCGAATTTCAGGCAAATCGGTATGGATAGGTTTTTTATTTTGTATCAAATTATTAAAACATTTAAACCCTTATATAAAAGACAGGTTTGTGGCGCAACCAACTTTCAACCAGTCAATCTCCTCATGACTGTGTACATGTTACGGGAGACTGAGTACCCTGACTGAAAGCTGTAAACAATATGTAATTAACCGGGACTAATCACGTTTGATGATGTAATGGTACTGCACCCAGCCATGTTGTTTGACATCTCAGTAAGTTATAGAATTGCTCAACAACAACTGATTACTAACTAGAAGCAGCCTGCTATGTGTGAACAACAAACAGAGCTGAAGATAATCGCAGCTGTCTCTCTGTCATACATAAAATCCATTGGAGAGGGTTTCTTAAGGTCTTCAAAGGCTACTTGTTTCACAGTTTTTTCTACAAAACACTCAGTTGGAGGGGATTTCACCTGAGATATCACTTGCCATGAAATCTTATGATGACCAACATGACTACTCTGACATCCTGGTTAAAGAAGCCTCAACTCAAATGACCCCGCATGTAGGGATCCACATGACTGTGTCTGTCGAGAAGGCTGCTGTCTTCCAAGCGACGAACAATCATATTGAAATAACATATGTTCTAAATTTATCTCAAATATAGCTCCCGCTAAAAGCGCGAAAATTAGAACCCTGCTAACAAAACCACTTCCATAGAATCCCCATTCCACCAATACCCCCTAAATTACATGTATCCCTTCCACCAGTAACCCCTAAACTACATGTACCCCTTCACCAGTACCCCCTAAACTACATGTATCCCTTCCACCATTAAACCCATAACTGCATGTATCCTTTCCACCAGTAACCCCTAAACTACATGTATCCCTTCCACCATTAACCCCATAACTACATGTATCCTTTCCACCAGTAACCACTAAACTACATGTATCCCTTCCACCATTAACCCCATAACTACATGTATCCTTTCCACCAGTAACCCCTAAACTACATGTATCCCTTCCACCATTAACCCCATAACTACATGTATCCTTTCCACCAGTAACCCCTAAACTACATGTATCCCTTCCACCATTAACCCCATAACTACATGTATCCTTTCCACCAGTAACCCCTAAACTATATGTATCCCTTCCACCATTAACCCCATAACTACATGTATCCTTTCCACCAGTATCCCCTAAACTACATGTACCCCTTCCACCAGCAGGTATTTCGATAACTCGTAGGTAGTAGGTATGGGTCTCTGACGCATGAGCTTTAGGCAAGATGGGGCCCTCGGGACTCTTGAAATTATTACTTATTTTATCAGTCATTTCATACAGTCATTGAACAGTCAGTATCCAGGCAGGTTCCATGGCTGTACGAATGCCAGTGACACAGGTGCTAGCTTTCCTGATTTATTACTGTAACAGCAGCACTCAAAATAAGTGGTATCCCATCACAATTTGCGATGCAAAATTGACCTGCTATGAACCAATTTCCATTTCCTGTTGCTGTGTTCTGCAAATCAATATAAATGCATGTCTCCCTTTTGAGAAGAATGCTTTTTGGGACACCAATGCGCGGTGAAATGAAGCCGTAAATAACAGTAAACATGTATATCAGACACGCAGGTTCGTTACAAAAGACAGCGGTTAATTCTTTGGTTAATCCTCATGTGAGCGAGCTTCATCGAACGATGTATAAACTCACACATGCTTCCTGCATGAGTTTCCAATTGACCGCTGTGACACCTGACCCACACACCCATTGGTTGATATTGCATCAACGTCACTTGACCAATGTGTCCATTGTTTGACCTCGACTTTATTTGAATAGACATCATCTGACCTCCGACCCTATGGTCTGTCTGACCTCTGTGTTTTTCACCGATAAAAGCGTTCCCGCTTCCTTGGACTGGACATGTTATATATCATTCATCAATGTAAACCAGAAAACAAAATATTTGTAGGCCTAATTACTTTAGCAAAGCAAATTATCCACTTTTATTCAATGGGCCGTATGCAATTTCAGTGGGCCGTTCTTTTACTGTTTCATTAAAATCATAAACAGGTTGAACAAAGTGCCAGAAATGTCAACCTTTTACATCGTCATTATAACTGACGGTAACAATTCAACATTGACATGTCTTTCAAATTCCCTTTTATGCTAAAATGCAGGGGGAAAAATAAGAATTAATAATGTGTATTTATGCCACCATCCTATAATCTGATCCGCTTTTCTGGGCTTTTCCTTCTATCACAGGTGACGAAAGGCTCAACTCTCACATAGGCTTATATACCCGCCTGCGGTACTGAGACATGGGGGGAATCCCTGTGAAAAAGTCCAGCACACTTGTCAACGAAAACGTTTATGTTTCTTTTAAGGTTATCCATTATATTATACAAATAAATTAAAAAACAGCGCAAATGAATAGACTTCCTAAATGAACTTGTCATTTTTCTAAAAAACAGATAAAATGACGCAGATGCAATGTTATAGAAGGTAGCACACACCATGTTGTTAAAGGATTTTCCCCATCTGTCATTGACAGAACATTTTTAGCTCAGCTGACTATAAGTCATCTGAGCTATAGTCGTGGTCCATTGTCCGTCGCCGTCCGTCTGTCCAACCGTCTGTCCGTCCGTCCGTCCGTAGATGTGGCACGTTTTGAAACCTTAAGACCTAGGAATAAAAAATTCGGCATAATGTTAGATGTCCCCAAGATCTCCTACCAAGCCGAAAACTGGGTCTTTGCGACTATCAAAACCACTGATCTGACTTTAATCATATATAATATACATATTTTTCTATACATTCTCTATGCACATGCCAGAAATGATGTCAGTTATGCGTAATTGTTTTAAGTTATGGGCCCAAACATAATGCACTTTGTAAAAAATCAAGAAATATATTTACTCCCTTAACAAGAGGGTTGCTGAAGCTAGAGATTTTTTGTCAGGGATGTAACATTATTTAATCAAGATTCAATTGAATACCAAAAATTAGTTCTGAATTTTTCAAATTTTATTAGTTATTAGTATAAATATAAAATTAGTACCTTAAATTTTGCCCAACTTTGACCATGGGATGTTTGTTTCCTGTGAGCACTGTTGATATAATTTTCATATCATGCACACATAGGATTTCAGCTTTTTAGTTTAGAAAGCTGAAAAAAATTGGCCAAAAACTGTAGCTTTTGTTAATGTTTTTATGAGACCATGTCAGACCTTGGCTCACCCCAGCCCCTCTTGAGTCACCTGTATGTTGACCTTGTTGACCTTTCAGCAAATTATGCACGCTTGAGGCGAGACATACACTGGGGCAGCCAGGCAGCTTATGGCCAGCCACAGTTGATCCAGGTGTCCAACCCAAACATCTAGTAGTTTTAACCAACAACATAACAATAAACAATAAATTAATAAATTTTTATTGGTTTTTAATAACAAATTAAAGAAAAATAGAAAAGGAATTTGTTAGTTGATAATAACAGGAAATTAACTTGCATTTACTGATGATATAAGAATCATGTATCGATGGATAGAATGTCACATATTCCAAATAACACCATTCAGTCACCTATGGTATTTTTCAGTTCAGTTTTAATGATGAAAAATTAAATCATATTATTCATTACTAGTCATTAGGGATCATATGAAGGAAATTAATGATAGACAAAGATGCAGTTGATAATATTAATCTAAATTCCTACTGTGTCTAGTGTGTACATTGATGTGAAATTAGTCCAATTGAATATATTACATTTATTTTTTTTAATATAAACAAAAGCCATAAAACCAGGTACTTATGATCATTATTTAAATGTGTGAATTTTGTATATTCTGGATTCTCAACATCATTGTTTGGTGAAAACTGAATAAATACCAGACATGGTGCGAATACTTTGCAAATGTATTTGAATACGAATATGAACTTGTACTCCATTATAAAATTTCTTGCATAAGAATGGGAATTCTGGTAAAAATGAAAGTATATGAATACCAGTGCAAATACTTTCAAATTGAATTCATGAATGCATTCATGAATATATTCTTTAATATTATTATAATAATCATTTCAGTTATATTTTATTTGAAAAAATCATATGATTCTCTTATTATTTTTAATAAAAATTATATTTGAGACAATATTTGTAATTATTTTTAATAAATAGTTAAACTCTTATATTATATGTTCTGGTTATAAGTTATATGGCCAAGTCAAAATCTGTGTGACAATAGCACTATTTGTTAATAAAATAAATGAAATCAATCCTCTTCCCTGTCTCCAAAGATACTATCAAAATCATACATAAGCTAAACACCAACAACTCATAATACAGCTGATATTTATTACCACACAAAACCAGCTTGTGCCTCATTTCTAAATCATATTTTTTTATCATATATAACAGCTGAGCGTTGTGACCCATGGGTCCCTTGTTTAAATCTTTAACGCCTTGGGGAAATGCAAATATTTATAAAAGAACAGTAATAATATAATATTTGGTTGATTCCATGCAAAGTGAGCACCCATCTTTCAGTTTCAAAGGTGACCCATGTATTAATTACTGCAGCTCTGCCTATTCATTATAATTGTACAAACAGCAGATGATTTGAGCCCCACGAGGTGGCCCCTGACAAGGAATAGACTTGCAGTTTTCTTTTCTCTTTTTCACAAGGTCTTTATTGTATTTTGGATATACAGTAGATTGCCGTATTTCCGAATGCCAAATTTCCAAAAATTCGTTTTTCCGAAAATTAAAATGGGGAACCGAAAATGTATTCGTATTTCCGAGTATGTACAAACCTAAATGAGTATTGTAATTACGAGTCACAAAGCCTGCAGTCATGTGTTAAGCAAAGTGGTTCCCTAATTAGTTAATTCTGGGCCGATGTTGTCGCTGGGGCAAAGGTGTGAAAACAACAGCTAGCCCCGCAAAGCTCGGCCCCCTGTACCCCTAGCAAGCGACTGAGCAGTTTATCCAAGAGCACTTGTTTGTTATCAATCACAACTCGTTTGTACTCAATCAAGCATAGTTCGTCGGCTTGGGACAGGATGTCATGCCAAATAACTGAGCAGTTTACTCGCATCACCACTGGCGAGGTATAATTCATAAAACGCTTGTGCTCGAGCAGCTTTTAAATGTCCCGGTCTTCAATAAGGTATATTGATAAGAAACACCGTGTTCCTTGGCGATGTCATTTGACCTTTTCCTACAGTGAATTTGATGAAAAAAAGAGCACGCACCTATCCTTAAAGCAGGTTAGAGTAATATTTGCCAAATATGCTCAGCAATAATCCAATATTTTTATACGTCCAGGTCGTCAGATACGAATATCGAAAAGAAACACCGTGTTTCTCGGGTAAAATGACATTAAGTTAATCATTAACTATCGTAATAACTTGCCGCTAGACCCTTGTCCGCATTTCCGAATGTTCTTTTATACGAACAAAAAGCTTGTCCCCCGACGCTTTTGGAAAATGGCGCTCTACTGTATATATTTATATAAATGTAAAGGTTAAAAAAATAACCACGCCTGAATGTGGGTTCGAACCTGTTATCTGGACACACAAGTCAGATGTTCTACCGCTTCGCTAATAAAGAAAGCTAGCTTCACTGGCAAGGTCAGTAGGAACGCTTTTGTGTGTCTGGTTACTTCAGCCCCTCTCCAAGGACGTTCTGTCCCCAGAACGTGGAAATCTATCTGGGGGTCACACACTGGTGTGGGTGGGGCTTCATGCCACCACACTGACTCCCCGGATCCCACTTCTGACACCATTGTAACAGGTGAAAATAGAATCCAGGCCCGAATGTGGGTTGGAACCCATAACCTGTGACACACAAGTCAAACACTGTACCACTTGGCTAATAAAGCAAGCTTCACTAGCAAGGCCAGTAGGAATGCTTTTGTGTGTCCAGTTATATATATATATATATATATATATATATATAGTCAATGAACACAAAAAGAAGAGAGACATCAAGGGCAACATTTCAAACAATCATATTATTTGGATAACATGTACAGATTGTTGCTAAATTTTCAGCTACCCCTGTAGCCTTCGTCGGAGCGAATGTAACTGTAAACAAAGCTGATAGTGTGACCCTTCCCTAGGTCAACGGGGCTGGCTTGCCAGCTATACCCATTAATCAATCTGATGTCTTGTCAGGACTGGCCTGTGTATGTCCACATGAAAACAGGGCTGCTGGGGTGTCTAGACTGGGAGGGGTTAGTCTCGAGGGCAAAAGTATGTGCTGAGTGCCGGGTATTTACAGAGAAAAGCCAAGTCTTTGTTTAATCCTCTTATGTGCGTACGTAGTGTATGAATGTGCCTTTGTTCTGATGTGAATCTGTCTTTGCTGGAGGGAAAGTTGCCTCTAAGGATGGTGCATGTTAAATCTCGAAGAGAATGGTCGGATTTGTTGAAATGTGCGGCCACGGGGTATCCGGGAATGTTGTCGCGGATGGTTTTTTTGTGGTTGTTCATTCTGAGCCTGAATTTGGTGACCGTTTCTCCTATATAATTTCCCTCCCCATTGGGGCATTTTTTACAAGTAATAAAGTAAATGACATTTGAGGAATTGCAAGAAAAAGGGCCTGGCCTGAGGTTTATGTTAGATCCTGGGGACTGAAATGTGGGTTTGGTGTTTAAAATATTGCAAATCTCACAGCGGCGGTCACTGCATTTGACATTCCCTGAAGGGCTGTTCTGTTTGTGTAGTTTCGAGTGGACAAGCATGCGTTTGAGGTTGAGAGGTTGTCTGTAAGTGGCAACGGGAGGCGTGGAGAAAAGAGAATCTGTAGCGGGATTTGAATTAAAGTTATTCCAGCATTTTTGTATATTTTTGTTGATAGAGATGATGGCCAGGTGAAATTCCTGGATCATGGGGATGTGTGAATTTATGTCTTTTTCTTTGTAACTGAGGAGGCTGTTTCGTTTAATATTACAAACTTTTTCAAAATTTTGTAGGATTTACTTGAAAGGGTACCCTTTAATGAGGAAATGTTTGGCTAATTCAAGTGCTTTGCATTTAAAATCTGAATCATTTGAGCATATGCGTCTGTAGCGCAGCATCTGTGCAAATACAATCCCTCGTTTGAGATGTTGTGGGTGGAAGCTACTGTAGTGGAGATAGCTGTGAGGGTCTAGCTGTGAGGGTCTGTTGGTTTATGATAAATGCTGGTAGTCAAATGTCCTTCAGTGATGGCAACTGACACATCAAGGAATGGGATTTGTGTGGGTGAGGAGTCGATTGTTAATTTGATATGAGGGTTGACATTATTCGCTTGTGCAAAAAAATGTTCTAGAGATTCTGGACCGTGTTGCCATACTATAAATATGTCATAAATGTAACGCATATACGCTAAAGGCTTTGATGGGCTGTCGGACAGCAGTTTCCCTTTGAAATCCCACATAAATATATTGGCATAAGCGGACGCCATTTTGGTTCCCATTGCCATACCCTGGGTTTGGACATAGCATTTATCATGGAACTCGATTAAGTTATGGGTGAGAATAAACTGAATAAGGGTTGTAGTATCACTGATTACTTGAGGTGAACACCCATTAACTGACATGAAATTGCGACAGGCTTCTATTCCCCCAGTGTGAGGAATGTTACTATACAGTCCAGTGACATCCATACTGACTAGCAAAGTGTAAGGGGGTATTGTTGGTATGTCCGACAGTTTATTGAGAAAATCCGTGGTGTCATTTATGTAGCTTGGTATATTTTTTTAGAAGTGGCTGCAGAATCGAATCTACATGGCCAGACATGTTTTCGGTCAGGGTTCCTATGGAGGAAGCGATGGGAAGTAGGGATGGTAGTATGCATAGTTGTTTTGCCATATGATATACATTTTCAGCATCTGATATGTTATTTAATGGGCGGTTATCAGGTTGGTCGATTGTTGTCTCTTGAACCAGTTTTGCTAACTTGTGAATCTTTGGGAGTCCATAAAAAGTGGCTGGCTTAGGTTCAGAAGGTAGCGAGGAATTAAATTCTCTGGCACAAGTGGTGAGTGTCTTAATCATGTCCTTGGCCTCCCTGATGAAAAGTCCGATTGTAGTGGCGGGAACAGGTTCATAAGTATGAGTGTCCCCAAGAAGATCTTCACGGATTTTGATGTAGTCTGAGGTGTTCATTAGAGTGATGGCCCCTCCTTTGTCTGCCTCTTTTATGGTGATATCCTGGTTCTTTGTCAGATCAGTTATTGCTTTACGGTGGTTCAGACTGACTTTTGGTACTCCCATGTGAACAGGTTGTGAGAGAAAATTATTAAAATGGCTATGGGCTGTGTTTACGAAAGAGTCGATAAACATGTTGCGTCCAGGTGGAGGGGTCCAATGACTTTCACGTTTCTTGCATTCGTAAGATCTGGTTTCTGTTTTGTTAATTGGGTCCTGGAAAAACTCATGAAGTCGGACTCTCCTAATGAAATCTTCATTATTCCGGCACATCTGGATTTTGTCCATGGTTTTTGGTGTGGGGCAGAACGATAAGCCCATATGTAAAATATCCGTTTGATCATTGGATAGTGTTTGACTGGAAAGATTGACGATGTTTGATTGATATTCCTTTGTTGGGTCGACTGGGGACCAAGTGGATAGAGTCTTAGCCGGGTGGATGTTGCCTGATTGTACCAAGGAAATTTTACAATAGGAGGGGTGTGTGTTCCACAAAGTATCAAGTTTGCGTACCTTTTTAGAGAATTGTTGTGTCCGGCTCCGATGATATATATATATATATATATATTATATTTACAATTTTCCACTGAGCCATTACTTAAATCATGAGGTGATCATACTTTAACATTTTAATTTGGTGGCACCATGCTGTAACACCCTCAGTTTTTCTGGTGTATAGGTTGATTCTGTTACATTTTGCTGATCTTGATGAAACAAGAATTGGCAGAAACTCTAGTGACCAAGAATAGATCCCAGATGGTTATTGCTTTGGGCTTGACATTGACCTTTTATCTGTATGCCCATAGCAAGCATGGTGGTTTGGCAACCTAAAGTCAGCAATTTGTCCAACATAAACCTTTACCTCAAGAACTGAATTTTCTGTCAGTCCATTTTCAATCTTGGAGAAATGAAATTGTATTGATGATAACTGATTATCTTAAATTACCTGTACTTTTATCTTTACAAATACTAAAATATTATTAACAAATATACATTTGTATATGTATTGTCTAGCAGGCAATAAAACATGCAACACAATCATGTGGAACACACGTTATAGTTTGAATAAAAAAAATTTATCAAGTCAAAGCTGGATGTTACTTGCAAAACTCTGCAAGTAATATAAAAAAATAATGTTAAGCCTTGCTGAAGTGTTGAGGATACAGAACAAAAGTATTAAGTTTCTGGTTGTGCCTCTCTTCATTTACAGTCCGTTATGTTAGATAAATATTTTTAAGTCTGTTCATAGTTTGGTGCAAATGGCCTAAACTCTGAATTATTGTGTTCCATTTAATAAATAATATGTGTAATTATGACATGTTTATATCTTGAATAGAGGCTGACGTTTGAATTTAGCTAATTGTCATAACATCACAGCCAGTAGTAAAACCTAAACATTCAGAACATCATAGCCAGTAGTAAAACCTAAACATTCAGAACATCATAGCCAGTAGTAAAACCTAGACATTCAGAACATCATAGCCAGTAGTAAAACCTAGACATTCAGAACATCATAGCCAGTAGTAAAATCAAACATTCAGAACATCATAGCCAGTAGTAAAACCTAGACATTCAGAACATCATAGCCAGTAGTAAAACCTAGACATTCAGAACACCATAGCCAGTTGTATAAACCTAAACATTCAGAACACCATAGCCAGTAGTAAAACCTAAACATTCAGAACATCATAGCCAGTAGTAAAACCTAGACATTCAGAACATCATAGCCAGTAGTAAAACTTTAACATTCAGAACATCATAGCCAGTTGTAAAACCTTAACATTGAGAACATCATAGCCAGTAGTAAAACCTAAACATTCAGAACATCATAGCCAATACTAATGCCTCAACATTCAGAACATCCTAGCCAGTAGTAAAACATAAATAGAGAACATCATAGCCAGTAGTAAAACCTAAACATTCAGAACATCATAGCCAGTAGTAAAACCTAAACATTCAGAACATCATAGCCAATACTAATGCCTCAACATTCAGAACATCCTAGCCAGTAGTAAAACATAAATAGAGAACATCATAGCCAGTAGTAAAACCTAAACATTCAGAACATCATAGCCAGTAGTAAAACCTAAACATTCAGAACATCATAGCCAGTAGTAAAACCTAAACATTCAGAACATCATAGCCAGTAGTAAAACCTAAACATTCAGAACATCATAGACAGTAGTAAAACCTAAACATTCAGAACATCATAGCCAATACTAATGCCTCAACATTCAGAACATCCTAGCCAGTAGTAAAACATAAATAGAGGACATCATAGCCAGTAGTAAAACCTAAACATTCAGAACATCATAGCCAGTAGTAATGCCTAAACATTCAGAACATCATAGCCAGTTGTAAAACCTTAACATTGAGAACATCATAGCCAGTAGTAAAACCTAAACATTCAGAACATCATAGCCAATACTAATGCCTCAACATTCAGAACATCCTAGCCAGTAGTAAAACCTAAACATTCAGAATATCATAGCCAGTAGTAAAACCTAGACATTCAGAACATCATAGCCAGTAGTAAAACCTAGACATTCAGAACATCATAGCCAGTAGTAAAACATAAATAGAGAACATCATAGCCAGTAGTAAAACCTAAACATTCAGAACATCATAGCCAGTAGTAAAAACCTAAACATTCAGAACATCATAGCCAGTAGTAAAACCTAGACATTCAGAACATCATAGCCAGTAGTAAAACCTAGACATTCAGAACATCATAGCCAGTAGTAAAACATAAATAGAGAACATCATAGCCAGTAGTTAAACCTAAACATTCAGAACATCATAGCCAGTAGTAAAACCTAAACATTCAGAACATCATAGCCAGTAGTAAAACCTAGACATTCAGAACATCATAGCCAGTAGTAAAACCTAGACATTCAGAACATCATAGCCAGTAGTAAAACCTAGACATTCAGAACATCATAGCCAGTAGTAAAACATAAATAGAGAACATCATAGCCAGTAGTAAAACCTAGACATTCAGAACATCATAGCCAGTAGTAAAGCCTAGACATTCAGAACATCATAGCCAGTAGTAAAACCTAGACATTCAGAACATCATAGCCAGTAGTAAAACATAAATAGAGAACATCATAGCCAGTAGTAAAACCTAAACATTCAGAACATCATAGCCAGTAGTAAAACCTAAACATTCAGAACATCATAGACAGTAGTAAAACCTAGACATTCAGAACATCATAGCCAGTAGTAAAACATAAATAGAGAACATCATAGCCAGAAGTAAAACCTAAACATTCAGAACATCATAGCCAGTAGTAAAACCTAAACATTCAGAACATCATAGCCAGTAGTAAAACCTAGACATTCAGAACATCATAGCCAGTAGTAAAACATAAATAGAGAACATCATAGCCAGTAGTAAAACCTAAACATTCAGAACATCATAGCCAGTAGTTAAACCTAAACATTCAGAACATCATAGCCAGTAGTAAAACCTAAACATTCAGAACATCATAGCCAGTAGTAAAACCTAAACATTCAGAACATCATAGCCAATACTAATGCCTCAACATTCAGAACATCCTAGCCAGTAGTAAAACATAAATAGAGAACATCATAGCCAGTAGTAAAACCTAGACATTCAGAACATCATAGCCAGTAGTAAAACCTAAACATTCAGAACATCATAGCCAGTAGTAAAACCTAAACATTCAGAACATCATAGCCAGTAGTAAAACCTAAACATTCAGAACATCATAGCCAGTAGTAAAACCTAGACATTCAGAACATCATAGCCAGTACTAAAACATAAATAGAGGACATCATAGCCAGTAGTAAAACCTAAACATTCAGAACATCATAGCCAGTAGTAAAACCTAAACATTCAGAACATCATAGCCAGTAGTAAAACCTAAACATTCAGAACATCATAGCCAGTAGTAAAACCTAAACATTCAGAACATCATAGCCAATACTAATGCCTCAACATTCAGAACATCCTAGCCAGTAGTAAAACATAAATAGAGAACATCATAGCCAGTAGTAAAACCTAAACATTCAGAACATCATAGCCAGTAGTAAAACCTAAACATTCAGAACATCATAGCCTATACTAATGCCTCAACATTCAGAACATCCTAGCCAGTAGTAAAACATAAATAGAGAACATCATAGCCAGTAGTAAAACCTAAACATTCAGAACATCATAGCCAATACTAATGCCTCAACATTCAGAACATCCTAGCCAGTAGTAAAACATAAATAGAGAACATCATAGCCAGTAGTAAAACCTAAACATTCAGAACATCATAGCCAGTAGTAAAACCTAAACATTCAGAACATCATAGCCAGTAGTAAAACCTAGACATTCAGAACATCATAGCCAGTAGTAAAACCTAAACATTCAGAACATCATAGCCAGTAGTAAAACCTAAACATTCAGAACATCATATCTAATAGTAATGCCTAAACCTTTCAGGGATCTCATCTTTATTGTGTTACAGTATTACGGAGAGCTGGTTGTGAAGGAAGAATTTCCTGAAGCCACCATCATCAGACCAGCAGACATGTACGGACCTGAGGATCGTTTCATCAGATACTACGCCAACGGATGTAAGTATCAGTCAAAGAGGTACAGTAATGCTAGGAGACCTTTTATTGCTTGTTAGATGAAATATATTTTTGACATAAAGGCCTACTCAGTATTGCCCTGGATATTAAACTAGCCAACACATTTACAGATTGCAGCTGTATGTTCTATTTACAACTGTCCCTATGACTTTGTTCTTATTTATGCTACGCTGTCATGCCTTCACAAGGTATAATTTTAGCATTGTTAAAGGTTACTCTACTGGCAGTGTTGGCAATTGAGTTCTGCTTGAAGAAGGATCTCCATAGAACCCAGCTAACCTGTCTCATATGAGTGTGACTATTGTTGTGTGCCACATACAGATATATTAACATATCTGGCTCCTTGATATAACTATGGACAAAAAAACTTTGCCTCTCTACCTGATCATATCAGTCAACTATGGGGCATGCAGAAAGCAAACATCTCCATCTGCACTAAAAGTGCATGGATCACCTTATAAATGTTACCTGTAATAGTACCATATTTGTCCACAAGATGTCAATACCTGTATTTTTATTCTAATCAGTAAAATATACAGTTTTACAAACATTTAGAAATAATTGTGAATCCATATCAGTGTCCCATCAGGCTTGTGTCAAGTACATGTATGTGTAATTGGTACTTCTACTTAAGTACAGCATTATAACACTTGCTTATACTTGGAACAAGTGTATGTGAAAAAATCAAGTAAAATGCAGAGCCACCAGTAACTATGCATTAGCATTAGAGGGTTAAACATTAGATTTATGTAAATGCATATCTTTAAGTGCTATCTTGTGACAAAAAGAAAAAAAGGAATGCTTTCATTACTGTAGAGTATCAAGTATAAGGCTTTGTGTAAAACGTGGACCCCAAGGACCCCGGATCCTAAGAGAAATCTATTATTCTTAAAACTCATGGTAATTTGTCCAGATATTTAAACAGAAAAGTATAAATAGACATATTTTATACTATGTTTGGTTAAAAACATTAAACATAAGTCTGTTTTGCAACATAATTTTACAATTCCTATTGACAGACCTTGAAGCATGGACCTCGCGGATCTCATTTACAGCTAATATCAGGAACAGGGGTGCTTTTATCAGTATAAATAAGGGAAAATGTGGAAATTTATTTTTGGGATCCTTGGGCTCTGGGTTTTACACACTGCCCAAGTATAAGCTGGAAAATTTGTTCCCAAATACCATGGCCTAAAATCCAGTCCCACTTATGCATTGGCCTAAGAATTTTGCCATGATCTGCCATTAAACACTGACTAACCAGTCTAACAAATTGCCTGGTCATGGAGGTGAAAGACGATTGCTCTTAGTTCTCCTACTTGTCTTGTATGTTCTGTACAGTGGACCCTGCTTTCATTAGTGCTCCTACTTGTCTTGTATGTCCTGTACAGTGGACCCTGCTTTCATTAGTGCTCCTACTTGTCCCGTATGTCCTATACAGTGGACCCTGCTTTCATTAGTTCTCCTACTTGTCTTGTATGTCCTGTACAGTGGACCCTGCTTTCATTAGTGCTCCTACTTGTCTTGTATGTCCTGTACAGTGGACCCTGCTTTCATTAGTGCTCCTACTTGTCCCGTATGTCCTATACAGTGGACCCTGCTTTCATTAGTTCTCCTACTTGTCTTGTATGTCCTGTACAGTGGACCCTGCTTTCATTAGTGCTCCTACTTGTCTTGTATGTCCTGTACAGTGGACCCTGCTTTCATTAGTGCTCCTACTTGTTCCGTATGTCCTATACAGTGGACCCTGCTTTCATTAGTTCTCCTACTTGTCTTGTATGTCCTGTACAGTGGACCCTGCTTTCATTAGTGCTCCTACTTGTCTTGTATGTCCTGTACAGTGGACCCTGCTTTCATTAGTGCTCCTACTTGTCTTGTATGTCCTGTACAGTGGACCCTGCTTTCATTAGTGCTCCTACTTGTCTTGTATGTCCTGTACAGTGGACCCTGCTTTCATTAGTGCTCCTACTTGTCCCGTATGTCCTATACAGTGGACCCTGCTTTCATTAGTTCTCCTACTTGTCTTGTATGTCCTGTACAGTGGACCCTGCTTTCATTAGTGCTCCTACTTGTCTTGTATGTCCTGTACAGTGGACTCTGCTTTCATTAGTGCTCCTACTTGTCCCGTATGTCCTATACAGTGGACCCTGCTTTCATTAGTTCTCCTACTTGTCTTGTATGTCCTGTACAGTGGACCCTGCTTTCATTAGTGCTCCTACTTGTCTTGTATGTCCTGTACAGTGGACCCTGCTTTCATTAGTGCTCCTACTTGTCCCGTATGTCCTATACAGTGGAC
Source organism: Sipunculus nudus (assembly GCA_026874595.1). Classification (NCBI taxonomy): domain Eukaryota; kingdom Metazoa; phylum Annelida; class Sipuncula; order Golfingiida; family Sipunculidae; genus Sipunculus; species Sipunculus nudus. Next base: position 311,059 of record CM049319.1, read on the forward strand.
CCTGCTTTCATTAGTGCTCCTACTTGTCTTGTATGTCCTGTATAGTGGACCCTGCTTTCATTAGTTCTCCTACTTGTCTTGTATGTCCTGTACAGTGGACCCTGCTTTCATTAGTGCTCCTACTTGTCTTGTATGTCCTGTACAGTGGACCCTGCTTTCATTAGTGCTCCTACTTGTCCCGTATGTCCTATACAGTGGACCCTGCTTTCATTAGTTCTCCTACTTGTCTTGTATGTCCTGTACAGTGGACCCTGCTTTCATTAGTGCTCCTACTTGTCTTGTATGTCCTGTACAGTGGACCCTGCTTTCATTAGTGCTCCTACTTGTCCCGTATGTCCTATACAGTGGACCCTGCTTTCATTAGTTCTCCTACTTGTCTTGTATGTCCTGTACAGTGGACCCTGCTTTCATTAGTGCTCCTACTTGTCTTGTATGTCCTGTACAGTGGACCCTGCTTTCATTAGTGCTCCTACTTGTCCCGTATGTCCTATACAGTGGACCCTGCTTTCATTAGTTCTCCTACTTGTCTTGTATGTCCTGTACAGTGGACCCTGCTTTCATTAGTGCTCCTACTTGTCTTGTATGTCCTGTACAGTGGACCCTGCTTTCATTAGTGCTCCTACTTGTCTTGTATGTCCTGTACAGTGGACCCTGCTTTCATTAGTGCTCCTACTTGTCTTGTATGTCCTGTACAGTGGACCCTGCTTTCATTAGTGCTCCTACTTGTCTTGTATGTCCTATACAGTGGACCCTGCTTTCATTAGTTCTCCTACTTGTCTTGTATGTCCTGTACAGTGGACCCTGCTTTCATTAGTTCTCCTACTTGTCTTTTATGTCCTGTACAGTGGACCCTGCTTTCATTAGTGCTCCTACTTGTCCCGTATGTCCTATACAGTGGACCCTGCTTTCATTAGTTCTCCTACTTGTCTTGTATGTCCTGTACAGTGGACCCTGCTTTCATTAGTGCTCCTACTTGTCTTGTATGTCCTGTACAGTGGACCCTGCTTTCATTAGTGCTCCTACTTGTCTTGTATGTCCTATACAGTGGACCCTGCTTTCATTAGTTCTCCTACTTGTCTTGTATGTCCTGTACAGTGGACCCTGCTTTCATTAGTGCTCCTACTTGTCTTGTATGTCCTGTACAGTGGACCCTGCTTTCATTAGTGCTCCTACTTGTCTTGTATGTCCTGTACAGTGGACCCTGCTTTCATTAGTGCTCCTACTTGTCTTGTATGTCCTGTACAGTGGACCCTGCTTTCATTAGTTCTCCTACTTGTCTTGTATGTCCTATACAGTGGACCCTGCTTTCATTAGTTCTCCTACTTGTTTTGTATGTCCTGTACAGTGGACCCTGCTTTCATTAGTTCTCCTACTTGTCTTGTATGTCCTATACAGTGGACCCTGCTTTCATAAGTTCTCCTACTTGTCTTGTATGTCCTGTACAGTGGACCCTGCTTTCATTAGTTCTCCTACTTGTCTTGTATGTCCTGTACAGTGGACCCTGCTTTCATTAGTGCTCCTACTTGTCTTGTATGTCCTATACAGTGGACCCTGCTTTCATTAGTTCTCCTACTTGTCTTGTATGTCCTGTACAGTGGACCCTGCTTTCATTAGTGCTCCTACTTGTCCCGTATGTCCTATACAGTGGACCCTGCTTTCATTAGTTCTCCTACTTGTCTTGTATGTCCTGTACATTGGACCCTGCTTTCATTAGTGCTCCTACTTGTCTTGTATGTCCTGTACAGTGGACCCTGCTTTCATTAGTTCTCCTACTTGTCTCGTATGTCCTGTACAGTGGACCCTGCTTTCATTAGTTCTCCTACTTGTCTTGTATGTCCTGTACAGTGGACCCTGCTTTCATTAGTTCTCCTACTTGTCTTGTATGTCCTATACAGTGGACCCTGCTTTCATTAGTTCTCCTACTTGTCTTGTATGTCCTGTACATTGGACCCTACTTTCATTAGTGCTCCTACTTGTCTTGTATGTCCTGTACAGTGGACCCTGCTTTCATTAGTTCTCCTACTTGTCTTGTATGTCCTGTACATTGGACCCTGCTTTCATTAGTTCTCCTACTTGTCTTGTATGTCCTGTACAGTGGACCCTGCTTTCATTAGTGCTCCTACTTGTCCTGTATGTCCTATACAGTGGACCCTGCTTTCATTAGTTCTCCTACTTGTCTTGTATGTCCTGTACAGTGGACCCTGCTTTCATTAGTTCTCCTACTTGTCTTGTATGTCCTGTACAGTGGACCCTGCTTTCATTAGTTCTCCTACTTGTCTTGTATGTCCTGTACAGTGGACCCTGCTTTCATTAGTTCTCCTACTTGTCCTGTATGTCCTATACAGTGGACCCTGCTTTCATTAGTGCTCCTACTTGTCCTGTATGTCCTATACAGTGGACCCTGCTTTCATTAGTGCTCCTACTTGTCTTGTATGTCCTGTACAGTGGACCCTGCTTTCATTAGTGCTCCTACTTGTCTTTTATGTCCTGTACAGTGGACCCTGCTTTCATTAGTGCTCCTACTTGTCTTGTATGTCCTGTACAGTGGACCCTGCTTTCATTAGTGCTCCTACTTGTCTTTTATGTCCTGTACAGTGGACCCTGCTTTCATTAGTGCTCCTATTAGTCCTGTATGTCCTGTACAGTTGACCCTGCTGTGGTAGACCACCCTTTCTGCCAATGAAAATTGATCCCTCATTGCAGAGGGTCATTTATCCATTAGTACATAAGGGTTATATTCTTTTTTGCTGTATTTTACAAGATCAAAGATTGTTGTTTTCATAAATATATACAATTAAAATTCCTTTTCTTATACTTAGAACTGTACTTTTCACATTATGAAGTTACTTGTACACAAGTGAAGACCCCTGTACTTGATAGAAGCCTGATCCCTATCAAGTACAGTATTTATCACTTCCTTCCTTCACAGCTGAACTCCTGTTGTATTTATTTGACGAAGCTTACTGCCAGTTTACATAACATGCAACATGTTTTTTTTGTTTGAGCTCTCTTGTGAAAACATGTCTCATCATCCCACTTTGATCAAATTGCAAGTTCAACAGACTTTATCAGTTTATCATGGATATTGGACCTCCCATGTTCAATCTACTTATTGTCCAGTACAAAGCATATTTATAAAAATAAAAAATAATCTTTTTTTTACAGATGTAGTACATTTTCTGTTCATTTGCAGGGAGGAGAGCACATGGAACACTACCTTTGTGGAAGAAGGGAACACAAACAGTAAAGATGCCAGTCTTTGTGAGTGCTGTATATTAATGTATGTTTATAAGGAGCTACCTGAGACTTTTTAAACTATTATTTGTGAGAATCTGTTATGGCTGAGATAAACAGAGCTGGGATGATCTTAATTGCTCAGAATCAGCAGTAAATGTTTAAGATGAAATTTTATTAGTTTGTTGTCTGATTCAATTGTCTGATTACATTAATGGACTTAGGGAATGTTAGAATCAGTGAAATGTGTGATAGGGAAATGTTTTTACATTTTGCTAATGAAAATCAAGTGATAGTTTAGTGTTTAATCAGCTAGCTGTACACTTAGTTTTGTAAGACACACAGCTAGCTCTTAGCCGTTAAGTCATGTTTCTTGGTCTCCAGCACATTTTGATACATCCTCCAAGTGAATATAGTCCTAAAGTTGCTGTAACACATTGTGTGATACATGATTATAATGTATAGATCTATATATTGTATTTACAGTGTTCTGACGTTGCTGAAGGTATAAAAAATGCCATCTTGGACCGGACCACAGCAGGACAGACGTATGAGGCTGTAGGGTGAGTCCAAAGGACCATCAGGAGCTGCCTATTAAACATGTCTGTAAATTGTTAATAGCATCTTGAGAATGCCTCAGCAGGGCGTGAAATTAGCACCAGACCAGTGGAAATATCCAGTAAAAATCAGGGAGGTCTGGCAGAATGTTTACTGTGACTGGACCCCTAGTGGCCCCCAGTCTTCGTCAAGCTAATGTTTTCCATACAAATTTGTTGTGTTTTGACTTTGTTACACTCAGCAAGAAAAAAGGTGCCTGTGCAGTGGGCAAAATCGCATTGTCAACTGATGGTTTATTCATGACTTAGCCCTGACCTTGCTGCTGACTCGACCCAGCCCTATTAAATCTCGCTATGCTCCCCACTATCACAGCACAATGGGTGTCAATAGAGTGCACACAGCGGGCATTTATTAATAGAGTGGTGTGCCAGTCTAGGAACCAACATTCTTGATCAAGATGGGACGTGGGAAGCCAAGGTTGTATGGTTTTTAGCAAAACAAAATAAACTACAAATGAAAAATTAAATCTGAAAAAAAAGCTTTTATATATGTATTATTTTAAGAAAAAGGCTTACTACAGACAAACTGCAGACATGACACTTTTTTATCTATATAATTTGTGTGTAAAACCATAAAAAAAATGATCTGATCCTGGCATTTTAAACCTTGCATGCTTTATTTACTTTAAGTTTGGGCAATTTTTGTATCCCCAAACAAAGTGGGATGCTATGGTTTAAGCACGGTCGCGCCACCGCCGCAGAGATTTCTTTTGGATGCAATAACTAAAAAAATATTTCACATATCTTTACCAAACTTGACATGTGCATAGATATGGGTAAGAGGATGAAGCCTATTCAAAATGGGGTTGTGACCTTTACTAGGAGAGTGACCTTGACCTTGAATAGGTTATTTTTGGGGGGAAATCACACAAATTCTTAATTATCTCAAGAAATCTTGGATGGATTGATTTAAAATAAAGTTGACCAAAGAATTTGGATAGTGTTGTCATGCACCGGAAATTGGTGGTGCCACCTATTATCCTTTTCTTGTTTTTGTGCCTTTTAATACCCCCATCATTGCCACTTGACAGTACTGTGAGCATTATAAGTCAAAAACTAATGGACAGATTGGGCTGAAATTGTGCATGTCTATTGATCTTGGATACCTCCATCTTATATTCAAGACTGGTGGTGCCATCTGCAATCATTTTTGTTAGGCGTCCATCCATACATTTGCTTTCAGTGAAAAGTGCTCATATCTCTGGAGTGGTTTAAAGTGTTGTTCTAAAACTTTGCATGTTGGTCCATCTTGGACAATTTTTCTGGTCAAGCAGACAGGTGGTGCCACCTACCTATCCATTTATAGGGAACCTGTGAGCTTATGCGATGGTTTGGCATTGTCTGTCATCTGTACATTAACCCATACTATCTCGAAAACTGCAGGAGCTAAATCACCAAATTTTATGCAAAAAATTAGTTATCTAAAAAACTCTATCGGATTTTGCTTATTTTTTAGCTAACTGCATTTTGTTAGATTTTATAGGGAAAATGCTAAAAAACCTTTAAAAATCTTCTTCTCAGAAATTTTTCAACCTAATCGTCCAATATTTCTCAGAAATGATTCCTGGAACAATCTCTCTCAAGTTTGTTTGAATGGTTCAAGTTCAGTGATTCTTAGCCAAGTTACAGGAACTTGAACTTAGTCATATGTCAAAACAAGTACTAAAATTACAATCTCAGAAACAGCTGGAGCTATCATCACCAAATTTCATGCAGAAGTTGATCACATGAGTCATAATTGAAATTGAGGTATTGGTGGCACAACCTGCATCGACTGTTTCTGTACAGGGGTCATCAGTCATCAGTACATTAATCCATAATTTCTTAGGAATAACAGGAGCTGGCATCCCAAAATTTTATGCAAAACTTTGTCACATATCAAATGTTGCGGGATTGAGTGTATTGTGGCCCCTGCATTAACTTACATTTTATTGGGGAAAATCTAAAAACCTATGTAAATTGTCTTCTCAATAATCATTCCGCCAAAAGGTTCAATATTTCACAGAAATGATCCCAGAGACCAGCTCTCTCAAGTTAGTTCAAATGGTTTTGGTTTAATGAATTTTGGCCGAGTTACAGGAATTTAAAATTAGTCATTTGGCAAGTAAGCATACTAACATAACAATCTCAGAAATAGTAGGAGCTAGGATCACTGAATTATGTGCAAATGTTGGTCACGTGACTCATATTTGAAATTGCAGATTTTGTGGCTCCACCTACATTGACCTGTTTTTAGCTCAGCTGACTATAAGTCATCTGAGCTATAGTCGTGGTCCATTGTCCGTCATCCGTCCGTCTGTCCGTCCATTCGTCCGTCCGTAGATGTGGCACGTTTTGAAACAGTAAGGCCTAGGAATCCAAAATTTGGCATAATGTTAGATGTCCCCAAGATCTCCTACCAAGCCGAAAACTGGGTCTTTGCGACTTCCTTCCTTCGAGAAATAAAGGAAAAACCTCAATTTTTTATTAAAATCCTATTTTTACACTTCAGGACTGCCTAATATCAAAACCACTCATCTGTTTTTCCTCATATAGTTCCTATGTACATGCCAGAAATTATGTCTGTATTATATAATTTAAAAAAGTTATGGGCCCAAACATAATGCATTTTGTTAAAAATCAGGAATGATATTTGATCACTTAACACAAAACATGTTAAAGCTATGGACTTTTTCCCCGTAATATAACTTTAATTAATCAAAATTAAATTGTATATGCAAAATTAGATCAAAATCTTTTAAATTTTTTAAATTATTAACAAAAATAAAAAATTGGTACCTTAAATTTTGCCAAACTTTGACCATGGCACGTTTTTTTCCTGTAAGTACTGTGGATCAATTTTCACATCATGTTTTTGTTAGCATTTTGCCTGTTAACACCAAAAATTTGAAACCAGTTGATCAAAAACTGTAGATTTTATTTAAGTTTTCAAGCACCATGTAACATATTGTTTACATCAAGCTAGTGTCATGCAGTTTGCAAGAGCTCAGCTCCCCAGCTTCAGCTCTCAGTTCCCAAAATTTGGCATACAATTAGATGTCTCAAAAATCCCCTACCATGCCAGGAATTTGGTCACTAGGACTTAATACCTTCGAGATATTAATGAAAAACTTCATTTTTCCATTAAAAACCCATTGTTTCACTTCAAGACTGCCTAATATCAAAACCACTGATCTGATTTTAATCATATATAATATACATATTTTTCTATACATTCTCTATGCAAATGCCAGAAATGATGTCAGTATTGCCTAATTGTTTTAAGTTATGGGCCAAAACAAAATGCACTTTGTAAAAAATCAAGAAATACATTTACTTTCTTAACCAGAGGATTGCTGAAGCTAGAGATTTTTTGTCAGGGATGTAACATTATTTAATCAAGATTCAATTGAATACCCAAAATTAGTTCTGAATTTTTCAAATTTTATAAGTTATTAGTATAAATAAGAAAAATTAGTACCTTAAATTTTGCCCAACTTTGACCATGGCACGTTTGTTTCCTGTGAGCACTGTTGATATAATTTTCATATTATGCACACATAAGGATTTCAGCTTTTTAGTTTAGAAAGCTGAAAAAAATTGGCCAGAAATTGAAGCTTTAATTAATGTTTTTATGAGACCATGTCAGACCTTGGCTCTCTCTAGCCCCTCTTGAGTCACCTGTATGTTGACCTTGTTGAACTTTCAGCAAATTATGCATGCTTGAGGCGAGGCATTAAGTGGGACAGCCAGGCAGCTTATGGCCAGCCACAGTTGATCCAGGTGTCCAACCCAACTCATCTGGTAGTTTTAACCAACAACATAACAATAAACAATAAATTAATAAATTTTTAGCTCAGCTGACTGTAAGTCATCTGAGCTTTAGGGATCACCTTTTGTCCGCCTTCCGGCCGTCCGGGCGTCTGTCCGTTAACAGGGCACAAATCGTAACCGCTAGAACTGGAATCTTCTTACTTGACATCCTGGGAGGTCTATGGAAATTCTCCTTGTAAACCTGAAATTAGGTCACTGTGACCTATATTCTTCGAGCTATGGGGTTCCGAAGTACCCCCCAGAATAATGGAAAATTTGATACAAAAGCTCAAGTATCTGAACAACTAATGCATTGATCATCATGGATATTGATCATGGAGTGTTTCATCAGTTTCTGCAGACTTGTGGTGCCACCTATATTTTTTCGATTTTTACCAATATTTTTCTCTATTTTTGAGACCTCTTAAGATGCGGCCATCTGTTAACAGGGCACAAATCGTAACAACTACACCTAGAATCTTCTCTCTTGACATGCAGGGAGGCCCATAAAAAGTCTCTTTTGAAACCTGAAATTAGGTCTCTGTTACCCATAACCTTTGAGCTATGGGGCTCCGAAGTACCCCCCAGAATAATGGAAAATTGATACAAAAGCTCCAGTATCTAAACAACTATTGCAGTGATCACCATGATTCTTTGCATGGATATTGTTCATGGAATGTGTCATCAGTTTCTGCAGTATGGTGGCGCCACCTGTATTTTTTTTATTTTTACGAATTTTTTTCTCTATTTTTGAGAACTCATAAGATGCGGTCATCTGTTAACATGGCACAAATCGTAACAACTGGACCGAGAATCTTCTCTCTTGACATGCTGAGAGGCCCATGAAAAGTCTCCTTAAAAACTTGAAATTAGGTCTCTGTTACCCATAACCTCTTGAGCTATGGGGCTCCGAAGTACCCCCCAGAATAATGGAAAATTTGATACAAAAGCTCAAGTATCTGAACAATTATTATATTGATCACCATGATTCTTTGCATGGATATTGATCATGAAATGTTTCATCAGTTTCTGCATTTTGGTGGCGCCACCTGTATTTTTTCAATTTTTAGCTCAGCTGACTGAAAGTCATCTGAGCTATAGGGATCACCTTTTGTCCGTCGTCCGTCCGGCCATCCAGGCGTCTGTCTGTTAACAGGGCACAAATCGTAACCGCTAGACCTGGAATCTTCTTACTTGACATCCTGGGAGGTCTATGGAAATTCTCCTTGTAAACCTGAAATTAGGTCACTGTGACCTAATTTCTGGAGATTGGTGGCGCCACCTATATTTTTTTTATTTTTTACGATTTTTTTTCTCTACTTTTGTGATCTTTAAACATTTGGTCATCTGTAAACAGGGCACAAATCATAATGACTGGACCTAGAATCTTCTGTCCTCACCTCCAGGGAAGCCCATAAAAGGTCTACATGGAAACGCGAAATAAGGTCCCTGTTACCCATATTCTGTGAGCTATGGGGCTCTGAAGTACCCCCCAGATAAAGATTTGGTCATATATTAACAGGGCACAAATCATAATGACTGGACCTAGAATCTTCTTTCTTGACATGCAGGGAGGCCTTTGAAAAGTCTCTTTGGAAATCTGAAATTAGGTCTCTGTTACCCATATCCTTCATGCTATGGGGCTGCGAAGTACCCCCCTGAATAAAGGAAAATTTGATACAAAAGCTCAAGTATCCAAACAACTGATGCATTTTCCCCCATGGTTCTTTGCACCGATATTAATCATGGAGTGTTTCATAAGTTTCTGCAGACTAGTGGCACAACTTGTATTTTTTTGTTATTTTAACATTTTTCACTTTATTTTTTTAGACCTTTTAAGATTTGGTCATCTGTTAACAGGGCACAAATCATATCAACTGGACCTAGAATCTTCTGTCATGACATGCAAGGACGGTCATAAAAAGTCTATATGGAAACCTGATATAAGGTCTCTGTTACTGATATCCTTTCAGCTATGAGGCTCAGAAGTTCCTCCCAGAATAATGCAAAATTTGATACAATAACTAATGCATTGATCACCATGATTGTCCACATTTGTATTGATAATTGCTTGTTTAATCAGTTTCTGTAGACTGGTGGTGCCACCTGTATTTTGATTTTTTAAGAATTTTTTTCTTAATTTTTGAGACCTTTAAACATTTGGTCATCTGTTAACAGGCCACAAATCATAATGACTTGACCTAGAATCTTCTTTCTTAACATGCAGGGAGGTCCATGAAACATCTTGGAAACTTGAAATTAGGTCTCTGTTACCCATATCCTTCATCCTATGCGGCTTTGAAATACCCCCCAGAATAAACATTTGGTCATCTGGTAACAGGGCACAAATCATAATAACTGGACCTAGAATTTTATTTTTTGACATGCTGGGAGACCCCTGAAAAATCATCTTGTAAACCTTGAAAATAGGTGTCTGTTACCCATATCCTTCATGCTACAGAGCTCCATAGTACCCCAATGAATATTGGATGATTTTATACAAAAGGTCAAGTTTGGAAAAAGTATTTCATTCAAATTTGACATTCAGATGATAAAATTACTTTTGTCAATGTCTTCCTGGTCAGCTGAGCGTCATGACCCCTGGGTCACTTGTTATTGATTTTTAATAACAAATTAAAGAAAAATAGAAAAGGAATTTGTTAGTTGATAATAACAGGAAATTAACTTGAGTTACTGATGATATAAGAATCTTGTATCAAATTAATAAATTTTTATTTATTTTTTATGACAAATTAAAGAAAAATAGAAAAGGAATTTGTTAGTTGATAATAACAGGAAATTAACTTGAGTTACTGATGATATAAGAATCTTGTATCGATGGATAGAATGTCACATATTCCAAATAACACCATGCAGTCACCTATGGTATTTTTTCAGTTCAATTTTAATGATAAAAAAGTAAATCATATTATTCATTACTAATCATTAGGGATCATATGAAGGAAATTAATGATAGACAAAGATGCAGTTGATAATATTAATCTAGATTCAAACTGTGTCTAGTGTGTACATTGATGTGAAATAAGTCCAAAATGAATATATTACATTTATTTTTTTAATATAAATAAAAGCCATAAAACCAGGTACTTATGATCATTATTTAAATGTGTGAATTTTGTATATTCTGGATTCTCAACATCATTGTTTGGTGAAAACTGAATAAATACCAGACATGGTGCGAATACTTTGCAACTGTATTTAAATACGAATATGAATATGTACTCCATGATAAATTTTTTTTTCATAAGAATGGGAATTCAGGTAAAAATGAAAGTATATGAATATAAGTGCAAATACTTTCAAAATGTATTCATGAATGCATTCATGAATATATTCTTTAATATTATTTTAATAATCACTTCAGTTATATTTTACTTGAAAAAATCATACGATTCTCTTATTATTTTTAATAAAAAATTATATTTGGGACAATATTTGTAATTTTTTTTAATAAATAGTTAAACTCTTATATTATATGTTCTGCTTATAAGTTATATGGCCAAGAATAAAATCTGTGTGACAATAGCACTCCATTTGTTAATAAAATAAATGAAATCAATCCTCTTCCCTGTCTCTAAAGGTACTATCAAAATCATACATAAGCTAAACAACAACAACTCATAATACAGCTTATTTTTTTTATCACATAAAACCAGCATGTGCCTCATTTCTAAATCATATTTTTAATCATATATAACAGCTGAGCGCCGTGACCCATAGGTCCCTTGTTTTTTTTTGTCAGAAATCTTGTAATTTTAGCCACTTACATAATTACAATGTTTTATGATTAAAATGTCGAGCTGAATGGTTTAATATTTCACAAGAATATTCTAGGATAGGGTTTTTAGCTCACCTGACAATAAGTCATCTAAGCTATAGTCGTGGTCCTTTGTCCATTGTCCGTCCGTCCGTCCATGAACAGGGCACGTTTTGAAACCGTTGGACCTATGAATCCAAAATTTTGCATACAGTTAAATGTCCCCAAAATCTCCTACCATACCAAACATTGGGTCAGTATAGGACTTTGTTCCTTCGAAACAATCAGGAAAAACCTCCGTTTTCCATAAAAAAAAAACCATTGTTACACTTCAAGGCTGCCTAATATCGAAACAACTGGTCTGTTTTTGATTATATTTAGTATTCCTATTCTTCCATACATTTTCTATTTACATACCAAAAAATTAGGTCAGTATTGAATATTGTTCTGAAGTTATAGGTCTAAATATAATGCAATTTTTTTTTAAATCAGGAAATATATTTACTCACTTTACATGAGAATAGCTGAAGCTGGAGACTTTTTTTCAGGGATATTACTTTATTAAATCAATATTCAATTGTTAACCCAAAATAAGATCTGAATTTTGCAAATTTTTTAAGTTATTAGCATAAATAAAAAATCAATACCTTAAATTTTGACCAACTTTGGCTATGGCACGTTTTTCCCCTGTAAGCACTGTTGATTTAATTTTCACAGCATATATACATAAGGATTTAATCTTTTAAAATCTGATATTTCAAAGGAATTGATTGAAATGGAAGCCTCTATTCCAGTTTTCATACACAATGTCAAGTGTTGTTTTCATCAGGCCCACCTAGTAGTACAGCCTTCACTTGTATCATGTAACCTTCTCTAGGCAGCTTGCCTTGGCTCAGCTTGACCACTACTAGCAGGCTTCCCCTCAGCTTTCCCCCCCCCCCCCCTCCCCCAGCTGGTGCACAAACTAGATGAATGATATAATTTTCTGTATTTGATTCATTCTTATTCTAGGCTGTGCTACATTTTAGATTTTGTATTGTACTACCAGGGTTACAATAATTAAAGTGCACGTTTAATTGTGTCCACAAAGTGGTGTATTGCTATATGAAAATGTGGATGTTCATCAGATAAGCAATTCTTTACTTCAGATGAGTAAAAACTTCACCAGGTGTGAATTTGACTATTAATCCCAGTAAAAAATTATAGCTGAGATAGTAATTAGCACAATGATGATGTTTGTCCCTCATTCAACTAACAGTGTGTATACTTTATTTGAAAAGATGGTTTTATTTTATCAGAATTACTGAATCTTTTATTTCAGTGAATAAAATTAAGCATGTACTGAAAGCTCCAATGCACAAAACTTTTGAATAGTGGTTCAAGGAATAATCTTGAAGATGCCATGTTGTGGCATTATTTTCTTTCAAATTCACTTTACACATTTGTGATTGAAAAATAATAAAATATATGTGTATTCATACTATGACCCGATATGAGCATAGCTCATACTCTGGATAAATAATGATTGCAACTTAGAATTCTGATATTTTAACTTATATTTTCAGATTTTTTTTATTACAAATTTATAAAACTTGTAAATAAAAAAAATGAATCGGATAAAATCTGTTAATTGAAAAAGTGGATATGCTAAAAAAATAGGCTTAAATATAAACTTAAATGCATTATTCCTTTGAATGTGAAATAAAGGTATGGTATTAGTCCATTCTGTCTACTTGCCTGTCCATCTGTAAATTTTTCATATGCATCACATTATCTCAGAACGTTTACTGTTTTTCTTCATGACAGTCTTGTCAGAGTATTAGTTTTGCAATCATATATTTAGAACTTTACTTTAACCAAGTTGGAGGGCCCCTTTCCTCTTAGCTTCTCATATGCTTATATATATGAAAAACATTACAATAGAATATTTTGCATTTGCAAAAATTTCAAACTTCAGCTGAGCGCCGTGACCCATGGATCCCTTGTTTGAATTGTATAAGGATAGTTTGAGTTCATTGATTCATGGTAGAGTCATAGAAAGCTTAAGTTGGTCTTAAGGCCATTAGTAAGCCTATTTCAAATTGAGGACTGCAATAGTCTCCTTCTGCAAAGTCTCCTTCTCCTTCTGTTGTTTCAATTTATCTTATTGTACAAAAATGATTCTTAGGTGGCCTTTGTTCAAGTTTACTTAAATGATTTTTGGCACAATTATTAGACCTTTGAAAATGAAAGGACTGCATCTTTTATTATTCTAAACATTTTTTTTTAAATCTTATGAATGCATCAGTTTAAAAAAAAAAGCATTTTAGCCAAAGTCTTTCAGTATGTTTAAACAGATTTAGCAACAGGCCAATATTGTGTCTGTATCTATAAATATCTTGGCAGACTGCCAACTATTTCAGATTTAGCAACAGGCCAAAGGTCAGTCTGGGACTATTTATAGCTTTGGCAGACTGCCAACTGTAGCAGATAGGCAACAGGTCAAGAGTTCACTCAGTGCAGTAGCTGCATTCTATTTATTGCTTTGGCAGACTGCCCACTGCATCAGTACATCAGATTTGGCACAGATTTATTTTTAGCTTTGGCTGACTGCCAGCTGTGTCAGATTATGCAACTGGTCAAGAGTTTTTTTTCAGTGCAGCCAGGTACAGGTCAAAAGTTCACTCATTCTAGCCAGGTGCAGGTCAAGAGTTCAATCAGTGCAGTAGCTACATTTTATTTATAGCTTCGGCAGACTGCCCATTGTGTCAAATTATGTAACAGGTCAAGAGTTCACTCAGTGCAGCCAGGTACAGGTCAAAGGTTCACTCATTCTAGCCAGGTGCAGGTCAAGAGTTCATTCAGTGCAGTAGCTACATTCTATTTATAGCTTTGGCAGACTGCCCATTGTGTCAAATTATGTAACAGGTCAAGAGTTCACTCAGTGCAGCCAGGTACAGATCAAAAGTTCATTCAGTCTATCCAGGTGCAGGTCAAGAGTTTACTCAGTGCACTAGCTTGAGCCAGCAATTTGTCACAATACTCGGGGCAACTGCCTTTCTCACCTAAGCCCTGTCAGCCCAGTGCATCAAACTCAAGGGAAGTTTGCGTATTGGCGTGATATTTTGACCTGTCTGTGCATCATTGATGGCTTTCTCATTCACAAGACTGGTGTTGCCACCTACAATGACTTTTGCACAGTGTATGTGCCTGCTTAATTCTACGGAGGAATTTGATATATCAGCCTGAAATTGGGCATATTCATATTGGATAGCTTTATCAATGTACAAGAGTGTACAAGAGTTGTGGCACCACCTACAATAATTTTTGCACAGTGTGTGTCCCTGCTTATTTTTCAGGAGGGGTTTGACATATCAGCCTGATATTGGGCATATGTATACATCTTTGATAGCTTCGTCGTATACAAGTCTGGTGGTACCAGCTACAATCATTTTTGTGTTGTGTGCACACATGCCAGAATTTCAGCAGTGGTGTTTGTGTAATTGTTTCTTGTTCTAAATGTTTAGTACTTATATTGTTCATATACATGTTACACATATACCTGAAAAGTAATGGTCCAGCATTGAAGCATAATACCTGGTGTATATCCCATTGCACAGGTTTGCATTAGGCCTGTAGGCCTTGTTGTAGAATGAATTAATGCCCTTTTCTCAGGAGTGATTTGCTCTATTGGCGTGAAAGTGTGCATGTCTATTGATCTTGAAAACCTCCATTTTATATTCAAGACATGTGGCCCCATCTGCAATCGTTTTGCCGTGGCGTCCATCTGTATATGTCTTTTGGGTGAAAATTGCTCAAATCTCCGGAGTGGTTCAAGGTATTGGTCTCACATTTGGCATGTCCATCCATTTTGGAAAGTTTTCTCATAAAACCAGACAGGTGGCGCCACCTACCTTCCTGTTTTCGTAGAATAAATTAATGCTCTTTTCTCAGGAGTGATTTGCCCTATTGGCCTGAAATTGTGTATATCCATAGATCTTGGACTCCTCCATCTTGTACTCAAGACTGGTGGTGCCATCTGCAATTTTTTTTATGTGGCGTCCATCCGTACATTTGTTTTAAGTGAAAAATTGCTCATATATATTTGAGGAGTTGTTCAATGTGTTGGTCTGCAATTTGGCATGTACATCCATCTTGGAGAGTTTTCTCATTGACCAAACAGATGGCGCCACTTACCTTACCATTTTTATAGTATAAAATAATCCCCTTTCCTCAAGAGCGAATCACTGAATTGGCCCTCAAATTTGGTGAAAATGTTGTTTCTCATGTTGATAGATGGCAGAAACCATGGTGGTTTGCCAAGTGTCAGTATATGCTGCTGAAGGTAGGGGCCTATACTTAAAGGGGGGGGGGGTTAATTGTCTGGGGATACTATGGCACCTACCGTGCCAAGAAATATATATAGTTTTACATGGAATCCTCTCTTTTTTTATGAACATGGACATAGCTCAAAATTTGAGGAATATCCTTGTTGATATTTTTTTCCCTGAATTTAACATTAGATGAATGAGGGATCTGGCAAATATTTTGGAGGTCTGGTAAAAAAAACACAGTCTGGTTGCTGAATTTCTTTATATCGCGCCCTGCATCAGTATGAGCCCTTTATCATTTTCTTTGACACTACCTCTCTGATTTAGTCTGTATCTGTTGAATGAATTTTGTCTGACATATTGTATTATTTTTTCTTGACAGCCCCCGCAGCTACTACCTGTCAGACCTGGTGGACTACTTCTACCGCTGCATGCGCTGGCCAAATTTCAAAAGGAGCTACCTCTCCCCACTCTTCAGGTACTGTACATTCAGATGACCCTGTCAGGAGTTATCCTAACACAGATATACTGTGTTATATTCATAGTGGATGAGATTGAAATTTGGTGACACTCCCTTTTAAACAAGCATCCCCCCCCCCCCCCCCGCCAACCCTCCCCACCAAGTGTTATGCAGTAATTGTAATTGTTTGCACTGTATAAATTTCCTTAATTGTAATGCTGTTTCCACTCCAATATACAAAACTTTCCTTGAAAAGTAATTCAAGGAGTAATCCAGAAGATGCCAATGTTGTGTTAATCAGCATTTTTAAAGAAATCAATTTTCTTTTAAATGATTTTAACAAATTAAAATACAATTAAAGCCATCAGTATGCATAAATTTATAAAATATGAAGCAAATAATGGATAAATAAAGACACTGTTTAAAATTTTTAAAATTGAATCAAGTATTATTTATAGATAATTTTTATTGTTTTGCAAATTTAAAAAATATAATTTTCTGGTAAAAAATAAACATTTGTATGCATGATGTGGTGTTATCTGACAAGATTGAGATTTATGATGATGCAATTTAGAATTATGAATCAACTTTTATATTCATATATATATATATATATATATATATATATATATATATATATATATATATATATATTGGAAATGTATAAAAATACCAACTTAAAATAGCAAAAAAAATATGATAATAAAATGAGGATCTAATACAAACATTTATTCATTTTTTTCCTGCCTCAAGCAGAATTGGAGATCAGGCTTTGTTTGCCCTGTAAATATATTTAATAATATATATTATAAAAAAATAGATTCAATTGAACAAATGTGTTTACAAATACTAAACTGTCAACAGTTAATCAAAAAGCCAACTTATGATAAAGGTAATAGTACAGATCATTTGTTCACAAACTGCTCACATGCTTCAGTTTCAACATAAGGAAACACATGATCAGGTCAAAAAAATATTTGCAACAATTTCTTGCTCATTAATACAGACCAATCACATAAACCAACCATGGCCTTTATTACCTCTTCCTCTCAAACTTTATCTCCATTTGATATTATTTTTTATTTTGACCTTCAAGTTCAACTTCAGCTGAGCACAGTGACCCATAGGTCCCTTGTTTTTTGGTTGAAAAGGTGGTCCCAAATATGAGGGCACACTGTTTCTTAAATTTCAAACCCAGTTGGTATTTTGAATTTAAAAGGGGTACTTGTCAAATTCCAGAGACACTATGGCCTCCCTGACACCACACTTTCCTAGTTAAACACAAGGTGGGCAACTGTTTTTGCCTCTAAGCCCTTCCATGGAATTAAACAAATCTCATAGAGTCTGTTTGAATTTTACTGTATCTGTGTTATGATTTGTGTTTTCAGGATGAAGGTTTATGCTCTGGAACAAGCCCCGGCCACACCACTGGCAAATCTGGACAGACTGGACCGGGTAAGCTGTTGTTGATTATCTGATATTATACTCCATATCCTGCAGGTAGAACAGTTAAGAACATTCAAGGTTTTGTTAAGATCTGTTAAGCTAAATACAAGAAAGACCACCAAAAATATGTATATTCATCATAACACAAACTACATCAGGGGTCATATTTGTATGATATTCATTTTGTACCATTTTCCTGTTAACTCTCCGCTACCAAAAGAATTGTTTATTCTATTTTATAATTTGTGATTTTTATGGTAAAATGAGAACATTGATGAACATATCAAATTGTCTAAAATTCAAATGTATAATTTGTTGATTTTATGGTGAAATGAGAACATTTATAAAAATATAACCCTATTCCTTGTTACTGATTTTAGATCATTTTCTCATGAGTTCTTGGAAATATATCTGAATTTTTTTAATTACTCAAATGTCAATTGACAGATTTGTAAGGCATAAATCATGTTTTCAGGCCTTTTAAAATTGTTCATTGCAGGCAGTGCATTTTCATTTGCTGGCTGCGTATTTACTGTCCCTGTCTGTATGTGTTTTTTTAATGTTTTATTTTGATAGGTTTATGACTTACTTGCTTGAATGATATTTATTCATAAACTCTTTTCCTCACCAGGAACATGTGACTGACATATTGTCTGGCTGCCCCACACTGGAGGATCTGGGGGTCAACCTGACAAAGATCGAGGACAGAGCCATCTGGGAGCTGAAACCATGGAGACGACATCGTTATTACGAGGAACATGTAGGAGAGTACGCTGACCCTCAGCCACCCCCGGTCATAGCGTAAAACTGCGTAGGAAAGTTGATGACCATGATCAAAGCCAGGTCATGGCCTCAACTATATACAAACTTGAATGAGGTGGACTCTTGTAGCTGCTACGTAAAGCTTTAAAATGGAGGCAAAGGCTCGCCACCCAATATTGAGGATGTTGTAAAGCAAGCACAGTGAATGACCAGCCATTAAGTATATCATATGTTTACTACAGGCACAGTGAAATACCAAGTTAAATGTGTAGGTTCAGGTCATATCATTGTGCTGTTTACAGAATAAACTTGAGCCACATGATGTGTCCCATGTCGACTTGTTCATGTGTAAATAAATTATCATATTAACAATGGGTTGTTATGCTTCACTCAGTTATTATAGTATATGTTATCAAATTGCCAAGTCAGTGTAGAAAGGTGTGAGGATCAGTGCTGTAGTGGAATATTCAGTGTAGAAATGTGCTGTGATGTGTGATTGTGAGGGTAAGCAAGGATCAGTGCTATAGTAGAGAAGTCAGTGTAGAAAGTTCCTGTGATGTGTGACCATGATCGTGAGGATAAGCAAGGATCAATGCTTTAGTAGAGTAGTCAGTGTAGAAAGTTGCTGTGATGTGTGACCATGAGGATCAGCAAGGATCAATGCTTTAGTAGAGTAGTCAGTGTAGAAAGGTGCTGTGATGTGTGACTGTGAGGATCAGCAAGGATCAATGCTTTAGTAGAGTAGTCAGTGTAGAAAGTTGCTGTGATGTGTGACCATGAGGATCAGCAAGGATCAATGCTTTAGTAGAGTAGTCAGTGTAGAAAGTTGCTGTGATGTGTGACTGTGAGGATAAGCAAGGATCAGTGCTATAGTAGAGTAGTCAGTGTAGAAAGTTGCTGTGATGTGTGTCCATGAGGAAAAGCAAGGATCAGTGCTGTAGTAGGATAGTCAGTGTAGAAAGGTGCTGTAATGTGTGGCCGTGAGGGTAAGCAAGGATCAGTGCCATAGAAGAGTAGTCAGTGTAGAAAGGTGCTGTGGTGTGTGGCCGTGAGGGTAAGCAAGGATCAGTGCCGTAGAAGAGTAGTCAGTGTAGAAAGTTGCTGTGATGTGTGACCATGAGGATCAGCAAGGATCAATGCTTTAGTAGAGTAGTCAGTGTAGAAAGTTGCTGTGATGTGACTGTGAGGATCAGCAAGGATCAATGCTTTAGTAGAGTAGTCAGTGTAGAAAGTTGCTGTGATGTGTGACCATGAGGATCAGCAAGGATCAATGCTTTAGTAGAGTAGTCAGTGTAGAAAGGTGCTGTGATGTGTGACTGTGAGGATCAGCAAGGATCAATGCTTTAGTAGAGTAGTCAGTGTAGAAAGTTGCTGTGATGTGTGACTGTGATGATCAGCAAGGATCAATGCTTTAGTAGAGTAGTCAGTGTAGAAAGTTGCTGTGATGTGTGACTGTGAGGATAAGCAAGGATCAGTGCTATAGTAGAGTAGTCAGTGTAGAAAGGTGCTGTGATGTGTGACCGTGAGGGTAGGCAAGGATCAGTGCTGTAGTAGGATAGTCAGTGTTGAAAGGTGCTGTGATGTGTGTCCATGAGGATAAGCAAGGATCAGTGCTGTAGTAGAGAAGTCAGTGTAGATAGGTGCTGTGATGTGTGACCTTGAGGATCAGCAAGGATCAGTGCTGTAGTAGGATAGTCAGTGTAGAAAGGTGCTGTAATGTGTGGCCGTGAGGGTAAGCAAGGATCAGTGCCGTAGAAGAGTAGTCAGTGTAGAAAGGTGCTGTGATGTGTGACCTTGAGGATAAGCAAGGATCAGTGCTGTAGTAGAGAAGTCAGTGTAGAAAGGTGCTGTGATGTGTGTCCATGAGGAAAGGAAGGATCAGTGCTGTAGTAGGATAGTCAGTGTAGAAAGGTGCTGTAATGTGTGGCCGTGAGGGTAAGCAAGGATCAGTGCCGTAGAAGAGTTGTCAGTGTAGAAAGGTGCTGTGGTGTGTGGCCGTGAGGGTAAGCAAGGATCAGTGCCGTAGAAGAGTAGTCAGTGTAGAAAGGTGCTGTGATGTGTGGCCGTGAGGGTAAGCAAGGATCAGTGCTGTAGAAGAGTAGTCAGTGTAGAAAGGTGCTGTGATGTGTGGCCGTGAGGGTAAGCAAGGATCAGTGCCGTAGAAGAGTAGTCAGTGTAGAAAGGTGCTGAGATGTGTCCATGAGGATAAGCAAGGATCAGTGCTGTAGTAGAGTAGTCCGTGTAGAAAGGTGCTGTGATGTGTGTCCATGAGGATAAGCAAGGATCAGTGCTGTAGTAGGATAGTCAGTGTAGAAAGGTGCTGTAATGTGTGGCCGTGAGGGTAAGCAAGGATCAGTGCCGTAGAAGAGTAGTCAGTGTAGAAAGGTGCTGTGGTGTGTGGCCGTGAGGGTAAGCAAGGATCAGTGCCGTAGAAGAGTAGTCAGTGTAGAAAGGTGCTGTGGTGTGTGGCCGTGAGGGTAAGCAAGGATCAGTGCCGTAGAAGAGTAGTCAGTGTAGAAAGGTGCTGTGGTGTGTGGCCGTGAGGGTAAGCAAGGATCAGTGCCGTAGAAGAGTAGTCAGTGTAGAAAGGTGCTGTGATGTGTGGCCGTTGTTGCATGGACGTCACCCGGACATCGGAGGATGGCGCCACGAAGTGGTGTGGTCGCCCCCGTTTCCACGCGTATGGATCCACCCCACTATCAGTGACTACTGACGCGCTTTGAGAAACATAAACACTATTCTGGGACCATTCAGTACTGGTTTTGCAGTTCTGACGGCGCTATCGTTTCTCTCAAGCAAAACCACAAACTTCTGCGGTTTCCACCCATTGTTGAAAGCCTATAAAACGAACTCGCCTGCAGTACTAGGCGGGACTATTGATTTTGCTACGCCACGTTACTGTTTTCCCCGGGGACCGTGACCGTGGGCTCTTGGTCCCCAAGCCCATGGAATGCCATGAACCACGCTATAAACTTTATTATGTAGGAAGAGGAGAGACTTTATGTTTTCTGGTGCCACATGGATTAATACAGGACTTCAGTTTTGTGTGTGCCCGAACTATGTGTTGATGATGGACTTCAGTTTCTCGTATACCGGATTCAGTTAAGTATTTCGTTGCAGTTCGTTATTTAGAGACTCAGTTTTTCTTCAGAGACTTTGTTATAAATTACGTTATGTATTGACTATTATATTATTTGTGTACGAATGTAAATATTGTAATATATTAATATAGCAATGTTTTTGCACCCATATTTTGGTTACGTATTCATTTGAAGAGAACGTGTCTGAGCATATGTGTTACGGTTCGGCCTGAGTTGTTTGGTGTGAAAAGGGACCGTAACATAATGGCGACCGCGACGAGACCCGTATTTCGTTATAAAGGCTATATTTGGATGTAAATTTCACAGTGGTCTCTATAACTTCTAGTTATTGAACTAGTATTTAACTACAATTGAACTCGTATATTTCTCAGACACGTTATCTTGATACTTTGCAAATATGGGTTCGGAATTTAAACCAAATGAAATTCTACCACAATTAAGAGAAAATAGGAGCTTATTGTTTACGTTAAAGAAAAATGAACTTTAAGTTATTGCTCTACATTTAAATATTGACATCATGGAGGTATACACTGTAGAGGGTTTAAGAAATGTACTTAAGAAATCATTATATGGTGATGTAGAAAGTAAAGAGGAATCTGATTTGGAGGAAAAACCTATTAAGGAACCTCTTGGGGCAACAGCTATTGACCCGATAGAACTAGAATTGAGAAAGTATGAACTTAAATTGAAATATGAAGCTCAAATCCGTAGATGTGAAATCGAAAGAGAAACGCAAATTAAGTTGAAAGAGTTAGAGTTACAAAATCCTCAAAATTGTAAAGCACATGAGCCGTCTGAATTCCTATTCAGAAATTCGACAAAAGTACCTCCCTTCAATGAAAATTAAGTGGAGCGTTATTTCAGTTATTTTGAACGGGGGGCCACTTTAATGGCTTGGCCTAAAGGCCAGTGGACCCTGTTGTTACAAAGCGTTCTGGTTGGTCGCGCACAGGACGTTTACACTGCGCTCACAGACGAACAATGCAGGGATTACGACACTGTAAAAGAGGTCATTCTGAGAGCCTATGAATTAGTCCCCGAAGCGTATCGCTTAAAATTTAGGAATGCCACAAAAAGAGAAAATCAAACTCATGTTGAATATGCTAGAGACAAAGAAAGTGCATTTAATAGATGGTGTCAGTCTATGACAATTGGTCAGGATTTTGAAAAACTCAAACAACTGATTTTGATAGAAGAGTTCAAAAGGCATATCCGTAGTGACATTAAAATATTTTTGGATGAACATAAAGTAAGAAATGTGAACGAGGCTGGTGTCCTGGCAGATGAATTTGCCTTGACGCACCGCCCCAGTTATACCAGTCACAGGAGGAGGTATGGTGAGAAAAGAGAGGGTAGCAAAAGCCCAAAACTGGGTCGGAGAAAGGGTAGTCCCTACTATCGGGGTCACTCCGGCACAGGTAAACCACGGTCCGATAATGGTAAACCCCAGTATAAAAGTCAATCTGACTCTCCTGCTCAACATAAAGAGGGACAACCTAGGACTGGACCCAAATATTGTACATACTGTGAGTTCAAGGGGCATACAGAATCTGAGTGTTATAGAAAAAGATACGGTCAAAGTAAGCCTAAACCTAATGCATTAACTGTTACGCAGAGCATGAAACCGGTAACAATGCCCAGTAAACTAGAGACTAAAGGTGAAACACAAAGCCCTGTCCACGAGAGCTTTCAGCCCTTTGTGTCAGATGGCTTTGTTCAGTTAGAGGGTAACCATGCAAGAAAGGCCCGTGTTAAAATCTTAAGGGATACCGGGGCAACCCAAAGCCTCGTTTTGAAATCTGTTCTTCCCTTCTCTAAAGAGAGTTACGCGGGGTGTTCAGTTCTAGTCCAGGGCGTTAATTCGGAATTTTTAGAAGTTCCATTACACAGAGTGAAACTAGAATCTGATTTAGTCTCTGAATTTGTAACTGTAGGAGTGTGTTCAAAGTTGCCAGTAGAGGGCGTTTCGCTCCTCCTAGGCAACGATTTAGCTGGTGACAGAGTGAAAATTGATCCCAGAATGACAAAATTGCCGAGCACTGATAGGGACACAGACCTGCTCCAGCAGGAGTTTCCGGGCGTATTTCCAGGCTGTGTAGTGACTCGAGCGATGAGTAAAAAGGCAAGTCTGAAACCAGAGAGTTCTGTACTTGACCTCTCGCAAACCTTTATGGCGCATTCAAACGACGACGTCAGTGGCTTAAAGCCCGTTACGCGAGTAAATGTCAAATCGCCCGCATGTGACCCAAGTGGCACACCCAGTCCAAAGGACTCGACTACAAATGTAGTACAGGGCAAACAGACCCTGAATAGAAATCTCTAAAGGAGTACAAACGGCGTGAAATCGCCTGATCAAAATGGGCATGAACAGTTAAAGAAGGATAGGAGTGTAAAGAATGTAGAAGTTAGCATGAAAACTGATGATTTAATAGCAATGCAAAAGAAAGATCCTGATATTGCCTCCCTTAGAGAAAATGCCTTGACCAAAGAGGAAGCAGATAAAGTTCCAACTTGTTTCACCTTACAGAATGATGTACTAGTCAGAAAATATAGACCTCCCACCGTACCAGCGGACGAAACGTGGAAAACTCTTTATCAAATTGTAGTTCCCCCCGAGTATCGCCCAGAAATCTTAAAACTTGCACATGATCATCCTATGGCAGGACATTTGGGTGTCAGGAAAACCAAACACAAAATTCTCCAACACTTCTATTGGCCCAAGTTAAAACGAGACGTGGCGAAATACTGTAAAACTTGTCATGTGTGTCAAATGATTGGAAAACCAACCCACCAAATTAGTCCTGCGCCACTCTCACCCATACCAACAACACATGATGCGTTTGAATCAGTAATACTTGACTGTGTAGGACCGCTAAGAAAAACTAAACATGGCAATGAATATGTTCTAACAATCATGTGTACTGCAACTAGATTTCCAGAAGCTATTCCTCTTAGAACTATATCTGCAAAGAAAATTGTTGAAGCTCTGGTTAATTTTTTTACTACTTTTGGCTTACCAAGAACAATACAAACGGATCAAGGTTCAAATTTCATGTCAAATATATTTGCCCAGGTTATGGCAGAGCTAGGCATAAAACACTACAAATCCAGTGCCTACCATCCTGAGAGTCAAGGTGCTCTAGAGCGATTTCACCAAACTCTCAAAAACATGATTAGAGCTTA
Source organism: Sipunculus nudus (assembly GCA_026874595.1). Taxonomy (NCBI): domain Eukaryota; kingdom Metazoa; phylum Annelida; class Sipuncula; order Golfingiida; family Sipunculidae; genus Sipunculus; species Sipunculus nudus. The sequence goes on from CM049319.1 coordinate 335,742, forward strand.
TTGTCTTGACAGTGGGAACCAGTGGGATGAGGGTTTACCCTTTTTGATATTTGCAGCCCGAGAAGCAGTGCAAGAAAGCTTAGGGTTTAGCCCTTTTGAATTAGTGTATGGGCACTGTGTAAGAGGCCCCCTGGCGGTGTTAAAAGACACTTGGATGGAAAACAGTTGTCAAAGTAGCTTGTTAAAATATGTTCAGGAATTCAAGGAGAAATTAAGTAGGGCAAATGAAATCGCCCAAGAACATTTAAAGAAAGCCCAAAACAAAATGAAAGTATGGTATGACAAAAAGACGACAAAAAGAGAATTTAAACCTGGTGATAAAGTTCTGGTATTATTCCCAATTCCAGGACATCCCCTGCAAGCAAAATACTCTGGACCATACAAAGTTGAGAAGAAATCAGATTTGAATTATGTGATTGATACTCCTGATCGTAGAAAGTCGCAACAACTTTGTCATATAAATATGTTGAAAGAATATCATGACAGATCAGCGGAAACATGTCAATCTAGTCCTCCCCAAACAAATTTGGTACTCATTAAAGAAACTGAAGAGAATGCCGAGGATGTTCTCATGAAGAAAACTGAACATCCTGTAAAACTGAACAACTCTGATATTTTAAATAATTTAGATCAGAAATTGTCACATTTGGATTTCGATCAGTTATCAGAGTTGAAGGAAATCCTGCTAAATTATGACTCTTTATTTCCTGATGTCCCCAGTAGAACTAATGTACTACAGCATGATGTAGACGTAGGAGATGCTTCCCCTATTAAACAGGCACCATAAAGAGCTGGTCCCCAAAAGTTACAAGCCATAAAGAATGAAATCAAGTATATGATAGAGAATGATATTATTGAAAACAGCAGTAGTGCCTGGAGTTCCCCATGTTTGTTGATAAAGAAGCCTGATATCACCTACAGATTTTGTACAGACTATCGAAAAGTTAACACTGTAACAATAACAGATACTTACCCTTTGCCCCGGGTGGAAGATTGCTTTGATAGGATTGGATCAGCTACGTATATTAGCAAGTTAGATCTGTTAAAAGGTTATTGGCAGGTACCTCTTACCGAACGGGCTAAGCAAATATCTGCGTTTGTAACGCCAAACGGTTTGTTCCAGTACAAAGTTATGCCCTTCGGAATGAAAAATGCGCCAGCCTGCTTCATGAGACTTATGAATTGTGTATTATCTGGCTTAGATAACTGTACTTGCTATATTGATGATGTTGTTGTATACAATCACATATGGGAAGGTCATAAACAAAGTTTGGTAGAACTCTTTGAGAGACTGAAAAAAGCAGGATTGACAGTTAATCTTGCCAAGAGTGATTTTTGTCGTGCAACTGTAACATATTTAGGGCACGAAGTAGGTCAAGGTTGTGTAAAACCAATTGCCAGTAAAGTATCTGCTATCGTAGAATTTCCAGTTCCTACTAATCGCAAGGAACTAATGTTATTCTTAGGAATGACTGGGTATTACAGGAAATTTTGTCAGAACTTTGCAGAAGTTGTAAATCCGTTAACGGACCTATTGAAAAAGGACAAAAAATTCCATTGGAATAAAAACTGTCAAAATGCTTTTGAAAGAGCCAAAGCTATATTACAAAGTGCCCCTGTGTTACAGGCTCCAAATTTTGATAAGCCGTTTTCTCTCATGACGGATGCCAGCGATTGCGGTGTAGGCGCTGTGCTCATCCAAGACGATGACTTTAACAGAAGTCATCCGGTTTGCTACTATTCAAAGAAATTTTTACCTCATCAAAAGAATTATTCCACTATTGAAAGGAAACTCTGTCTCTATTGATGGCGTTACGGCACTTTGAAGTATATTTGGGCTCTACGCCTTATGATATAACTGTTTATACAGATCATAATCCCATAACATTTCTTCATAAGATGAAGAATAATCATCAGAGATTAATGAGATGGAGTCTAGCCCTGTCAGAGTTTAACCTAGTTATCAAACACATCAAGGGCTCCGATAACATAATCGCTGATACGTTATCAAGACGTCATTAATTTTGATCTGATGATTGACTCTTGTTATAGCCTCGGATATGTTCTGTCCTTTGGAAGAGTTGTATTACATATATTACATGTATTAAGATATTGCTGATTATACTATTTGTGATGATGATAATTAATTAGCTTTGAGAAGCATAAACTAATGCTTAAAAATGTCAAACTACTCATATATTCGTCATACAGTGCTAATGCTTTGCTCTCCTTACCTTCTTTCTTTTAAGGATGGGGGTGTTGCACGGACGTCACCAGGACATCGGAGGATGGCGCCACGAAATGGTGTGGTCGCCCCCGTTTCCACGCGTATGGATCCACCCCGCTCTCAGTGACTACTGACGCGCTTTGAGAAACATAAACACTATTCTGGGACCATTCAGTACTGGTTTTGCAGTTCTGACGGCGCTATCGTTTCTCTCAAGCAAAACCACAAACTTCTGCGGTTTCCACCCATTGTTGAAAGCCTATAAAACGAACTCGCCTGCAGTACTAGGTGGGACTATTGATTTTGCTACGCCACGTTACTGTTTTCCCCGGGGACCGTGACCGTGGGCTCTTGGTCCCCAAGCCCATGGAATGCCATGAACCACGCTATAAACTTTATTATGTAGGAAGAGGAGAGACTTTATGTTTTCTGGTGCCACATGGATTAATACAGGACTTCAGTTTTGTGTGTGCCCGAACTATGTGTTGATGATGGACTTCAGTTTCTCGTATACCGGATTCAGTTAAGTATTTCGTTGCAGTTCGTTATTTACAGACTCAGTTTTTCTTCAGAGACTTTGTTATAAATTACGTTATGTATTGACTATTATATTATTTGTATAGAATGTAAATATTGTAATATATTAATATAGCAATGTTTTTGCACCCATAGTTTGGTTACGTATTCATTTGAAGATAACGTGTCTGAGCATATGTGTTACGGTTCGGCCTGAGTTGTTTGGTGTGAAAAGGGACCGTAACACCGTGAGGGTAAGCAAGGATCAGTGCTGTAGTAGAGTCCACACTATCCTAGTCCATGTCTGCCTCCTTTGAAAAATCAACTCCGAGTCTTACCAAAAATAATTATCTTTATTACAGTTTACTGTAAACAAGACAGAGATATTCACATTTTCTCTCATTTTCACATATTAGAGGTTGTTGGCACCCTGAATGCAGAGATGGTTTCCAGTCAATGTGCAAGTACTCTGGATTTGAGCTGGGCATGACCTGGAAGTATGTCCTATTAATTCTTTACTTCAGTCTGAAAGTATACTCATGTAACCCTTCCCACAGAGGTTAAATTGTGTTTAATTGATGGCCCATACCCAAGGTATTCAACGATTTTTTGCCTTGTTTATTGATAGTTGAATTAAATTTGCAGGCACCTTTTAGCATGCATGACAAGGGGGTGTATGAGTTCATGTATTCAAATGCAAATGATATTTGTCGAAAGACTGAGAATTTGACAAGAAAATCTTAGCTGCATACAAACAAGGCCTACAGGCCTAATGCGAACCTGTGCAAAGTTTGGGACATTGTGAATGGAGGTTTATTTTTTAAATTTAATATTGAACCTTTTAAGTCCTGCATGTCTACCTTAGTCATTATGATTTCAGCAAAATGGACATTTCGGACCTGCAAGTTTCAGACTAGGACATTTAAAAACTAGAATATGGGTAGTCGACAAGCGACTATGTGTATCCGCAGAAATCAGAGTGGGACGGTTGAAGTGAGGCATGGATTAAGTGGTAAGGGGAATAGAGTGAGGTGTGTTGTATATTAGCATGGATGTCTGCAGCTTAAACGTGAATATAGGTGGTGCCACCTGTCATAAAATCGAAAAAAATTGTCCAGGATGTATAAACCTGCAAAACTTCAGGAGGATAAGTCAAACCACTGCTGAGATGAGTGATTTTATCCCAAGGCATATGAACCGATGGACGCTGTGCAAAAAAGGTTGCAGGTGGCGCCACCAATTTTGCCTATGATGAAGAGCTATGTGAGATCTATACACATGCATAATTTTGGCCCAATCGGTCAAACGGTTCCCAAGATATGAGCTTGGATGTCTGCAGAGTAAACGTGAATGTAGGTGGCGCCACCTGTCATAAAATCGAGAAACCTGTCCAGGATGTATAAACCTGCAAAATTTCAGGTGGATAAGTCAAACCACTGCTGAGATATGAGTGATATTATCCCAAGGCAGATGAACAGATGGACGCTGTACAAAAATGGTTGCAGGTGGGGCCACCAGTTTTGCCTATGATGAAGAGCTATGCGAGATCTATATACATGCAAAATTTTGGCCCAAACGGTTCCCGAGATATGAGCTTGGATGTCTGCAGAGTAAACGTGAATGTAGGTGGCGCCACCTGTCATAAAATCAAATAAACTGTCCAGGATGTATAAACCTGCAAAACTTCACGTGGATAAGTCAAACCACTGCTGCGATATGAGTGATTTTATCCCAAGGCAGATGCACAGATGGGTGCTGTGCATTAATGGTTGCAAGTGGCGCCACCAGTTTTGCCTATGATGAAGAGCTATGTGAGATCTATACACTTGCAAAATTTTGGCCCAAACGGTTCCCGAGATATGAGCTTGGATGACTGCAGAGTAAACGTGAATGTAGGTGGCGCCACCTGTCATAAAATCAAATAAACTGTCCAGGATGTATAAACCTGCAAAGTTTCAAGTGGATAAGTCGAACCAATGCTGAGATATGAGTGATATTATCCCAAGCAAGTGAAAAGATGGACGCTGTACAAAATTGGTTGCAGGTGGGGCCACCAGTTTTTCCTATGATGAAAAGCTATGTGAGATCTATACACATGCAAAATTTTGGCCCAAACGGTTCCCGAGATATGAGCTTGGATGTCTGCAGAGTAAACGTGAATGTAGGTGGCGCCACCTGTCATAAAATCAAATAAACTGTCCAGGATGTATAAACCTGCAACATTTCAGGTGGATAAGTCAAACCACTGCTGCGATATGAGTGATTTTATCCCAAGGCAGATGCACAGATGGGTGCTGTGCATTAATAGTTGCAGGTGGCGCCACCACTTTTGCCTATGATGAAGAGCTATGTGAGATCTATACACATGCAAAATTTTGGCCCAAACGGTTCCCGAGATATGAGCTTGGATGTCTGCAGAGTAAACGTGAATGTAGATGGCGCCACCTGTCATAAAATCAAATAAACTGTCCAGGATGTTTAAACCTGCAAAGTTTCAGGTGGATAAGTCAAACCACTGCTCAGATATGAGTGATATTATCCCAAGCAGATGAAAAGATGGACGCTGTACAAAATTGGTTGCAGGTGGCGCCACCAGTTTTGCCTACGATGAAGAGCTATGTGAGATCTATACACATGCAAAAATTTTGGCCCAAACGGTTCCCGAGATATGAGCTTGGATGTCTGCAGAGTAAACGTGAATGTAGGTGGCGCCACCTGTCATAAAATCAAATAAACTGTCCAGGATGTATAAACCTGCAAAGTTTCAGGTGGATAAGTCAAACCACTGCTGAGATATCAGTGATATTATCCCAAGCAGATGAAAAGATGGACGCTGTACAAAATTGGTTGCAGGTGGGGCCACCAGTTTTGCCTATGATGAAAAGCTATGTGAGATCTATACACATGCAAAATTTTGGCCCAAACGGTTCCCGAGGTATGAGCTTGGATGTCTGCAGAGTAAAGTGAATGTAGGTGGCGCCACCTGTCATAAAATCAAAGAAACTGTCCAGGATGTATAAACCTGCAACATTTCAGGTGGATAAGTCAAACCACTGCTGCGATATGAGTGATTTTATCCCAAGGCAGATGCACAGATGGGTGCTGTGCATTAATAGTTGAAGGTGGCGCCACCAGTTTTGCCTATGTTGAAGAGCTATATGTGAGATCTATAGACATGCGAAAATTTGGCCTAATCGGTCAAACGGTTCCCGAGATATGAGCTTGGATGTCTGCAGAGTAAACATGAATGTAGATGGTGCCACCTGTCATAAAATTAAGAAACCTGTCCAGGATGTATAAACCTGAAAAATTTCAGGTTGATAAGTCAAACCACTGCTGAGATATGAGTGATATTATCCTTAGGCAGATGAACAGATGGACGCTGTGCAAAAATGGTTGCAGGTGTTGCCACCATGTTTAGTGTATGTTATAAAGCTATTAAAGGGCTACATTTGTGCAATTTTTTTAGCCTGGTCGGTCAAACGGTTCCCGAGATATGCGGGTTTATGTGTGGGAACAGACACACAAATGGACGCTGGGCAGCAAGAAAAGGTCAGAGGTCAACAAAAAATGAAGGTGCAGCAGTTCACACGTGACCTGATGATAAACCCGATTCACTTAAAATGCAAACCAAGTTTTTCCAAACAGTTGAAAGATATAGTTCCAATAATCTGGGAATTCTGCATCTAAACATTGTGTCCAGATGTCTAGACGCTGTGTCTAGACGTCTAGACACATTGTCTAGACCCCCCCCCCCCCCAGAGCCAGGTCAGTTGCCATGCTGCCAGCATATTGTCAAATCTGTTTTCAAATACAGAAAGCCTTTTTCAATTGGCTACAATGCTTTCTTAAAACTGGATATACCCAATCTATTCTTATAAAACTGGCAGAACCCTACCATAGAATAATTCTTGTAAAGTTTAAACCAATCGGCTTAACAGTTTCATCATAAATCAGTGTATAAGCTAGAAGAGTTTAAAATTACATTTTCGCTTGTAAAAAACACATCAATGTAGATGGCGCCACCAATACCTCAAAATCAGATATGACACATGTGACAAACATTGGTATAAAATTTGGTGATTATAGCTCTAGCCTTTTCTGAGATTTTAATTTTAGTGTGCTTTTTTGGACAGATGACTAAAGTTTAACCTCCTGTAACTCGGCCAAAAATCTCCGAACTGGAACCATTCGAACAAACTTGAGAGAGATTGTTCCAGGGATCATTTCTGTGAAATATTGGACAATTTGGCTGGACAGTTTCAGAGAAGAAGATTTTTAAAGGTTTTTAAGCTTTTTCTCTATAAAATCAAAATTGATGCAGATACCCAATAATAAGCTCCAGGGTAGCAAGTTTCACATGTGACTAATTCTTACATGTAATTTGGAGCTGCTAGCTCTGAGGGTTTCCGACTTACAGCCATGGACGGCGGAAAGCCAGCCCTGGACGGCGGACGGCTGACGGACGACGCTGCGCCATCGCATAAGCTCACAGGTTCGCTAAAAATGTCATAAAAAATGAGGATCTAATGCAAACATTTGTTCATTATTTTGCTGTCTCAGTAGAATGATAATTAAAGTGATTTGCTTTGTTTTTTTCCATTTTTCTGCCCATTTTTAAAATGTTTGTTAATTATGAATAAAACATTTTCCTGTAAGCACTGTTGAATTTAATTTCATATCCTGTATGTATATGTGTATATACAAAGGTGTTTTAACTCCCATTCCCCTTCATCCCCCTCTGTTATTTAGTCCTTGTATTGGGGACAATATTTTTATTGCAACTGCATAAAATGTATTAAATAAAAAAAATATGTACAGAAGTGTTTGTAACTCTCGGGTCCCTTGTTCTGGATTTTCAATGTCAATTTCCTCCGTATCTATATGGTGTACAGGCAAATGGAAGAAAAATCGTCAATAACATTACCAGAGGTACCACTTGGAAATCATTCATGTGAAACCATATGACATGGATGATTCAGTACTTTTCAGTTATGCTATGTTTCCAGATAAACCATATGACCTTGAAAGACATGTACCCTTTACAATTAGAGGTGTAATGGCTAGTTTGGTAATGATTTCTTTATAAGTTTATTAATAATATGCAAAATACAAAAATGTGATTTCACATTTAACAGTTCTTTCCTTTTAAATAATTATTATTCTTCCACTTTTCATCTGTTTTCATTGACACTTGCACATGATATACCCTACTAAAGCCAAAATAGTTTGGTGACTTGACCTATTTTTCAAATTTTCAATGTTGATTTTCCGTTTATCTATATGGTATTCAGACAAATGGATTAGAAACCTTTCACCATATGTAGTTCCAAACATATCTGGTAGTACGGCTCTGAAATCACTGATGCGGAATCATATGATATAGATGACTCAGCACTTTTCAGTTAAGTTACATTTCCAGACAAACCATGTGGCATAGAAAGGTGACATCTATACAGACATATGCCATTTTTAATGTAGGACTGCAGTTATAAACATGGTAGCGATATCTTTAATACTTTCGGAATAATATGCAAATTACCAAAACATTATAGGTGGACATCCGTGACTGTCCCATGACAGTTACAAGTCCTCTAGTTATAACTAAAATGTTTCATCTCATGACTGTCAGCTCTAACAGGGTTTCAATGTGCTTAAATTATAAATTTGTAACATAATTACAAACAGGTAAATTCTTGAATGTTACTTTCAACATTTAATTGTCTTCTGTGTTTTAAAATGTTGCATTCTCTTTCAGAAACCATTTTTTGCTCAGCTGACTATAAGTCATCTGAGCTAAAGTCGTGGTCCTTTGTCCGTCGTCCATCCGACCGTTAACAGGGCAGGTTTTGAAACAGTTGGATCTAAGAATCCAAAATGCTGCATACAGTTAGATGTCCCAAAAATCTCCTAATGTACCAAAAATTGGGTCACTAAGACTTCGTTCCTTCGAAATATTAAGGAAAAACGTTGGTTTTCCATAAAAAAGCCATTGTTACACTTCAAGGCTGCCTAATATCGAAACCACTGGTCTGGTTTTTTTTTTACATTTTCTATTAACATACCAAAAATTAGGTCAGTATTGAGTATTGTTTTGAAGTTATGGGTCCAAATATAATGCAATTTTTAAACTAGATGTGTCGGAACGACACGAATGCCCCCGCCTGGGGCAAATTAGAAACATTTGTTAAATTTTGTAAAATTTTTTAAGTTCAGGAAGTGTTGTATGGTCAAAAGTAGGTCAACAAGGGCAAAATGCAAACTCGATCTGTAAAGGGTCATTATCAAGCAACACACCAAAAATCAGGCCAGTATCTGCAGGCATTGTGAAAAAAAATCCATATATGTGCATTTTTCATGAAAATTTCTGTCTTTCATGAAATTTTCTATGTTCAGGATCTGTCATATGGTGAAAAATAGGTTAACTGGGACGAAACGCGAACTCGATCTGTAAGTGGTCATTATGCGCCCACAGACCAAACATTAGGCCAGTATCTGTAACCATTGTATTGCGAAACTAGAATATTAGCAAAAGTTGATAATCATTTATAAATTTAAATTGGAGAGGTATATACCATGTTTCATAACAATCCACCAAATGCTTCCTGAGAAATAAGCTCCTAAGTTTTTTTCTATACTAAGCTCTGTGACCTTGAAAAGTAGGTCAAGATCACCCATCTTTGAACTTGACCAAGATTTTGTAAATATAATGCAATAGCACTGAAGAAATGAAGTTCCTGTGTTGAATACCTTTAGAGATATCCTGCACAAAAGGCCAAAATTGAAAAAATCCGATAAAATTTCATTAAAAAATCTGAAATTGCAGGTGGCGCCACCAAAATTGTGCAGCACATACAGACCATCAGTCCCAATGATCATAGTCAGTTTGTGAAAATCCACACAATGGTTCCTGAGATATAAACTTCTGAGTGTTTTTCTATAATCAGCTCTAAAATGTAGAAAAATGGGTCAAGGTCATCCATCTTCGAACTTGACCGAGATTTTTTCGATATACATCTTCACTGATGAAATAAAATTCCAACAGTGAATCCTTTTAGAGATATCCCGCTCACAAGGTAAAAGTTAACAGACGCGGAACGGACGGACGGACAGACACCGGACAGACAGATGGACAGACGGACAGCTTGGGTGACGACAATAGCCCATCAGCCTATGGGCTGAGGGCTAAAAACCGCTGTACATGTGTATTTGTCATGAAAATTTCTATTTTTCATGAAATTTTCTAAGTTTAGGAGCCGTAAAACGGTCAAAAGTAGGTCAACCGGGACGAAACGCGAACTCGATCTGAAACTGGTCATTATCTGCCCACACACCAAAATCAGGCCAATATCTGCAGGCATTGCGAAAAAAAGTCCGTACATGTGTATTTGTCATGAAAATTTCTATTTTTCATGAAATTTTCTAAGTTTAGGAGCCGTAAAACGGTCAAAAGTAGGTCAACCGGGACGAAACGCGAACTCGATCTGTAACTGGTCATTATCTGCCCACACACCAAAAATCAGGCCAATATCTGCAGGCATTGCGAAAAAAGTCCGTACATGTGTATTTGTCATGAAAATTTCTATTTTTCATGAATTTTTCTAAGTTTAGGAGCCGTAAAACGGTCAAAAGTAGGTCAACCGGGACAAAACGCGAACTTGATCTGTAACTGGTCATTATCTGCCGACACACTAAAAATCAGGCCAATATCTGCAGGCATTGCGAAAAAAAAGTCCGTACATGTGTATTTGTCATGAAAATTTCTATTTTTCATGTAATTTTCTAAGTTTAGGAGCCGTAAAACGGTCAAAAGTAGGTCAACCGGGACGAAACGCGAACTCGATCTGAAACTGGTCATTATCTGCCCACACACCAAAAATCAGGCCAATATCTGCAGGCATTGCGAAAAAAAGTCCGTACAACTGTTTGATTTCGGAATGACGGAATGACGGAAGGACGGACATGGGTAAAACTATATGCCCCGGCCACTTTGTGGCGGGGGCATAAAAATCAGGAAATATATTTACTCACTTAACATGAGAAATGCTTAAGCTGGAGACTTTTTTTTTCAAGGATATAACTTAATTAAATCAAGATTCAATTGTAAACCCAAAATTAGATCTGAATTTTGCCAACTTTTTCAGTTATTAGCATAAAAAATTTATAACTTAAATTTTGTCCAACTTTGGCTACGGCACGTTTTTTCCCTGTAAACATTGTTGATTTAATTTTCTCAGCATATATATGTCTAGGCCCAGATTGCGATCTGGACGGATCTTGAATCTGTCCAGCCCAAATTGCGATCGTAGTTCAGGCCGGCCCAAATTGCGATCGCAATCCAGGCTGGCCAGATCTTAGATCTGCCCAGCCCATATTGCGATCGCAGTTTAGTCCGGCCAGATTGCAATCCTAAACTTAACCAGCCCATATTGCGATCCATGTTTTTACTATCACAGGAGTGAAATATTGAATGTTTTACCAACTCATTTAGTATTGCATGGTTCCATTTACCCATAATAAATACAATTAAACTACACATAGGCAGTTAATAGTAGTTGGTTGGAACAATCTGTTGGCCACTTTGTTGCATGTAACCCACTGATTGTATATTATCCAATGCACTCATAAAATTACATGGTTATGCACTTATTCTGTTTTTCATGTTTATAGTAGACAAATTTAGTGAAAGGTATTATAAAAACATGAATCAAAGAACACAACAATTTATATTTTAATATCGCATGCTATAGTTATGAATCATATCATCTTATTTAAGCACATTGAAGGATCACAAGATTCCAGGCACCATGAATAGGTAAATGTTTCAGACCAAATCCAATGAGTCAAGCAGAACAACTACTGGTAACAAATATATATAATATATACTATTAAGGTTTATAAAAAATATTGAATTTTTAAAAGATACATGATGGATGAAAGTATAATATTTAGATGATAGCCTCAAGGTTAATTTCAAAATTATTACTTGGGATTGCATGATGACTTACATGGGCTTTGCTTTTTAGCAACTGCCTAAAATTGTTTCTGTTTTTTTTTACCTTTTTCAACAAGCAGCATTTTTTGCATAAACCTATTTGTATTAAGCCTATAATTGTATTTAATATGGAGAAATGGTACCATGCAAAACTAAATAAGTTGGTAAAACATCCCATGTTTCACTCCTGTGATAGGAAGGAGTGAAAAGTGCCTTTTTGTATTATAAATGTATTTATTATGGGGAAATGGTACCATGCAATACCAAATAAGTTGGTAAAACATCCAATGTTTCACTCCTGTGATAGTAAAAGCATGGATCGCAATATGGGCTGGTCAAGTTTAGGATTGTAATCTAGGTTGGACAGATCTTAGATCAAAATCTGGCCGGACTAAACTGCGATCACAATCTGGGCTGGACAGATCTAAGATCCGTCCCGATCGCGATCTGGGCCTTGACATATACATAAAAATTTATTCTTTTAAAATATGAAATTTCAAAGGAATTGATTGAAAGAGAAGCTTTTATTCAAGTTTTCATACACCATGTCAAGTGTTGTTTACATCAGGCCCACCTCGTAGTACAGCCTTCACTTGTATCATGTAACCCTCTCCAGGCAGCTTGCCTTGATTCAGCTTGGCCACTACTAGCAGACTTCCCCTCTGCCCTGCACTCCCCCCCCCACCACAGCTGGTGCATAAACTAGATGAATGTTATAATTTTCTGTATTTGATTCATTCTTATTCTAGGCTGTGCTACATTTCAGATTTTGTATTGTACCAGGGTTACAATGATTACAGTGCACATTATATTGTGTCCACAATGTGGTGTATTGCTATATGAAAGTGTGGATGTTCATCAGATAATTAATTCTTCACTTCAGAAGAGTAAAAATTTCATCAGGTGTGAAATTGACTATTAATTCCAGTATTAATTATAGCTGAGATAGTAATTAGCACAATGCTGTGTTTGTCCCTCATATAACTAACACTGTGTATACTTTATTTGAAAAGATGGTTTTATTTTATCAGATTAACTGAATCTTTTATTTCGGTGAATAAAATTAAGCATTTACTGAAAACACAAATGTACAAAACTTTTTAAGGATTTCAAGGATTAATCTTGAAGATGCCATGTTGTGGCATTATTTTCTTTTAAATTCAGTTTAAACATTTGTGATTTAAATATAATAAAATATATGTGTATGCATAATATGACCTGATATGAGCTACACTGTATAAATAATGATTGCAACTTAGAATTCTGATATTTTAACTTATATTTTCAGATTTTTTTATTACAAATTTATAAAACAAAAAAAAAATGAATCTGATAAAAACTTTTAATAGAAAAAGTGGATATGCTAAAAAAATAGGCTTTAATATAAACGTAAATGAATTATACCCTTGAAAGTGAAATAAAGGTGTTAGTCCTTTCTGGCTACTTGCCTGTCCATCTGTAAATTTTTCATATGCATCACAGTATCTCATAACTTTTACTGTTTTTCTTCATGACAATCTTGTCAGAGTATTAGTTTTGCAATCATATATTTATAACTTTACTATACCGAAGTAGGAGGGCCCCTCTTAGCTTCTCAAATGCTTGTATATATGAAAAACCTTACAATAGAATATTTTGCATATTTTGCATTTGCAAAAATTTCAAACTTCAGCCGAGCGCCGTGACCCATGGGTCCCCTGCTACTAACTTCTGATTAACTTTTCCTTATTTTTTTATCACAATTTCAGTTGGGTGCAGTAAATCTGACCCCAGTTGAATATACTGGAGCCATCATTGATGGAGTAGGAATTGAAACAGATGACAGTGTGGAGCTCTGTATAAATATCCCTACAGGAGTAATTGTGGTAAACTGTGCCACAGGTCTTCTTGTGAATCTCCTCAACCAGGAACTCAATGCGGAGTCCTACACAGAGGACATCCTGCAGTATCTGCCACTGCGCGCAGATATTACTGTTGATAATGGGGATATCATCACAAGAATATCCCGCGCATAAATTGGTTATTAGCTCCTGGTGGCATCATTAGCTCAGCTGACTACAAGTTATCTAAGCTATAGTCATGGTCCTTTGTCTGTCGTTGGTCCTGGCATCTGTTAACAGGGCACATTTTGAAACCACAAGACCTATGAATCCAAATTTCGACATACTGTTAGATGTCCCCAAAATCTCTTACCATACGGAAAATTGGGTCACCAGGTCTTCGTTCCTTTGAGATATTAAGGAAAAACCTAAAATTTTCCAATAAAAAGCAATAATCACACCAAGACTGGCTAACATCAAAACCACAATTTTTTTATCATACTGAATAAATATATACATCTGTACATTTGCTATGTATATACCAGAAATTAGGTCAGTATTGTGTAATTTCTTGAAGTTATTGGCCTGAACATAATGCACTTTGTAAAAAATCAGAAAATATATTCAGGGGCAGATCCAGGATTTAGGAAAAGGGGGGGTCCAACCCAGGGGGACAAATGTGAACCCTAAAAAAAAGGTCCTCAGGTCTGAAAAAGCGGCAAAATTTTGTCTGAAGCCCTTAAAAAACTATGTTTCTGTTGAAAAAGGGGGGGGGGGGGGTCCAGACCCCCTGGACCCCCCCTGGATCCGCTTCTGATATTTACTCACTTAACATAAAAAATCCTGAAGCTAGAGACCTTTTTTCCAGGGATATAACTTTATTTAATCAAGATTCAATTGTATACCAAAAATTACTAGTAGATCTGAATTTTGTGGACTTTTAAAGTTATAAGCATATATAAAAAATCAATACCTTAAATTGTGTCCATCTTTGGTCATGACCTGGAACCAAAGTTGACTGAATTTTCACAGCATGTATAAAATAAGGATTTAATCTTTCTAAATCTGAAATTTCAGAGGAATTGATTGAAAAGAGTAGCTTTTATTCAAGTTTTCATACACCATATAATGTGTTGTTTTATATCAAGCCCACCAAGTACAGCCTTCAACTAGATATGTAACCAACTCTAGGCAGGCTTCCCCTCTGCCCCTCCCCCCCCCCCCCCCCCCCCCGACAGATGGTGCATTAACTAGATGAATGTTATAATTTTCTGTAATTGATTCATCCTAATTCTAGACTTGTATCTCCTGGGCACAACGATTAATGGACACATTTACTTGTATTCACAAAGTGGGGTATACAATACACATTTCCTTTTAGCTTCTCATATGCTAATACACATGGAAAACAGTTGCAATAGAAATCAGCATATTTTGCATTTGCTAATATTTCTTATACTTCAGCTGAGCGCTGTGACCCATGGGTCCCTTGTTTTATGGTTTGTGATACCCAATATAAGCTTAAAAGGACAAGTATTTTTAATTATTACCAATTTTTTTTCTCTTATTGAAACAGGTCCATGCCACCAGGAGCTTTGTTTCCATACTAAACTATGCTTGAAAGCTGAGCACTGCCCATGGGTATTTATTACTAGTTTAAATTTACGTTTAAGTTGTTTTATTTTTTTGTTCAAGTGTTTTACTAAGTATAAAGATAGATGATCTTTAGATCACAAAGGTAAAGGATGATTCCCACCTAAGCATTACACATGGCTAATTACTTTAAATTTATATTTAAGTTGTTTTTTGTATTGTTGTAGTTTACCACAGTTTACTATACTTTAATATTTATTACAATAGAACAGAAGAGAAATATAATCTGAATGTTTTGCAACTTCTGTGATAGTTTTGTTTAAAACAGCAACTATTTAATTGTTTTTACCTCAGCTTACATTAAATCATCTGAACTATAGTCGTGGTCGGTTGTCTGTCGTCTGTTCATCTAGCTGTCCATCATGTTGTCTGTCTGTCTGTTAGACTTGGACATTTTGAAACCATTGGACCTTCAAATCCAAAATTTTGAATACTCTCCCAAGATCTAGTACCAAAGACAAAATTGGGTCACTGTAACTTTGTTCCTTTTGAGAAATTAAATAAAAACCTAAATTTTTTTATTAAAATAAAAACCAATTTTCACACTTTAGGACTGGCTTATATCAAAACTACTCTTCATATTTTTCTTTATATTTACCTTAAATATTTCCATATATAGTTTTATGTACATTTTAGGTCAGTATTAAGAAATTTATAAAAGTTATGGGCCCAAACATAATGCACAAATACAAATTAGGAAAGATATTTAATAACTTAACACAATATATATTAAAGCTTAGGACTTTGTTATCAGAAATATAATTTTTATTAATCAAACTTCAATTGTATACCCAAAAACAGATAAACATATAGATTTAATCTTTTGAACTCTGAAATTTGACAAGAAAAACTTAAAAGCTAGGCTAGTTATTAAGTTTTTCAGAAACTCTAAAAAAATTGCATTTTCTAGCTCCAGGATCTCACCCTTGGTCCCAATAGCTTTGCTGGATAACCCTGGTGATGCAACACTGCCAGTACACCCCTTCTATAACAGGTGTACACTAATTCTCATTCTCAGACTTAATCTCCATTTTATATTTTTTTAAGAATTTTACCTTCAAGGTCAACTTCAGCTGAGCACAGTGACCCATGGGTCCCTTGTTTACATTATTTAAATTTTTCTTGTAGTTATTAGACTATTTATTACAGTAGAAGAGAAGAGAACTATATTTTATATTTTTCTGCAAGTTCTAAGACAACATTATGTGATAGTAAGACTAAATGCTATATGATATAATTAATATTTACTGAGATTGTTAAGATTACTGGTTGTATGATGAAAAGTGGGATTGTTATGGTTACTGGTTGTATGATAAAAGGTGAGATTATGATTACTGATTGTATGATGAAAGGTGAGACTGCTATGATTCCCGTTTGTATGATACAAGATGACATTGTTACTGCATGTATGATGCAGAGATTGTTATTCATGACTAAAACTAGAGTATTATTAAAAACCCTGAAGAAAGCATTCTGCTAAATCCCAATGACCTATACAATGAACAACTGTAGAAAAACCATCACAAACTTTCCTATAAACAACAAATTTCCATTCAGTGATGAGTTACTTAAAAAAAGTTAATAAAAAGGTAAACCAAAAAATTGCCCTCCACACTAATTTATAGAAAAAAGTGTCTGAGAACCTAAATTTATTTGGCCTAACAAACAACCTGTGGTCTTAAAACTTCATAAAAGGCTACAGGTTTTAATCAACTGCTTTCAAATGCCTTGTCAACTGGCCCCAGCCAGTACAGTGGATGGGGGGGGGGGGGGGGGGGGAGGTGGTTATATTCTCTTTGGAATGTCACATGTGAAAGAAAATCACTTATTGTGCTGTGGTGGCCATATTAAATTTTTGGTGGGTCTGAAATTTGATAGGAATCTAGCCCTAATAGCTACCAATCATCCCTGTAAATTTAAAAAAAAATGTCCTTTGTGTTCTCTCTACGATATTACAAGAGAAAGAAAATCACCAATTTCGCTGTTGTGGCTGTATTGAATTTTTGGCGGGTCTGAAATTTTGAATCTTGAATCATCCCTGTGACTTTGAGAAAGATCCATTGTGTTGCTGTTGAGATATCATACATGAAAATATGCATAACTGACAAACTGATCAAATGACTAACACATGGACTAACACGGTGATCATTATAGGGCACCCACTTGTCAAACGGGACCCTAATATCAAATGCTTACTGAATGCTAAATCTGATTACAGAACCATCACATAATGTAAGCATATCAACACAGCTGTATGTAATTGTACTGTAATGACTATACACGTACCTGATACCGTAGATCCGCGTTTTGCCGCCGCACGTCGTCTAATGGCCGCACCCCATAATCGTAAAATACCTGGAAGGCTTCTTCATTGGAGTAAAAAATACCCAAAACCTTACTAACTGGCCGCACTACATTCTCACCACGTTCCACTGCCGGGTGGTGTATGGAAACATAACAAAAAAAAGGGTTTCCTCAAAAGCTAGACTGCAGCTAGGAACACTGCGGTATGCTGAAATGCGGTCAGGCAAAACAGTTTTAGGAAACTGAACAAGTTGCAACTGTGTATGTTGCTTGGCTTTGTTAATTAATTTGAATTATTTGTTAAACAGCCTGATCTACCCCGTTAGAATAGATGACAATTTGTTCGGTTTATGACGACTCATCCAAGGCGAATCCTTGTAGGGCCGCGAAATTAATTTGACACATCACTGAATGCCGGAGAATCTTGCGCCTTTAACTTTGATAATTAAACTTGATTCGGACATCAACAGAACAAAGCATTGTATAGGACGACGGTACTTGTATTTAGACTTATTACATCGTCGGTCATTTAACCACGAAACCTTTAAATAAACGACACCCGCGTCGGTGATCATACTGCCTGAACCCCCGGGTCCTGCGTCCTGTTGATCATAATATACGCAAAATGGTGTCTGCACGGTCTACCGGCAAAACATGCCGTATAAAATGATTACGGAACAAGCGGGCCTTGGGATACCTTGCGTCATTACACTGGCTAATTAAACTTCAGTTGGACATCAAAGCATTATATAAGCCAACGGTACCCTTTGTGATGACAAACTTTTATTTAGAGACTATACAACGCCGGTCAATTAACAACCTTGACAAAACCTTTGAATAAACGAATCCCGCGTCGATGTTTACACAGCCTGTACGCGTACTCACAGGGTCGTGCTGATCATAATATATACACACTGGTGCCCGAACCTTCTGCTGGTAAAACGTGCTATATAAAATGATTACGGAACTAGCTGGTGAGGTTTCGACCTTTGAGCGCCATCTATTGACAATGTGATGAACGAAGAAGTATCTGAACGTGAACGTAGGTTTAATTGCCGAAGAACGTATGGTCTTTGGTTATCTTTTGTTTTACAGTTTATTTTAAAAGAAAGGATATGTTCCAGAAATATCTTAAAATAATGTTTTACCGGTATTGCAGCCATGCTCAAATTTAGGTACAACCGTTAGAGTGCATAATTTGGTGAGTGAATATTGATCTTTTATCAGTCATGGCGTGAAAATTACCGTGGTTTATGACTGACTCAGAGAAGTTTGTTAATACATATAAGACTGTTTAAAATATTAATATTACATTTTATCAAATTAACAATGAATAAAATTGATACACAAATATGCAGTATCATTAAATATACTTTCTTAGTATTCACTTCCATCTTCCTCTGCCTTGTATCGCCCATTGCGGGCCGTCGAGTCTCTTGTACATGTTTGGTTTTAGCCTAACCTGCGTATTATAGCCGCATCCCTTGTCGAGTAAAATAAGTCAGGATTTTCAGTTCCAAGTCTTATTTTATGGCCGCGGCGGCAAAACGCGGATCTACGGTATATTCCTAGGGAGCTAACAAGTTCCTCTTTTAGCCTTGATATTGTGTCACACCTATTCATGCATCCTGGCATATGGAGAATCAATGGAGGCTCAGCTTTCCCCCAGGTCAAGGGTACCTAAAGTGCCACATGTAAATGTACCACTGGCTCTAACAAACTGAAACTTGACCTGTTGACAAATCTGAAATGGTTTGCAGTCTCCCAAAGTTATTTATAACTACAGAGAGTAACTTGACCTATTGTAAAATCTGACACTGTTGGCAGGTTCTGGCTTCTGAACAAATTGTCTAGACGTCTAGACTGTATCTGGACACCAGGCAGAGCCAGGTCTTTGCATGGTGATGTCTGGACTGCACCTGGGTGCACTGATTGACCTTTTGACTTGGCATTTTGAAACTTAACATGTTGTCATATCTGTTTTCAAATACAGAAAGCCTTTTTCAATTGGCTACACTGCTTTTTTAAAGCTGCCATCGCATAAGCTCACAGGTTCGCTAAAAATGTAAACCAAGTTTTTTCAAACAAGTGAAAGATATAGTTTCACTACTTCTAATCTGGGCATTCTGCGTCTAGACGATGTGTCTAGACGTCTAGACACATCGTCTAGACGTCTAAACACATCGTTAAGACACCAGGCAGAGCCAGGTCAGTTGCAATCGTGATGTCTGGACTGCACCTGGATGCACTGAGTGACCTCTTGACTTGGCATGATAAAACTTAACACGTTGTCATATCTGTTTACAAACACAGAAAGCCTTTTTCAATTGGCTACACTGCTTTTTTAAAGCTGCATTTACCCAATCTGTTCTTATAAAACTGACAAGCAATACCATAGAATAATTCTTGTAACGTTTAAAGCAATCAGCTTAACAGTTTCTTAAAAAAACAGTGTATAAGCTAAGAGAGTCTAAACTTATATTTTTGCTTGTAAAAAACAGATCAATGTAGGTGGCGCCACCAACACCTCAATATTAGATATGACTCATGTGACAAACATTGGCATAAAATTTGGTGATGACAGCTCCAGCTGTTTCTGAGATTTTAAGTTTAGTATGCTTTTTTGCACAGATGACTAACTTCAACTTCCTCTAACTCTGTCAAAAATTACTGAACAGGAACCATTCAAACAAACTTGAGAGAGATTGTTCCAAGGAACATTTCTGTGACATATTGGACAATTTGGCTTGACAGTTTCAGAGAAGAAGATTTTTAAAGGTTTTTTAAGTTTTTTCTCATTAAAATCTAATTTAGTGCAGATACCCAATAATAAGCTCTAGGGCACCAAGTTTCACATGTGACTAATTCTTACATGTAATTTGGAGCTGCTAGCTCCAATGGTTTCTGACTTACAGCCATGGACGGCGGAAAGCCAGCCCTGGAGGGTGGACGGCTGACGATGCGCCATCACATAAGCTCACAGGTTTGCTAAAAATGCACGTATGTGACCTGAACAAAGAGTGCCTGTTGAAATAACAATGACACAAAATATAAAATACTTGGTTTATTCTTGAATTTCTCACTTTGTTTACCACACAGAAAACGAGACATACATATATAATAGACTACATTGGGTGGTTCATAAACCTCTTTCATAATAGCTCAGAAGAAAAACTCCTGAAGCTCTAATGGAGGCCACAGGCTACAGTCTTTCTTGTCTTAACTGAACTGGGAAATAACACGTACTGCTAGCAAGGCAAACACTTGTGGATTTTGCATGTGGTGTTACTTTGTTGTTGTTCAAAATCCATGTCCACAAGACAATGGGTACTTTCAAATCAATGTGTAACTATTGTCAACAGTACCTCACTTTCTAATTTAGTCCAATTAGTGTGTTTCCATGAAATTATTTTTGTACATAAGGTGGTACTTTTGTAAAATTGCTGTTAAGGACAATATAATGTACCATCCCTTTTTTAAATTCCTTATGTTTGATGGCACATACACCTTGAGCAATCATTTAGTTGGTAATTGAGCACCCTTTCACAACAACACTGCACTATGTAATATTCATATTCAGAAAAAGCTCTGTAATACTAGCTCTGTAATACTAGCTGTAACATCACAGATAACTGGAATCATGTACAGATATAAGGTAATATATCCTGGCATGGTTCTGAAATTTTACAATGCAAATACGCTGCCTTTTGATTAAGACAAAAAGAGGGCTTTTGCAGTTCCAGGAATGTCTGGTAGATGTCACCTGTTGTCACATCCACAAGCTTCTAAACAGTCATTTCATCATAAGTAATTCTGTCATCCTATAAAAGCTTGGAGGCAATTTTTTACAGTTCTAATCCAAATTTTCTTCCTGAAATATTGCTGTTTTTGCAGCACAATTTAGAACCGGGGGATCTTTATCCAATCTGTCCTCAGTATACGTACTGGCCTGAACTGGGTCAGCAGGTGATACATATAAACATACAAAGGTAACATTTAAGTAGACACCTTGCAAGTTCATAAACCCTCGGTACGCCTATCAAACAATTGGCACATTCTTGTATATATAAATAAAAAAAACAAACAACAAAAACCAAAAACAAGAAGAATGTAGTATGATGATGTAGGACTGCAGCTCAGGACATTTCTTTGATGAACTGAATTATCACACCAATAAGATATTTAGCTTGGAATGTTCATGAATGTGTTTAAAAAGGAAAACCAGTGTGTAAAATGTGAAATCAATAGTGCCATTCCATACATTAACCAGTGGTTGATGATAAACCTGAGAATGTAAAAAAAAAAAAAACCAGGTGGAGATCCATTCAGTGGTTAGTAGGTAGTGGTGATGATAGAGGGATAATTTTTGTTGTAGGCCTACCATAGATATAATATTTGCTTGCTGAAAACATTCAATCTATATCTATCACAAAACGCCAAGTGGTTGCAGTTGTGGTGGCCAGGCTCTTCATATCTCACACACACAAACACATGTGGCTTGAAAGTATATACCTTAGAACAAACAAGTAAAAGATCACTTATCGTACCATCAGGTCCATGTAATGATCAGAATCCTGTGTAGCAATCAAGGATTTCCCCACCAAACTCATAGCTCTGGCATTTTTATAAAACCCTAAGTGTAATCCCTATCAATATCATAATGATGACTGATGTATCAGGACCACACTGACTGATGTCCATCATATTCATTATAATGACTACTGGTAATGAAATTTATCAGTTAATTGTTTTATTAGTAAATAAATGAATGTATAAAGTTTTGTCATCTCCTCTTGGCTTTATATCTCCTCCATACCCGCTGAATTGTTTCTGCTGCCGACCTTGCTTGTCGTATCCTGGCAACTCGCTGTTTTTGCTCCTTTGCGGTGGTCATGTATTTGTTCTCACTGACATTGGCAGACAAAGCTTTAATCTTTGGTTTAAAATCGTCCACATCCATGTCTACAACAGGCCTGGCTTTGTGACTGACTGGTGTTGGATGAACAGGTTCAGATACTATGCCGGTTTCAACAACACTGTCATCATAACTGGAATGCTTATGCTTGTTAATGCTGGTGTCTACCTCTGTTAGGTATTCTTTAAGTCTCTCCTCCAATGACAGATCCTAAAATAAAACATAATCACATTAATAGGTCTGACTTGCATGTTGGTGCACAACACTCACAAAAAAGTTACATTTATGTTAGCAGGTAGTGAATAATATGGATAAAAAGATAAAAGTATAAGGTATATATAGATAAGAAGATAAAGTTATGTATATAATTAAACTAGAATACGGGTAGTCGACAAGCGACTACGTGTATCCGCCAAAATCAGAGAAGGACTGGTGAAGTAAGGCATGGATTGAGTGGCAAGGGAATATAGAGTTACATGTGTTAAATATTAGAATGGATCTCTGCCACATAAACATGATTGTAGGTGGCGCCACCTGTTATTTGAAACTATCCAAGATATATACACAAGCAAAATTTGATGTGGAAAAGTCAAACCACTGTAGATATACGAGTGATTTTGTCCCACAGCAGACAAACAGATGGACGCTGTGCAAAAATGGCTGCAGGTTGCGCCACCATTTTTGTGTATGTTTTAAAGCTATCCAAGGGCTTCATTTGTGTAAAAAAATTTTCCTGATTGGTTGAATGAGTCCGGAGATATAAGCATGGATGTCTACAGCATGAATGTGAATGTAGGTGGCACCACCTGTCATAAAATCAAGAAAGCTATGCGGGATGTATAAGCATGCTGAATTGCAGGGAATTTGGTCAAACCACTGCAGGGATATGAGTGATTTTAACCGAAAGGCAGACAAACAGATGGATGCTGTGTAAAAATGGCTGCAGGTGACGCCACCATTTTTGTGAATGTTATAAAGCTATCCAAGGGCTACATTTGTGTAATTTTTTTTTCCTGATTGGTCAAACGGTTCCCGAGATATGAGCTTGGATGTCTGCAGCGTTAACGTGAATGTAGGTGGCGCCACCTGTCATAAAATCGAGAAAGCTATCTAGGATGTATACGCATGCCGAATTTTAGGTGAATTAGTCAAACCACTGCAGAGATATGAGTGATTTTAACCCCAGGCAGATGAACAGATGGACACTGCAAACATGGTTGCAGGTGGCGCTGCCTTTTGTTGTGTATGTTATAAAGCTATCCCAGGGCTACATTTGTGTAAAATTTTTTTCCGGATCGGTCAACCGGTTCCAGAGATATATGGGTTTATGTGTGGAGCGTTAACGTAAATGTAGGTGGCGCCACCTGTCATAAAATCGAGAAAGCTATCTAGGATGTATACGCATGCCGATTTTTAGGTGGATTAGTCAAACCACTGCAGAGATATGAGTGATTTTAACCCCAGGCAGATGAACAAATGGACACTGTGCAAACATGGTTGCAGGTGGCGCAAACTTTTGTTGTGTATGTTATAAAGCATTCCCAGGGCTACATTTGTGTAAAAAATTTTTCCGGATCGGTCAAACGGTTCCCGAGATATAAGGGTTTATGTGTGGAGCGTTAACGTGAATGTAGGTGGCGCCACCTGTCATAAAATCGAGAAAGCTATCTAGGATGTATACACATGCCGAATTTTATGTGAATTAGTCAAACCACTGCAGAGATATGAGTGATTTTAACCCCAGGCAGATGAACAGATGGACACTGTGCAAACATGGTTGCAGGTGGCGCCACCTTTTGTTGTGTATGTTATAAAGCTATCCCAGGGCTACATTTGTGTAAAATATTTTTCCGGATCGGTCAATCGGTTCCCGAGATATATGGGTTTATGTGTGGAGTGTTAACGTGAATGTAGGTGGCGCCACCTGTCATAAAATCGAGAAAGCTATCTAGGATGTATACGCATGCCGAATTTTAGGTGAATTAGTCAAACCACTACAGAGATATGAGTGATTTTAACCCCAGGCAGATGAACAGATGGACACTGTGCAAAAATGGTTGCAGGTGGCGCCACCTTTTGTTGTGTATGTTATAAAGCTATCCCAGGGCTACATTTGTGTAAAAATTTTTCCGGATCGGTCAAACGGTTCCCGAGATATATGGGTTTATGTGTGGAAACAGACGCACAAACGGACGCTGGGCAGAGACGAAAGGTCAGAGGTCAAGGTCACTTGGTTAGGCACCAGTTCACATGTGACCCGATAATTTGTGTAAGTTTAGGAAAAATCTGTCCAGTAGTCTCAGAGGAGTTCTCCGGAAACGAACGCGGCGGCGGCGGCGGCGGCGGCGGCGGCGGCGGCGGAACCCGGTCAAAAACATAGTATCCGCAAAACTTCGTTTTGGCGGATACAATAATTCTCTTCTAAATGTTTTTAAAACACAACAGAATAACTTTATAAGTGCATGTATTCAGACTATATTGTTGTAAACCCTAACTCTAACTCATTTGGACAGAATAAAACATAACTAAATCTAACTTATAACTAACATTTTAAAATGATTATATCACTTTAAATATAACTTAATCTAAACCTGCTTCTCAAACATGCAAGTCTAATAGTTCTTATATAATGGCAGTTTTGAACAAAACCTTTTAGCTGTACAGAGCTTGCTTTTCAGAACAGAAGTAATACTGTCAAACATCAACTAATGTCATCAGGAAAATCTCTCTAGTCTCTACACTGTATTTTATTACCTTGAATGATGGAGCATCACCAAAAGATCATAAAACTGAGAAAATAATAAAACAAATGCTGAGAAGAACAATGTGTGAAACTTGCATACACAAAGTACGGGCATGATGAACAAAATACAGGCATGATGTAAAAAGTACAGGCATGATGTACACAGAACAGGCATGATGTACAAAGTACTGACGGGTGTACTCAATACAGGCATGACATACAAAGTACAGGCATGATGTACACAGAACAGGCATGATGTACAAAGTACTGACGGGTGTACTCAATACAGGCATGACATACAAAGTACAGGCATGATGTACACAGAACAGGCATGATGTACAAAGTACTGACGGGTGTACTCAATACAGGCATGACATACAAAGTACAGGCATGATGTACACAGAACAGGCATGATGTACAAAGTACTGACGGGTGTACTCAATACAGGCATGACATACAAAGTACAGGCATGATGTACACAGAACAGGCATGATGTACAAAGTACTGACGGGTGTACTCAATACAGGCATGACATACAAAGTACAGGCATGATGTACACAGAACAGGCATGATGTACAAAGTACTGACGGGTGTACTCAATACAGGCATGACATACAAAGTACAGGCATGATGTACACAGAACAGGCATGATGTACAAAGTACTGACGGGTGTACTCAATACAGGCATGACATACAAAGTACAGGCATGATGTACACAGAACAGGCATGATGTACAAAGTACTGACGGGTGTACTCAATACAGGCATGACATACAAAGTACAGGCATGATGTACACAGAACAGGCATGATGTACAAAGTACTGACGGGTGTACTCAATACAGGCATGACATACAAAGTACAGGCATGACATACAAAGTATAGGCATGACATACAAAGAACAAGCATGATGTACAAAGCACAGGCTTGATGTACAAAGAACAGGCATAGTGTAAAATGAACAGGCATGATGTACAAAGTATAGGCATGGTGTACAATGAAAAGGCATGATGTACAAAGTATAGGCATGGTGTACAAAGAACAGGCATGGTGTAAAATGAACAGGCATGATGTACAAAGTATAGGTATGGTGTACAATGAAAAGGCATGATGTACAAAGTATAGGCATGGTGTACAATGAAAAGGCATGATGTACAAAGTATAGGCATGGTGTACAATGAAAAGGCATGATGTACAAAGTATAGGCATGGTGTTCAATGAAAAGGCATGATGTACAAAGTATAGGCATGGTGTACAATGAAAAGGCATGATGTACAAAGTATAGGCATGGTGTACAATGAAAAGGCATGATGTACAATGTATAGGCATGGTGTACAAAGTACAGGCATGATGTACAAAGTATAGGGATGGCATACACAGTACAGGCATGACATACAAAGTACAGGCATGATGTACACAGAACAGGCATGATGTACAAAGTACTGACGGGTGTACTCAATACAGGCATGACATACAAAGTACAGGCATGATGTACACAGAACAGGCATGATGTACAAAGTACTGACGGGTGTACTCAATACAGGCATGACATACAAAGTACAGGCATGATGTACACAGAACAGGCATGATGTACAAAGTACTGACGGGTGTACTCAATACAGGCATGACATACAAAGTACAGGCATGATGTACACAGAACAGGCATGATGTACAAAGTACTGACGGGTGTACTCAATACAGGCATGACATACAAAGTACAGGCATGATGTACACAGAACAGGCATGATGTACAAAGTACTGACGGGTGTACTCAATACAGGCATGACATACAAAGTACAGGCATGATGTACACAGAACAGGCATGATGTACAAAGTACTGACGGGTGTACTCAATACAGGCATGACATACAAAGTACAGGCATGACATACAAAGTATAGGCATGACATACAAAGAACAAGCATGATGTACAAAGCACAGGCTTGATGTACAAAGAACAGGCATAGTGTAAAATGAACAGGCATGATGTACAAAGTATAGGCATGGTGTACAATGAAAAGGCATGATGTACAAAGTATAGGCATGGTGTACAAAGAACAGGCATGGTGTAAAATGAACAGGCATGATGTACAAAGTATAGGTATGGTGTACAATGAAAAGGCATGATGTACAAAGTATAGGCATGGTGTACAATGAAAAGGCATGATGTACAAAGTATAGGCATGGTGTACAATGAAAAGGCATGATGTACAAAGTATAGGCATGGTGTTCAATGAAAAGGCATGATGTACAAAGTATAGGCATGGTGTACAATGAAAAGGCATGATGTACAAAGTATAGGCATGGTGTACAATGAAAAGGCATGATGTACAATGTATAGGCATGGTGTACAAAGTACAGGCATGATGTACAAAGTATAGGGATGGCATACACAGTACAGGCATGACATACACAGTACAGGCATGATATTCAAAGTACAGGCATGCTGTTCAAAGTACAGGCATGAGGTAGAAATAGTACACATGATATACAAAGTACAGTCATGGCATACACAGTACATGCATGATGTTCAAAGCACAGGCATGACGTACAATGTACAGTCATAATGTACAAAGTACAGGCATGATGTACAAAGTACAGACATAATGTACAAAGTACAGGCACGATGTACAGAGTAAAGGCATGATGTACAAAGTACAGGCATAATGTACAAAGTACAGGCGTGATGTACAGAGTACAGGCATGATGTACAGAGTACAGGCATGATGTATAAAGTACAGGCATAATGTACAAAGTACCGGCATGATGTACAGAGTACAGGCATGATATACAAAGCACAGGCATAATGTACAAAGTACAGGCATGATGTACAGAGTACAGGCATGATGTACAAAGCATAAGCATGATGTACACAGCAGAGGCATAAAATACATTGTACAGGCATGATGTACAAGGAACAGGCATGATGTACACAGTACAGTCATGATATACACAGTACAGGCATAACATACAAAGCACAGGCATGTTTTACAAAGCACAGGCATGATGCATTAGGCGCAGGCATAACTTGATACTCACATAATTCCTACAACAGCTGTCATCAACTGATGATACATTTCTTTGTGCCATGACCTTAACCTGTGACCTGTTGCCTTTTTTTGACCTTGACCTTTGTTTTCCTCCCTCTGACTTCTCTCCTCTGGCAAACTGATCATAGTGTTTTTCATGTGTTTTATTCTGTTTAGTAACATCTAGCATAGAATTAAGTGTAGATTCAAATGATTTCCCCACCAAACTCATAGCTCTGGCATCAAAATGTGCATCGTGCCCCTGGTAGATATACTCACTGGGGGTGTACATTTTATCAGGATATGGCCTGGGTTCACTTTTGCTGACATCAGCAGATTCTGTATATTGATGTGTATTTTCAAATCCAGGTATATTCTCTAATGATTCAAATGATCCAGCTGGTTTGATACCGTTCCCTTGTGTATTAGTACCTGGGCCAAACAGGAAATCGTTATGGGCAGATGTGTTTTTGACAGGACAACCACTGTTAGTCCTTGTGTCCTGTTTACTGTCCATGTTACCATTAGTCACACCATCAGGCACAGACCGATGACCGCTGTAAGATGAGTCCCACTTTGATGCAGCATCAACTCTGTTTTCTTTTGCTGTCTGCAGAAGAGCTTTTAAAGTGTCAAAATTATCTGGATTCCTGAGCTGTGCTGCTTTTACTAAAAAATTTGGAACTTCATTCCCATTTTCCTTTTCACTCCTATGACTATTCCTACATTTGTTAAACAAGTTTTGTTTTTTGTCAGAATGTTCAGTATCATCCATGTCTTCCAGCTGGACTTCAGTGGAGGTGTCTGGTGCATCATGGTGACGTCTGCTGCCTGAAGGTGAAGTGCTGGGGCGACCTCGATGAACAGGAAAATCATCTGACCTTGATTCTCTCTGAAGGTCATCCACACTTCCAAACGCATACCTTTGAAATGAATACACAGTAACCTGTGTAAAAAGCTGATATCATATTGCATTATATTAATTTCAGGTTAAAATTCAGTGACTCTCTTTTCATCACAATGACATTAAGATGATAATTATAACCAAGTCAAACAAGTAGTGCTAGCTGCTTGAGGATAAAACACTGGTCTAAATTACTGTAGTAAATTCACATAAACTACAAAATGTGATTCACTGACTCATGGCTGACACGATAGCTGTCACCCAGCCACACTGCAGCAGAAAAATTGTAGAATACACTTGTAGCATTGTGTAAAATAAATGTTCCATTCACAGTTTTATTTTGTGCATGAGTCTTAACTGAGTTTGATGCCCAATTGGGCAGAAATGTTAAGTTTGAGAGAATTATTGCCAAAATACAAATGACACCCAGTGTTAGAACAATTTATAACCTTAATTTTATTATCTTTACCTTGGTACTGGACTATTGCTTCTGCTGGCCTTGGCCTCCTGTAACCTTTCCTTGAACTCTTGGAGCCTCTGTCTGGTCAAGGCTTCTTTGACCTCTAATTGTTGGCTCAAGGTCATGAGTTTATCTTTTTCTAATTTTGCTTGCATCTGAAAAATGCATTTGCATGTATACAAAAGCTCATGGATATAAGGTGATTAAAAAAAATATATATAATAATTGTAACAACATAATTGTAACTAAAAAGTTTCATATGTCTCATATAAATCTGATGAACAAATTTGGATACAAGTATCTTGTGCATGTGTACTGACAAATTTTGACAGGCAAATTTTCAACATAAGATCAGCTTTCCTGAAACAGGGAGACATACACAAAGCATGTTTCAGGTGAGACAACATGTGCATAGAAAATTGAAAGCATAATTTAAAGTTTATCGCTGCAGCAAAGTATCCTTGACTGTTGACACCTTTCACCTAGACTTTAGAATAATAACTGATAAGTCCTGGTTTTCTGTTATACATGATAAATGATGGATTACTTATATATATAGAATACATATAAATAATAAAAATGCAGGAATATTGCTGATAAAGTTTCTTGCCTAAGTATTTTGTATAAGTTTTCTTTCAATGATAGGAAATTCCAAATGTGATGGTTACCAAAAAACTATCAATATACAAATGCAAGATGATAGCAGATGTATATGTGATTTACTTTCTCTGATCTACCAAAACACATGGGTGGTGGAGTTAGACACATGATATATGCCAAGACTGATGTACCCAGTATGCAGTATGGTATGTGCCAAACCAACCTGTTGCAAACCTACCACAATTAACATGAAACTAGAGGTATACTTTAATGTGTACACACGCACCTTGTCCTGCTGTTTGTCACGTAAACTAGAGGAATACTGTAATGTGTACACACGCAACTTGGTCTGCTATTTGTCACATAAACTAGACGAATACTGTAATGTGTACACACGCACCTTGTCCTGCTGTTTGTCACATAAACTAGAGGAATACTGTTATGTGTACACACGCACCTTGTCCTGCTGTTTGTTGCATAAACTAGAGGTAAACTGTCATGTGTACACACACACCTTGTCCTGCTGTTTGTCATGTAAACTAGAGGTAAACTATAATGTGTACACACGCACCTTGTCCTGCTGTTTGTCACATAAACTAGAGGAATACTGTATTGTGTACACACGCACCTTGTCCTGCTGTTTGTCACATAAACTAGAGAAATACTGTAATATGTACACACGCATCTTGTCCTGCTGTTTGTCACGTAAACTAGAGGTAAACTGTAATGTGTACACATGAACCTTGTCCTGCTGTTTGTCATGTAAACAAGAGGTATACTGTAATGTGTACACATGCACCTTGTCCTGCTGGTTGTCTTGTAAACAAGAGGTAAACTGTAATATGTACACACGCATCTTGTCCTGCTGTTTGTCACCTAAACTAGAGGTAAACTGTAATGTGTACACACGCACCTTGTCCTGCTGTTTGTCACGTAAACTAGAGGTATACTGTAATGTGTACACACGCACCTTGTCCTGCTGTTTGTCACGTAAACTAGAGGTATACTGTAATGCGTACACATGCACCTTGTCCTGCTGTTTGTCACATAAACTAGAGGTAAACTGTAATATGTACACATGCACCTTGTCCTGCTGTTTGTCACGTAAACTAGAGGTATACTGTAATGTGAACACACGCACCTTGTCCTGCTGTTTGTCACGTAAACTAGAGGTATACTGTAATGTGTACACACGTACCTTGTCCTGCTGTTTGTCACGTAAACTAGAGGTAAACTGTAATGTGTACACATGTACCTTGTCCTGCTGTTTGTCTCGTAAACAAGAGGTAAACTGTAATGTGTACACACGCACCTTGTCCTGCTGTTTGTCTTGTAAACAAGAGGTAAACTGTTATGTGTCCACATGCACCTTGTCCTGCTGTTTGACACGTAAACTAGAGGAATACTGTAATGTGTACACATGCAACTTGTCCTGCTGCTTGTCACGTAAACTAGAGGAATACTGTAATGTGTACACACGCACCTTGTCCTGCTGTTTGTCACGTAAACTAGAGGTATACTGTTATGTGTACACCCGCACCTTGTCCTGCTGTTTGTCATGTAAACTAGAGGTATACTGTTATGTGTACACACGCACCTTGTCCTGCTGTTAGTCACGAAAACAAGCGGTAAACTGTAATGTGTACACACACCCCTTGTAGTGCTGTTTGTCACATAAACTAGAGGAATACTGTATTGTGTACACACACACCTTGTCCTGTTGCTTGTTACGTAAACTAGAGAAATACTGTAATGTGTACACACGCATCTGTCACGTAAACTAGAGGTATACTGTAATGTGTACACACGCACCTTGTCCTGCTGTTTGTCGCATAAACTAGAGGTATACTTTAATGTGTACACACGCACCTTGTCCTGCAGTTTGTCACATAAACTAGAGGTAAACTGTAATGTGTACACACGTACCTTGTCCTGCTGTTTGTCACGTAAACTAGAGGTATACTGTAATGTGTACACACGTACCTTGTCCTGCTGTTTGTCACGTAAACAAGAGGTATACTGTAATGTGTACACATGCACCTTGTCCTGCTGTTTGTCTTGTAAACAAGAGGTAAACTGTAATGTGTACACATGCACCTTGTCCTGCTGTTTGTCTTGTAAACAAGAGGTAAACTGTAATGTGTACACACGTACCTTGTCCTGCTGTTTGTCATGTAAACTAGAGGTAAACTGTAATGTGTACACACGTACCTTGTCCTGCTCTTTGTCACGTAAACAAGAGGTATACTGTAATGTGTACACATGCACCTTGTCCTGCTGTTTGTCTTGTAAACAAGAGGTAAACTGTAATGTGTACACATGCACCTTGTCCTGCTGTTTGTCTTGTAAACAAGAGGTAAACTGTAATGTGTACACAAGCACCTTGTCCTGCTGTTTGTCTTGTAAACAAGAGGTAAACTGTAATGTGTACACATGCATCTTGTCCTGCTGTTTGTCTCGTAAACAAGAGGTATACTGTTATGTGTACACACGCACCTTGTCCTGCTGTTTGTCACGTAGCTGTAGTATATCCAGCACCTGTCTCGTATTCAGCTGACCGTCCTTCTTGACATACTGGGGGTAGCTCTGCTGGAGAGTGCGCTCACTTGGCATGTTCTCGCTAGTATCATTCCCAGCCTTGCTGTGTTGTATGTTGGCCAACTGTTCCACCACCCACTCTAGCCTCTTTTCCATTTTCACCTGGAAATGTTGTTATTATATACCATATGGACAGCAATGGACAACAGTGCTGGTCAGGGCTATAGTTTTCTTCAGATGGCTAGTTCAGAAGACTTACTGATATTGCAAGCAAAATCTTTTACATATATATCCTTCTATGGATAACTATGCTCACCTTCAAAACTAACCCTTTTCAATTTGATTAGTGCTGACACACGGTGAGCTTACAGAACATGAGTGAATGACACTCAGCTCAACTGGCTTTTAATTGGACTGCCATTCAGCTTAATTAAGTCTACATTTAAAAGGCTACCAAGAGATTACACACATTCAACTGAGAGCCATTTAATTTAAGATTAATTGTGTTTTTACACTATTCAGCAAGCTGCATGCTGCCCCTCCTATACATCACAATTGAAAGCTACAGTTTCTTTCAAAATTATGTTTATAGAATTAAAATCTTCTTGTGTCTAAACTCTTTTTTTCCCAACAGTCACTTGAAATTTGACTTACATTGGTTTGGTTTGTCTCAATTTGTCTTTCTCTCTGTTTGTCAGATTGTTTCTCTCTCAGTGTCAGTCTGTCTAAAGCCCAGCATACACTTGGCAACGCGACCCGACTCAACTCAACTTGGCCTGACTGAACAGGTTTCCTTGAGTTTTCTATAGTTTCTCCCAGTTTTAGACCCTGCTGACTGATGACAACCGGGGTGCATACACATAACGACCCAACTCAACAGGATCGATGGCTGAGGTGGTACATTCAAATGAAAAAAAACTGAGATCAGCTTTTGCCATAAGAAAGTAAAGTCCTTGATACATATTTTATTAGTCAGTGTACACATATACATATCTATATTACGCCATTTCAGTTTTCCAAATCCCATAGCTGAATAATTTTTGTTTGATATACTGTAATTTAAGTCTAAACAATATTATTCGAAATCCTGTGATATGAATTATATATTGTACATCCGAGAACATGAAGCATATTGATATTATGCTGCCATTGCACTGGGAAAACTGGGTGTACAGATCTATAATGCACGAACAGTGCTAACGTAGTAGGCCTATAATATTGTCTTTTCTATGTACCATATGATTTTGACCTAGAGAATCACATGACCGAGGTACTCATGTGGTCAGAGACATAGATGTGATTGGTTGCTGACCGTACTTCTGAACGAAGCAACTCAACTGGACACGATTTTTTCTGACACTGTCATAAACCAAAAACTGTCGCTGACTGGTGCCAACTCTGGTTTAGTCGCATCGTTTTCATGCATACACGTTGCGACGCGATTCAACTCAACTCAGTATTTGACCTGTTGAGTTGAGTCGGGTTGCAATGTGTATGCTGGCCTTTATCAGTATCAGACTGTCTGTCTGTCATTCTGTCTCTCTGTCTCTCTCTCTCTCTCAGTGTCAGTCTGTCTGTCTCTCAGTCTGTCTGTCTCTCTCTCTCTCCATCTTTCTCTGTTTTAGTCTCTCTCTCTTTCTATATCTCAGTGTCAGTCTGTCTGTCTCTCAGTCTGTCTGTCTGTCTGTCTGTCTCTCTCTCTCTCTTCATCTCTCTCTCTGTTTAAGTCTCTCTCTCTTTCTCTATCTCAGTGTCAGTCTGTCTGTCTCTCAGTCTGTCTGTCTGTCTGTCTCTCTCTCTCTCTTCATCTCTCTCTGTTTTAGTCTCTCTCTCTTTCTCTATCTCAGTGTCAGTCTGTCTGTCTCTCAGTCAGTCTGTCTGTCTGTCTGTCTCTCTCTTCATCTCTCTCTGTTTTAGTCTCTCTCTCTTTCTCTATCTCAGTGTCAGACTCTCTGTCTGTCATTCTGTCTCTCTCTCTCTGTCTCTCTCTCTCTCAGTGTCAGTCTGTCTGTCTCCCAGTCTGTCTGTCTCTCTGTCTGTCTCTTTCTCTCTCCATCTCTCTCTGTTTTAGTCTCTCTCTCTTTCTCTATCTCAGTGTCAGTCTGTCTGTCTCTCAGTCAGTCTGTCTGTCTGTCTGTCTCTGTCTCAGTGTCAGTCTATCTCTTTCTTTTTGTCTGTGTCAGTCTGTCTGTCTCTCTCACTGTGTCAGCCAGTCTGCCTGTCAGTCTGTCTTGCTCTTTTTAGATATTTTAAGTCCTACCTGTCTCTTCTTGAGTTGTTTCTCTACGATTCGCTCCTGATGTATCAGATCTCTGTCTGCGTGAGATGTCTTTAGCTGGTGTACATGTCTGTGCTGTGTCTGTAGCTGTTCTTGTACTGACTGGAACTTCTCTCTGTAAGTGAGAACAATCACACACTTTCTGATTACCTGAATTCATCTGTTAGGTACAGTTTACAATATGTGACCATCACATTTCTATGTTGAGCACCTTCACTCTGGATTCATGACCTGTTCTCCATGTAAAACCCCTGGCTTCAGGTCTTCGCCAATTAACAATGTAAAATTGCTGTGGACATCAAGCATAAATATTCAATTTTGGCTTTGGTTCTATGCTTCGTGAGAGCGGAGATATTGCTCAACTGATGAAATAGCCCCAGAAATCAAAAGAGAAAGAGCAAAATCAGATCAGACTGAGTTTAAAGAGATGGTTCAGGCAAAATTCAGAATACCTCAAGAGATTTATGATAATTTGGAAAAAAATGGTCAATCCCTAATTCATAAAGAATTACCTAATCTCCTTTTGTAACATTTGTAACTGCTGCTCCTGTAAGGTGACCTGCATGGCCTCTAGGTGGCGCCGCTGGTCTTCCTGTTCCTGCTCGGTCTTTTCCACTTTCTGGTGTAGGTTCTTGGCTGCCTGCTCCTGTTTCTTCTGATATGGTGATTTGTAAATTTCCTGGGGCTTTAATTTTTCTGAAAGAAATAATTCTTCATAGTTCATAAACAGTTTTAATGGAACATCTTTTCCATATTACTCCAGAATATTTTTATTAAATTTAAGAGAGCCATTTTCTTTCCAACTATATATTATGATAGGTTTCCTCTAACTGTACTCTCACATAGATTTCTTTGTGTGTCACCAAGAACTCATTCTCTGCAAATTAGTGATTAAAAAACGAATGGAGGAAGTTCAATAAATCTTTAACATCTGAGAAATCTGAGAAAGCTCAATGAAATAATTAAGGAAAATGTTTAAGATTTTATCATTAGTGTCAACTTTAAGAGCCATCCTTTAACTTTATATGTATGATTAAAAGAAGGTCATGATTATACCTGTTTCTCTGTCCCTTTCACTCTTTTTTCCTTTTGTGGCCATGGGCTTCTTGGTTCGAGGACGGAAACCTCCAGTTTCCTTCCCAGAATGCTGCGGCCATGCCTCCCACACTTGCTGATCAATGTCACCTGTTGAGCCTTTAATTAAACTGCTCTGATCTGGCCGTCTGTTTGGAACCTGACTGTGACTGACATCAGATGATCTGTGTAACATTACAATATAAAAGTGACAAGCTCTGATAGGAGTGGCTTTACAACCTGACTGATGATAGTTATATAAAAGTGACAAGCTCTGATACGAGTGGCTTTACAACCTGACTGATGATAGTTATATAAAAGTGACAAGCTCTGATAGGAGTGGCTTTAAAACCTGACTGATGATAGTTATATAAAAGTGACAAGCTCTGATATGAGTGGCTTTTAAACCTGACTGATGATAGTTATATAAAAGTGACAAGATCTGGTAGGAGTGGCTTTATAACCTGACTGATGATAGTTATATAAAAGTGATAAGCTCTGATATGAGTGGCTTTAAAACCTGACTGATGATAGTTATATAAAAGTGACAAGCTCTGACAGGAGTGGCTTTACAACCTGACTGATGATAGTTATATAAAAGTGTGAGCTCTGATATGAGTGGCTTTAAAACCTGACTGATGATAGTTATATAAAAGTGACAAGCTCTGTTAGGAGTGGCTTTACAACCTGACTGATGATAGTTATATAAAAGTGACAAGCTCTGATAAGAGTGGCTTTAAAACCTGACTGATGATAGTTATATAAAAGTGACAAGCTCTGACAGGTGAGGCTTTACAACCTGACTGATGATAGTTATATAACAGTGACAAGCTCTGATATGAGTGGCTTTAAAACCTGACTGATGATAGTTATATAAAAGTGACAGGCTCTGATAGGAGTGGCTTTACAACCTGACTGATGATAGTTATATAAAAGTGACAAGCTCTGACAGGTGTGGCTTTACAACCTGACTGATGATAGTTATATAAAAGTGACAAGCTCTGATATGAGTGGCTTTAAAACATGACTGATGATAGTTATATAAAAGTGACAAGCTATGATATGAGTGGCTTTAAAACCTGACTGATGATAGTTATATAAAAGTGACAAGATCTGGTAGGAGTGGCTTTATAACCTGACTGATGATAGTTATATAAAAGTGACAAGCTCTGATATGAGTGGCTTTAAAACCTGACTGATGATAGTTATATAAAAGTGACAAGCTCTGATAGGAGTGGCTTTAAAACCTGACTGATGATAGTTATATAAAAGTGACAAGCTCTGGTAGGAGTGGCTTTAAAACCTGACTGATGATAGTTATATAAAAGTGACAAGCTCTGATAGGAGTGGCTTTAAAACCTGACTGATGATAGTTATATAAAAGTGACAAGCTCTGGTAGGAGTGGCTTTAAAACCTGACTGATGATAGTTATATAAAAGTGACAAGCTCTGGTAGGAGTGGCTTTATAACCTGACTGATGATAGTTATATAAACGTGACAAGCTCTGGTAGGAGTGGCTTTATAACCTGACTGATGATAGTTATATAAAAGTGACAAGCTCTGATAGGAGTGGCTTTACAACCTGATTGATGATAGTTATATAAAAGTAACAAGCTCTGATAGGAGTGGCTTTATAACCTAGTTCATTCTGTCAAAAAAAGATTTACTTTTCCTTAGATGACAGCTATACCACAAAATTACTGAATGAATATAAGAATTACATTACTGCACATTTATACACAAACACACCTGAATACAGTATAACATGAATTTGCCATTCATTTATAAATTAATAAATTAATTAATTCACTCATTCACTCATTCACACCCTCACCTAAATTCAACAGTAAGAGGTAATTTTTGGTTCTGGTGAGCGATCGATTTTAGAAAGCACATGTAAACATTTGTATAAATCACCTGTGGGGCTGGGCAGATTTCCCCTTGCTGGGACTCTGGTTGACTCTTGTTCCAGTAATTAAGCCCAGGGTCTTACTGGTCCTGGTTTCCAAGGTAATAGCTGACTGACTGATGTTGCTGTAAGCATCTCTTTGAGGGAAGTCAACTTTAATATGTCCATCCATGATCATGACTTTCAGCAGTCGCATGCACTCACGGAACTTAGCAGGACTAGTTATACCTGTAACATGTAATACTTCTGCATGAGGTTAAGTAAAGGCATGTTTTTCCTCAATTATTTAGACGTGTGCTTACAGTGTATGATTTTACATGTAAACTTTTTAAAGGATTTTATTTTTATATATGACAAACAGTGTTTTTGCAGGCTTTTGCCAATTGTTGTAACAAACCATTGAACTGAAGCCAGTCATTAATTGATGATGAAATGGGACATGCAAATGTAGATTTTTTTCGATTAATTTATTATCATCCCTTTTTGATCATAAGGTTATACCTTTAGACAGACAGACAACAATATAAATGATGTAGAAAACCCTATTACTTAACAAAGCAAATCCCCTTATATTATGCTTCATTAGATGTTAGTGCAGTCATGGGTTAGAGGATTCAAATATCGCTTGGTCCATGTAAATGCTTATAGTGTTATGGAACCTAATATTAAAAGATCACATAGTCGTGACAAGCATAAATTCGGTTAAGGAGATAAAACAAAATCAGATTCTGTAACACTAGGCAGCGTGAAATGTCTAGGGGAATGAATAAAGAAGTCAGTGGTTTTTTGCAAACAAATAATTATAATTTATTCTTAAAACAACCCTAACATTACAATACACTAAATCAATACAATTTCACAGAAAAACAACAGTACAACAGCAGATCAATACAAATGCACAGTATAATATATAAAGTGTACAGTACCTGGATACCACCACTGTCACAGCGACAAAAAAAGCATATAATCCAGATGAACAGTTCACATAAATCATCTCAGAGATTAACAGTCCAGTTCAATCACAAAATCAATTTGCTGTAATCCAAAAGTGAAGTTCGGGTAGTGATCCCAAAGGCAAATTGAAGACTAATTAAAATCAGTTACAAATTCAAAGAAGACCTATAACTGCTGCAATTATCGGAAAAGGTCCACAAACTGACACACACTCTTCTGTGTCCACTGGAATATTTCTCTCCTCTCTCCCGGCTCTAAAACACAGCCCCTTATTCATAACTTTTCACCTCCCGAACAATCCAAAGAACCCAATAATACACATTACAGGAAACATCTAGAACAACAAACACTGTGTTTCTACATATCAGGGTTCACACATGGGCCGGCCTGGCTCAGCCAGGCAAGAAAGCCCAAGACGACCCCTGTGTTTACTTGTCAGACCCCACGCGTGGGCTGGGCTATGCCGCCATAGCAACGGACAATGCTAGTGCTGCACATACACATGTAAGACTGCTGCATAGAATAAAAGAGACATCTGTAACACTCCCCCTCCTGTAAAAAAAAGAAAGTTTTCTCAATAACCTTCCTCTTGATATCACAATCACCAAATCTTTACAATATTTCAAAAACATCTTATTTACAACATTACATAAACATCTCATTTACAACATCTCATAAACATCTCCATAAGCAATCAGCAAGCACATTGTTCCTCCCTTTAATGTGCCTGATTTCAAGGTTGTAATCCTGTAAAAACAAACTCCATCTCAACAATCTTCGATTTTACACCTCAACTTGTTCATGAACGTGAGGGGATTGTGACCACGGAAGACAATGACAGGCCTGACTGATGAAGCAACATAAAGTTTTAAATGTAGCAATGCCAAAATCAAAGCCAAACATTCTTTTTCAATAGTGGAGTAGCTTTTCTGGTCTGCACCAAACCTTCTTAAAAATAACAAATTGGATGATCTATGCCATCACTGCCCTCTTGCACACAGCACCAGCAGCAGCATCACTAGCACCCACAGCCAACTTAAAAGGTACAGAAAAGTCTCGAGCTACCAAAACTGGTGAACTCTGCAGAATTGCTTTCAAATTCTGAAAGGCATTTTCACACTGAACATTCCATACAAAATTTTGCTTCTTTAACAAACTAGTCAAAGGTTCAGCTTCAGCAGAAAAATTTGGACAA
The DNA here is from genome assembly GCA_026874595.1 of Sipunculus nudus. NCBI lineage: Eukaryota > Metazoa > Annelida > Sipuncula > Golfingiida > Sipunculidae > Sipunculus > Sipunculus nudus. The sequence continues at coordinate 375,852 of CM049319.1, forward strand.
AACTTCCTGTAGTATCCAACCATACCAAGAAAACGCATTATTTGCTTTTTGTTTTCTGGTCTAGGAAATGCAGAAATAGCACTTACTTTAGCATCAACAGGTTTTACTTGACCCTGCCCTACAATATGACCCAAAAATGTTACTTGTGCATGACAAAACTCAGATTTGACTAAGGTGACGGTCAGACAAGCTTCACTGAGTCTTTCGAAGAGGTCGGGAAGAATTTGCAGATGTTTCTCCCAGGTGTCGCTGTACACGATGTGGTCATCAATATATGTGTTGCAGCCCTGAATGTTCTTGACAACCATATGGATGAGGCGCTGGAATGTGGCTGGCGAGTTCTTCATGATAAACGGCATCACTTTATACTGGTACAGTCCTTGCAGCGTCACAAATGCGGACACTTCTTTTGCTCATTCTGTCAGCAGAACTTGCCAGAATCCTTTTAGCAAGTCAATCTTGGAAACATATATGGAACTACCAACTCAATCAATACAATCATCGATCCTCGGAATCAGGAACGTGTCAGGCTTGGTGACAGAAATCAGTTTTCGATAATCTGTGCACATATGGTAACTTCCATCAGGTTTTGGCACAAGAATACATGGTAAACTCCAGTTACTGTCACTAGGTTCAATAAAATCATTGTCCAGCAAATACTGAACCTCATCTTGTAGATACTTTTGCTTTTCTGGATTCAGTCTATAAGGATGCTGCTTGACTGTGCCTGCCTCGCCAACATCGACATCATGGCACAATATGTTAGTTCGTGTTGGAATGTCACTAAACAAATGTTCATAGTTCCACAGCAGGTTCTTGAAGTCTTGTTGTTGTATTTCGATAAGGTGTGACAGTTTGGCATCCAGGTTGTTAAGCACATCTGAGTTTTTAGTGGTACTGTTCCACACTGCATGTCTACATCACACTTACAATAAGTATATACTTTAACTGGGTCAGGGTCAGTTTTTAAATAATTAACAGCAGTAACATTATGTACAACATCTGAAGTGCTATTTCTGTCATAATATGGTTTCACATGTTAACATGGCACAGTTGTTTCTTCTTACACCAATCTGGTGTCAACAGAATGTAATTCAAATCACTGACTTTCTTGTCAACAATGTAAGGACCAAAATACCTAGCTTGCAGAGGTCTGCCAGGGAAAGGTAGTAAGGCAAGGACCTTTTCACCAAGCTCAAAGGTCCTACTTACAGTGTGCTTGTCATACTTTGTTTTCATTTTACTTTGTGCAGATTTTAGATTAGACTTTGCAATTTCACATGCATTGTGTAGTTTAGTGGGAAAGTCTGAGACATACTGCAATAAACTAAGAGAATCAGGATTTCCATACAAGAGTTTTTCTTTAAGCAGTTTTAATGGACCATGAACTAAGTGTCCAAAAACTAGTTCAAAGGGACTGAAACCCAAGGACTGTTGAAAGGATTCTCGGACAGCAAACAGCAACGGGTGGATTCCTTCATCCTAGTCTTTCTGTGTGTCATAGCAATAGGCCCTTATCATGTTTTTAATGTCTGGTGAAAACGCTCGAGGGCGCCATGACTTTCAGAATGGTATGGCAAAGAGCTGTACTGTTTTATACCTAGCTCAAGCATAACTTGCTGGAATAAGCCAGACATAAAATTAGACCCTTGGTCAGACTTGATTGATTTTGGTAATCCAAAAGTTGTAAAAAACTTGGTCAGAGCCTTGACAACACTTTTGGCATTAATTTTGCATAATGGTATTGCCTCAGGTAACCTGGTAGATGTGCACATAATTGTCAGCAAGTATTCATGTCCATATTTTGTTTTGGGCAGTGGTCCAACACAGTCAACAATAATCCTACTAAATGGTTCCTCGAAAGCAGGAATAGGCCTAAGTGGGGCTCTAGGAGGATTCTGATTGGGCTTGCCTACCATCTGGCATGTGTGGCACGATTTACAATATTGTAAAACATCTTTCCTGAGGTTAGGCCAATAGAAGTGTGTACTAACTTTCTGATAAGTTTTATTTATACCTAAATGGCCAGACAAAGGAGCCTCATGTGCCATGCTTAGAATTTCATTGTGAAAGCTTTTGGGCATTACTATTTGATGTTTGATGGCCCACTCATCATCAGCCCATACATCAGGTGGTCGCCATTTTGGCATAAGCACTACACTTTTAACATAGAAACAAACTGGGTTCTGTGACAGCTCATCTTTAGAAACTGCCCTGGGAAACAAACATGAAATATCAGGGTCCTTATGCTATTCCACGATAAGTTCTGACCTTGATAATGCTGCATCCTGTACGGGCGAGTCGTTGGACGAGTCACTAGTGACTCCCAGAGTGTTATTATCTGGACCATTATCCTCATGTGTGTTTTTCTTGGCCATAGATCTAGTTACAGCACATGAAGGATACAAACCAGGAATTTCCTGACTTTCAGGATCAGTGTCCTGATCAAGTGACGGCTTTTCTGTCACTATTGGTACAGGCTGTACTTTGTCACCTGCAACATAATTGCCTAGCAGCAACTGACTTCCCTTAAAAGGTAAAGTAGTTCTTATGCCCACAGTAATATTCCCAGAAATCAAATCTGACTTTAAATGTATACTGTGAAGTGGAACTGAAGTGAGCTTATCTGAAAACACACCATCAACAAGTGCATGTGCACCAGTAAAAGACCTATTAGAAAATGGCAAAGTTTTGCTAACATGAGAGTCTGGCCTGAACCAGTGTCCCTCAAAATTCTAATAGGGGTAGAATCTAAAAAATCATTTGAAAGTGATACAAAACCATCTTGTATGAATGGCTCAAATAACTCCATTTCAGAGTCAGGAGAGGAATCTACTACCTCAGTTTCATCAAACAAAGAACTGACATTGACAGGGTCAGTCATAAACTCTTTTTCAGAGTCATTAAAGGAATCAAACTTATTACAATTAAACTCCTCATGGGAGTCAACAGAGGAATTTTCCTCAGCAGAAATAAACTTCTGTTTGTCATATGAGGACCTGGCCTAATTTGATATACTCTCACAAGAGTCATAAAAGGACTTAGCCTTATTTAAAGAATACTCCTCACAGGAGTCTTGAAAGGACCCTGCCTTATTAAATTCCTCACAGGAATCAACTGAGGTTTTTACCCCGCAAGCTACAAATTCTTCTTTGGAGTCAGTTGCCACGTTGGCGCCCGTAGCATCAGACTCTTTATTGGAGTCAAAAAAGGGGTTGATTATACTGATACCATACTGATTCACATTCTTGTTTGAGAATGACTGGTTTGATTTGCTAGTAAAGGACATTTTGTGTGTTAATGAATAATCATCAGCTAATTGAGCAGCAATGTCAAGTGTTTCAGGACTTTTCTCATCAAGAAAAGTTTTAACATCTGCGTTAATGCAGCGCTTAAATTTTTCAAGCAAAATTAACTGGCGCAAATTGTCATGATCTTTCATTACATATTTAGAACTACACCAGCAATCAAACAACTGCTCTTTTGTCCTAGTAAACTCTACGTCGGTCTGTTTTTTGCACTTTTCCCAATTTCTGAATTTCTGGCGGTAACCTCCAGAACTAACTCATAACTTTTTAGGATTAACCGTTTAAGGTGGTCATTGTCAGCAGTGGCTTCTACTGAAAGCTCTGTATAAATTTCTCTGGCCTTGCCAGTCAACACACTTTGTAATTGCATTGTCCAATTTTCCTTAGGCCATTTTAAATTTTCAGCTACCTTCTCAAAGTGTAAGAAATATTTATCAACCTCTTTTTCTTGAAAAGGTGGTACAAGTCTAATGTGTTCAGTAACATCAAAACTGTGAGTTGGGGCAGCACTTAGACTATGTTCTAGGTTAAGTCTTTCTAACTCCAGTCGTTTTAACTCAATTTCTTTTTATTTTCTAGTCTTTCTCTTTCTAACCTTTCATGTTCTTCCCTCTCTTCTCTTTGTTTTTCTAATTCTAATTGTTTTAATGCTGTTTCATGTTGCATTTCTCACTTTTTTAATTCTAACTGCATAGCAAGGCTGTCATTTTTTTATGTTTCCACTTCACTCTCTTTGCTAACTAGATCTTGCATGATTTTAGCAACGATATCAGCCTTTCTCAAAGCCTTTTTCACACTTAGCCCTAAGTGTTGTCCCAAATGCAACAACTGATCTTTTGTCAACTGTTCAAGTTGATCAGGGTCAGGATCTCCAACAAATGTCTCAGGTTTGAAATCTGCCATGTTTAGATGTTAAAACAACAACAAAAAACCACTGAGATAAATCTTGTAAACAATGTAATGTAAACAATGTGTAATCTTGTAAACAATGTATGATAAAACAATGTGTCCAGGCCAAGGCCTAACAAATTTTCAAAACTATTAAGCATCCCGGACGAGCCCTAAATTTTATGTTATGGAACCTAATATTATTAGATCAAGTAGTCATGACAAGCATTAATTTGGTTATGGAGATAAAACAAAATCAGATTCTGTAATACTAGGCAGCGTGAAATGGCCTGGGTGAATGAATAAAGAAGTCAGTGGTTTTGTGTTAACAAATAATTATAATTTATTCTTAAAACAACCCTAACATTACAATACACTAAATCAATACAATTTCACAGAAAATCATTAGGTACAACAGCAATTCAATACAATTTCACAGTATAATAAAATGTACAGTACCTGGATACCACCACTGTCACAGTGACAAAAAGTCCTTTAAAGCATATAATCCAGATGAACAGTTCACATAAATCTTCTTAGAGAATAACAGTCCAGTTCAATCACAAAATCAATTTGTTGTAATCCAAAAGTGAAGTTTTGGTAGTGATCCCAAAGGCAAACTGAAGACTAATTAAAATCCGTTGCATATTTGAAGAAGATCTATAACTGCCGCAATTATCGGAAAAGGTCCACAAACTGACACAAACTCTTCTGTGTCCGCTGGAATATCTCTGACATCTCTCCCAGCTCTAAAACACAGCCCCTGATTCATCACTTTTCACCTCAAGCCGAGAACTTTCCATTTCCCGAACAATCAAAAGAACCCAATAATACACTCATTACAGGAAACATCCAGAACAACAAATGCTGTGTTTCTACTTATAAGGGTTCACACATGGGCCGGACAGGCGAGAAAGCCCCAGACTAGCATGACCACTGTGTTTACACGACAGACCCCACGTGTGGGCCGGGCTATGCCGCCATAGCAATGGACAATACTAGCGCTGCATATACACATGTAAGACTGCTGCATACAATAAAAGAGACATCTGTAACAATAGGTATAATCTAATGATCATTTAATGGTATATTATAATATTCATTTTGATCTCTATTATAATTGTCACCAGAGGACTGTGACTTTTTGTGTATATATTTGGATATAGGGAGTATGATCAGATAATTGTTTTGCAGATTATATTAGCATGAGAAACTCAGTTAGGAGTAGCATGTGGTTTGTTTGATATCAACATTCAAAAGCTTTGGCGATCAGTATAGAACACCTACACCTTGATGTTCCTTTCTTAAGCTGTTAGAAGCTGATCTTGTACGATGGTCTCCTTAGCAATGGACTGTTTAGCTGGTGCCAACATGTCCATGTCCGTCTGTGTGTTTCACTGAGAGTAGTTTTTCCCCACGTATTATGCCTGGGGGTGTGTCCACTGTAATTTGATGTTTGTTATGGTGGAACAGATGAATAGTGATGACGATTGGCGGCAGAGTCTGGCAGGACTTGTGACGTCAGGAACCGGAATAAAATTGGAGAGTGGGCAATTGTCGTCACAAGAACCGGTAGCTGCTCTGAGAGTGGCGTCTTACCTGTGTGTAGCTGCAAGCAGTCCGTCCGGCTGGTCTGCTTTTCTTCGTTGCACCTTGTGGGGCTGTAGTGTCATAGTGTATGGACATTCTAGTCTGAGGGAGCCGTCTGCTGACATTGTGTGCAGTACTGAAGAGACTGTAGTGATGTTTGCTGATGGACAGGCAATTCAGGTCGTTTAGAGAGCTCCCAGTAACAGGCTGTGTTTTGATGCGGAGATATAATGGTGCTGAAATTTGTGGATTAACACTTGATTTGTATCCATGGACTGTAACGTGTGTTCTGCTGTGATGGCCATCTGCTAGAGGAGAACTACAGTGTGAGTCAGTGGTTTGGAGTTTACTGTGTACACAGGGATTATGCTAGAACTGTGGAGTGTGGAGTCATGTGATGTGAATCAGCTGTTTGGAGGACTTTGTGTATGTGCTCTGTTGAACAGGACTGTGTGATTACGTTCATAGATGTTGACATACCTCAGTGACCTGTAACTATTCTTTTATATTTGTTATTATATTATTTTGCTATCCTACGTTTGTCTTTGAGTATATTTGGAGGTTAACATGTGTATGTATATTTACTGAGGTCTGCCTGTTGATTTGACTGACTGTAAAAGAACCTGGGAAGTCAATCATCCGCGGTGTGACAATAATGTTAGTTTTAGGTTTATTATAATGTTCAATTTAACATACATTATAATGTTCACTTTAAGGTATATTATGATGTTCATTTTAAGGTATATTATGATGTTCATTTTAAGATATATCATAATATTTATTTAAAAGCATATTGTATGTACATTTTAAGGTAAATGTTAATGTTTATTTTAAAGTATATTATGTTTATTTTAGTGTCATTTTTAAAGAAACTATTTAAAAGATATATGTCTCTAACAGAATATTACAATAATCAAATAATGAACTGAACTGAAGGACAATTATTGATAATTTAACAGTGTAAAAGATAAATTGGCAATTCCCAGGCTTATCTTTGATTTTTACAAACAAAAAACATCCAATTAAATTAAAATTCTTCTTGTTCACATCACATTGCTGCCTGCATTATAATATTATTCCAACATTTCTCTAAGGCTGTATTAAATGAGACCCACTTATGGGATAAAAATGAGGAAACAGTTCCTGAAAGTTTACCAGTGTCTAGGCCTGTCACTTAAAGGGCTGCCGGAAATGTGAGAGAACTAGACCAACCAGCCACAGGAATCACCACTACTACACACATCAGTTCCTTACTAATTAATAGTTAATGAACCTGTATTTGTCCAGTAATAAATTAATTATTTCCATACATTATCTATTTAAAATGCTAAGATATAAATAGATAAATATGATTCCCAGATCTATAGCACAGTATTCGATCTGTCCCACACAAAAATTAAACCTAGCTTCTCAGCTCTGTTGGCCAGTATTAAGGTATTTGACTGGAAAAAAATTAATGATGCATGGAAAAACAATGACCTGTGACATACACTATCAAGATAGTCCTTATTGCCCCTCAGGGATTAACCCAAAGTAAACAGATCTGGAATGCTCCACACCTTAGTATGCCACAAAGCACGCTAAATGTTGGCTGTTAACTGATATTTTATGGAGTTAATGTGTCAGGTCACGGAGGTAAGTGTCACTTTTTATGACTAGAGTCTTTCCCCCTGAGACTTGTTGATGTCACCAGAGACTCCTCTTGTCTGACCGATCCTAATGTTACATGTCTCTCATACCCGAGGCTTAATGTGCGTTTGGCACATTTTTAGTTGGAGGAGGCTATTAATCAGCATGCAGCATGGTAAGGCCATATTGTCTTAAAACATATTCATTAACCTCTTTTTGAGAGTGTTTTTCAACCTATTTTTGGGAATAAGTAAAACTTGATCAAATGTTCATTATAATATGATGAAGGAAAATTATATTATTTGAGTAATCACCATAATAAAAAAATAATATTGATTTTCATAACATTTCATCCTGCAGACAGAACTCAAAGAATGATTGTATACAAAACAAACCAGTGGGGAACTTTGGTTAATGATTCAATTAATCTTATTCATTTATTTATATACCACATTTTTACACACATCAAGTATGTCCAAAGCACCTTACATAATAAATTGAATAAACTGGAATCTACTGGTAATTTTAAATACCTTTCAAATGATTTGACAGGGAATTTTAATTATACATTATGTGAATCAACTTGGAATTTGGATAATAATTATATAAATCAATTGGATATATCAGTTGTTTTTTTAAGTTTTAAATCAATCAGTTCTGAATTTTGGATTTTCACTTAATGAAAAATTGAGAATATGATATCCATTACACGATGCATAAGTTGGAAATTCTGGCTGTCCAATAAATGAATAATTTTAAGTCCATTAAGCCATCCTGGTACTGTACTCACCAGATGTGATAACTGTGCATCCATTTAGCCATCCTAGTACTGTACTCACCAGATGTGATAACAGTGCATCCATTTAGCCATCCTGGTACTGTACTCAGCATATGTGATAACTATACATCCATTAAGCCTACTGTTACTGTACTCACCAGATGTGATAACTGTGCATCCATTAAGCCAGCCTGGTACTGTACTCAACAGATTTGATAATAACAGTGCATCCATTTAGCTATCCGGGTACTGTACTCACCAGATGTGATAACTGTACATCCATTTTACCATCCTGGTACTGTACTCACCAAATGTGATAACTGTGTGCCCATTTAGCCATCCTGGTACTGTACTCATCAGATGTGATAACTGTGCATCCATTAAGCCATCCTGGTACTGTACTCACCAGATGTGATAACTGTGTGTCCATAAAGCCATCCTGGTACTGTACACACTAGATGTGATAACTGTGCATCCATTAAGCCATCCTGCTACTGTACTCATCAGATGTGATAACTGTGCATCCATTAAGCCATCCTTGTACTGTACAAACCATATGTGATTGGGTCATCTTGGTACTGTCCTCACAAGATGTGATAACTGTACATCCATTAAGCCATCCTGGTACTGCACTAACCAGGTGTGATAACTGTGCATCCATTAAGCCATCCTGGTACTGTACTCACCAGATGTGATAACTGTGCATCCATTTAACCATCCTGGTAGTACACACTAGATGTGATAACTGTGCATCCATTAAGCCATCCTGCTACTGTACTCATCAGATGTGATAACTGTACATCCTTTAAGCCATCCTGGTACTGTACTCATCAGATGTGATAACTGTACATCCATTTAACCATCTTGGTACTGTACTCACCAAATGTGATAACTGTACATCCATTAAGCCATCCTGGTACTGCACTCACCAGATGTGATAACTGTGCATCCATTAAGCCATCCTGGTACTGAACTCACCAGATGTGATAACTGTGCATCCATTAAGCCATCCTGGTACTGTACTCACCAGATTTGATAACTGTACATCCATTAAGCCAACCTAGTACTGTACAAACCATATGTGATTGGGTCATCTTGGTACTGTACTCACAAGATGTGATAAATCTATATCCATTAAGCCATCCTGGTACTGTACTCACCAGGTAGGATAACTGTACTACCTTAGGTAATAACTGTACATCCATTAGCCATCCTGCTACTGTACTCACATGATGTAATAACTGTACATCCATTAAGCCACCCTGGTAGTTTACTCACCAGATGTGATAACTGTATGTCCATTAAGCCACCTAGGTACTGTACTCACCAGATTTGATAACTGTAAATCCATTAAGCCATCCAATACTGTACTCACAAGATGTGACTGGGTCATCTTGTTTCTGTAGTCACAAGATGGGATAAATGCAAGTCCATTAAGCCATCCTGGTACTGTACTCATCAGATGTGATAACTGTACATCAATTAAGCCATCCTGGTACTTTACTCACATGATGAGATAAATGTACATCCATTAAGCCATCCTGGTAGTTTACTCACCAGATGTGATAACTGTATGTCCAATAAGCAACCCTTGTACTAAACTCACCAGATTTGATAACTGTAAGTCCATTAAGCCACCCTTGTACTGTACTCACCAGATGTGATAACAGTGCATCCATTTAGCCATCCTTGTACTGTACTCATCAGGTGTGATAACTATACATCTATTAAGCCATCCTGGTACTGTACTCACTGGATGTGATAACTGTGCATCCATTTTGCCATCCTGGTACTGTACTCACCAGATGTGATAACTGTAAGTCCATTAAGCCATCCTGGTATTGTACTCAACAGATGTGATTGGGTCATCTTGGTACTGCACTCACCAGATGTGATAACTGTTTGTCCATTAGACCATCCTTGCAATGTACTCATTAGATATAATAACTGTATGCCCATTAAGCCATCCTGGTTTTGTACTCAACAGATGAGATAACTGTATGCCCATTAGCTATCCTGATACTGTACTCACCAGATATGATAAAGTTCTGTATGTCCATTTAGCCATCCTGGTACAGTGCTCACCAGATGTGATAACTGTGCATCCAATAAGCCATTCTGGTACTGTACTCACCAGATGTGATAACAATGCATCCATTTAGCCATCATGGTACTGTACTCACCAGATGTGATAACTGTACACCATTAAGCCATCCCGGTACTGTACTTACCAGGCATGATAACTGTGTGCCCATTTAGCCATCCTGGTACAGTACTCACCAGATGTGATAACTGTGCATCCATTTAGCCATCCTGGTACTGTACTCACCAGATGTGATAACAGTGCATCCATCTAGCCATCCTGGTACTGTATTCATCAGATGTGATAACTATACATCCATTAAGCCATCCTGGTACTGTACTCACCAGATGTGATAACTGTGCATCCATTAAGCCATCCTCGTACTGTACTCACCAGATTTGATAACAGTGCATCCATTTAGCCATCCTGGTACTGTACTCACCAGATGTGATAACTATACATCCATTAAGCCTACTGTTACTGTACTCACCAGATGTGATAACTGTGCATCCATTAAGCCAGCCTGGTACTGTACTCAACAGATTTGATAACAGTGCATCCATTTAGCTATCCGGGTACTGTACTCACCAGATGTGATAACTGTACATCCATTTAACCATCCTGGTACTGTACTCACCAAATGTGATAACTGTGTGCCCATTTAGCCATCCTGGTACTGCACTCACCAGATGTGATAACTGTGCATCTATTAAGCCATCCTGGTACTGTACTCACCAGATGTGATAACTCTGTGTTCATTAAGCCATCCTGGTACTGTACTCATCAGATGTGATAACTGTACATCCGTTAAGCCATCCTGGTATAACACTCACCAGATGTGATAACTGTGCATCCATTAAGCCATCCTGGTACTGTACTCACCAGATGTGATAACTGTGTGTCCATTAAGCCATCCTGGTACTGTACACACTAGATGTGATAACTGTGCATCCATTAAGCCATCCTGCTACTGTACTCATCAGATATGATAACTGTGCATCCATAAAGCCATCCTGGTACTGTACTCACCAGATTTGATAACAGTGCATCCATTTAGCCATCTGGGTATTGTACTCACCAGATGTGATACCTGTACATCCATTAAGCCATCCTGGTGCTGCACTCACCAGATGAAATAACTGTGCATCCATTAAGCCATCCTGGTACTGTACTCACCAGATGTGATAACTGTGCATCCATTAAGCCATCCTGGTACTGTACACACTAGATAACTGTGAATCCATTAAACCATCCTGCTACTGTACTCATCAGATGTGATAACTGTACATCCTTTAAGCCATCCTGGTACTGTACTCATCAGATTCGATAACTGTATATCCATTTAACCATCTTGGTACTGTACTCACCAAATGTGATAACTGTACATCCATTAAGCCATCCTGGAACTGCACTCACCAGATGTGATAACTGTGCATCCATTAAGCCATCCTGGTACTGTACTCACCAGATGTGATAACTGTGCATCCATTAAGCCATCCTGGTACTGTACTCACCAGATGTGATAACTGTACATCCATTAAGCCATTCTAGTACTGTACAAACCATATGTGATTGGGTCATCTTGGTACTGTACTCACAAGATGTGATAAATCTATATCCATTAAGCCATCCTGGTACTGTACTCACCAGGTAGGATAACTGTACATCCATTAAGCCATCCTGGTACTGTACTCACATGATGTGATAGCTGTACATCCATTAAGCAACCCCGGTAGTGTACTCACCAGATGTGATAACTGTATGTCCATTAAGCCATCCTGGTACTGAACACACCAGATGTGATTGGGTCATCTTGGTACTGTACTCACAATATGTGATAAATCTATATCCATTAAGCCATCCTGGTACTGTACTCACCTTAGGTAATAACTGTACATCCATTAGCCATCCTGCTACTGTACTCACATGATGTTATAACTGTACATCCATTAAGCCACCCTGGTAGTGTACTCACCAGATGTGATAACTGTATGTCCATTAAGCCACCTAGGTACTGTACTCACCAGATTTGATAACTGTAAATCCATTAAGCCATCCGATACTGTACTCACAAGATGTGACTGGGTCATCTTGTTTCTGTAGTCACAAGATGTGATAAATGCAAGTCCATTAAGCCATCCTGGTACTGTACTCATCAGATGTGATAACTGTACATCAATTAAGCCCTTCTGGTACTTCATCACATGATGAGATAACTGTACATCCATTAAGCCATCCTGGTAGTTTACTCACCAGATGTGATAATTGTATGTCCATTAAGCAACCCTTGTACTAAACTCACCAGATTTGATAACTGTAAGTCCATTAAGCCATCCTGGTACTGTACTCATCAGATGTGACAACTTGTAAGTCCATTAAGCCACCCTGGTACTGTACTTACCAAATGTGATAACAGTGCATCCATTTAGCCATCCTTGTACTGACATCAGGTGTGATAACTATACATCCATTAAGCCATCCTGGTACTGTACTCACTGGATGTGATAACTGTGCATCCATTTTGCCATCCTGGTACTGTACTCACCAGATGTGATAACTGTAAGTCCATTAAGCCACCCTTTGTACTGTACTCACCATATGTGATAACTGTACATCCATTAAGCCATCCTGGTACTGCACTCACCAGATGTGATAACTGTGCATCCATTAAGCCATCCTGGTACTGAACTCACCAGATGTGACAACTGTGCATCCATTAAGCCATCCTGGTACTGTACTCATCAGATGTGATAACTGTACGTCCTTTAAGCCATCCTGGTACTGTACTCACCAGATGTGATAACTGTGCATCCATTAAGCCATCCTGGTACTGTACTCACCAGATGTGACAACTGTGCATCCATTAAGCCATCCTGGTACTGTACTCATCAGATGTGATAACTGTACGTCCTTTAAGCCATCCTGGTACTGTACTCACCAGATGTGATAACTGTGCATCCATTAAGCCATCCTGGTACTGTACTCACCAGATGTGATTGGGTCTCTCAGTCTCCCCTGGACAAACTCCTCCGTGATCCTCACACATTCCAGTTTCTCTTCATCTGTCAGCTTACTGTCATCCATACTGTCACTGTCTATGGCAAGGACCTGTGAATCATAAATTATTGGCATGTTAATAAAGGTTAAGTTCCACCTTAGTGATATCATCTATTTATAACCTATATTGGGCCTGGACAGTCCAGGGGTAAAATGCTCAGCTCTCTCTGCTTGTGACCCCAGCATGGCTATGAAAGTGGGTTGCAGTTGCCCGTCCGATGTCGGTGGTTTTTCTCTGGGTTCTCCGGTTTCCTCCACCTCTACAGTTTACCAAACGTCACAATCTGAGCCATGGAGGGTGCCATGATTAGTTATAATAACTATTTGTACAATCCATGTAAAATAAATGCATGTTTATATTATAACACCTGTCAAACAGAAAATGTATTTCTTAGTACAAAGTGTTTTTAGGGAAAGCTATTTTGACTGAAGATGAAGATATATAATTATATGATAAGAAGAACATGTTGTAATGTTATTAAAGTCTTACAGAACAAACAATCTACGAACAAAGCTTTACATAATGTATAGTGCTGAAAGGAGTACATCAGTCTGTCACTTGTGTCTGAAAGAATGATTTAATACTCGTGACGGCCATCTTCCTGGGAGCCAGGTCTCTAAATACTTTGATAAACTGAGGCAGAATAAACTGAGTGAGTGAGCCTATCAATGATACCAGCCAATCAATAACGATACCAGCCAATCAATAACGATACCAGCCAATCTATAATGATACCAGCCAATCAATAATGATACCAGCCAATCTATAATGATACCAGCCAATCAATAACGATACCAGCCAATCAATAACGATACCAGCCAATCAATAACGATACCAGCCAATCTATAATGATACCAGCCAATCAATAACGATACCAGCCAATCTATAATGATACCAGCCAATCAATAACGATACCAGCCAATCTATAATGATACCAGCCAATCAATAACGATACCAGCCAATCAATAACGATACCAGCCAATCAATAACGATACCAGCCAATCAATAACGATACCAGCCAATCTATAATGATACCAGCCAATCAATAACGATACCAGCCAATCTATAATGATACCAGCCTATCAATAACGATACCAGCCAATCTATAATGATACCAGCCAATCAATAACGATACCAGCCAATCAATAATGATAATGTTGAATCAATAAAACAATAATAATGGCCAATCATTAATACCAGAAAACAGCTGTCATAAATCTCATCTGTTTACATATAACATCCACTGTGGAGAATTGACTTAGTACCAAGTATGGGAGACCAAGTAATTACTACCAAGTTCACCACAATTTGATACATTTCAGCCTAAGTATAGTGGTCAAAACCTGTACCAGTAGATGTTCTGGTAAAATTTACAGCATTTTCCCCGGAGGCTTCAGGGATGTTATTTGTGTTACAGTCTGGGATACATCTTTCTTTCCAGCTAAAACTCCCACCATCTACATCCAGATCTAATCTAAATGGTATAACAATAAAATGTTAAAAACAAACTTTGGATTAATAAAATAAATCTTACCCTTTTGATCATTTAATCTCAAAGGAAACCAATAACCACTGATACTTTCATGGTATTACTGAAGTCAGTCACTGACAGGGAAACCATGTCTGACTCAAAGAACAGCATGTTCCTGTTAAACCACACACCAGGCTTAGTGGGAGCTATTGCCAGCCTAAGGTTTTCATTTCATTGATTTGTTCCATGTCCAGGCAGGCAGTGTCTGCAGGTAAACTGTGTATAGCTCTGATTAGTCCACGCGGAGCCTAAACAACAACACAACACAACCACGCAGTCAGGCCTGGTGCTTCACCATATTGATACAGGCCCTCACAATATTACCATAAGTACACACTACAAAAGTCAATTAGATCCCTGATTGTCACCCACCGGCTTGCAGGAGCATGAATTCACGGACTTGATTTCCTGCACAGGTCACGATTAGTAGTTCTCTACAAGAACGGCTCAGCCAACTATAACAACCTGAGCATGTATTTAAACCCTGGTCATTTGTGTTGTGCACATTATGGCTGTGACCACATTAGTATATCAGTAACAAAATTAATAGTGTTACTGTTGTATTTAGTGTATGACCTTTGTAGTGGAGGGTAATCCCACTCAGTGGCCATGTTCTTATATAAAATCAACATTTGGAGTGGCCATGCATGTTTAAACATTCATTTAATCTAAATTGGCTTTGTTGATATGCTAATTATTGAATCAACAACTAATC
Organism: Sipunculus nudus; assembly: GCA_026874595.1. Classification (NCBI taxonomy): domain Eukaryota; kingdom Metazoa; phylum Annelida; class Sipuncula; order Golfingiida; family Sipunculidae; genus Sipunculus; species Sipunculus nudus. The sequence continues at coordinate 391,432 of CM049319.1, forward strand.
TGGCATTCAAAGAACACACTAAAGGTAAAAACACAAACAACATCTGTTAAAAACATCAGATCTAAAGGTCTGCCCCTATTTATAGTATGTTTGAAGGGACCTAATCACAAACAAAGCAAGTTGAATCAATACGAAAAATAGTCTTTTCTTTGAAATAAAATAGTACCTGCCAAAATATTGTACTGAAACTGTTAGTGTTAAAAAAAGTGGACCATTCGCGATCACTGGTGTCAACATAAATATAGCATGAACGCCACCTCTGTTTTAAATTTTCTTTTCAGATTATAACCGGTACTGTTTCATAACAGTGCACTTTCATGTTTGAACTAGTTGCATGTGGGTCTTTTTACGCATGCACAAAATCAGCCTTCCCATTTTACTGGTAAACAGACACACTGGACCATGTTTACTCAATATGCAAATCCATAACAATGTGTTAAGCACCTGAAGGAGAGGTACTAAGACTGTGTGCTGAGATGGCTTTACTGGGAAATCTTTGCAGAAAGCAAAGTGATCTGATAGTATAAAAGAATGGGCATTCTGTTACTTCTGATTATGACCCTTTATCAGATTATTCCTCTTTATTAAATACTCCAAATGTACTTAATAATTGCTATGTACCAAATACTCAAAAATACAGATTGCTATGCAAACTTCTATCTATGGAGCAATCATGTGCAATTTTATTAATAATTTTCTAAGTAATATCCCTCTACACAAATCATTTTCTGATTTCTTCCAGACTTATAATATACCTACCATTAAGCTCTGATAGCATGGTACCCTTCTGACTGTAGGTTACTCTCACCCAAACGTTCACTCAAAGTGCTTCAGCCAGGCCCTAAGTACCCAGGCTTAATACAATCATTGATAAGGCCAAGAGTGACTGTTTGTACAAGTTGTTGACATTTGGCATTAAATGTGTTTGCTCTAGGGTTTGCTCTTGAGTAGACCCAAAAATGAATGCCAGTCGCTGAGTGCCAGTACACTAGTTTATGTATTGTATGAAGCATTTTTTTCACCTTGATCTGATGCATATGCTCTGATCTGATTCTGCTGCTACAATACTGCTTACAAAATGCAGGTGTTGATAAACAGTACAGTTTAAATATCTTAACCTTCATTATGGGTCTTTGGTGGATCATTACAATGTTAGGTGTATCATTACAATGTTTGGCAAATCAAGACTGAGTGTCAATTTACCATTAACATGTTATCTGAGCTTCCACCAAGGCCAGTGTGCTGTGCATGATTTGACCATGCCAGGGCTGGACATTGAGCCTAAAGCTATGTTCCATGTATCTGCAAAAGACATACCTATGTACGTTCCATAGCGCGCAGTCCGCAAAAACTGTTTCCATAAGTACGTACGTTTTTCTTGCTGATACCCTTTTACGTGCCTCTTTTGAAACTGCAAGGACTACAGGCAGGTTCAAGAAGGTCAATATGTCTCATCACACCTAGAACCGGGGCACTGCTGGGAAATGTAGGCATTTTTGCCATCCGCAAAACGTATGAATCGCTCACTGATCCGTTTCAATGCTGTCCGTTTTTGTGGATACGCATGCGGAGCACGTTAAAATGTACATATGGAAACAGTTCATCTAAAAAAAGAGGGATCTGATTTTTTGCGTACGAGACATACGAGATTTACGGATGAATGGAAACACAGCTTAATTTAGTAAAATACATGTACTTGTAATTATTTATTCAAAGTGACACACAACACATACTGACAACCTTTCCTGTGTGCATGGCCTTTTCTTGAATAAAGGGACACAGGATAAAGCTCATATATTATTATTCATATATTGTTATATCTGATATGGTAAATATAATTATATAACAAGAGACCCAGAGGTCTAATGTTCACTCTGTGAATTACTGTGCATTTTGGCAGGTGATTAAAAAAATGTTTCAGAAAGATCAGTCCAAGAGTCTCAGAGGAGACTCTGTTTTGGCAGATTATAACAAATAAATACTTAATGACATATTATGGATAAAAGTGGAAAAGACCATTACAGCCTGCTGAAAGTAGCTAAACACAGGTAGCGCTACCTGCAGGTCAAAATCATTAAGCAGTCACATGATCAATATTCCTGTGAAATTTGAAACTGAAGGCTGCAGCAGTTCCTAAGATAATTGGTAACAGACAATACATCATGTATGGAAACACATCAAGTTGTTAAATTTTACGATCGACAAAATTTGAAGTTCCGTAGAGACGCCATCTTGAGAATGACTTGACTAAATTTTTACTCAAGTTATACCCCTTCCTCTAAGGAACTGCTGACTATGATATGAAGGCCAAAATATTAATGCTTTGTGACTTATCTAGTAAGAAGTGGAAAAGACCATTTCGTCCCACAGAAAGTAGGTCAACAAAGGTGGCGCCACCTTGAGGTCAAAATCATTGAGCAGTCACATGATCAATATTCCTGTGAAATTTGAAACTGAAGGCTGCAGCAGTTCCTAAGATATTTGGTAACAGACAATACATCCTGTATGGAAATAATCAAGTTGTCAAACTTTGCAATTGTCACAATTTGAAGTTCCGTAGATATGCCATCTTGAAAATGACTTAACTGAATTTATACTAAAATTATTATTTCCCTTCCTCCTAGTAACTGTTGACTATGATATGAAAGCCAAAGTATTTATTCTTTATGACATATCTTGGAAAAAACAGAAGAGACCATTACAGCCTGTAGAAAGTAGGTCAACACAGGTGGCACCACCTGCAGGTCAAAATCATTCAGCAGTCACATGATCAATATTCCTGTGAAATTTGAAACTGAAGGCTGCAGCAGTTCCTCAGATATTTGGTAACAGACAATACATCATGTATAGAAACACATCAAGTTGTCATATTTTGCAATCGACAGAATTTGAAGTTCTGTAGAGACGCCATCTTGAAAAAGACTTGATTGAATTTATACTCAAATTATTCCCCTTACTCTAAGGAACTGCTGACTATGATATGAAGGCCAAAATATTAATACTTTATGACTTTATTTCAGAAGAAGTGGAAAAGATTATTTCATCCCGCAGAAAGTAGGTCAACACAGGTGGCGCCACCTTGAGGTCAAAATCATTGAGCAGTCACATGATCAATATTCCTGTGAAATTTGAAACTGAAGGCTGCAGCAGTTCCTCAGATATTTAGTAACAGACAATACATCCTGTATGGAAACACATCAAGTTGTCATATTTTGCGATCGACATGATTTGAAGTTCCATAGAGACGCCATCTTGAAAATGACCTGACTGAACTTACACACAAATTATTCCCCTTCTTCTAAGGAACTGTTGACTATGATATGAAGGCCAAAATATTAATACTTTATGACTTATCTTGGAAGAAGTGGAAAAGACCATTTCATCCCGCAGAAAGTAGGTCAACATAGGTGGCACCACCAAAAGCTTATTTTTGCATGTCCATCCCATGATCATTAATTCTGCAAAGTTTCATGAAGGTAGCTGCTGTGGCTGTTGAGATATTTGGTAACAGACGGTGGACGGTGGACAGTTGACAGTGGACAGTGGACGGCGGACGCTGCGCCATGGCATAAGTTCACAGAGTGAACTAAAAAACAGGAGTATATAATACCAGAACAATTATTTTGCTATGACATACAACTTCAAGTTGTCAAACCTATGTTTTAATAAAAACAAGTGACCAATGGATCATGGTGCTAAGCTAAGGAACACAACTTGTGATTAGGATTTGACAACAAACAGAGTTTAAAGGACAGTTGTTCTAAATTATTATCTGACTTTTTAAGTATATATGAACAGTTATAATTTCTTAATTATGCATGATTGATTTCAGTGGGGGAAATCTACAAAGATTAATTTCATAAATGACAACTATGTCCAGGACAGTTGTTCTAAATTATTATCTGACATTTTATTTTCAAAAATTAATCTACAGGTCTTTACAGCAGACTTGAGAACTGAATTTGTCTGTGGGACACTATACTCCTTTCCATCAACTTGTGTCCACCTGTTTTTTGGAGATAAATTCCTTAAGAGTTTACATTTTTCAATAATTTCTTAGAAATGTGCAAAAAGAAAGAAGTGACAGCCTAACATGGCAACAAAGAATTTTACAATAAATCTCCAAATTGCGTTTCACAATTGTTTTGGCCCTTCAAAATGATCTGACAGGTCAGATGTCTCCCAGGCATGAGAATTAAGCCATCTTTGTTTTGGTTGGTTATATTTTTTTAGAATGTTTACATGACATCATCCAATGAGAAGCTGTCAATTGAGGCTGTTTTTGCATGTGACCAATGACCTTAACTGCCATAAGTGAGGCTGATATGTAGTAAAATTTAGACTGATTTCTCATATTTTTAAATAATTCTCTTTCTTAAACAAGGTGTAAGGTAGATAATGACTTATTTTGTTGAAAAATCGGCCCTTTAATATTCTACCATAAATTAATATTTCCCCTTAAAATGTAACTAATAAAAATTTTATATAGCAAAAAACAGATGGGCAGGATGGGATGAAGCAGATTATAAACCCCTTCACACACAAAACATTTTCAAAATGATTTTGGCAAAGTGGTTTGACCAAATCAGTTTGAATCTGTGTTGTGTGTTCACATGGGCATCAAGCATCAGTGCAACATTTTACATGCAAAAACAATGTAACCACATCCTGACACAATTATTAGCGCATGCACTGTGACCTAGTTAATTGCTGTATGAAAACCAGGTCTAAACCATTTTAAATGTGAATTGAGCGATGTCACACCACAATTTAGCAAAGCAGATAACATGATATGCAATCAAGTAGGTTTGAAACCACCTCCTGAGCTTGATCCAAAATGTTTTGGCAAAAACGGTTTGAAAATACTTTGGATTGCTGTGTGAATACTAAATTTGAATTTAAAATGCTCTGAAACTGGTTTGAATTTGCATGTGACAGGGTCATATTTCTTTGTCTGACTGCCAAACACTGAACTAGGGCTGGAGTGTTTTATCAATATATTGATCAATACAGGTAGCATCATAGGGTTATAGGTATGGACCTGACAGGAATCCATACTATGAAACAGGCACTCTCTTCATGAACTGGTATATTAACAGAAAGTACAATTTATGATGTTTTTTAATTTGTATTTCTTAGTGCAATACAGAGACAAATGTGGTTGTACTATATAACATTTCTAATAGCTTTATCATCTAATAACGTAAAACAAAATAAAGTTCAACTGCATTAATTTTACATTTTCTCTTGTTCAACAAATAAAAGTATTTCACAGATAATCAATGCCTAAGACTGGCCAGCTGACAGAAATAAGCTGGCCAGTAATTATCTCTATACAGAGACAGAGAGTGCTGCATGCATTCTAATGGTGCCCTGTCTGATTTTACTTAATGTCCCTCCTTTGGCCACATAACCAAACATGATCTGGCTAACTAACCCTTAACTACAACACCTAACTTGTTTCCCTGCTCAAATAAGAAATTTAGAAAATGTACAGAGGTCTGTTTTCCCCACCAAAGAGGAATGTGAGAAATGTGTACGTGCACATTCACACACACATACAGTCACAGGACTGACCGAAAATACTTTGTGCAGGCTTCATCAGAGAACTTAAGACAGAGAACAAAAACGGAAAGTGACTTATAAGATGCAACTACTATTAAAATAAGAAGAAGATCCGAGTTGAAAGGGCCCAATCACCTATCTAACCTTTATAAAATAAAGGTAATCCCTCATGGCTTTTATAAGAATAGGCCAGAAAACATAGATATCACTGCACACAGGCTGCTTGTTTTGTTTATATCAACATGTTTATAATATGTGGGGGCACGCTAATATAATCAAAACAAAACTAACAAGGGCACCTAGCAGCAAGTCAGATAAGCCAGAGCTTTGTAAATGCAGTTTTGCAACAAGTGACCTTTCTACTTATGCATACATGCAACCTACAACCTTAGGTTAAATGTTTTTTCCCATTGTTAACATTGTTGTGTTTACATTTAACATGTCGATAAACAAGTTCATACTTCCTTCACGAAAGCCTTATAGGAATTTTTCACAATCAAAATTACCCTTAGACCATTAATATATACACAGAAGAAGCCAGAAATAACATAAATTCTTTTTCAATATATCAGTGAATGGGCACCTTTAAACTTTTGAGAAATAGTGTCGCATGTGAAAATTAAAAATTTTGTATAAAACAATTCATAAAAAAAAATAGGGCAAACTTGCATAATACGCCCATTGTGTACTTGGTGACCTCTGTCCTTATGTGTTAACTTTAAAGAGAATGTAATTCATGTGAAAAACTGTATTGGTAAGTATGTTTATTGAGTGTCATGAATATGCATAAGATTTTTGTTAAGTCACCATGGTGCCACCAAAGTTGGGTTACCTCTGACCTTATTAAATATGCATAGATTTTGCTGGAAATCAAAATTATGCGAGATATTATACAGATTAATATTTCTGATGAGTTTGATCAAAATCCATTGTATTCCTCTTTAGTTATCACAGCGACACAACAAAGTAGCCTTGTGACCTCTGACCTCATTAAATATGCAGGAATTTCGCCTATAATCAAACTCAGGTGAGAAAATCAATTTTAAAGAAGTTCTGGTGAGTTAGGTTAAAATCCATTAAAGCCTTGATAAGTTATCGGATGGACGGAGGGACTTTAGGTATACCATAATATGTCCAGTCTTCGACGGGTGTATAAAAAATAAAATAAATCATTCAAGTGTGACCCAAACCTAATCAACTCTGGAAACCCTGAAGATGCACCTGCTATTCTAATAAGAAGTAGATCAAATAAGAAGTAGATCCCAGTAAAATTTTCATAGTAATAAAGTTACGTACATATGGAATGTAAAAATTTTGTATAAAAAATCCAAAAATCATTCAAGTGTGACCAAACCCTTATCAGCTCGGGACACCTATAAGATGCACCTCCTACTTAAATTTGAAGTACACCAGAGTAAAACCTTTTGAGATATCGCCTTGCATGAAATTGTTTAAGGATGGACAGACGGCATGACTTTTGGACCGACGGAGGCTGAGGCGGGGGATAAGGAAACATATTATCCAGGTACAACATTAGGAAGCGATACTAGCAAGTTTCTAACCATACATGACATGTTGCTTAGGATCAAGGTCACAGGGAGAAGCCAGTTTTCAAAGTCCTTCTGATTGGCTGTTAGGTCCCTAAAATAAAGTGCCATCTAGTGACTAAAACTGAAAAAATATGGCTCCCAGCGGGGCTTGTTGCTAGCTGTAATTTTTTTTTGTTTTAACTTATTAGAGATGGTTCACACACCCAGGTTAAGACACAGGTTGTCCACATCTTAATTAAATTTGATATCAGATTTCATTTAATTGAGTGTTCACAAGTCAGGATCAAGGTAAATCTATCTGAACTGGAGGAGTCCCCTAATTTGGAATCTTGTCAGAACATTGTGGCAAATTTGTAAAAAAAAAACCTGCATCACATGGAGATGACATATGAATACCCAATGTAGATTAAAAAGAGGATAGGTCAAGAAATTAAGGAACAATTCCATCTCCCAGGCATCCATCTAGCATTCTAAGCATGTCCAGGGGGCATCAAGTTTTTTTAGAGAACCTGTGAGCTAATGCGAATGTGTGGCGTTGTCCGGCATCTGGTGTCTGTACGTTAACCCATTCTATCTCAAAAAGGACAGGTGCTAGCATCACAAAATTTTATGCCCAAAATTAGCCGTCTGAAAAAACTCTATCAGAATTTGCTTATTTTTTGGCTAACTGCATTTTCTTGGATTTTATAGAGAAAAAGCTAAAAAAATCTTCTCCTCCAAAACGGTCCAGCTAAATTGTTTAATATTTCACAGAAATAATCTCTTATACCATCTCTTTCAAGTTTGTTCTAATGGTTCCAGTTCGGTGATATTTGGCCAAGTTACAGGAAGTTTAACTTAGTTATCTGTCAAAAATAGCATACTAAAATTTCATTCTCAGAAACAGCTGGAGTTTTCATCACCAAAATTTATGCCAATATTAGTCACATGAGTCATATCTGAAATTGAGGTATTGATGGCGCCACCTGCAGCGGCCTTTTCTGTATGGGGGTCATTAGTGCCTGTATCAGTGCCTGTATCATACTGATCAGGGCTACAAAGAACTTCTTCTCTTAAACCATATGGCCAAATTGTTTAATATCACACAGAAATGATCCTAGGGTAGTGCTTTATGAAGTTTTTTTCCAATGTTCTCTGTTTAGTGACTTTTGGCTGAGTTATGGGAAGCTGTAAATTTAGTCATACACCATAACATAACCATACACCATAACAGCCAATTTTAGCTCAGTGGCTACAAAGATCTTCATCTCAAAAACCACTGGGCCAAATTCTTAAACTCACACATTAATTATTCTCAGATGTTGATAATTCAAGTTTGTTCAAATGGTTTTGGTTCAGTGCTTTCTGGCTGATTTACGGGAAGCTGAACTTAGCCAGTTTGCTGTATCTTCCTATATGAATGATAAACCTGCAAAAAATTTTTTGACTGACGCCACAGAAGCCAATTTGTTTAATATCTACAAGAATAATCCCCACAATAATTCTTAAAATAATTGTCTTTTATGGTTCCACAGAATGATTTTTGGCTGAATTATGGAGATTTGAGTCATTTTACCATATAGGTTAGCTGTGTGAAGCAGTTACATCTAGCCTGGCACCAGTTTATCAGCATCTATAACATCATGCCACTAGATTTAAGGTTAAATAGCTTGGCAGACTGCCAACTATTTCAGATTTTGCAACAGGCCAAAGGTCAGCCTGGATCTATTTATAGCTTTGGCAGACTGGCAACTGTATCAGATTAGGTAACAGATCAAATGTTCACTCAGTGCAGAAGCTGCATTCTATTTATAGCCTTGGCAGACTGCCCACTGTATCAAATTTAAAGCCAAAGGTCAGCCTGGATCTGTTTTTAGCTTTGGCAAACTGCCAACTGTCAGATTATGCAACAGGTTGAGAGTTCACTCAGTGCAGCAAGGTACAGGTCAAAAGTTCACTCAGTCTAGCAAAGTGCAGGTCAACAGTTCACTCAGTGCAGTAGCTTGAGCAAGCAATTCGTCACAGTTCACTTGGGGCAACTGCCTTTCTCACCTAAGCCTGGTCAGCCCAGTGCATCAAACTCCAGAAGTTTGATGTATTGGCCTGATATTTTGACCTGACTATGCGTCTTTGATGGCTTTCTCGTTCAAATGACAGGTGTCACCATATACAATGACTTTTCCACAGTGTATGTGCCTGCTTTTTTCTCCTGAGGAATTTGATATATCAACCTGAAATTGGGCAATTTATACATATCATAAATCTTTGTCATATACACGACTGGTGGTGCCACATATAAAAATTTTTGCAAAGTGTATGTCCCTGCTTATTTCTCAGGAGGGGATATCAGCCTGAAATTGGGCATATGTATACATCTCTGATACCTTGGTCATATACAAGATATGTAGGCCTACTTGAAAAGTAATGGCCCAGCATTGAAGCATTATACCTAGTGTATAAACCATTGCACAGGTTCGCATTAGGCCTAGGTCCTGTTTAATGACAAACTGTGAAGAATTGCCATCTTTCAAAAGTTGTAGCAAGTACCCTCATCTCAGTTACAAGCATTTATTTTAAGTTAGGAAAAAATTTTCTAATCTCAGAGAGTAACTGGCAGAGCAACTTCTAACACTACTATCACACCTACCTGGCCTGCCCTCAACATGACTACTTCTACTTCCATATTCACACCTACCTGGCCTGCCCTCAACATGACTACTTCTACTTCCATAATCACACCTACCTGGCCTGCCCTCAACATGACTACTTCTACTTCCATAATCACACCTACCTGGCCTGTCCTCAACATGGCCACTTCTACCTGGACACCTACCTGGCCTGTCCTCAACATGACTACTTCTACTTCCATGAACACACCTACCTGGCCTGTCCTTAACATGGATACTTCTACCTGGACACCTACCTAGCCTGTCCTTAACATGGTTACTTCTACCTGGACACCTATTTAGCCTGTCCTTAACATGGTTACTTCTACTTCCATAATCACACCTATCTGGTCTGTCCTCAACATGACTACTTCTACTTCCATGAACACACCTACATGGCCTGTCCTTAACATGACCACTTCACACCTACCTGGCCTGTCCTTAACATGGTTACTTCTACCTGGACACCTACCTGGCCTGTCCTTAACATGGTTACTTCTACTTCCATAATCACACCTATCTGGCCTGTCCTCAACATGACTACTTCTACTTCCATGATCACACCTACATGGCCTGTCCTTAACATGACCACTTCTACCTGGACACCTACCTAGCCTGTCCTTAACATGGTTACTTCTACCTGGACACCTACCTGGCCTGTCCTTAACATGGCTACTTCTACCTGGACACCTACCTGGCCTGTCCTTAACATGGCTACTTCTACCTGGACACCTACCTAGCCTGTCCTTAACATGGATACTTCTACCTGGACACCTACCTAGCCTGTCCTTAACATGGTTACTTCTACCTGGACACCTTCCTAGCCTGTCCTTAACATGGATACTTCTACCTGGACACCTACCTAGCCTTTCCTTAACATGGCTACTTCTACTTCCATAATCACACCTATCTGGCCTGTCCTTAACATGGTTACTTCTACCTGGACACCTACCTAGCTCGTCCTTAACATGGCTACTTCTACATCCATAATCACACCTACCTAGCCTGTCCTTAACATGGTTACTTCTACCTGGACACCTACCTAGCCTGTCCTTAACATGGATACTTCTACCTGGACACCTACCTGGCCTGTCCTTAACATGGTTACTTCTACTTCCATAATCACACCTATCTGGCCTGTCCTCAACATGACTACTTCTACTTCCATGAACACATCTACCTGGCCTGTCCTTAACATGGCCACTTCTACCTGGACACCTACCTAGCCTGTCCTTAACATGGTTACTTCTACCTGGACACCTACCTGGCCTGTCCTTAACATGGTTACTTCTACTTCCATAATCACACCTATCTGGCCTGTCCTCAACATGACTACTTCTACTTCCATGATCACACCTACATGGCCTGTCCTTAACATGACCACTTCTACCTGGACACCTACCTAGCCTGTCCTTAACATGGTTACTTCTACTTCCATAATCACACCTATCTGGCCTGTCCTCAACATGACTACTTCTACTTCCATGAACACACCTACCTGGCCTGTCCTTAACATGGCCACTTCTACCTGGACACCTACCTAGCCTGTCCTTAACATGGTTACTTCTACCTGGACACCTACCTGGCCTGTCCTTAACATGGTTACTTCTACTTCCATAATCACACCTATCTGGCCTGTCCTAAACATGACTACTTCTACTTCCATGAACACACCTACCTGGCCTGTCCTTAACATGGCCACTTCTACCTGGACACCTACCTAGCCTGTCCTTAACATGGTTACTTCTACTTCCATAATCACACCTATCTGGCCTGTCCTCAACATGACTACTTCTACTTTAATGAACACACCTACCTGGCCTGTCCTTAACATGGCCACTTCTACCTGGACACCTACCTAGCCTGTCCTTAACATGGTTACTTCTACTTCCATAATCACACCTACCTGGCCTGTCCTTAACATGGTTACTTCTACCTGGACACCTACCTAGCCTGTCCTTAACATGGTTACTTCTACCTGGACACCTACCTGGCCTGTCCTTAACATGGTTACTTCTACTTCCATAATCACACCTATCTGGCCTGTCCTCAACATGACTACTTCTACTTCCATGAACACACCTACCTGGCCTGTCCTTAACATGGCCACTTCTACCTCCATAATCACACCTACCTAGTCTGTTCTCAACATGGCCACATCTACCTCCACAATCACACCTACCTGGCCTGTCCTCAACATGGCCATTTCATCCTTCACAATCACACCTACCTGGCCTGTCCTTAACATGGCCACTTCTACCTCCACAATCACACCTACCTGGCCTGTTCTCAACATGTCCACTTCTACCTCCACAATCACACCTACCTGGCCTGTCCTCAACATGGCCACTTCTACCTCCACAATCACACCTACCTGGCCTGTCCTTAACATGGCCACTTCTACCTCCACAATCACAACTACCTGGCCTGTTCTCAACATGGCCACTTCTACCTCCACAATCACACCTACCTGGCCTGTCCTTAACATGGCCACTTCATCCTCCACAATCACACCTACCTAGTCTGTTCTCAACATGGCCACATCTACCTCCACAATCACACCTACCTGGCCTGTCCTTAACATGGCCACTTCTACCTCCACAATCACACCTACCTGGCCTGTCCTTAACATGGCCACTTCTACCTTCAATAATCACACTTATCTGGCCTGTCCTCAACATGACTACTTCTACTTCCATGACCACACCTACCTGGCCTGTCCTCAACATGGCCACTTCTATCTCCTTAATCACACCTAACTGGCCTGTCCTTAACATGGCCACTTCTATCTCCTTAATCACACCTAACTGGCCTGTCCTTAACATGGCCACTTCTATCTCCTTAATCACACCTACCTGGCCTGTCCTTAACATGGCCACTTCTACCTTCAATAATCACACCTAACTGGCCTGTCCTTAACATGGCCACTTCTACCTTCAATAATCACACCTATCTGGCCTGTCCTCAACATGACTACTTCTACTTCCATAAACACACCTACCTGGCCTGTCCTTAACATGGCCACTTCTACCTGGACACCTACCTAGCCTGTCCTTAACATGGTTACTTCTACCTGGACACCTACCTGGCCTGTCCTTAACATGGTTACTTCTACTTCCATAATCACACCTATCTGGCCTGTCCTCAACATGACTACTTCTACTTCCATGAACACACCTACCTGGCCTGTCCTTAACATGGCCACTTCTACCTGGACACCTACCTAGCCTGTCCTTAACATGGTTACTTCTACCTGGACACCTACCTGGCCTGTCCTTAACATGGTTACTTCTACTTCCATTATCACACCTATCTGGCCTGTCCTCAACATGACTACTTCTACTTCCATAATCACACCTACCTGGCCTGTCCTTAACATGAATACTTCTACCTCCACAATAACACCTACCTAGTCTGTTCTAAACATGGCCACATCTACCTCCACAATCACACCTACCTGGCCTGTCCTTAACATGGCCACTTCTACCTCCACAATCACACCTACCTGGCCTGTCCTTAACATGGCCACTTCTACCTCCAAAATCACACCTACCTGGCCTGTCCTTAACATGGCCACTTCTACCTCCACAATCACACCTACCTGGCCTGTCCTTAACATGGCCACTTCTACCTCCACAATCACACCTACCTGGCCTGTCCTTAACATGGCCATTTCTACCTCCACAATCACACCTACCGGGCCTGTCCTTAACATGGCCACTTCTACCTCCACAATCACACCTACCTGGCCTGTCCTTAACATGGCCACTTCTACCTCCACAATCACACCTACCTGGCCTGTCCTTAACATGGCCACTTCTACCTCCACAATCACACCTACCTGGCCTGTCCTTAACATGGCCACTTCTACCTCCACAATCACACCTACCTGGCCTGTCCTTAACATGGCCACTTCTACCTCCACAATCACACCTACCTGGCCTGTCCTTAACATGGCCACATCTAACTCCACAATCACACCTACCTGGCCTGTCCTTAACATAGCCACTTCTACCTCCACAATCACACCTACCTGGCCTGTCCTTAACATGGCCACTTCTACCTCCATGATCACACCTACCTGGTCTGTCCTTAACATGGCCACTTCTATCTCCTTAATCACACCTAACTGGCCTGTCCTTAACATGGCCACTTCTACCTCCACAATCACACCTACCTGGCCTGTCCTTAACATGGCCACTTCTACCTCCACAATCACACCTACTTGGCCTGTCCTTAACATGGCCACTTCTACCTCCACAATCACACCTACCTGGCCTGTCCTTAACATGGCCACATCTACCTCCACAATCACACCTACCTGGCCTGTCCTTAACATAGCCACTTCTACCTCCACAATCACACCTACCTGGCCTGTCCTTAACATGGCCACTTCTACCTCCATAATCACACCTACCTGGCCTGTCCTTAACATGGCCACTTCTACCTCCATGATCACACCTACCTGGTCTGTCCTTAACATGGCCACTTCTATCTCCTTAATCACACCTACCTGGCCTGTCCTTAACATGGCCACTTCTACCTCCACAATCACACCTACCTGGCCTGTCCTTAACATGGCCACTTCTACCTCCACAATCACACCTACCTGGCCTGTCCTTAACATGGCCACTTCTATCTCCTTAATCACACCTAACTGGCCTGTCCTTAACATGGCCACTTCTACCTCCACAATCACACCTACCTGGCCTGTCCTTAACATGGCCACTTCTACCTCCACAATCACACCTACCTGGCCTGTCCTTAACATGGCCACTTCTACCTTCACAATCACACCTACCTGGCCTGTCCTTAACATGGTTACTTCTACTTCCATAATCACACCTACCTGGCCTGTCCTCAACATGACTACTTCTACCTCCATAATCGCACCTGCCTGGCCTGTTCTCAACATGGCCACTTCTACCTGGACACCTACCTGGCCTGTCCTTAACATGGCCACTTCTACCTCCACAATCACACCTACCTGGCCTGTCCTTAACATGGCCACTTCTACCTCCACAATCACACCTACCTGGCCTGTCCTTAACATGGCCACTTCTACCTCCATAATCACACCTACCTGGCCTGTCCTTAACATGGCCACTTCTACCTCCAGAATCACACCTACCTGGCCTGTCCTTAACATGGCCACTTCTACCTCCACAATCACACCTACCTGGCCTGTCCTTAACATGGCCACTTCTACCTCCACAATCACACCTACCTGGCCTGTCCTTAACATGGCCACTTCTACCTCCACAATCACACCTACCTGGCCTGTCCTTAACATGGCCACTTCTACCTCCACAATCACACCTACCTGGCCTGTCCTTAACATGGCCACTTCTACCTCCACGATCACACCTACCTGGCCTGTCCTTAACATGGCCACTTCTACCTCCACAATCACACCTACCTGGCCTGTCCTTAACATGGCCACTTCTACCTCCACAATCACACCTACCTGGCCTGTCCTTAACATGGCCACTTCTACCTCCATAATCACACCTACCTGGCCTGTCCTTAACATGGCCACTTCTACCTCCAGAATCACACCTACCTGGCCTGTCCTTAACATGGCCACTTCTACCTCCACAATCACACCTACCTGGCCTGTCCTTAACATGGCCACTTCTACCTCCACAATCACACCTACCTGGCCTGTCCTTAACATGGCCACTTCTACCTCCACAATCACACCTACCTGGCCTGTCCTTAACATGGCCACTTCTACCTCCACAATCACACCTACCTGGCCTGTCCTTAACATGGCCACTTCTACCTCCACGATCACACCTACCTGGCCTGTCCTTAACATGGCCACTTCTACCTCCACAATCACACCTACCTGGCCTGTCCTTAACATGGCCACTTCTACCTCCACAATCACACCTACCTGGCCTGTCCTTAACATGGCCACTTCTACCTCCACAATCACACCTACCTGGCCTGTCCTTAACATGGCCACATCTACCTCCATAATCACACCTACCTGGCCTCTCCTTAACATGGCCACTTCTACCTTCACAATCACACCTACCTGGCCTGTCCTTAACATGGCCACTTCTACCTCCACAATCACACCTACCTGGCCTGTCCTTAACATGGCCACTTCTACCTCCATATTCACACCTACCTGGCCTGTCCTTAACATGGCCACTTCTACCTCCACAATCACACCTACCTGGCCTGTCCTTAACATGGCCACTTCTACCTCCACAATCACACCTACCTGGCCTCTCCTTAACATGGCCACTTCTACCTCCATAATCACACCTACCTGGCCTCTCCTTAACATGGCCACTTCTACCTCAACAATCACACCTACCTGGCCTGTCCTTAACATGGCCACTTCTACCTCCATATTCACACCTACCTGGCCTGTCCTTAACATGGCCACTTCTACCTCCATAATCACACCTACCTGGCCTGTCCTTAACATGGCCACTTCTACCTCCACAATCACACCTACCTGGCCTGTCCTTAACATGGCCACTTCTACCTCCACAATCACACCTACCTGGCCTGTCCTTAACATGGCCACTTCTACCTCCACAATCACACCTACCTGGCCTGTCCTTAACATGGCCACTTCTACCTCCACGATCACACCTACCTGGCCTGTCCTTAACATGGCCACTTCTACCTCCATAATCACACCTACCTGGCCTCTCCTTAACATGGCCACTTCTACCTCCATAATCACACCTACCTGGCCTCTCCTTAACATGGCCACTTCTACCTCAACAATCACACCTACCTGGCCTGTCCTTAACATGGCCACTTCTACCTCCATAATCACACCTACCTCGCCTATCCTTAACATGGCCACTTCTACCTCCATAATCACACCTACCTGGCCTGTCCTTAACATGACCACTTCTACCTCCATAATCACACCTACCTGGCCTGTCCTCAACATGGCCACTTCAACCTCCAGCTCCCCGATTCTCTTCCTGAGCTTCTTTATCAGGACTCTATCGTCTATCTCTTCATTCTTCCTACAAAGAAACATCATAACCAGGCTAATGCTGGAGGCTGATATCACCTAGATAGCATACAAAATTAACAGGTTGGACTATCTTACAATGTGTACAGGAACATCTTAAACTAGAATACAGGTAGTTGATAAAGCGACTACGTGTATCCACCAAAATAAGAGTGGAACGGGTGAAGTGAGGCATGGACTGAGTGGCAAGGGGAAATAGAGTGAGGTGTGTTGCATATTAGAATGGATGTCTGCAGCCGAAATGTGTATTTAGGTTGCACCACCTACCACAAAATCCAGAAAGCAGTCAAAGTTGTATACATATGCAAAATTTGAGGCAGATAAACCACTACATGTATATGAGTGATTTTATCCCACAGCAAACAAAAAAAAGGACTTGAGCAATAATGGTGACAGGTGGAGCCATCAATTTTGTGTATGATTAAGAGCTATGTGAGATCTATACACGTGCAAAATTTCAGGGGGATAATGTCCAACCAGTCCTGAGATAAAAGCCTGAATGTCTGCAGCATTAACATAAATGTAGGTGGCGCCACCTGCCAAAAAGTCGAGATATCCAAGATGTATAAACATGCAAAATTTTAGGTGGATAAGTCAAACCACTACTGAGATATGAGTGATTTTATCCCACGGCAGACAAACAGACGGACGCTGTGCAAAAATGGTTGCAGGTGGCCCCTCCAGTTTGTGTATGATAAAGAGCTATGTGAGATCTATACACATGGAAAATTTTGGCCCAATTGGTCAAACGGTTCCTGAGATATGAGCTTGGATGTCTGCAGCTTAAACTGGAATGTAAGTGGCGCCACCTGTCATAAAATCAAGAAAGCTGTCCAGGATGTATAAACCTGCAAAATTTTAGGCAGATATGTCAAACCTCCCATGGCAGACTAAAAGACAGACGCTGTGCAAAAATGGTTTCAGGTGGCCCCCTCCAGTTTTGTGTATGATAAAGAGCTATGAGAGATCTATACACATGCAAAATTTTGGCCCAATCGGTCAAACGGTTCCCGAGATATAAGCTTTGATGTCTGCAGCATAAACTAGAATGTAGGTGGCACCACCTGTCATCAAATCAAGAAAGCTGTCCTGGATGTATAATTCTGCAAAATTTTAGGCAGATATGTCAAACCACTGGCAAAATATGAGTGATTTTATCCCATGGCAGACAAACAGACAGACGCTGTGCAAAATGGTTGCAGGTGACGCCACCAGTTTTGCGAACGATAAAGCGCTATGTGAGATCTATACACATGCAAATTTCAGGAAGATACTTCAAACCAGTCCAGAGATATAAGCATGGAAGTCTGCAGCGTGAACGTGAATGTAGGTGGCGCCACCTGTCATAAAATCAAGAAAGCTATCCAGGATGTATACGCATGTAGAATTTCAGGTGAATTAGAATTTGGAGGCTGGGCAGAGAGGAAAGGTCAGAGGTCAACGCCAATTGGTTAGGCACCAGTTCACATGTGACCTGATAATTGGTGTAAGTTTTGGAAAAAATCAGTCCAGTAGTCTCAGAGGAGGTCTCCGGAAACGAACGTGGCGGCGGTGGAGGCGGAACCAGGTCAGGCAGAACATAGTATCCTCAAAACTTCGTTTTGGCGGATACAATAAAATTTCTCAGGGACTGTAAAAAGGCTAATTTGAAAGGGTCTGGGATTATTGGTTGAGCATTAATGTTTTGGAAAGTAAAACAATAAAGAGTTTAGCAGAAACATCTTAACCAAATCAGAGGGTGCCAAGTAGAACGTATCAACGTTCTGTTTTCAGGCTGTGTCAGTAAGAAGCACTTAAACCACATATTAAAGAAAGGGCTTGACTTCCACATTCATACTAAGTAATTTTATAAAGTTTGATGAATTCTCAATGGTGAAGAAACCCTGTTTCAGGTGCACTTTTACTTAAAAATAAAGATATAAGAATGCTACTAGATTTATATCACAGAAAAATACAAGATACACAGAATTTGCCTTATCTAAGAATTAAACCAAGAGATTTTTGTATATTAGATATATCCTAACTACTCTTCTCCATCTTTAAATTTTGGTAATATCAAGGTTACACGGTCCTACATGTAAGTGGAACTTGATCATGACATGTCTCATACCTGACTTTATTGGTGATACAGGCCACTCGCTGAGAAAAACGACACGTGGAGACAGTCTCTCCAACATTCTCCTCCTCCGTACTGATGGTGGCAATCATTGCTGTCTGGCAATTACCACCTGTATCATAAAAACAAATATCAAACATATATCTTGCATATCAAATAAATTATGTTTCATGTTCAGAATTGCAGATTCATCTGCTCTGAGTGTTATGTTTTAAAATTTATATTTTTCCTGAGGGCATTTTTTACCAATATACAATCACCCTAACTCTTAGAACATATTAAGATTTAACAAAATATCCCATCATTCTATGCTGTTAATTGTACAGATCCATAGTACTTAGTTCCATTACTGTCGCTGATTTAACAAAATATCCCATCATTCTATGCTGTTAATTGTACAGATCCGTAGTACTTAGTTCCATTACTGTCACCGATTTAACAAAATATCCCATCATTCTATGCTGTTAATTGTACAGATCCGTAGTACTTAGTTCCATTACTGTCGCTGATTTAACAAAATATCCCATCATTCTATGCTGTTAATTGTACAGATCCTTAGTACTTAGTTCCATTACTGTCACTGATTTAACAAAATATCCCATCATTCTATGCTGTTAATTATACAGATCCGTAGTACTTAGTTCCATTACTGTCGCTGATTTAACAAAATATCCCATCATTCTATGCTGTTAATTGTACAGATCCTTAGTACTTAGTTCCATTACTGTGGCTGATTTAACAAATTACCCCATCATTCTATGCTGTTAATTGTACAGATCCGTAGTACTTAGTTCCATTACTGTCGCTGATTTAACAAAATATCCCATCATTCTATGCTGTTAATTGTACAGATCCGTAGTACTTAGTTCCATTACTGTCGCTATATCAGGTGAGCCTTACAAGAACATGTATTTATCACAAAAAGACAAAATGTCCAAATTTGACTCTAACTTAAATGAATGTGCCTGCTTATGTTTGAGAAAGATGTTTAAAAAAGAAATCTTATAGTGTCTCCTTCCATTTCCTAATATTATGCCTGGCAGTATTCCAATTTTAACAGCTGCATATCTTTCTGTTTCCATATTAAATTCCTATTACATGTCTAGGTAATGTAATTATTCCTTTGCATGTATATCTACATCTGACACTCTGTGATCTTGGGTGATCTCCCAAACTGATAGCTTTTACCAGAAGTCATTTCAATCATAATGAACTCACATATATATAAGACAATTAACTTATATAAGTTTTTATCTTTTAATTATTGATGTCTTACTAAAATTTCTGTATTGAATGAAGAGTGAGGGTATGCTACATCATTCTTTGAACAAGGAAACAAATCAGTGACATTCATTATTCTATGGTAAGAATTTAGTCCTTCCAATTGGATACATGTGCATTTTAGTTCAGTTTTCAGCCACAGATGGCAGCATTTCCAGAGATATTTTTTATCTGGTTTATTTAAGAATATTCATAATATATTTCTGGTACATTCATTCATAACATGTGATTATCTTTGGTTGAAGAAAACACTGGCCCATACTCATGAAAAAAAGAGAATATCAACAATGACTGGAGTGTGACTGCAAAATGAGGAAAATTTTCCATATGATAACTAAAGAATTTTATCTTTATCCAGTAAATTTGAAGTTATTTCATCTTAAGTTACAGTCCCTATAACTAGTCATTTAAGCCACACATTTTTGACTGGCTTGGAGAAAAGGCAGTTAATCTGGTGCAATATATTATCAAGTACCTATCTATTATATAGATGGTATTCTATTATAAGTGAATATACGGGATGTACCGGTACAGCAAAACTGAAATACAACCTGATGAGTAGTCAATGTTGGTGTTTATTTTAATACCTTGGGCTTGCAGCGGGATTTGGCTCTTGTTCTATTTTACATACAGTGTACTTCAATAGGGAGGAATGGTTTAGACAATTTTGTTTCCTAACAGGTAACTGCAAGTATCCTGTGTATCATGTGCCCAATGTCAAGAGGTAGGTAAAATGTCCACTGTTTTCTCATATCAGATATAATACTGACCTAGGCTGTCCCGGAGAACCATGTCAAGAGTTAGGTAAGCTGTCCAAAGTTTTCTCATGTCAGATGTAATACTGACCTATGTTACGTATATTAAAATTAACATTAATAACACTTGGTTTTGTTTACATAAGCGAGCCTAGTAATTACCGTAAGCGACAGCATCACTCTCGCAAGTGGCCCCAGCCGCCCGCTTAGTTCAGAAATGTAATTTGATGAATACAGATGTTCGTGTCAACTGAATCTGAGTCTTATTGTTTGTGTGAAAGTATAAAACACGCAACATGGTGGCAGCGGTGGAGGAATGGATCACGGAAGTATAATCCATTCCAGGAACAGTGCATAAACAATCAGATTTCTGTAGTATCGAGAAAACGAACTGACTTTTCACGGAAAGGACAACCGGCGCGGCATTGCCGCGGCTGAGCGATAACACAGGATAGTGTGACATTACTGACATTACAAGAGGATAAGTCGTAAATATTCGTCGTGGAAACGAACTTTGGTGAGTGTACCTCTTGAATATTGCCACTATACCGTGTAATTGATGAACTTGAGAGACTAGTGATGTCAGACGCAGATGACAATACCCCATTTCCGGGCATCAGGCCCCCACAACCGCTAACGTTGGGATCGACCCCAATAGAAAATTGGAAGATATTTAAACAGCGCTGGCACACGTACGCAGTTCTATCTAAACTTGACAGACAACCACGTGAAATACAAATTGCACTTCTCATTAACTGTCTTGCTGATGATGCCCTGAGAGTGTACAATGGCTTTAAATTCGCCACTGATGAGACCACAAGGACCTTTAAAGAGATAATTGAGGCCTTTGAAAAATTCAGCGTTGGGGAAATAAATGAAACATACGAGAGATATGTCTTCAACAAAAGATGTCAAGCAGAAGGTGAGACTTTGGAGACATTCTATGCAGGACTACGATCATTAGTGAAAACCTGTAACTATTGTGAGTATTGCATTGACTCAATGCTCAGTGATAGAATAGTTCTGGGCATAAGAGACCCAAGAACCAGAATGGACCTCTTAAAGGAAAGGCAACTCTGCCTCACAAAATGTGTTGACATATGTAAAACTGCTGAAAGTGCAACTATGCAGACCAGGGCACTGCAAGATGAAACTGTGAATGTTGTCAGACCCAATCAAAAGTACAGACAGCGAAAAAAGTGGCCACAGGCAGAAGCAAAAGAGACCTATGATGACAAACCTAGGCAGGTGCATAAAGAATGCAAATTTTGCGGGTCAATTCACAGGATGAGGAAAGAAGCGTGCCCTGCATGGGGAAAAACATGCAATAAGTGCCAAAAGAAGAACCACTTTGCATCAAAATGTCGCTCAGAAAGACTTAAACAAATCTGTGAAAGAGAATATGTCAGTTCAGAAGAATCTTCAGATGATGAATGGTTAAATACACATCACACAAAAATCAGAAAGTTAGTGGGACAGAGTCTGAAGAAGAATGGCTCAAAACGCTAAAATCCAATGGAACTGAGAGATTAGAATGTGTTCTGATCGTAGAAGGGTCAGAAGTAGTATTTGAAATAGACACAGGAGCGTCCTGTAATACATTACCAAAGAAATATGCCAAATCAATTGAGCCAAAGAAAAAGAAACTTAATATGTGGAATGACAGCACATACACTTCAATTGGCACATGCAGATGCTCGGTACAGAATCCAAAGAACAAAAAGAAATACAGCTTACCCTTCACAGTGGTTGACGATAACATGGGTCTGACTCCTCTCATAGGCCTGAAGACTGCACTTGACATGAATTTAGTGAAAGTACTAGAAAGGAACATAGAGATCCTTTGTTAAAGAAAATGTGCAGCTTTACCAACCGATGCAGTCACCTGTTTTCGACGGGAAGTTGGGCAAATTGCCCGGAAAGATCAAGCTCAGGGTAAAAGACGACGCAGTGCCAGTGATAATGCCTTTGCGCCGAACTCCAGTAGCCATACGAGACAAATACAAAAAAGAGTTGGACAGACTTGAAAAGCTTGATGTCCTAGCTAAAGTGAAAGAACCAACTAAATGGCTTAGTCAACCGGTGTGGCAATACAAAAGAAATGGTGACTTAAGGGTGTGCCTAGATCCACCAGAGCTCAATAATGTCTTGATACGAGAGCACCAGACATTGCCAGTCCTTGAAGAGAAAATACATGAGCTAGGTCAAAGTCGTGTTTTCTCAAAAGCAGATCTATCGTCAGGATATTGGCATGTTGAACTTGAGGAAGAATCAAGCTTCCTGACCACATTTCAGACATGCCACGGTCGCTATAGATGGAAACGACTACCCTTTGGAATATCGGTTTCGGCAGAAATATTCCAGCGAAAACTCGCAGAAGCGCTTGAAGGGGTCCCAGGGATTTTATGCATTGCGGACGATGTCATCATACATGGTAAGGACATCGAACAACATGACAAACATTTGAGAGCCTTTCTCGAGCGATGCTCCCAGATGGGAATCAAACTGAACATAGATAAGTTCGAACTGCGAACAAAGAAAATAGCTTTCATGGGACATGTAGTGACCGAAAACGGGCTGCAATCAGACCCTGAAAAAGTTAAAGCTATCACTCAGATGAAGGAACTCCAAAATGTGAATGAACTCAGAAGATTTGTTGGTTGCGTGAACTATATGGCAAAATTCTTACCTAATCTCAGCCAGATCCTCAAGCCTCTCTTAGACCTCCTGAAAAAAGATGTTCCGTTCCAGTGGGCTAATTCACAACAAGAGACCTACGACAAGGTCAAGAAACTCATCACTGAGACACCAGTGCTAGCTTTCTACGATCCTACAAAGCCGCTAGTGATTGAAAATGACGCAAGTGAATACCGCCTTGGCTCAGCTATATTTCAAGAGGGGAGACCAATCGCGTTCGCCAGTAGGACACTTACCAAAACAGAGCGGCGATATGCCCAAATAGAAAAGGAAATGCTGGCGGTGACATATGGCCTCGCCAAGTTCCACCACTACACGTACGGGCGACATGTCACAGTCATTACGGATCACAAGCCCCTTGTGTCCATAAGGAAAAAGCCCCTCGCCAAGGCACCACGACGACTACAAAACCTTCTCTTGAAGTGTCAAGAATACAATTTTGAGCTAGAATACAAACAGGGGAAGGCCATCCCAGTGGCCGACACGCTTTCACGATCACCTGTGGACAAATCCAATGAAGAGTCCATTCGTCAAGTGTATTACACCCCACTCAACAGGAATCGCCGTCATGAGCTCAGAGTAGCAACAGCAGCTGACGATGATATGCAAGCATTGAAGGAAATCATAATGAAAGGGTGGCCTGACAACAAGACCGCCCTAAGCTCCACTGTCACGCCGTTCTTCGATTATCGAGATGAACTGACCGTACAAGATGGACTCATACTCAGAGGAGAGAGAGTTGTTATACCAGCTGGCATGAGAAGAGACATGAAAAAGAAAGTACATGCGGGACACCAAGGCATAAATTCATGCTTGCGCAGAGCCAGACAACTCATATTTTGGCCAGGTATGTCAGCTGACATAAGACAGTACGTAGAAGGGTGTAAAACATGTGCGCTGTACAAGGACCGACAACAGACAGAGCCGCTTATCATGAATGAGATACCCGAGTTACCCTTTAAACACATAGCCACAGACATTTTTACACTAGCTAACCAAGATTACTTGGTAACAGTAGACATTTACAGCACATTCATAGAGGTGGACCCTTTAGAACGATCCACCACTGAAGAAGTCATAACAAAACTGAAACCACACTTCGCAAGACATGGGGTACCCGTCAAAGTGATGAGCGACAATGGGCCCCAATTTTCGTCGCGAGAATTTGCAAAGTTCGCTGCAGAATGGGACTTCCTCCATGAAACATCCAGTCCAGGTCACAGCCAAGCCAATGGGGCAGCAGAGGCAGCCGTTAAAACAGTAAAAAGAATGTGGCGAAAATGTCTCAAAACGAGGATAGGATCCTTATATTGGTTTGCTTAACATACGGAATACCCCAACTGAGGGGACACAATCCAGCCCATCACAAAGACTTATGGGAAGAAGGACCCGAACATTAGTCCCAACAACAGATGACGCTTTGAAACCTCAACATCACTCAAATGAGAAACACATCCTGGAAGCTAAAAGGGCCAAAGCAGCAGACAGACACACACATAAACGCAATCTGAAATCACTATCACCTGGAGATGGTGTGATGATACAACCAGGACATGGTCAGATTGAATGGTCCCCAGGAAAGGTCAATCGACATCTGAAAGGCAAAAGCTATGAGATCACGCGAAACGATGGGAGAATATTAAGGAGAACAAGACAACATCTTAGAGCCATACCTGAACACGAGGCATACGATGATAATGGTGCACCAATAGACGCGGATGAAAATGGGGACACACAGACAAAATCCACTAACAAAAGAACAGAGGATATAGCCGACAACAAAGGTACGGAAAGTTGCTCTAACAAGCCTGAGGAGGAGATATCCCAGGCTAGCAGAGATGCCCAGGAAACAGAGATCGAGACAGTGACCAAGAAAACCTCCAGGGGGCAAACAATAAAACTGCCTGTTCGACTCCGTGTTGACCTTGGGGCAAAATGAAGATAAAGTGCTTACAAAGACTGTTTAATTCATAAGTAAATTTTCATCACAGAAAGACTTTGCATAGTAAGAACTCAAAATCCGTTATTAGTAATTAAAAATAATTCTTTCATGTACAACCCAAACTGTACATCATAAACATACTAATTGCTATTAACAGAACCTCGTACCAAGTCGTGCTATGAGAAGCATTACCAAAACACCAAGATCATATGTGGTCTTCATTCAGTTCAAATAACCCAAAGCTTTTATTTATTTTTTTTTTGTTCTTTTAGAAAGGGAGATGTTACGTATATTAAAATTAACATTAATAACACTTGGTTTTGTTTACATAAGCGAGCCTAGTAATTACCGTAAGCGACAGCATCACTCTCGCAAGCGGCCCCAGCCGCCCGCTTAGTTCTGGAATGTAATTTGATGAATACAGATGTTCGTGTCAACTGAATCTGAGTCTTATTGTTTGTGTGAAAGTATAAAACACGCAACAACCTAGGCTGTCCCAGAGAACCATTTCAAGAGTTAAGTAAGCTGTCCAAAGTTTTCTCATATCAGATGTAATACTTACCTGGGCTGTTCAGGAGAACCATGTCAAGAGTAAGGTAAGCTGTCCAAAGTTTTCTCATATCAGATTTAATTCTGACCTAGGCTGTCCCGGAGAACCATGTCAAGAGTTAGGTAAGCTGTCCAAAGTTTTCTCATGTCAGATGTAATACTGACCTAGGCTGATATGGAGAACCATGTCAAGAGTTAAGTAAGCTGCCCAAATTTTCTGATTTGAGATGTAATACTTACCTAGGCTGTTCAGGAGAACCATGTCAAGAGTAAGGTAAGCTGTCCAAAGTTTTCTCATATCAGATGTAATTCTGACCTAGGCTGTCCCGGAGAACCATGTCAAGAGTTAGGTAAGCTGTCCAAAGTTTTCTCATGTCAGATGTAATACTGACCTAGGCTGTTCAGGAGAACCATGTCAAGAGTAAGGTAAGCTGTCCAAAGTTTTCTAATATCAGATGTAAATCTGACCTAGGCTGTCCCGGAGAACCATGTCAAGAGTTAGGTAAGCTGTCCAAAGTTTTCTCATATCAGATGTAATACTGACCTAGGCTGTTCCAGAGAACCATGTAAAGAGTTAGGTAAGCTGTCTAAAGTTTTCTCATATAAGATATAATACTGACCTAGGCTGATATGGAGAACCATGTCAAGAGTTAAGTAAGCTGCCCAAATTTTCAGATTTGAGATGTAATACTGACCTAGGCTGTCCCAGAGAACCATGTCAAGAGTTAAGTAAGCTGCCAAAAGTTTTCTCATATCAGATCTAATACTCACCTAGGCTGTTATGGAGAACCATGTCAAGAGTAAAGTAAGCTGCCAAAAGTTTTCTCATATCAGATCTAATACTCACCTAGGCTGTTATGGAGAACCATGTCAAGAGTTAAGTAAGCTGCCCAAATTTTCAGATTTGAGATGTAATACTGACCTAGGCTGTCCCAGAGAACCATGTCAAGAGTTAAGTAAGCTGCCAAAAGTTTTCTCATATCAGATCTAATACTGACCTAGGCGGTTATGGAGAACCATGTCAAGAGTTAAGTAAGCTGCCAAAAGTATTCTCATATCAGATCTAATACTGACCTAGGCTGTTATGGAGAACCATGTCAAGAGTTAAGTAAGCTGCCAAAAGTTTTCTCATATCAGATCTAATACTGACCTAGGCTGTTATGGAGAACCATGTCAAGAGTTAAGTAAGCTGCCAAAACTTTTCTCATATCAGATCTTATACTGACCTAGGCTTTCCCAGAGAAACATGTCAAGAGTAAAGTAAGCTGCCAAAAGTTTTCTCATATCAGATCTAATACTGACATAGCCTTTCTCGGAAAAAAACATGTCAAAAATTAAGTTAGCTGCCAAAGTTTTCTCATATCAGATGTAATACTGACCTAGGCTTTCCCAGAGAAACATGTCAAGAGTAAAGTAAGCTGCCAAAAGTTTTCTCATATCAGATCTAATACTGACATAGCCTTTCTCGGAAAAAACATGTCAAAAGTTAAGTAAGCTGCCAAAGTTTTCTCATATCAGATCTAATACTGACCTAGGCTTTCCCAGAGAAACATGTCAAGAGTAAAGTAAGCTGCCAAAAGTTTTCTCATATCAGATCTAATACTGACATAGCCTTTCTCGGAAAAAACATGTCAAAAGTTAAGTAAGCTGCCAAAGTTTTCTCATATCAGATGTAATACTGACCTAGGCTTTCCCAGAGAAACATGTCAAGAGTAAAGTAAGCTGCCAAAAGTTTTCTCATATCTGATCTAATACTGACATAGCCTTTCTCGGAAAAAACATGTCAAAAGTTAAGTAAGCTGCCAAAGGTTTCTCATATCAGATCTAATACTGACCTAGGCTTTCCCAGAGAAACATGTCAAGAGTAAAGTAAGCTGCCAAAAGTTTTCTCATATCAGATCTAATACTGACATAGCCTTTCTCGGAAAAAACATGTCAAAAGAGTAAGCTGCCAAAGTTTTCTCATATCAGATGTAATACTGACCTAGGCTTTCCCAGAGAAACATGTCAAGAGTTAAGTAAGCTGCCAAAAGTTTTCTCATATCAGATCTAATACTCACCTAGGCTGTTATGGAGAACCATGTCAAGAGTTAAGTAAGCTGCCAAAAGTTTTCTCATATCAGATCTAATACTCACCTAGGCTGTTATGGAGAACCATGTCAAGAGTTAATATTAAGTAAGCTGCCAAAATTTTCAGATTTGAGATGTAATACTGACCTAGGCTGTCCCAGAGAACCATGTCAAGAGTTAAGTAAGCTGCCAAAAGTTTTCTCATATCATATCTAATACTGACCTACCGTAAAATCTCCACTTAAAACCGCGGTTTAATCAAGAAATTCAAAATCTTGAAATCAGGTTGATTTCCTGAAAGCACTGTGCGGTTTATACTAGAAGGGTTTCCTGAATATCTTCCTGACGGACATCGTTTTTGGGCCGGCGAGTGAGCGATAATATTGCAACTTTCGAAGGCCGTTCGTATCAGCAGTCTCGCATGCATGGGAGCCGTGTGTAAATTAATTATTTACGTTTATTTGTTATTTATAAATTAAATATTGCTGATTAGTTTTCGTGTGATATATAACTTGTTATAAAATCTTGGTAATTGTCACCAAATAATACGTTTACAACAACCCTGCTGTAACACACAGCGGCCCACTTCGTTGGGCATGGTCAAGCAAAATTGAAATAAAAGCCTACTTTAAACCCATTTGCGGCATTATTTAGCAATGATTATTTGTTTAAAACGTAAAGTGAATAAAAAGCTGACATCGTAAAGTGTCACACAATGGCAGACGATTGTTTTAAAATCAAGTTTGAGTGCCGCAATGTGCTGAAATGCCCCGGTATTCTGCTAAGAATATTTTGAACGGCTGTACGCGGTGGGTGGTAAACAGAACAGCCACCTATTTCGTCCTAGCATGCCTTGCGCGAACACTGCCTTGACATAATGGCTCCCCACACGGAAACTTTCTTCAGGAAAAAAACTTGCTTATCCCGACTGGCCACTTTAATTTTTACCTTTAAATCACACGTTTTCAAGCGTCATGTTTCCTATACGTGCGTATCTCGAAAAGGTAACTTCAGTTACTTTGATATTTAGTTAAGCTGACCAGCGATGTTTTCAATGCACCAGCAAATTGTGACATGGAGCGATGTCAACGTACGATGTGACGATGATAATACCAAAGTAACCGGTATGAAAATAATTTGAATCTTCCGAGTAATTCCAGAAAATGGAATTTTCATCAAAAATTAAGACTTCAAAATATTACTTTTTGAATTAAAATATACAGTGACTTGAAATGGATCAGTAGAATATTTTTTCCAAAATACAATGACAAATCAGTAGCAAACAAGAATACGGCACGGAATATAAAATCTGTATAAACAGGCAGAGGTTCACCGGCCCTTACGTCTTCCCAAACTTTATGCTTGAGTGACCCTGCAAAAAAGTGTTACGATGTGTTTAAATAAAATGCCCAAGGAATTTTAAAGTGGACATGCAGGAATGGGCGAGTCGCAACCTACGCGGTTCATTTCTAGATGATAGCTTGATTGTGTCTTTTGTCAAATCATTCCGTAGCAAAAGTTGGTGCGGTTTTAAAGGGGGGTTCTTAGTATTTGAGCCTCTCGCGGTGTCTCACCTGGAATATCGGCGAAGTCTGGGTGCGGTTTTAATCGGAAGTGCGGTTTTAAGTGGAGATTTTACGGTAGGCTGTTATGGAGAACCATGTCAAGAGTTAAGTAAGCTGCCAAAAGTATTCTCATATCAGATCTAATACTCACCTAGGCTGTTATGGAGAACCATGTCAAGAGTTAAGTAAACTGCCAAAAGTTTTCTCATATCAGATCTAATACTGACCTAGGCTGTTATGGAGAACCATGTCAAGAGTTAAGTAAGCTGCCAAAACTTTTCTCATATCAGATCTAATACTGACCTAGGCTTTCCCAGAGAAACATGTCAAGAGTAAAGTAAGCTGCCAAAAGTTTTCTCATATCAGATCTAATACTGACATAGCCTTTCTCGGAAAAAACATGTCAAAAGTTAAGTAAGCTGCCAAAGTTTTCTCATATCAGATCTAATACTGACCTAGGCTTTCCCAGAGAAACATGTCAAGAGTAAAGTAAGCTGCCAAAAGTTTTTTCATATCAGATCTAATACTGACATAGCCTTTCTCGGAAAAAACATGTCAAAAGTTAAGTAAGCTGCCAAAGTTTTCTCATATCAGATGTAATACTGACCTAGGCTTTCCCAGAGAAACATGTCAAGAGTTAAGTAAGCTGCCAAAAGTATTCTCATATCAGATCTAATACTGACCTAGGCTGTTATGGAGAACCATGTCAAGAGTTAAGTAAGCTGCCAAAAGTTTTCTCATATCAGATCTAATACTGACCTAGGCTGTTATGGAGAACCATGTCAAGAGTTAAGTAAGCTGCCAAAACTTTTCTCATATCAGATGTAATACTGACCTAGGCTTTCCCAGAGAAACATGTCAAGAGTAAAGTAAGCTGCCAAAAGTTTTCTCATATCAGATCTAATACTGACATAGCCTTTCTCTGAAAAAACATGTCAAAAATTAAGTAAGCTGCCAAAGTTTTCTCATATCAGATGTAATACTGACCTAGGCTTTCCCAGAGAAACATGTCAAGAGTAAAGTAAGCTGCCAAAAGTTTACTCATATCAGATCTAATACTGACATAGCCTTTCTCGGAAAAAACATGTCAAAAGTTAAGTAAGCTGCCAAAGTTTTCTCATATCAGATCTAATACTGACCTAGGCTTTCCCAGAGAAACATGTCAAGAGTAAAGTAAGCTGCCAAAAGTTTTCTCATATCAGATCTAATACTGACATAGCCTTTCTCGGAAAAAACATGTCAAAAGTTAAGTAAGCTGCCAAAGTTTTCTCATATCAGATCTAATACTGACCTAGGCTTTCCCAGAGAAACATGTCAAGAGTAAAGTAAGCTGCCAAAAGTTTTCTCATATCAGATCTAATACTGACATAGCCTTTCTCGGAAAAAACATGTCAAAAGTTAAGTAAGCTGCCAAAGGTTTCTCATATCAGATCTAATACTGACCTAGGCTTTCCCAGAGAAACATGTCAAGAGTAAAGTAAGCTGCCAAAAGTTTTCTCATATCAGATCTAATACTGACATAGCCTTTCTCGGAAAAAAACATGTCAAAAGTTAAGTAAGCTGCCAAAGTTTTCTAATATCAGATGTAATACTGACCTAGGCTTTCCCAGAGAAACATGTCAAGAGTAAATTAAGCTGCCAAAAGTTTTCTCATATCAGATCTAATACTGACATAGCCTTTTTCGGAAAAAACATGTCAAAAGTTAAGTTAGCTGCCAAAGTTTTCTCATATCAGATGTAATACTGACCTAGGCTTTCCCAGAGAAACATGTCAAGAGTAAAGTAAGCTGCCAAAAGTTTTCTCATATCAGATCTAATACTGACATAGCCTTTCTCGGAAAAAACATGTCAAAAGTTAAGTAAGCTGCCAAAAGTTTTCTCATATCAGATCTAATACTGACCTAGGCTTTCCCAGAGAAACATGTCAAGAGTTAAGTAAGCTGCCATAAGTTTTCTCATATCAGATCTAATACTGACCTAGGCTTTCCCAGAGAAACATGTCAAGAGTAAAGTAAGCTGCCAAAAGTTTTCTCATATCAGATCTAATACTGACCTAGGCTTTCCCAGAAAAACATGTCAAGAGTAAAGTAAGCTGCCAAAAGTTTTCTCATATCAGATCTAATACTGACATAGCCTTTCTTGGAAAAAAACATGTCAAAAGTTAAGTAAGCTGCCAAAGTTTTCTCATATCAGATGTAATACTGACCTAGGCTGTCCCAGAGAACCATGTCAAGAGTTAGGTAAGCTCTCCAAAGTTTTCTCATATCTGATGTAATTTACTGACCTAGGCTGTCCCGGAGAACCATGGTGAGGAGGGAGTTCCGGTAGGGGATGTATTTGCCAGCGGCTGACCGACGTACGCCATCAGCACTCAAGGGCCGTAACCTGCTGGCCCAGCTGTTAAAAAAATACAGTGAATGTACCAACTTAAAAATCTTGGTTGTGTACCTAAATTGTAATTACTTCTTATGACTCCACTTTATAATATGCTTCATCCTGTCACCTACAGCAATGCACATATAATGACTGAAAGTGATCAGTCAAATATTTTTTCAGCAAACACTATCTGTCCATGGCAGCTGCATGGTGGAGGTGTGACCATATTGAAAGTATTACCCTGACTTTCCGATTTAGGAGTACAGTAATAAGAGTATACTGTGTAGCAGTGGTTAAACAACACAAAACATGAGACATCTGTAGGTCAGAAGTAAACTAAACAACATTAAAGGCACAAAACATATGAAGTACAGCGCATTTAACCAAATCCCCCTTAAACCTAATTATCCTTATAATATCTGTAAAACTAAGTACTAATCAGTGACTGCTAGAAAAAAAATGCATTTTAGTTCTTGCAGCTCTTACTATTATTGTATCTTTTGATGACAACAGTTATAGAGACAATATAAATAATTTCTTTTATGACTGCAATATATGTAAACTACTGATCTTTTAGTTTCTGTTCAAGTGTCAGATTTAATCTCTCAGAGGTCCTTTCTCACTGCGAGTCACTCTGTAACAATACCTTTTAGCATAGGGGCTTGCATACCGGGTGTGGCTCTTGTGTATCTTTGGCCGCTGTTTTCCTATGCTATATACAGCAGAGACAGAGACAGACATTAAGCAAAGAAGGTGAACATCATGAGCACAGCTAATACAATGTATGAGGAACCCTGCACAGATCTTACACAGACAAGGTGATACAGCCATCAGTCAGTCCTAGCTACCCAGATGCAGAACTTTTTTTTATGTATTTTGTCAAAATTGTTAAAAAACAGTTGTTACCATCATATTGTGGATTTAAAATTGTTTTCCACCTGTTTTTTGCATGCATGGTAGTGGATCGGTATATATTCCCAAAATCTGACATTGCTCATCTTGTAATCACTCATCTCAATTAACATTCCAAAGTCCCCTTATTTGGTCCTTTCTCCTTTTACAGAATATACTCAGATCTCTTTTGTTCATTCTCTCTATTACACTTGACAAATTCTATTTAATATACAAACACACATTTATCTGGCATAGCAAAGTTCATCAAAATGAGGCGGCGATGGGAGGACTGATTGTGATGCCACCTAGTGTGTATATCTGTAACTGTTCCTCATGTCTGACAGCATGTCTTGATAACAAACACCTGCTACATATAACAGTTAATATATCTTGTTGGTCAATCATTATCTCCATCTTAACTGAATGTATTTACCTGGGTTTGTTTTAATAGTTAACTGGCTATTTTAACCTATGATATGGGCAAATTTTTTAAAGTCTTTTTCATGATTAAGGTTATCTTTTCATTTACAGTTTAATAATTTCTTGTTTGTCTTACTCAATAATTTTCATGAATCTTTGTGGGGTAATCATCACACAATAATGAGTAACCAGTGGATCTAGGATCATTCTTTCCTGCAGAGTCACCTTTCTTGAGGAACTTATTATGGATTAAAGTCAGGATACAGACATGGACTCATAATCCTTCTGTTTCATGGATATAGCTTCATACTACCAAAAAAGACTGGAAACTTTATCACTGAGTGGAAGGTAAGGTGTAATCAGATTACAGTAACAATAATCGTAAGCAGAATCAGAATACAGCATAAAAGACCAATCAAAGCAATTCATCAATTCTTATAGTTACTTTTCGGTACTTTTCAATAAAACCAATTCTTAGTGATTCCGAAATTCATACTGGGGACATTGTACTCTAAAGTTCCTGAGTGACAATATGAAGAATTTGGGAAAATATTAGGTTAGCATAAAACAGGCCACATTAGTATGACCCAGGTATCTCTAATTTACCATTTTTAGTATGTATTACATTAATAATTACATAAGAAAGAAGTAAAACTTAACTGAAAAGCAAGTTGAGGCATTTTTCAAAGACTGGTGTTGGTGTAAGTTACATGCTGTCACACAGAGAGATCACATACACAAAACAGGCAATAATCATTTCCTTAATGATCAAAAAGCAGGCATAACCTGAGAATTAAACAATAGATCAGTTACAATCACAATGTTTTCATCAGCATGGTTCGTTCAATACACATACGAATATAACCACTAAAACCATAAAATAATATTAAAACATTTCTGCAGACATACTTAAAGAGTTATAAGAGACATGCTTCATCACAATTTTAAACAAGTTACTATACACCAGAGGAGAATTTAAGAAAAGACACACCATTTCTACCCTTTGTTTTTAGGGAAAAATTGACCAACACTGCCACAATATATAAAAAGGTTTACTACAAAACATTCATAGTAAGTCCTTTCTTAAGTTATCATGATATATTATTGAATTATAATTTAGATATAAAAAATGTATTGTGATAGATAGATGTGAGGAGCTCTATAATTAATATATAGATAAATTGAGTACAGAGACATATAAAGTAACTCACTGCAACCAATATAAGACCAATATATAGCGGCCTGCTGTCAATCAAGTCTACAGCAAGTCATGCTAGAAGAATACACCATCACACAGGTGATTCAACAAACACTCAAAGGAGGAGATTGTTTCAATCCCAAATTAATCATATAATCCATCCTAAAGCAAATTTGTAACAAAATGAAACAAGGGACCTGTGGCTTACTGTGCTCAGCTGAAGTTGACCTTGAAGATAAAAATCTAAAATAATATCAAATGGAGATAAAGTCTAAGAGGAAAAGGTAATATAGGCCATGGATGGTTGACATGATTGGTTTGTATTGATGAGTATAAGAAATTGTTGCAAATAATATTTTATGACCAAACCATGCATTTCCTAATGTTAAAATTGAAGCAAAGTAAATTTTTGACAGTTCAGTAGTTTACACATTTGTTCAATTGGATCTATTTTTTATAATTTATATATTAATAAATATATGTATTTTTATTTTATAAAATGTGTACAGTTGAAATATAACTAATGTCCCCAGTCCACAGCTGCAAGGACTTGGTGGTGGTGGTAGGGGGCATGGAATAATGGGAGTTATAACATATCTGTATTATTATAGTGTATACATAGGATTTTCACTTAATTAATTAATTCAACAAGGCTTACAGGATAAAATAGGTCATTCACAGTTACTTAATATTTAAAAAAGGATAGACTGACATGTAGGCAAACAAAGCTTCAAAAATTTTTATGTTAAATGAGTAAATATTTTTTTCTGATTTTTACAAAGTTCAATATGTTTGGGCCCATAACTTAGTGAAATTTCACTTAACTGACTTAATTTCTGGCATGTATATAGGAAATATATTAGGAAAATGCTTCTGGTAAACATCAAGAAAAACAGATAAGTGGTTTTGATTTTAGGCAGTCCTGAAGTGTGATAATAGGTTTTTCATGGATATTTGAGGTTTTCCCTTAATTTCTCGAAGGAACAAAGTCACAGTGACCCAATTTTCAGTATGGTAGGAGATTATTGGGACATCTAATTTTGGGTTTGTAGGTCTAACAGTTTCAGAATGTGCCAGTCTAACAGACGGACAGACAGACAGCTAAACAGACGGACGGACAACGGACAAGGACAGGCACGACTATAGCTCAGATGACTTTTAGTCAGCTGAGCTAAAAAGTATAGTGTTTTTGGTGCCACACTTACTGATCATCATTCATTGCCACTGTAGCCTTGATTTTACCAAATTTATACCTAGCTTTAATTATTGTATTTGGTTACTGACCAACTACCTGAGATACTTCAGTGATTCTGACACCTTCCAAGTAAGCTTTCATATACTGATACTTTTTAATGACTTACCGATCTACCCATAATGCTGCACTCTGGTATCGACCGCTCCTCTGCTGCAATCCTGTGGCTTCTTCCTGCAGAGCGATGATGACACCCTCGAGGTAGTGCAGGGACAGGTTGATGTATTTAGCCTCTGCTAACTGGAGACCAGCTATTCCAGTCTTAGACACGCGTTCTGAACCAGCAAGGTCAACCAAGTGCAGTTTAGACCTGAAATAATTATTTAAAATATTAAAGGTACTTGTCTCAAACAGCCTGGCAAAACTGAAAAGGCAACTGAATCCAAATATACTGAATATGATATTAAAATATATAAAATATTTTTAAAACAAGTGACCCATGGGTCATGATGCCTAGCTGACATTTACTTACATGTGATGCATGTATTATTGTTGATGTGATGATTTGGGGAAAAATATTTGGAACCTCTTTAGATGTTGTGTCAAAGATTCTAGGCAGAACAGTTATAATTGTGCTGTGTCTTCTTGGTGCTTAAAATTTTAATTATTGTGGGAGGTACTTTCAAGCCCCATAGCTCAAAGGATAAAGGTCACAGTGACCTAATTTCAGGCTTCCAAGGAGATTCATTTTGGACCTCCATGGGTGTAACGTAAGAAGATTCTAGGCCTAGAGGATACAATTTGTTCCCCATTGGACTGACTGGATGCTCAAAATCATGTTTTTAGCCTGTAGTTTTCAAAATTTTGGTCACCATGACTTAATTTAGGGTTTCCAAGGAGATTTTTTTATGACCTTCCTGGATGTACAGTTAGAAGTTTTTAGGTCCAGCGGTTATGATTTGTGCCTGGTTAACGGAGAGAAAGACGACAGACACAGACAGTGATCAGTGACAGGGATATATATGGATGATGCAACTTTTTGTATTTATAGATATGAACTCTTTTACAGCTGGGCTCATTTACATGAATGTTTCAATTTTCAAGACTATTAAATACAAATTATATAATCGACAAAACGTATATAAGATACATGACATCGAATTATGTGTGCATGCAAGGTCAGGTACAACTGGTGTTGTGTTGTGATGGCATATAGCCATGTATGCCGGATATCCCATGGAACTTTTTCAGCAATCATATAATACATGACACCGGATGGGGGCCACTTAAATCAGTTCATATCATGTTGCAATGTAGTTAAGTGCTGTGAATAAAAGTTGTTATTCGCTAAATGCGTTGTTCCTCAAGTGATTAACAACAGAACATGGCACAGTCGATCGGGCAAGGACTCTTAAGCTCAGTGAATGGCGTTGTTTTAGCAGTGATCACCTAGGTACCAGCTGAGACAGTACACATGCCGGAGTGAGCGATTTTTGGGAACAACCGCAGCTCGCAAACAGCTCTGTGAGTAAATTGTGCAGTATACGGGGAAGACACACATTGTGAGTACAGTTCAATAACTGTAATATGGCCGCAGAACTTAAATTATCCTTGTCCACTGTAATGCCTGGCAAGCTAGATCTGTCAGTAGACAGAGGTAAAACGTTCACGCTATGGGAGTATAGATGGGACAATTTTGTCAAACTTACTGCTCTCCATGATAAAGACCCGGAGTTTCAGATGGCGGTTCTCAGGTCGATCTTGTTTGAGTTATGATACACTTAAAGTGGTAATGTACTTTAACCTCCCAGAGGCCAATTGCAACAAGCCAAAAGAGGTTATAAAGGCACTCAAAATCCACGCACATGGACAGATTAAAATTGTATCTCAGAAATCAGCAACAAAGTGAACTTTTTGACAAGTTTCTCACATATCTTAGGGAATTAGCGAAGACCTGTGATTTTTGCGAACAATGTCAAGAGACATAAATTTGTGACCGCATTGTTGTTGGCCTTATTGATGGGATACTGTCAAATGTTAGTGAAAATGGATCTCACCTTGTCTAAAGCAATAGACATTTGTCGTGCCGAAATAGCAGCAAAACGGTATAGGGATGAGATTAAGGGTGATGTGCCACTGGGCGCTCAAGCTATATCTAAATATAGGAAAGGTCAGAAGGATTCTTATAGACCCAAAACTGAGAAACAGAAACCTGACAATGACAAACCTAAACGATTCACTTGTTCCAAATGCACAAAAAACCATGGTGAACATGAAACATGCCCAGCTCGAGGATCCACATGTGCCGCATGTGAAAATAAGGGCCACTGGGCCAAGTTCAGACACTGTCCGGCCAAAAGTGACAGAAGGTGGAAAGCTAACAAAAAGCAAGCAAAAAATTCATCTCTTTGATGTATTATCACTCGCATAGGGGATAAACCGGCACCAACAGTCGAGGTAAGTATAGGTGGTGACATTGCTAATGGAGCAAAGCTTTATGCTACACCTGACAGTGGTGCAGAGGGAACTGTTTGTGGCCGTCAGGACCTTGTAGCAATGGGGATTGACCTGATAATCTTCGTGCCCCCTCTTCAAGCTTTAAAGGAGCAGATAATCATAACATCAAGTCTTTAGGTGAGTCTGATGCAGAGATTACTTGCGGTTATCTTACAGTCTTGGACACAGTCCATGTGATTAAAGGTGCTCAAGGGGTCCTCTTATCATGGTATACAGCCCAGAAATTAGGTTTTCTGCCATCAGATTATCCTACTCAGCACATTAACTCCAATACCACCAAAACTAAAGTGTGTAAAGACTACACAAAGTAGTGATGACCTCGCAGCTGAGGACCTTATACATGAATTTCCGGAAGTGTTTGATGGAAATCTCTGAGCCATGCCAGGTGAGGAATTTTAAATAGAGCTAGTGGATGATGCTGTTCCATTCTGCGTGAAGGCCCCACGTGTTATTGCCTACCCATACCATGATAAATTGAAATCAGAGCTTGACAGAATGGTGGAACAAGGCATCATTGCACCTGTGACATACCTTACCCCATAGTGTGTGCCGATTGTTATTGCCCCGAAAAAGGATTATGAGGACATACGTCTTTGTGTTGACTTGTCAAAACTGAATAAGTATATTAAACATGAACGCTACCAGTCACCTACTCCTCAAGAAGCTGTAGCCGATATAGCATCCTCTCGAGCTATGGTATTTCACTACTTGTGACACTTTGAGTGGTTACCAACAAGGTCCACTTGCTGAGGACAGCCAGGATCTTACCACGTTTATGACACCGTTTGGTCAGTTCAGATTTCTGAGAGCGCCATTTGGAATCTGATCGATATTGGAACACTACAACAGACGCATGGATGAAGCTCTAGCAGATATCCCTCGTGTATGGAAAATTGTGGACGATTGCTTGATCTATGATAGTGATCAAGATGAACATATTGAACATGTGTGACAAATTCTGAAACTTTGTATTGAGAAAGGTATCTCGTTGAATACCGAGAAATTTGTCTTTGCTCAGAAAGAAGTACTGTTTTGTGGATTTATCGTATCAGAAGATGGCTATTGCATTGATCCTGGTATCACAAAAGCCATCTGTGACTTTCCTAAACCTACAAATGTTACTGATCTGCGCTCATTTTTTGGTTTAGCCAATCAGCTCGCTGAGTTCACAGATGTAATTGCATCTGCAATGGAACCTCTAAGACCACTTCTCAAAACAAAAATCAAGTTTCAGTGGGATGATCTACATAATCAAGCGTTTGATGATGTAAAAACTGCTCCGACAGATACACCTGTATGCGCATATTATGATCCATCAAAGCTGACATCACTCCACACAGATGCTAGGTTTAGGCTTTGTACTCAAGCAACAGCAAGATGATGGCTCTTGGCACATGATTCAAGCAGGTTCACAATTCCTGACTGAGACAGAGCTGCGTTATGCTATGATAGAGATTAAACTGTTAGGCATTGTGTGGGCTGTGAAGAAATGTCACATCTTTCTGGATGGGCTATCCAATTTCGAACTTGTGACAGACCATGGCCCGCTATTAACCATATTAAACTGCAAATATCAGTTGGATGAAATTGAGTATCCTCGTCTTCAAAGACTACGTATGTACTTGCTAAACTACAAGTTTACAGCTTCATTGCAGGGTGGCAAGGACCACATTGTCCCTGATGCATTATCAAGGTCACGAGTGTCTAATCCCAGCCCTGATGATGAAGTTGCTGAGCAAGAACGGGAAATCCATCTCCAGGCACTCAAATCTGCTTGCCAGTCTGATGATGATGACCTTCGGTTGGAAGAGATAAAACAGGCAGCAGAAAGCAATGATGAGTATCCTGATTTAACAAAAGTAATAGAGACTGGATTTCCTGAGCACAAAAACGCACTACCTCTACATCTGAGACCATACTGGCAAATCCGTGACCGTCTTACTGTAGATGACCGTTATGTTCTATTAGGCTGTTGTCTCCTGATACCAACTTCTATGCATAAGACAGTGCTGAATCAGCTACATGATAGTCATCAAGGCATAGAATGCACGAAAAGATGAGCACGTCTCATTTTATACTGGCCAGGATTAGATGCTGATATTGAGCGTACAGTACGCGGATGCAGAGAATGTAACAAAGACTTACCATCACAACCAAAGGAACCTTTTAAAGAACACCAGGAACCATCCAGAGTATTTGAACACTTGTGTACAGACTTATTCACTTATGGAGGACGTCACTTCCTTGTTGTTACTGATGTAAAATCGGGCTGGTCCACAACTTATAATTTAGGTAAGAGTATTAGTTCTCGTAACATCATTCAGTCATTGCAAGTAACCTTCCGTGATACAGCTGTCCCGACTATCACGTACTCTGATGGCGGACCTCAGTTCACGGCCCGTGTGTTTCGTAAGTTCTTACTAAAATGGGGTGTGCGCCACATCGTTTCCTCGCCACACTATCCTCAATCACACGGTGTGCAGAGGCAAGTGTCAA
This sequence comes from Sipunculus nudus, assembly GCA_026874595.1. NCBI lineage: Eukaryota > Metazoa > Annelida > Sipuncula > Golfingiida > Sipunculidae > Sipunculus > Sipunculus nudus. The sequence continues at coordinate 432,272 of CM049319.1, forward strand.
GGCAATGAAAAGCCTAGTGAAGCGTTGCTGGAATAGTCGCATTCACAACATGGACAAAGAGCAATGGGCCAAAGGTTTGCTACAGTGGAGAAATACACCTAGGGAAACAGGCCCATCACCTGCACAAATACTCTATGGACACCCTATCAGGGACACTCTACCTGTCCATAAACGCGCATTTGCCCCAGAGTGGCAAAAAGCTACCAAGGTCGTTGACAAAAAAACAGTTACCGGTAATCTTAAGACCAAGATAGCAGAACACTGTAAAGCTTCAGCGAAACCTCTGAGTCCACTGCATAAAGGTACCAAAGTCTTACCAAAGTCTTAATCTAAAGTCATGTTACTCAACAATGGGACCGACAAGGCATAATAGTGTAGGTAGGGAAAAACGGAGATTATTTTGTAAAGCTTTCCAGTGGTTGTGTGTGGCGCCGCAATTGCCACTTCCTATGAAAGTGTTATCCAGTAACAATGCCGCAGCAAGATGCAAACACTAACCAACCTGAGCTAGAATAGGAACAACCCCGAGAGGGCAATTCAGAGGCCCCACTGCAGACCCCTTTGGGTTGGAGAAGTTTAAGGGACAAAAATCCGCCTAGGAGACTTATTGAAGAGCTTTATTTAATTTGTGTTTGTGTGTTACATTTTGCTGTAAAAGAATTGCAAAATGTAATGGCATATAGCATATAGCCGTGTATGCCGGATATCCCGGGGAACTTTTTAAGTAATCATATAATACGTGACACCCGATGGGGGCCACCTAAGTCAGTCCATATCATGTTGCAATGTAGTTAAGTGCTGCGAATAAAAGTTGTTATTCACTAAATGTGTTGTTCCTCAAGTGATTAACAATAAAACAACTGGTAGACATACAAAGGACCACCAGCCATAACATATACTAGGACAATGTTAATTGCACAGTAGAACAAGAGAAATAACAATCTTAAAAATTTTGTTGTAGTTATGTCCATGGAAATAATGAATGATATGCTGATTTATTTAAAACTCTACAATGTGAAAGAATAAAAGAATATGAATGACATGCACATTAACATTTAATCAATAAAACATTCTTACTCAAAAGCCTTTACAGATATACAAATCTTATGTTTAAAGTGATAAAATAAATGCTCGCAAAAATTAGGTGATTGGCTTTCAGGCTTCCAAAGAGAATTTACTTAGTCTTTTCTTAATACCATATTAGAAGTTTCTATATTTTACAATGACCAGCTGGCCTTGGTAATGGCATTGGAAAGATAATGAAATAAGAATGTATACCAAAACTCAATGAATCTAACCAAGGAGTTTATAGAGGAGATCCAACTCCATAAATTGCTGTGTCAAATGTTGCTGACGGGGTCATAAACCTTGGTGTTCAATGGCACAGAGAGATGACTTTACTAAGCCTGATGCTAACTGATATAGTGTGAGAATCCTCCCTTGGGCATCACTTCTTTGGAAGTTCGGATTAGCGACTTGTTCGCTTTAGGAGACGCAACTGTTTTTGTCAGTCATCTCTTTAAATTAGTCTTGAGAATTCAAGATAATTATGTGAATAATCTTAAGCTGCCACTTGGAACAAAACAGTTTAATAAAATATCAAGCAGTGTGCCTGCACATGTTAAACCTTCGTTGCTCAAGATGCTCAAGCCATTGCTGGGTATTGGTAGACGTAGGCAATTTAAATACAAGAATAACATCAAATGACACAGCAGTTTAGGGTTTTCTTTACAAATTACAGTCATCTGAACATGGGCCACATATTATTTTGGTATTCATGGAATATTACCAGTGTAGACAGATGTATACTTGCAGAAATCTGACATTTATTCAAGGAAGAACTGTTCATTCTAACTAGAGGTCTGTCATTTATCACAGTAAATATTGATGACAAGTGACCACGTGTCACAAAATCCCACCATAACTTGAGACCTCTCTATAAATATACCTGTTGCTCATAATTCCTAACCAAACAGTCTGAACATTCATAACTGTAGTCAATATCATTCCTGTTATTTATCACTCAGCTGCTGGTGTAATTGCTCTAAATCTGACAAGCACCAGGGGAGTGTGTCAGGTAGTCTGACAGCCACACTGTATCCAAGGCTGTGCCAGATCAGCACAATCAACCCATATGCATTGAATTGGCTTATTGAGTCTTAATTCACCCTTGGCTGACACATGAGTGCTGGTATGGCTTCCTGGAGCTGGATCTCCAGTTGATGTAAGCTCCTTGTTGCAATAGAGAGTCAGTTGACTCAAACACTGTCAATCTAACTGAAAGTAAGCTAAGTCAAAAACAGTCAACTTAGCTGAAAGTCAGATAATTTAAACACTTTCAAAATCATAAATATAAGGATAGATGGGCTGAATGGTTACTTGTTGCCCTCATACTGTGTGTATCCACACTAACGGACTGTCCCCTGGGTAAAATAATAACATTCAACAATCATCCAGGACACACAATTTGGTAACAGAAATGGCCACCAGATGTCGCCACTTAGAGGCAAACTATTCAAACCAACCACAGCTCCCTGATCCTGGCTACTAGGTCAACTCACACTGTCTGATTTACATATAATCAATCTCCAATTGGCCAACAATTGTGTTTTGCCCACTGGGACTTTGTACCTGATATTATATTAACAGTACAATTTATGGCTGTGTTGCAGCCCTGGATCATTTCAGTTTTCACCTGTCTGTATATGGGCACAGTCAACACTGTCAGGGAGAGTGTCCTCTGAAATCTGGTGATAAGTCTGCTGAAGTTACATACAGTTCAGTTTTATAGAAAACTAAAACAAAGGCTTGATATGAGATGAAACACTGCATGACAAAGATCACCATTCTTATTTCATCTGGGCATTGTAGTAGGTTGTCATGATATCACACATGCATTGCTAACGCTACCTATGCCAAATACATTATAATATTTCTGACATAAACAACCAATAATCATGCAGTTAACAAGTGTAACTGGTTTTGTATATGTTAATGTGACAGATGCCAGTCTCTCATCAGTTGGAATTTAATGATGTTGTGTAAACTTAGACTGTTTTCCTGATGAATTCACAAAATTGGAATTTGCATGGTGCTTAATTTGTTCCTATTTTCTGTAAATTCAAGTTTTCTTTTTTTACTGATATTTCTAATAGCAATGTATAACTGTACAATTCTTGAATGATCAGTATATTAATGTACATTAAAATCAAGCCAGACCAACCATGGATGACCTACTTAGTTATGACCTCTGACCCAAGCTTCTTCCATGTCAGCTGTATGGTCAGCACTGCATGTGACCTTGATGACCTTTGGTTCATGGGAGTTTCTGCAACCTTCCTGTTGGCCTGACCTTGTAGCAGTAAATGCTGGGCTACCTCCTCATTGGCTGCCAGGTGTGAGCTCAGGTTACGAATGACTGGGGCCCCTTTTGGTCCTTCTACCACAGCTACCTGCATAACATATTGAAAGCCTTCACAAACAAGGGACATTGGGGTCATGCTGCTCAGCTGAATTTTTGAAAATTTTAGCAAATGCAAAATATACTTATTTCTTTTGGTTTTTCATATTATTAGCATTTGAAAAGCTAAGGGGAAATGGCCCTGCTGTAATGAAACCCTGTAAATTATAGAATAACTGACATAAGCCAAGGATAATAAAAAACATTAATTTATTAACTGAGATAAAATGCTGTAAAAAAACTGTTATATGCATGTAAAGTATTAAAAAGGAAGAAAGTCGAGAAGAGTTGATAAAATTAAAATAATACACACTGAATTTATTAACTGAAATAAAAGGGCATTAAAAAATAATCAAAATTTTCAATTTTATAAATCAGAACAAGTATGATATCCATTTGTCATTCCAAACTGGAGCTATCATTTGGAAACAAAATGTGGAAAGACGGCCTCTTTGACCTTGACCTTTAACCTTGTGACCCCAAAATTCATAATTTTCTTCCGCTATTGGCAGGTGAGAAAAATTGTAGAAGATGGAATGAAGATGGGATGAAGAGTTTTGCCTTAAAATGGATCCAATCTTTTTTAAAGAGGTGGATCCTGTGACATTGACCTTTGAACTCAAAATCAATCGGGTTGATCTTTTATTTTCTAGATTGAAGGTTTGGGATGAGAAGTTTGGCTTAAAATGCTTCCACAATCTTTCTAAATAAGTGGTCCTATGACTTGACCTTTGACCTCACTACCCAAAAATCAATAGAGTTCTTCCTTTAGAGGTGGGCCAGATAAAATTAAAGTTTGAAATTGAAATGTCATTGCAAACTGGAGTTATCATCAGGAAACAAATTTGACGGACATACAGAAAGACGAACAGATGGACAGACCGACAGATGGATAAGGTGATAATTTTTACAGGGCATCCACTAATTCAAGTGGGGACAGTGGTGTAATGGTTGAGGTGCCGGGCTTATGATCAAGAGGTCGTGAGTTCGAATCCCGGTCAGACCCCCACCGTGCCAAGACCCTCAGGCAAGGTCCCAACCGCAAGTGTGCCTCTGTCCACCCAGCAGTAGAAATGGGTACCAGTAAATACTGGAAAGGTAACCTGCAATGGACTAGCATCCCATCCAGGAGGAGTCTAACTCCTAAGTCGCTTCACGCTACAGAAACCGGGATAAGCTCCGGCCTGATGAGCCATTAGGCTCAGGTGTAAAAGCCCAGCAGACTTTATCCACTTATTCAAGTGGGGCCCTAATACCACACAAGGTTTAAGGATACTAGATGAAACCATAGTTGCAAATCTGATAGTATCAATATAATTTGGCAGTCTCAAAATAAAGGAAAAAAAATCATAAAAAAATTTAAAAAATACACCAGTCTCCAGGAACTGCAGAAACCAGTGATAACTAGAATATGGGTAGTCAACAAGGGACTATGTGTATCCACCAAAATCAGAGTAGGACGGGTGAAGTGAGGCATGGATTGAGTGGCAAGGGGAAATAGAGTTACATGTGGTACATATTAGAATGGATCTCTGCCACGTAAACATGATTGTAGGTGGCGCCCACTGTTATTGTAACAAGAAACTATCCAAGATGTATACACATGCAAAATTTCAGGTGGAAAAGTCAAACCAATGCAGAGATATGAGTGATTTTATCCCACAGCAGACAAACAGATGGACGCTGTGCAAACATTGCTACAGGTGGCGCCACCATTTTTGTGTATGTTATAAAGCTATCCAAGGGCTACATTTGTGTAAAAAATTTTTCCTGATCGGTCATACGGTTCCTGAGATATGAGCTTGGATGTCTGCAGCGTTAACGTGAATGTAGGTGGTGCCACCTGTCATAAAATAGAGAAAGCTATCTAGGATGTATACACATGCCAAATTTTAGGTGAATTAGTCAAACCACTGCAGAGATATGAGTGATTTTAACCCAAGGCAGATGAACAGATGGACACTGTGCAAACATGGTTGCAGGTGGCACCACCTTTTTTGTGTATGTTATAAAGTTATCCAAGGGCTACATTTGTTTAAATTTTTTTCCTGATCAGTCAAATGGTTCCCGAGATATGTGGGTTTATGTGTGGAAACAGACCCACAAACAGACGCTGGGCAGAGAGGAAAGGTCAGAGGTCAAGGCCACTTGGTTAGGCACCAGTTGACATGTGGCCCGATAATTTGTATTAGTTTCGGAAAAATCCATCCAAAAGTCTCAGAGGAGTTCTCCGGAAACGAATGCGGCGGCAGCGGCTGAACCCGGTCAAAAACATCATTTTGGCAGATACAATTTATCAATAAACACACCTGGTTTTGAGACACTAGATAAAACCACAGTCGAGAAACTGACATAATTGCTGTCATTTAACGGTCTCAAAACCCCAAAAATGGTAAAAATTAGAAAAAAAGCAAATGGCCCCAACAGTTTTCAGGAATTGACAAACCTAATTGACAACTAAAATCTAATCAACCCATCACTGCATTAGAAGCAGTGAGCTGCACAGTCAGAGAGGATAACTAAAATCTTATCAACCCATCAAAACATTATAAGCAATGAGTGGCACAGTCAAAGAGGACAAATAAAATCTAATCAACCCATCACCTCATTACCAGCAGTGAGTGGCACAGTCAGAGAGGACAACTAAAATCTAATCAACCCATCACCGCATTATCAGCAGTGAGTGGCACAATCAGAGAGGACAACTAAAATCTAATCAACCCATCATCACATTATCAGCAATGAGTGGCACAGTCAGAGAGGACAATTAAATCTAATCAACCCATCACCTCATTATCAGCAATGAGTGACACAGTCAGCGAGGACAACTAAAATCTTATCAACCCATCACCCCATTATCAGCACTGAGTGGCACAATCAGAGAGGACAACTAAAATCTAATCAACCCATCATCACATTATCAGCAATGAGTGGCACAGTCAAAGAGGACAAATAAGTCTAATCAACCCATCATCACATTATCAGCAGTGAGTGGCACAATCAGAGAGGACAACTAAAATCTAATCAACCCATCATCACATTATCAGCAGTGAGTGGCACAATCAGAGAGGACAATTAAATCTAATCAACCCATCACCGCATTATCAGCAGTGAGTGGCACAATCAGAGAGGACAACTAAAATCTAATCAACCCATCATCACATTATCAGCAGTGAGTGGCACATTCAGAGAGGACAACTAAAATCTAATCAACCCATCATCACATTATCAGCAGTGAGTGGCACAATCAGAGAGGACAACTAAAATCTAATTAACCCATCATCACATTATCAGCAGTGAGTGGCACAGTGAGAGAGGACAACTAAAATCTAATCAACCCATCACCGCATTATCAGCAGTGAGTGACACAGTCAGAGAGGACAACTTAAATCTAATCAACCCATCACCGCATTATCAGCAATGAGTGGCACAGTCAGAGAGGACAACTAAAATCTAATCAACCCATCATCACATTATCAGCAGTGAGTGGCACAATCAGAGAGGACAACTTAAATCTAATCAACTTACACTGCATTATCTGCAGTGAGTGACACAGTCAGAGAGGACAACTAAAATCTAATCAACCCATCATCACATTATCAGCAATGAGTGACACAGTCAGAGAGGACAACTAAAATCTAATCAACCCATCACCACATTATCAGCAGTGAGTGGCACAATCAGAGAGGACAACTAAAATCTAATCAACCCATCACCACATTATCAGCAGTGAGTGGCACAGTCAGAGAGGACAACTAAAATCTAATCAACCCATCATCACATTATCAGCAATGAGTGGCACAGTCAGAGAGGACAACTAAAATCTAATCAACCCATCACCGCATTATCAGCAATGAGTGACACAGTCAGAGAGGACAACTTAAATCTAATCAACCCATCATCACATTATCAGCAATGAGTGGCACAGTCAGAGAGGACAACTTAAATCTAATCAACCCATTACCCCATTATCAGCAGTGAGTGGCACAGTCAGAGAGGCAGGGAGCTGTTGAAATCTAGGATACTTTTCTGTTCCACATTTTTTTTTAAATAAAGTGGAAAAAAATTATTATTAACAGGGCATCCACTAATTCAAGTGGGGACAGTGGTGTAATGGTTGAGGTGCCGGGCTTATGATCAAGAGGTCGTGAGTTCGAATCCCGGTCAGACCCCCACCGTGCCAAGACCCTCAGGCAAGGTCCCAACCGCAAGTGTGCCTCTGTCCACCCAGCAGTAGAAATGGGTACCAGTAAATACTGGAAAGGTAACCTGCAATGGACTAGCATCCCATCCAGGAGGAGTTTAACTCCTAAGTCGCTTCACGCTACAGAAACCGGGATAAGCTCCGGCCTGATGAGCCATTAGGCTCAGGTGTAAAAGCCCAGCAGACTTTATCCACTTATTCAAGTGGGGCCCTAATACCACACAAGGTTTAAGGATACTAGATGAAACCATAGTTGCAAATCTGATAGTATCAATATAATTTGGCAGTCTCAAAATAAAGGAAAAAAAATCATAAAAAAATTTAAAAAATACACCAGTCTCCAGGAACTGCAGAAACCAGTGATAACTAGAATATGGGTAGTCAACAAGGGACTATGTGTATCCACCAAAATCAGAGTAGGACGGGTGAAGTGAGGCATGGATTGAGTGGCAAGGGGAAATAGAGTTACATGTGGTACATATTAGAATGGATCTCTGCCACGTAAACATGATTGTAGGTGGCGCCCACTGTTATTGTAACAAGAAACTATCCAAGATGTATACACATGCAAAATTTCAGGTGGAAAAGTCAAACCAATGCAGAGATATGAGTGATTTTATCCCACAGCAGACAAACAGATGGACGCTGTGCAAACATTGCTACAGGTGGCGCCACCATTTTTGTGTATGTTATAAAGCTATCCAAGGGCTACATTTGTGTAAAAAATTTTTCCTGATCGGTCATACGGTTCCTGAGATATGAGCTTGGATGTCTGCAGCGTTAACGTGAATGTAGGTGGTGCCACCTGTCATAAAATAGAGAAAGCTATCTAGGATGTATACACATGCCAAATTTTAGGTGAATTAGTCAAACCACTGCAGAGATATGAGTGATTTTAACCCAAGGCAGATGAACAGATGGACACTGTGCAAACATGGTTGCAGGTGGCACCACCTTTTTTGTGTATGTTATAAAGTTATCCAAGGGCTACATTTGTTTAAATTTTTTTCCTGATCAGTCAAATGGTTCCCGAGATATGTGGGTTTATGTGTGGAAACAGACCCACAAACAGACGCTGGGCAGAGAGGAAAGGTCAGAGGTCAAGGCCACTTGGTTAGGCACCAGTTGACATGTGGCCCGATAATTTGTATTAGTTTCGGAAAAATCCATCCAAAAGTCTCAGAGGAGTTCTCCGGAAACGAATGCGGCGGCAGCGGCTGAACCCGGTCAAAAACATCATTTTGGCAGATACAATTTATCAATAAACACACCTGGTTTTGAGACACTAGATAAAACCACAGTCGAGAAACTGACATAATTGCTGTCATTTAACGGTCTCAAAACCCCAAAAATGGTAAAAATTAGAAAAAAAGCAAATGGCCCCAACAGTTTTCAGGAATTGACAAACCTAATTGACAACTAAAATCTAATCAACCCATCACTGCATTAGAAGCAGTGAGCTGCACAGTCAGAGAGGATAACTAAAATCTTATCAACCCATCAAAACATTATAAGCAATGAGTGGCACAGTCAAAGAGGACAAATAAAATCTAATCAACCCATCACCTCATTACCAGCAGTGAGTGGCACAGTCAGAGAGGACAACTAAAATCTAATCAACCCATCACCGCATTATCAGCAGTGAGTGGCACAATCAGAGAGGACAACTAAAATCTAATCAACCCATCATCACATTATCAGCAATGAGTGGCACAGTCAGAGAGGACAATTAAATCTAATCAACCCATCACCTCATTATCAGCAATGAGTGACACAGTCAGCAAGGACAACTAAAATCTTATCAACCCATCACCCCATTATCAGCACTGAGTGGCACAATCAGAGAGGACAACTAAAATCTAATCAACCCATCATCACATTATCAGCAATGAGTGGCACAGTCAAAGAGGACAAATAAAATCTAATCAACCCATCATCACATTATCAGCAGTGAGTGGCACAATCAGAGAGGACAACTAAAATCTAATCAACCCATCATCACATTATCAGCAGTGAGTGGCACAATCAGAGAGGACAATTAAATCTAATCAACCCATCACCGCATTATCAGCAGTGAGTGGCACAATCAGAGAGGACAACTAAAATCTAATCAACCCATCATCACATTATCAGCAGTGAGTGGCACAGTCAGAGAGGACAACTTAAATCTAATCAACCCATTACCCCATTATCAGCAGTGAGTGGCACAGTCAGAGAGGCAGGGAGCTGTTGAAATCTAGGATACTTTTCTGTTCCACATTTTTTTTTAAATAAAGTGGAAAAAAATTATTCATAATAAGCATATAGTATTAATAAATTTTTCACTTTTTGACAGCAGAACAAGGGTCAATACAAAGACTGATCTATCCTGAGAGTGAAGGACAAAGGTATCTATGACCTCAGCAACAAAAAATCCAAATTATTTTATAAACTTAAACTATAAACAGATTGCTCCCTTCAAAATCATTTACTGGGTATTTATAGGGGACCTGCAGATGTAATAGACAAATACACAAAGAGGCCCTTTTCCAGTTTCAAATTTTTCACAGACATCATGTATAAAAGTGTACATATATTTATTTTACTATTGGGAACTGATCTTAAAGTAGTCCACACTGATAATAAACTGATAAAGTTATTTATGCTCACACACCACTTTGCAAAATTACAAAAAACAAAACAAAATATAGCCGTAGCTGACAACATTAAACATAAGAAGTGTGATCGCACAAGGCCCTTTATCTGATGGTAAATGGATATTTCAATACAGAGTCCTAGTATATGAGCAGATCTTGGCACAAGATCCGGTAAATACTATCAGGTACCAGTGCATTAAGTTCAATGGGTTTTGCATAGGGCTCAGACACCTGTCATATAACCTGGAACTGAAGAATTAGTGGTCATCACTACAGCTAAGCAGTTATAAAGTCAGCTTGGCTGCACAGGCATAACATTTAACTAAGCTGATCTTACCATCTTATCATAGGTATTGTTGTTTGCATACAGACATGTCTAATGTTAGACTTGACATATAAGTAAAAGGATCTTCTGGTATATTAAAGCTCAATTTAACACATTATGTCAGCTTCAAACCTGAGCCAGCACCTATCATTATAAGTAAACACAGCCATGTTGTTATATCAGCTATACACTACACCATGTATTCATGTCAAACTAATAATCTTTAAGTACATACAGGTTACTATTAAAGCCATCGATGTCACATTACACTGACACATACATTATTCTTCTCCCTCTCAAGAGTACTTGTACATATACCTGGCCACACACACATATTAAGTCTGTATAACATTACTGGGTCGACCTGTACCCGTGGAATGCATGCACAGTTACTGTACCCGTGGCATGCATGCACAGTGACTGTACCTGTGGAATGCATGCACAGTGACTGTACCCGTGGAATGCATGCACAGTGACTGTACCTGTGGAATGCATGCACAGTGACTGTACCCGTGGAATGCATGCACAGTGACTGTACCCATGGAATGCATGCACAGTGACTGTACCCGTGGAATGCATGCACAGTTACTGTACCCGTGGCATGCATGCACAGTGACTGTACCCGTGGAATGCATGCACAGTGACTGTACCCATGGCATGCATGCACAGTGACTGTACCTGTGGAATGCATGCACAGTGACTGTACCCGTGGAATGCATGCACAGTGACTGTACCCGTTGAATGCATGAACAGCAACTGTACCCGTGGAATGCATGCACAGTGACTGATAACAATCTAACAACATCATTTGCATGAGTGGTGTCTTCATCAATCCCTAAGAGTATTTTTTTTTATTTAAAGCAGTCATGCCAATGACTTACCAGGTAACCAGATCTGACACACGAACAGGGTTTAGTAGTAGAATATTAATTTCTTGTTATTAAACTGAATGACCCGAAGGTGCAACAGGTCTTAACACTCAGCTGACTGTAAAACTTTTTATCAAATAGTAATTCATAAGTCAAAGATATGTCAAATGATGTTCAAAACTGGACAGCTTTGGATAGATAAACTAACAATTACTTGGACAGTGTGACCTAATTTTGACAGAACACTTAGATCAACCAGTGTACAGTGACCATGCTGTATGTCCACCTGACTGTTTATGGAAACTCAATCTTAATAATGTTCATCCTGTGTCCATCTGACTGTTTATGGAAACTCAGTCTTAATAATGTTCATCCTGTGTCCATCTGACTGTTTATGGAAACTCAGTCTTAATAATGTTCATCCTGTGTCCATCTGACTGTTTATGGAAACTCAGTCTTAATAATGTTCATCCTGTGTCCATCTGACTGTTTATGGAAACTCAGTCTTAATAATGTTCATCCTGTGTCCATCTGACTGTTTATGGAAACTCAGTCTTAATAATGTTCATCCTGTGTCCATCTGACTGTTTATGGAACCTCAGTCTTAATAATGTTCATCCTGTGTCCATCTGACTGTTTATGGAAACTCAGTCTTAATAATGTTCATCCTGTGTCCATCTGACTGTTTATGGAAACTCAGTCTTAATAATGTTCATCCTGTGTCCATCTGACTGTTTATGGAAACTCAGTCTTAATAATGTTCATCCTGTGTCCATCTGACTGTTTATGGAAACTCAGTATTAATAATGTTCATCCTGTGTCCAACTGACTGTTTATGGAAACTCAGTCTTAATAATGTTCATCCTGTGTCCATCTGACTGTTTATGGAAACTCAGTCTTAATAATGTTCATCCTGTGTCCAACTGACTGTTTATGGAAACTCAGTCTTAATAATGTTCATCCTGTGTCCAACTGACTGTTTATGGAAACTCAGTCTTAATAATGTTCATCCTGTGTCCATCTGTCTGTTTATGGAATCTCAGTCTTAATAATGTTCATCCTGTGTCCATATGACTGTTTATGGAAACTCAGTCTTAATAATGTTCATTCTGTGTCCAACTGACTGTTTATGGAAACTCAGTCTTAATAATGTTCATCCTGTTCATGCACGCATCGTGGATAGCTAAACTTTTATATATTTATATAAAATAAACATGTACCCACAACATAAATGTAAAATTCTATAATTAAAAAAGAAAATTGAAAAGAGGTATTTAAATGAATATTACACCTTACTTCAAATTTCATGAAAATTTATTTCTAAAAGAATTGCAATATGGATATTGCAGCTCATCTTGCTTTGTACTCTTCTTTGATACATAAAAGGAATGAGATAACTTGAAATGAAATTCTGAAAGCCAGATTAATTATAATATCCTATTCTGAATCCATCAACACTGTTATTTCACAACTTGACTGACCTTTGGGAATGGTGTCACAAAGGATGCATTTCTGGCTGCCGTGTTGAGCAGGTCATAGCCGACCTCCTGATAAATCTCCATATATGAGATGTGTACTGTAATCTCCTCTTGAGGGCGGTTTTCAAGGGCTTTATACACCCACGAGATGGCTCTGTACAAAATGAAAACGAATGATGTATCCATATACACCCATATTATGGCTCTGTACAAAATGAAAACAACTGATGTATCCATATACACCAATGAGATGGCTCTGTACAAAATGAAAACGACTGACGTAACCATATACACCCACGAGATGGCTCTGTACAAATTGAAAATGACTGATGTATCCATATACGCCCATGAGTTGGCTCTGTACAAAAAGAAAACCACTGATGTATCCATATACACCCACGAGATGGCTCTTTACAAAATGAAAACGACTGATGTATCCATATATGGCCATGAGATGGCTCTGTACAAAAAGAAAACAACTGATGTATCCATATACACCGATGAGATGGCTCTGTACAAAATGAAAATGTCTGATTTATCCATTTACACCCTGGCTCTACAGGTAAAAAATGAAAAACCACTGATGAACCCACATAGCTATTCAAATACTGTCATTGCATGTGTCTGATACTTTATTGAAAAAAGGTTAAACATAAATCACTGGTCTTGATTGGAAGTTTATAACACTGCACTGATCACTGGACAGGAACAAAGTACTACTTTGCTTACTATTCAGTTTATTTCTTTTGTGCTTTTAGTAAATGTTTCCGATTAAACCATGCAAAATTTCTTGCTCTGAGGGCTTTTTTAAATTTACACTTCATATGCTGGAGACCTCACCTGGGAGCAAGTCCTCGATCATCATAACGTCTGGCTGAGCCTTCTACCGTGTAGGTTTTACCACTTCCTGTCTGGCCATATGCAAATATTGTACCATTGTAACCATCAAGGAAACCTAGAACAGATTGATCATTATAGCATGTTAAGATAATGATGAATGATGTACCCTTGTAGGCATAGAGGAAACCTAGAACAGATTGATCATTATAGCATGTTAAGATAATGATGAATGATGTACCCTTGTAGACATAGAGGAAACCTAGAACAGATAAATCATTATAGCATGTTAAGATAATGATAAATGATGTACCCTTGTAGGCATAGAGGAAACCTAGAACAGACTGACAATTATAGCATGTTAAGATAATGATAAATATTGTACCTTTGTAACCATCAAGGCACCCTAGAACAGACTGATAATTATAGCATGTTAAGATAATGATAAATATTGTACCATTGTAGGCATAAAGAAAACTAGAACAGATAAATCATTATAGCATGTTAAGATAATGATAAATGATGTACCCTTGTAGGCATAGAGGAAACCTAGAACAGATAAATCATTATAGCATTTTAAGATAATGATAAATATTGTACCTTTGTAACCATCATGGCACCCTAGAACAGACTGATAATTATAGCATGTTAAGATAATGATAAATGATGTACCATTGTAGGCATAAAGAAAACTAGAACAGATAAATCAATATAGCATGTTAAGATAATGATAAACTAGAATACGGGTAGTCGACAAGCGACTACTTGTATCCGCCTAAATCAGAGTGGAACGGGTGAAGTGTTGCATATCAGCATGGATGTCTGCAGCCAAATTGTGTATGTAGGTTGCGCTACCTACCAAAAAACCCAGAAAGCCGTCCAAGTTGTATACATATGCAAAATTTAAGGCAGATAAGTCAAACCACTATATTGTATATGAGTGATTTTTGCCCTTGGCAGACAAACAGATGGACGCTGTGCAAAAAAGGGTTGCAGGTGGCGCCACCAGTTTAGCGTATGATAAAGAGCTTTGTGAGAACTATACACATGCAAAATTTTGGCCCAATTGGTCAAACTGTTCCCTAGATATGAGCTTGGATGTCTGCAGCGTAAACTTGATTGTAGGTGGCGCCACCTGTCATAAAATCAGATAAGCTATCCAGGATGTATACGCATGCCAAATTTCAGGTGAATTAGTCAAGTCACTGCAGAGATATGAGTGATTTTAACCCAAGGCAGACGAACAGATGGACACTGTGCAAACATGGTTGCAGGTGGCGCCACCATTTTTGGTGTATGTTATAAAGCTCTCCAAGGGCTACATTTGTGCAAAAAAATTTTCCTGATCAATCAAACGGTTCCTGAGATATGAGCTTGGATGTCTGCAGCGTAAACATGAATGTAGGTGGCGCCACCTGTCATAAAATCAGAAAAGCTATCCAGGATGTATAGGCATGCCAAATTTCAGGTGAATTAGTCAAGTCACTGCAGAGATATGAGTGATTTTAACCCAAGGCAGACAAACAGATGGACACTGTACAAACATGGTTGCAGGTAGTGGCACCATTTTTGGTGTATGTTATAAAGCTCTCCAAGGGCTACATTTGTGCAAAAGAATTTTCCTGATCGGTCAAACGGTTCCCGAGATATGAGCTTGGATGTCTGCAGCGTAAACGTGAATGTAGGTGGCGCCACCTGTCATAAAATCAGATAAGCTATCCAGGATGTATACGCATGCCAAATTTCAGGTGAATTAGTCAAGTCACTGCAGAGATATGAGTGATTTTAACCCAAGGCAGACGAACAGATGGACACTGTGCAAACATGGTTGCAGGTGGCGCCACCATTTTTGGTGTATGTTATAAAGCTCTCCAAGGGCTACATTTGTGCAAAAGAATTTTCCTGATCGGTCAAACGGTTCCCGAGATATGAGCTTGGATGTCTGCAGCGTCAACGTGAATGTAGGTGGCGCCACCTGTCATAAAATCAGAAAAGCTATCCAGGATGTTTGCGCATGCCAAATTTCAGGTGAATTAGTTAAGTCACTGCAGAGATATGAGTGATTTTAACCCAAGGCAGACGAACAGATGGACACTGTGCAAACATGGTTGCAGGTGGCGCCACCATTTTTGGTGTATGTTATAAAGCTCTCCGAGGGCTACATTTGTGCAAAAAAATTTTCCTGATCGGTCAAACGGTTCCCGAGATATGTGGGTTTATGTGTGGAAACAGACGCACAAACGGACGCAGAGCGCAGAGGAAAGGTCAGAGGTCAAAACAAAATCGGGGCGCAGCAGTTCACATGTGACCCGAACATAATCCCGGGTTTCGGAAAATTCCGCCCAGCGGTTACGGAGGAGTTCTCCGGACACCTACGCGGCGGCGGTGGCGGCGGCGGCGGGGGCGGCGGCGGCGGCGGCGGCGGCGGCGACCAGCTGAAAACATAGTATCCGCAAAACTCTGTTTTGGCGGATACAATGATGTACCCTTGTAGGCATAGAGGAAACCTAGAACAGATAAATCATTATAGCATGTTAAGATAATGATAAATGATGTACCCTTGTAGGCATAAAGGAAACCTAGAACAGATAAATCATTATAGCATGTTAAGATAATGATAAATGATGTACCCTTGTAGGCATAGAGGAAACCTAGAACAGATAAATCATTAGAGCATGTTAAGATAATGATAAATGATGTACCATTGTAGGCATAAAGAAAACTAGAACAGATAAATCAATATAGCATGTTAAGATAATGATAAATGATGTACCCTTGTAGGCATAGAGGAAACCTAGAACAGATAAATCATTATAGCATGTTAAGATAATGATAAATGATGTACCCTTGTAGGCATAGAGGAAACCTAGAACAGATAAATCATTATAGCATGTTAAGATAATGATAAATGATGTACCCTTGTAGGCATAGAGGAAACCTAGAACAGATAAATCATTAGAGCATGTTAAGATAATGATAAATATTGTACCTTTGTAACCATCAAGGCACCCTTTAACAGACTGATAATTATAGCATGTTAAGATAATGATAAATGATGTACCATTGTAGGCATAGAGGAAACCTAGAACAGATAAATCATTAGAGCATGTTAAGATAATGATAAATGATGTACCATTGTAGGCATAGAGGAAACCTAGAACAGATAAATCATTATAGCATGTTAAGATAATGATAAATGATGTACCATTGTAGGCATAGAGGAAACCTAGAACAGATAAATCATTATAGCATGTTTAGATAATGATAAATGATGTACCATTGTAACCATAGAGGAAACCTAGAACAGATTAATCATTATAGCATTTTAAGATAATGATAAATGATGTAACCTTGCAGGCATAGAGGAAACCTAAACAGATTAATCATTATAGCATGTTAAGATAATGATAAATAGTGTACCATTGTAACCATTGAGAAAACCTAGAACAGATTAATCATTATAGCATGTTAAGATAATGATAAATATTGTACCTTTGTAACCATTGAGAAAACCTAGAACAGATTAATCATTATAGCATGTAAAGATAATGATAAATGATTTACCATTGTAGGCATAGAGGAAACCTAGAAGAGATTAATCATTATAGTATGTTAAGATAATGATAAATGATGTACCCTTGTAGACATAGAGGAAACCTAGAAGAGATTAATCATTATAGCATGTTAAGATAATAATAATTGATGTACCATTGCAGGCATAGAGGAAACCTAGAACAGACTGATAATTATAGCATGTTAAGATAATGATAAATGATGTACCATTGTAGGCATAAAGTAAACCTAGAACAGATTGATCATTATAGCATGTTAAGATAATGATAAATATTGTACCTTTGTAATCATCAAGGCACCCTAGAACAGACTGATAATTATAGCATGTTAAGATAATGATAAATGATGTACCCTTGTAGGCATAGAGGAAACCTAGAACAGATAAATCATTAAAGCATGTTAAGATAATGATAAATGATGTACCCTTGTAGGCATAGAGGAAACCTAGAACAGATTAATCATTATAGCATGTTAAGATAATGATAAATGATGTACCTTTGTAACCATCAAGGCACCCTAGAACAGATAAATCATTATAGCATGTTAAGATAATGATAAATGATGTACCATTGTAACCATCCAGGAAACCTAGAACAGATAAATCGTTGGCATGTAAAGATAATGATAAATGATGTACCCTTGTAGGCATAGAGGAAACCTAGAACAGATAAATCATTATAGCATGTTAAGATAATAATAAATGATGTACCCTTGTAGGCATAGAGGAAACCTAGAACAGATAAATCATTAGAGCATGTTAAGACAATGATAAATGATGTACCATTGTAACCATCGAGAAAACCAAGAACAGATTAATCATTATAGCATGTTAAGTTTACGATAAATGATGTACCATTGTAGGCATAGAGGAAACCTAGATGAATTAATCATCATAGCATGTTAAGATAATGATAAATAGTGTACCATTGTAAACATCGAGAAAACCTAGAACAGTT
Source organism: Sipunculus nudus (assembly GCA_026874595.1). Taxonomy (NCBI): domain Eukaryota; kingdom Metazoa; phylum Annelida; class Sipuncula; order Golfingiida; family Sipunculidae; genus Sipunculus; species Sipunculus nudus. The sequence continues at coordinate 450,610 of CM049319.1, forward strand.
AAATCATTATAGCATGTTAAGATAATGATAAATGATGTACCCTTGTAGGCATAGAGGAAACCTAGAACAGATAAATCATTATAGCATGTTAAGATAATGATAAATGATGTACCATTGTAGGCATAAAGGAAACCTAGAACAGACTGATCATTATAGCATGTTAAGATAATGATAAATATTGTACCTTTGTAATCATCAAGGCACCCTAGAACAGACTGATAATTATAGCATGTTAAGATAATGATAAATGATGTACCCTTGTAGGCATAGAGGAAACCTAGAACAGATAAATCATTATAGCATGTTAAGATAATGATAAATATTGTACCTTTGTAACCATTGAGAAAACCTCGAACAGATAAATCATTATAGCATGTTAAGATAATGATAAATGATGTACCATTGTAGGCATAGAGGAAACCTAGAACAGATAAATCATTATAGCATGTTAAGATAATGATAAATGATGTACCCTTGTAGGCATAGAGGAAACCTAGAACAGATAAATCATTATAGCATGTTAAGATAATGATAAATGATGTACCCTTGTAGGCATAGAGGAAACCTAGAACAGATAAATCATTATAGCATGTTAAGATAATGATAAATGATGTACCCTTGTAGGCATAGAGGAAACCTAGAACAGATAAATCATTATAGCATGTAAATATAATGATAAATGATGTACCCTTGTAGGCATAGAGGAAACCTAAAACAGATAAATCATTATAGCATGTAAAGATAATGATAAATGATGTACCATTGTAACCATCGAGAAAACCTAGAACAGATAAATCATTATAGCATTTTAAGATAATGATAAATATTGTACCACTTTAACCATCAAGGCACCCTAGAACAGACTGATAATTATAGCATGTTAAGATAATGATAAATGATGTTCCATTGTAGGCATAGAGGAAACCTAGAACAGATAAATCATTATAGCATGTTAAGATAATGATAAATGATGTACCCTTGTAGGCATAGTGGAAACCTAGAACAGATTAATCATTATAGCATGTTAAGATAATGATAAATGATGTACCCTTGTAGGCATAGAGGAAACCTAGAACAGATAAATCATTATAGCATGATAAGATAATGATAAATGATGTACCATTGTAGGCATAAAGGAAACCTAGAATAGATAAATCATTATAGCATGTTAAGATAATGATAAATGATGTACCCTTGTAGGCATAGAGGAAACCTAGAACAGATAAATCATTATAGCATGATAAGATAATGATAAATGATGTACCATTGTAGGCATAAAGGAAACCTAGAACAGATTAATCATTATAGCACGTTAAGATAATGATAAATGATGTACCATTATAACCATGGAGGACACATAGAACAGATAAATCAATTTATAGCATGTTGAGATAATGATTAATCAGGGTAAGAAAATACATAGTTGATCACAACTAGCAACAAGTTTTGAATGTTACTGTGAGCATTAACAATTAATCCCATTAAAAAATCACAAAAATTAACTATCATACAAATTAAAACTCAACATTATAATGTAAAAATAAGAACAGGATGTAAGTATAATCTATCATAAATGTTTTTTTAGTAATCTTTAATGAAATAATATATCAACACACACACACACACATATATATATGCATACAGACATACATAAATTACTACAATTTCTCTTTTCATTTCCTGTTTTGACTGGTCAAATTCTTCATGCATATTCTCATGTTTGCAGATAAAGTATGGTAAATTATGAGTGAAAGGAATATACCTTCTACACAAGAATGCATGGGCATTGTGTGAAATCCAAGCCATGGGCATCTGACAGATGGTGTACACTTTCATGATTATAATTTGAGATTTGATTTCAAGATATGGTACACTTTTGAGGTTATAATTTGAGATATGATTTCCAGATATGGTACACTTTTGAGGTTATAATTTGAGATATGATTTCAAGATATGGTACACATTTGTGGTTATAATTTGAAATATGATTTAAAGATATGGTACACTTTTGAGGTCATAATTTGAGATATGATTTCAAGATAAGGTAAGCTTTTGTGGTTATAATTTATGATTTCAAAATAAGGTACACTTTTGTGGTTATTTGAGATATGATTTCATGATATGGTACACTTTTGTGGTTATAATTTGAGATATGATTTCAAATAAGGTGAGCTTTTGTGGTTATAATTTATGATTTCAAGATATGGTACACTTTTCTGGTTATAATTTGAGATATGATTCATGATATGGTACACTTTTGTGGTCTAATTTGAGATATGTTTCAAGATAAGGTGAGCTTTTGTGGTTATAAAATAAGATATGATTTCAAGATATGCCGGTACACTTTTGTGGTTATAATATGAGATGATTTCAAGATATGGTACACATATGTGGGTGTATAAGATTTCTAGTATCAGATCCAAACACTCAGTGTTAAATGTGACAGACAGGGGTCAGTGTTAAATGTGACAGACAGAGGTCAGTGTTAAATGTGACAGACAGAGGTCAGTGTTAAATGTGACAGACAGAGGTCAGTGTTAAATGTGACAGACAGAGGTCAGTGTTAAATGTGACAGACAGAGGTCAGTGTTAAATGTGACAGACAGAGGTCAGTGTTAAATGTGACAGACAGAGGTCAATAGTTTGCTGGGAATGGCCTTGTGAAAAGAAAATGATCCATCTTTAATTATGTACTGGACCTGATGGGTTTTTTACACAGATGGTTTTACCTTTGATCTAAGGTTTTTTACACAGATGGTTTTACCTTTGATCTAAGGTTTTTTACACAGATGGTTTTACCATTGATGATAAGTTTTTTACACAGATGGTTTTACCTTTGATGATAGGTTTTTTAAACTGATGGTTTTACCTTTGATGATAGGTTTTTTACACTGATGGTTTTACTTTGATGATAGTTTTTTTACACTGATGGTTTTACCTCTGATGATAGGTTTTTTACACTGGTGGTTTTACTTTGATGATAGTTTTTTTTACACTGATGGTTTTACCTTTGATGATAGGTTTTTTACACTGATGGTTTTACCTTTGATGATAGATTTTTTACACTGATGGTTTTACCTTTGATGATAGGCTTTTTACACTGATGGTTTTACCTTTGATGATAGGTTTTTTACACTGATGGTTTTACCTTTGATCTAAGGTTTTTTACACAGATGGTTTTACCATTGATGATAAGTTTTTTACACTGATGGTTTTACCTTTGATGATAGGTTTTTTACACAAATGGTTTTACCTTTGATCTAAGGTTTTTTACACAGACGGTTTTACCATTGATGATAAGTTTTTTACACTGATGGTTTTACCTTTGATGATAGGTTTTTTACACTGATGGTTTTTACCTTTGATCTAAGGTTTTTTACACAGATGGTTTTACCATTGATGATAAGTTTTTTACACTGATGGTTTTACCTTTGATGATAGGTTTTTTACACAAATGGTTTTACCTTTGATCTAAGGTTTTTTACACAGACGGTTTTACCATTGATGATAAGTTTTTTACACTGATGGTTTTACCTTTGATGATAGGTTTTTTACACTGATGGTTTTACCTTTGATCTAAGGTTTTTTACACAGATGGTTTTACCATTGATGATAAGTTTTTTACACAGATGGTATTTACCTTTGATGATAGGTTTTTTACACTGATGGTTTTACCTTTGATGATAGGTTTTTTTCACAGATGGTTTTACTTTGATGATAGTTTTTTTACACTGATGGTTTTACCTTTGATGATAGGTTTGTTACACTGGTGGTTTTACTTTGATGATAGTTTTTTTTTACACTGATGGTTTTACCTTTGATGATAGGTTTTTTACACTGTTGGTTTTACCTTTGATGATAGTTTTTTTACACTGGTGGTTTTACTTTGATGATAGTTTTTTTACACTGGTGGTTTTACCTTTGATGATAGGTTTTTTACACTGATGGTTTTACCTTTGATGATAGTTTTTTTACACTGGTGGTTTTACTTTGATGATAGGTTTTTTACACTGGTGGTTTTACTTTGATGATAGGTTTTTTTACACTGATGGTTTTACCTTTGATGATAGGTTTTTTACACTGATGGTTTTACCTTTGATCTAAGGTTTTTTACACAGATGGTTTTACCATTGATGATAATTTTTTTACACAGATGGTTTTACATTTGATGATAGGTTTTTTACACTGATGGTTTTACCTTTGATGATAGGTTTTTTACACAGATGGTTTTACTTTGATGATAGTTTTTTTACACTGATGGTTTTACCTTTGATGATAGGGTTTTTACACTGGTGGTTTTACTTTGATGATAGTTTTTTTTACACTGATGGTTTTACCTTTGATGATAGGTTTTTTACACAGATGGTTTTACCTTTGATGATAGGTTTTTTACACAGATGGTTTTAACTTTGATGATAGGTTTTTTACACAGATGGTTTTACCTTTGATGATAGGTTTTTTACACTGATGGTTTTACCTTTGATGATAGTTTTTTTACACTGGTGGTTTTACCTTTGATGATAGGTTTTTTACACTGATGGTTTTACCTTTGATGATAGGTTTTTTTACACTGATGGTTTTACTTTGATGATAGGTTTTTTACACAGATGGTTTTGCCTTTGATGATAGGTTTTTTACACTGGTGGTTTTACTTTGATGATAGTTTTTCTTACACTGATGGTTTTACCTTTGATGATAGGTTTTTTACACTGGTTTTACCTATGATGATAGGTTTTTTTACACTGATGGTTTTACCTTTGATCTTAGGTTTTTTACACAGATGGTTTTACTTTGATGATAGGTTTTTTACACTGATGGTTTTACCTTTGATGATAGGTTTTTTACACTGGTGGTTTTACTTTGATGAGAGTTTTTTTACACTGATGGTTTTACCTTTAATGATAGGTTTTTTACACTGATGGTTTTACCTATGATGATAGGTTTTTTACACTGATGGTTTTACCTTTGATCTAAGGTTTTTTACACAGATGGTTTTACCTTTGATGATAAGTTTTTTACACAGATGGTTTTACCTATGATGATAGGTTTTTTACACTGATGGTTTTACCTTTGATGATAGTTTTTTTTTACACTGGTGGTTTTACTTTGATGATAGTTTTTTTACACTGATGATTTTACCTTTGATGATAGGTTTTTTACACTGGTGGTTTTACTTTGATGATAGTTTTTTTACACTGATGGTTTTACCTTTGATGATAGGTTTTTTACACTGATGGTTTTACCTTTGATCTAAGGTTTTTTACACAGATGGTTTTACCATTGATGATAAGTTTTTTACACTGATGGTTTTACCTTTGATGATAGGTTTTTTACACTGATGGTTTTACCTTTGATCTAAGGTTTTTTACACAGATGGTTTTACCAATGATGATAAGTTTTTTACACAGATGGTTTTACCTTTGATGATAGGTTTTTTACACTGATGGTTTTACCTTTGATGATAGGTTTTTTACACTGATGGTTTTACTTTGATGATAGTTTTTTTACACTGATGGTTTTACCTCTGATGATAGGTTTTTTACACTGGTGGTTTTACTTTGATGATAGTTTTTTTTACACTGATGGTTTTACCTTTGATGATAGGTTTTTTACACTGATGGTTTTACCTTTGATGATAGATTTTTTACACTGATGGTTTTACCTTTGATGATAGGATTTTTACACTGATGGTTTTACCTTTGATGATAGGTTTTTTACACTGATGGTTTTACCTTTGATCTAAGGTTTTTTACACAGATGGTTTTACCATTGATGATAAGTTTTTTACACTGATGGTTTTACCTTTGATGATAGGTTTTTACACTGATGGTTTTACCTTTGATCTAAGGTTTTTTACACAGATGGTTTTACCATTGATGATAAGTTTTTTACACTGATGGTTTTACCTTTGATGATAGGTTTTTTACACAAATGGTTTTACCTTTGATCTAAGGTTTTTTACACAGACGGTTTACCATTGATGATAAGTTTTTTACACTGATGGTTTTACCTTTGATGATAGGTTTTTTACACTGATGGTTTTACCTTTGATCTAAGGTTTTTTACACAGATGGTTTTACCATTGATGATAAGTTTTTTACACAGATGGTATTTACCTTTGATGATAGGTTTTTTACACTGATGGTTTTACCTTTGATGATAGGTTTTTTTACACTGATGGTTTTACTTTGATGATAGGTTTTTTACACAGATGGTTTTACCTTTGATGATAGGTTTTTTACACTGGTGGTTTTACTTTGATGATAGTTTTTCTTACACTGATGGTTTTACCTTTGATGATAGGTTTTTTACACTGGTTTTACCTATGATGATAGGTTTTTTTACACTGATGGTTTTACCTTTGATCTTAGGTTTTTTACACAGATGGTTTTACTTTGATGATAGGTTTTTTACACAAATGGTTTTACCTTGATGATAGGTTTTTTACACTGGTGGTTTTACTTTGATGATAGTTTTTTTACACTGATGGTTTTACCTTTAATGATAGGTTTTTTACACTGATGGTTTTACCTATGATGATAGGTTTTTTACACTGATGGTTTTACCTTTGATCTTAGGGTTTTTACACAGATGGTTTTACCTTTGATGATAAGTTTTTTACACAGATGGTTTTACCTTTGATGATAGGTTTTTTACACTGATGGTTTTACCTTTGATGATAGTTTTTTTTTACACTGGTGGTTTTACTTTGATGATAGTTTTTTTACACTGATGATTTTACCTTTGATGATAGGTTTTTTACACTGATGGTTTTACCTTTGATGTTTGGTTTTTTTACACAGATGGTTTTACCTTTGATTATGAGTCTTTTACACAGATGGTTTTACCTTTGTTGATAGTTTTTTTACACAGATGGTTTTACCTTTGATGATAGGTTTTTTACACAGATGGTTTTACCTTTGATGATAGGTTTTTTTACACTGGTGGTTTTACCTAAGATGATAGGTTTTTTACACTGATGGTTTTACCTTTGATGTTAGGTTTTTTACACAGATGGTTTTACCTTTGATGATAAGTTTTTTACACAGATGGTTTTACCTTTGATGATAGGTTTTTTTACACTGATGGTTTTACCTTTGATGATAGTTTTTTTTACACAGATGGTTTTACCTTTGATGTTAGGTTTTTACACAGGTGATTTTACCTTTGATGATAGGTTTTTTACACTGATGGTTTTACCTTTGATGATAGGTTTTTTACACTGGTGGTTTTACTTTGATGATAGATTGTTTACACTGATGGTTTTACCTTTAATGATAGGTTTTTTACACTGATGGTTTTACCTATGATGATAGGTTTTTTACACTGATGGTTTTACCTTTGATCTTAGGGTTTTTACACAGATGGTTTTACCTTTGATGATAAGTTTTTTACACAGATGGTTTTACCTATGATGATAGGTTTTTTACACTGATGGTTTTACCTTTGATGATAGTTTTTTTTTACACTGGTGGTTTTACTTTGATGATAGTTTTTTTACACTGATGATTTTACCTTTGATGATAGGTTTTTTACACTGATGGTTTTACCTTTGATGTTTGGTTTTTTTACACAGATGGTTTTACCTTTGATTATGAGTCTTTTACACAGATGGTTTTACCTTTGTTGATAGTTTTTTTACACAGATGGTTTTACCTTTGATGATAGGTTTTTTACACAGATGGTTTTACCTTTGATGATAGGTTTTTTTACACTGGTGGTTTTACCTAAGATGATAGGTTTTTTACACTGATGGTTTTACCTTTGATGTTAGGTTTTTTACACAGATGGTTTTACCTTTGATGATAAGTTTTTTACACAGATGGTTTTACCTTTGATGATAGGTTTTTTTACACTGATGGTTTTACCTTTGATGATAGGTTTTTTTACACAGATGGTTTTACCTTTGAGGTTAGGTTTTTACACAGGTGATTTTACCTTTGATGATAGGTTTTTTACACTGATGGTTTTACCTTTGATGATAGGTTTTTTACACTGATGGTTTTACCTTTGATGATAGGTTTTTTACACAGATGGTTTTACCTTTGATGTTAGGTTTTTTACACAGGTGATTTTACCTATGATGATAGGTTTTTTACACTGATGGTTTTACCTTTTGATGATAGTTTTTTTACACTGATGGTTTTACCTTTGATGATAGGTTTTTTACACAGATGGTTTTACCTTTGATGTTAGGTTTTTTACACAGGTGATTTTACCTATGATGATAGGTTTTTTACACTGATGGTTTTACCTTTGATGTTAGGTTTTTTACACAGATGGTTTTACCTTTGATGATAGGTTTTTTACACTGATGGTTTTACCTTTGATGTTAGGTTTTTTTACACGGATGGTTTTACCTTTGATGATAAGTTTTTTACACAGATGGTTTTACCTTTTGATGATAGGTTTTTTACACTGATGGTTTTACCTTTTATGATAGGTTTTTTTACACAGATGGTGTTACCTATGATGATAGGTTTTTTACACTGATGGTTTTACCTTTGATGTTAGGTTTTTTACACAGATGGTTTTACCTTTGATGATAAGTTTTTTACACAGATGGTTTTACCTTTGATGATAGGTTTTTTTACACAGATGGTTTTACCTTTGATGATAGGTTTTTTTACACAGATGGTTTTACCTTTGATGTTAGGTTTTTTCACAGGTGATTTTACCTTTGATGATAGGTTTTTTACACTGATGGTTTTACCTTTGATGTTAGGTTTTTTTACACGGATGGTTTTACCTTTGATGATAAGTTTTTTACACAGATGGTTTTACCTTTTGATGATAGGTTTTTTACACTGATGGTTTTACCTTTTATGATAGGTTTTTTTACACAGATGGTGTTACCTATGATGATAGGTTTTTTACACAGATGGTGTCACCTTTGATGATAGGTTTTTTACACAGATGGTTTTACCTTTGATGTTAGGTTTTTTTACACAGGTGATTTTACCTATGATGATGGGTTTTTTACACAGATAGTTTTACCTTTGATGATAAGTTTTTTACACAGATGGTTTTTACCTATGATGATAGGTTTTTTACACTGATGGTTTTACCTTTGATGATAGTTTTTTTTACACTGGTGGTTTTACTTTGATGATAGTTTTTTTACACTGATGATTTTACCTTTGATGATAGGTTTTTTACACTGATGGTTTTACCTTTGATGTTAGGTTTTTTTACACGGATGGTTTTACCTTTGATGATAAGTTTTTTACACAGATGGTTTTACCTTTTGATGATAGGTTTTTTACACTGATGGTTTTACCTTTGATGATAGGTTTTTTACACTGATGGTTTTACCTTTGATGATAGTTTTTTTACACTGGTGGTTTTACCTTTGATGATAGGTTTTTTACACTGATGGTTTTACCTTTGATGATAGGTTTTTTTACACTGATGGTTTTACTTTGATGATAGGTTTTTTACACAGATGGTTTTACCTTTGTTGATAGTTTTTTTACACAGATGGTTTTACCTTTGATGATAGGTTTTTTACACAGATGGTTTTACCTTTGATGATAGGTTTTTTTACACTGGTGGTTTTACCTAAGATGATAGGTTTTTTACACAGATGGTTTTACCTTTGATGATAAGTTTTTTACACAGATGGTTTTACCTTTGATGATAGGTTTTTTTACACAGATGGTTTTACCTTTGATGATAGGTTTTTTTACACAGATGGTTTTACCTTTGATGTTAGGTTTTTTCACAGGTGATTTTACCTTTGATGATAGGTTTTTTACACTGATGGTTTTACCTTTGATGTTAGGTTTTTTTACACGGATGGTTTTACCTTTGATGATAAGTTTTTTACACAGATGGTTTTACCTTTTGATGATAGGTTTTTTACACTGATGGTTTTACCTTTTATGATAGGTTTTTTTGCACAGATGGTGTTACCTATGATGATAGGTTTTTTACACAGATGGTGTCACCTTTGATGATAGGTTTTTTACACAGATGGTTTTACCTTTGATGTTAGGTTTTTTTACACAGGTGATTTTACCTATGATGATGGGTTTTTTACACAGATGGTTTTACCTTTGATGATAAGTTTTTTACACAGATGGTTTTTACCTATGATGATAGGTTTTTTACACTGATGGTTTTACCTTTGATGATAGTTTTTTTTTACACTGGTGGTTTTACTTTGATGATAGTTTTTTTACACTGATGATTTTACCTTTGATGATAGGTTTTTTACACTGATGGTTTTACCTTTGATGTTTGGTTTTTTTACACAGATGGTTTTACCTTTGATTATGAGTCTTTTACACAGATGGTTTTACCTTTGTTGATAGTTTTTTTACACAGATGGTTTTACCTTTGATGATAGGTTTTTTACACTGATGGTTTTACCTTTGATGATAGTTTTTTTTACACTGGTTGTTTTACCTTTGATGATAGGTTTTTTACACTGATGGTTTTACCTTTGATGATAGGTTTTTTTACACTGATGGTTTTACTTTGATGATAGGTTTTTTACACAGATGGTTTTACCTTTGTTGATAGTTTTTTTACACAGATGGTTTTACCTTTGATGATAGGTTTTTTACACAGATGGTTTTACCTTTGATGATAGGTTTTTTTACACTGGTGGATTTACCTAAGATGATAGGTTTTTTACACTGATGGTTTTACCTTTGATGTTAGGTTTTTTACACAGATGGTTTTACCTTTGATGATAAGTTTTTTACACAGATGGTTTTACCTTTGATGATAGGTTTTTTTACACTGATGGTTTTACCTTTGATGATAGGTTTTTTTACACAGATGGTTTTACCTTTGATGTTAGGTTTTTACACAGGTGATTTTACCTTTGATGATAGGTTTTTTACACTGATGGTTTTACCTTTGATGATAGGTTTTTTACACTGATGGTTTTACCTTTGATGATAGGTTTTTTACACAGATGGTTTTACCTTTGATGTTAGGTTTTTTACACAGGTGATTTTACCTATGATGATAGGTTTTTTACACTGATGGTTTTACCTTTTGATGATAGTTTTTTTACACTGATGGTTTTACCTTTGATGATAGGTTTTTTACACAGATGGTTTTACCTTTGATGTTAGGTTTTTTACACAGGTGATTTTACCTATGAAGATAGGTTTTTTACACTGATGGTTTTACCTTTGATGTTAGGTTTTTTACACAGATGGTTTTACCTTTGATGATAGGTTTTTTACACTGATGGTTTTACCTTTGATGTTAGGTTTTTTTACACGGATGGTTTTACCTTTGATGATAAGTTTTTTACACAGATGGTTTTACCTTTTGATGATAGGTTTTTTACACTGATGGTTTTACCTTTTATGATAGGTTTTTTTACACAGATGGTGTTACCTATGATGATAGGTTTTTTACACTGATGGTTTTACCTTTGATGTTAGGTTTTTTACACAGATGGTTTTACCTTTGATGATAAGTTTTTTACACAGATGGTTTTACCTTTGATGATAGGTTTTTTTACACAGATGGTTTTACCTTTGATGATAGGTTTTTTTACACAGATGGTTTTACCTTTGATGTTAGGTTTTTTCACAGGTGATTTTACCTTTGATGATAGGTTTTTTACACTGATGGTTTTACCTTTGATGTTAGGTTTTTTACACGGATGGTTTTACCTTTGATGATAAGTTTTTTACACAGATGGTTTTACCTTTTGATGATAGGTTTTTTACACTGATGGTTTTACCTTTTATGATAGGTTTTTTTACACAGATGGTGTTACCTATGATGATAGGTTTTTTACACAGATGGTGTCACCTTTGATGATAGGTTTTTTACACAGATGGTTTTACCTTTGATGTTAGGTTTTTTTACACAGGTGATTTTACCTATGATGATGGGTTTTTTACACTGATGGTTTTACCTTTGATGTTAGGTTTTTTACACAGATGGTTTTACCTTTGATGATAAGTTTTTTACACAGATGGTTTTACCTTTTGATGATAGGTTTTTTACACTGATGGTTTTACCTTTGATGATAGTTTTTTTTACACAGATGGTGTTACCTTTGATGATAGGTTTTTTACACAGATGGTGTTACCTTTGATGTTAGGTTTTTTACACAGATGGTGTTACCTTTGATGATAGGTTTTTTACACAGATGGTTTTACCTTTGATGTTAGGTTTTTTACACAGGTGATTTTACCTTTGATGATAGGTTTTTTACACAGATGGTTTTACCTTTGATGATAGGTTTTTTTACACAGATGGTGTTACCTTTGATGATAGGTTTTTTACACAGATGGTGTTACCTTTGATGTTAGGTTTTTTACACAGATGGTGTTACCTTTGATGATAGGTTTTTTACACAGATGGTTTTACCTTTGATGTTAGGTTTTTTACACAGGTGATTTTACCTATGATGATAGGTTTTTTACACTGATGGTTTTACCTTTGATGTTAGGTTTTTTACACAGATGGTTTTACCTTTGATGATAGGTTTTGCCACACAGTCAAATATTTCTTCCTGAGAAGAAGTGTTGCTGAACACTTGATCAAATCTGAACTCATGGTTGACCTTGTTTCCTCTAAACCTTGATGCCCCGCCAACACCACCATCTCGTAAAGTCTCAGGGACCCGTAAATACACTAACGTGTCTGAGTAATCCAAGTCCTCATATGGATATGAAGCTGGTTTGAGTCTGGCATAGGTTTTGATATGCGCCATCACTGATCATCCTTGCTGGAACCTGAAAACACAAATAAAGCCTCATGGTTAACCCTCTTTATGAGCATACAGTAGTCACAAATAGTTAATTTGTTCACTTATACATATTAAATATTCTGTACATTCAGTGGTACCTCCGAATGGGACCTGGCTTTAAGTCTGTACCAGAAGCTGCATTCAGGAATCTACAAAGGTGTATCTCACAGGACAGCCTCAGTTGTAAAAGACAGGTGTCTGGAACAGAGATAGTACAAAATAGTTATCTGATATTTTTATGAAAAATATACAGGATCATGCAGATAATGTGCCGCCCATTGCAACTACTAATTATGTTTATAATCTATATAGCTCATGTATCTTGTACTTGCACATACACACATTTGGGACTTGGACTTAAATTAATTGGATTTTTCAAAAGACATCAAGTCAAATTCACGGCCTCTGTATACACTCATAAACACACTCAGACACACACAGCCTAAGGCACCAGGTCACACTTTGCCTGCATTTTCCTGACACTATGTGCTACCTGATGCAGACAGGCAGATCAGGTTGAGGGTCAGAATACAGCTACCACACAAAGGCGTGAAGAGACCACTTGAGACCACAGAGACGGCCTGACAACACCGAGATAACATCTTAACATACAGGTACAGTATTCATTCTCAGCCCATAGGCTGGCATTAGTGTATGCATGGACATATAGTGCTTTGAGATAAGTCAACATACATAAAGTGATCTTGATCACATTGTGGACTGGGTGTTTGCGTTGAGTAGTAAGCAAATACGACCCTCATATGAACACCACCTGACCCCTATATAACTATGGATATGGATAAACCAGGGCCATCCTTTTTCCTTGTTCAGGAAATTGCTCACTCGCTCAGGTAAACAGCAGTTCTTATCAGTTTGTGATACAACCAAAATCAGAATGGTATGTTTAAGTGGCCAGTGCCTCCTGTAAATACACAACTATAATGTTCATATATGCCCAGTAGCTGTATTTGCTTACTGCTGTAAAATCACCTGCAAGATATATACACACTTACCCCCTGGAGGCAATACCAACACACACCCAGCAGGAAGTGTCATAATAGACCTGTATATTTGTAATTTATTGGTTGTTTCTTCACTTAATCCCACATCACACAGTTTTCCAATCTGTTGGTGTATAAAAACCCCTACATCACTAAGTCATATAGGATGTATGAATATATGGAAATCAATTACAAGCCTGACTGAATTTCTGGTGTTCTTTTGTCACTATATTGTAAAGGACTGTTCTTGTAATCAATAGCTCTTGCAATACAAAGCTTGTTACTGATATCTCATGCAAATGTAAACATGGCCTGAAATCTGATAAACCATAATCAGCACTTGGTATGCACAATGATTTACATACAGTGCTAATATTTTGACAAGCCTGCTCTCAAAGAGCTCACACCCCTAGTAATGCCAGATTTTCATCCAGATCACCTGACAAACTTCATAAAAAATTTCCTTTTCCCAAGTCCCACTGGTCTTATAGTTCCATATTCTTCTTCCATATGTCAGCATTAACACGGCGCTTTGTTTGAAACAATGTTGCAAATTAACGGTATTTGCAGGAGAGAAATAACTGCAAAAATACACCTCTGTGAATAAGAAGCCCAATCATCGAGGGCAAGTCGAAAGGATAAAGATGATGTCATAAATATTAATACCTGGGTAGATCAAGTATGTTACATGTAAAACAAATAATGCTATTATAAATGATATAAGATCTTTCTAATCATTTTGAAATAATAAAAATTACTTTCAAGTTTGTTGAGTATTATCCAGAATCGCACTTTGAACCCCCCATTTTTGCATGTGTTTGACAGAGTCTGAGCAGAAATAAAGCTTTACTGTCAGTTTTATGTTAACAAATGGTTGTCTGTTATTTCACTTGGATAAACCTGATACAAATGGGGTTCGGGGATGTCCCCACCTGTATCACATTCGGTTGCTGATGTTGGTGGCTGACAATGTTCCAAGACCAGTTTGATGACAGAAGCCTTTATTCAATAGCGAGCGGTCTGGGACAGTCTCTCTCTCTGAGAGAGCCGCCCAGCCTCCCAGACTCTCTGTGCGCACTACAGATAGTTTTGTTACAGAGCTTACACATGACATACGAGACATACATATCCATATTTCTGCATTTCGTCATAAAAGCTAAACCTTATTGGTTGACCCAAAGTAGGTCACAATTACATCAGAGTTGTAAGTTGACTTCATAAGTTTTGCCAGATTTTACTGGATGAAAGTATTCTGGAAAATCCCAAGTCTGACTTGACATACATCCAGTTAAAGACTGACCTACAGTCCTATTTCAGACTCTATAAACATAATCTGCCTGCCTCATCACAGAAACCAATTTAGAGCTAATTTGTGAGAGTACAATAAGGCTCTACAAACATACTAAATTACCATTAGATACTTGGTCGTCTAATAACCATTAATAATTCTTTGGCTCTGCCTGAATATCAGTCCTCATCAATCTCTGACACTGACCTTAGTGTTTGTCACTCTGTGAATTTTAAGTTTTCGTTTGATTACCAATATTTGAATTTACCACTTCATAACAAACCTATACAAACATCAAAAAGTTCAACCATTTGATATTCACTTGTGTCCACATCTAATTGTTATATTTTTTTGCACATATCTTTTGATATAATTCATTTTAAAAATTCATTTTAATCTATTAAGGTTATTGTATGGTGAGATTGTGAAACAATGAAAACTTGAAAAATGTGAAATTTTAACCCAGCCAATATGAACCCAGCCATTTATTATATGGTTATTTATGGTTATTTATTATATGTGTGACTCAGTATCTGGTAAAGTTTAAAGAAGCAGCACTGATGCTGAGTTGATCAGTAACTGATTTTGTTACCAATAATACCTTAAATCTGACAAATTGCCTGTGGTTACTGTGGAAGTATGTTTTACAAGCACAGATATGTATAGAGTACAAACTGATTTGGAGAATTCAATGTGTCTACAAATGTCAGTGAGTATCAGAGCACAAGAATAGGAAGGTAAAAATATTATACATGTATCTGGTTATAGGGTCAAATAACTCAGTAACAAAGGTGATTATATTTAGGATAGTTGCTAGAAATAATTTAATTACATAAGTTGGACAATAAGAAATATTTTTGGTAGACATGCAGAGGGCATGCACTAAAGAAGTCTGTATAACAAGTGTGACACAAAGGGATTATGTGCCAGTTGGACAGGTCTCAGTTAGATGGTCCCATTTGGAAGGGTTCCAGTTGGACGCGTCCCAGATTGCCAAGTCCCATTTAGATGATATGTTATAGTTACATGACGTTATCATACAATTAAGCAGCAGGGGATCTGAAGCTTTAGGGAAAAGCCAAAAAAAAAAAATAATAATAAAACTGGATATAAGTTTATCTAACGCAGTACAAGTATCAAATTTAATGGATCCATGATACCCATGTACAGGAATTACTACATGCATGCTTCCGATATTTTGCATTTAATCTTGTTTCTTCCCTGATGTATAAACTGAAAACTGAAAAAATTTTATCCCCATTGTTATCTGTATGGTTAATCACCAGAGTTACAATAACCCATCATCATGCATTAAAATGTCAAATTAATAACATAAATAACCAGAGTCTAGCTCTAATTTAACAACCAATGTGTGGTCTACATGTTGGGCCAACTTATAATCATACGCAATATATATAAGCTAGGTTTTTGGTGGAGGTATTTTTCCCAATAAATCACATTCATCCAAGTACTGTCATATTGTCAGTTAAAAATTATGCACATTTCCAAGAAACAGAGAAGTAAGACAGCTTGAAAACCCCATTCCATAGCAGGAATATATGATAGAGAAACTTGCACACTGACACAGTCACTGCACTTCAATGAGAAGCTCTCCCTGAAAGAGGGGTCACTTAATAATTAACTAATTGTTTGAAAAACAGAACTAATTAAGTTGTGTTTCATAATGATTGTTACAGCAAGTGTCATCAGGTTGGGAAGAAAAACAAGTGACCCATAGGTCATGACGGTCAGCTGCCAAGCATGACCTGCGACATCATGGGCTGAGATTCACAACTTCCAGGTAAATTTTGAAGACCCAATTTGCAAATATGTTGAAATTTTCTACGACAACAGAAATATATATCACCTGTGTCTGGTTAAAACACAGTGAATTTATGGTCAGAGGAAAAATATTGATTGTTAAGCTATCAGCAACTATTCCCAGAGCTTGCTTGATACCTGTCAGTCTCAAAAGGAACACCACAAAGGGCAAATATAAGATCAACATATAAAGCAAAAATCAAGGAAAACCATGCAAGAATTATTGAGAAATGGGTGCTTCTGTTTAAATTTTATTTAATACAAGCCAACTGTACTGCACCTGTATAAATGATGGTAATATTTATTAAGAAATATTTGACCCAATCCTTTGCAAGATAAGATTAATATACTTCCAACTGCATTCACTTTAACAGTTCTTGAGATAATATTATCAAAAGGAATATGGTTGCCTGGTGGCCATATTCAAATTCTGACAGGTCTGAAATCAGACAACAAACATTCTCTAAATTGGATCAAACATTGAAGAAAAATCGCTGAAACTGCACTGAAAAAAAGGATTTCTAAGGTGGCTAACTGGCAGACAAAATGGATTTCTGACAAGTCAGACATTTGATATCACACATCCTCCAATAAGAGACCAAACTTGGGGCAAATTCTCCAAAGGATGGTACAGTAATGAATGTCCAAAACAAATCAAAAGGCATGTTAAGGCCCTCATATCAGATTTATAGATATGCAAATGTAAAAAGTGTAAGTCTAATATTTTTTATTATAGCTCTGCTTTTCAATGGGGTCAGCAGGGTAGGTAAACTGCAAAACCTGAAAGAAAGGAAATGCAGAAAGCATGACTAAGAGACTTGTAATGAAAAAAAGGTACATATCCACATATTATGAGAACAAACACTTGCTTTTATATGTGGTGATTTATATATAAATATTCCGGTATCTAGGAAACTAAGTTTATTGCTATGATTCCATAAAATAAACTGCAAAATGTTCCCATCATCTTATAAATCAGTAGCTAAACCTTAATACAGTACTCTCGTAGTCTTAATGCCTGGCTGAAGCATTCCGACAACTGTGTTTTTGTTATGCAGTAACGAGGTACTTATCACTCAGCCTTATCACTTAATAGGCTGATACCAAAGGGAGTCATATGTCACCAGTGTCACTCACTATTACAGCGACACAGTGATATGTACCAGCTGGATTGCAATGGTTATATATAAAAGAAAAATAGAGATGGTCTACAAAATATGTTATTGCAAACATCCCTGACCAATGACCTTGGCCTTTTGCCCACATATCAACTGGATTCTTTCTAAATGATGGGTAACTACTAACCACTTAAATCTGGTGTAATTACTTGGCAACCAATGAGTGAATAACTTTGACCTGCAACCTTTAACCTCCTGACCAGCTGACCCCAAAATCAATCAGTTATTTCTTCAAGCAAAAAGACCCATAAATATGAAGTTTGGATCAAATTGAGTGATGCATAGATGTGGCATATGTGAAAGACTGAAGGTTTGGGTTGAACAGTTTCACCAGAAATATGTTTACAAGCATTTAGAACAATTAAGTATTGTGGCCTTGACCTTTGACCTTTTGAACTCGACATCAATAGGCTTCTTCCCCTATTGGTATAGATGGAAGGTATAGATTGAAATGTTTGCCTGAAAATATCTCCACATTAGAAGAGGGTGCGGTGAACTTGACCTCTGACCTGAAAATCAACAGGTCTTTTCCCCTGTTGGCAGAGAATCGATATCAGTGCTGGAAGGTTTGGAATAAAAAGTCCAGCTTGAAATGTGTCCACAACCTTTTAAAAAAATATGTTCACAAGCATTTAGAACAATATTGTGACCTTGACCTTTGACCTTTTGAACTTAACATCAATAGGCTTCTTCCCCTATTGGTAGGTAAGCCATATATGACAGGTGGAAAGTATAGATTGAAAAAGTTGCCTGTGAACTTGACCTTTGACCTCAAAATCAACAGGTCTTTTCCCCTGTTGGCAGAGAAGCGATATCAGTGCTGAAAGGTTTGGAATGAAAGGTCTAGTTTGAAATGTGTCCACAACCTTTTCAAAGAAGTGGATCCTGTGACCCTGACCTTTGACCTTGTGACCTCAACATCTATAGGATTCTTCTCCCACTTAGTAGGTGAGCTATATGTGAAAGATCAAAGAATTGGGATGAAAGGTTTGGCTTAAAATGCACCCACAGGCTTTTCAAAGAAGTTGGTTCTGTGACCTTGACCTTTGACCTTGTGACCTCAAAATAATTATGGTTCTTCCCCTGTTGGTAGGTGAGCTGTATGTGAAAGATGGAAGGTTTGGGATTAAAATTTTGGCTAAAAGAATTATTTCTGGGGGGTGCAAACACACCCCATAACTTCGAGAATATAGGTCGCAGTGACCTAATTTCAGGTTTGCAAGGAGATCTTTTTAGAACCTCTAAGACTGCATAGGGTTCATGGCCCTAGCCCCTACGGTTACGATTTGTGCCAGACGGCCGGACGGACAGACGGAAGGACGCCGGACAAAGACCCATCGTTATAGCCCAGCATGACTGAAAGTCAGCTGAGCTAAAAATATTTTTTTAAAGGAGGATCTTGAGTTTACTACACCTTTTTTTCTGGATATTAGCATGTGTGAGGTTTATGTCATATTACATACCTGTACTACATATATTCCTTGCCTCGATATCATTGAAACATGCACATCAAGGTATCTCTGAATAGATTTTGTGTTTTATAACAGGCTTAAATCCTGTTCTTGGGTTCAAAATGTTTTAGCACATGCTTTGTATATACATGTCAAACATTCACGTATTTGAAAAGTTATCAATAATGGTCAAGCATGTTATCATGGATGCATAATAACTGATGTATATCCCATAGCACTGGTTCGCATTTAGGCCTGTTAGCCTTGTTCTGGATCTCACATGAATTTGCAGACAATTTTATTTTGTGTTGTATGCTAGTGCCAGAATTGCATGAATGAGTGCAGTTTGAGAATTCCTTTGCAAGTGAAGGGGTATAATTAAGAAGGATGGTAATAAATGAATTCTTTAGGAATAGCCAATGCCTGATAAGGTAGTAGAATATATAAAATGCTTTTATAAATATATGTAAAACTGTACTTATATGAAAGATGAAACCCTATAATTGGACATATGTACACAGATTATGCCTGCCACCATCCGCAGATACCTGTGACAGCCAGTATGTGATTTGGAATGGCATCGCCAATATAAAGTCCTTATTTGTGCATGATATTTATGCAAAAGTTAA
Organism: Sipunculus nudus; assembly: GCA_026874595.1. Classification (NCBI taxonomy): domain Eukaryota; kingdom Metazoa; phylum Annelida; class Sipuncula; order Golfingiida; family Sipunculidae; genus Sipunculus; species Sipunculus nudus. The sequence goes on from CM049319.1 coordinate 470,708, forward strand.
TAGAAATAAACAGCTGAAATGCAGGCCCTGAGAATCCAGCATATTATTTCAACTTCACCATGTGACCAGCATGGACTTTTATTTTATAACAATTAGCACTACTGCTGACATGCATAAAGGTTTCATAGGCCGGACAGAAAAATTACAGGTCCCTATTGTTTTTGTAAAAATAAAAAAAAGTATGTATGATCTATATGTATAACTTAACTGCCCAAAGGCTAGGGGTATTCATTTCTACCTTTTTTTTGGTTTTAATATCTAGGTCACTTTCGTTTGCTTTCCAGTAAAAGTCATCAGATGCCCTGCTTGATCATAATAAAACAAAATGTCATAGACATTGACTATTTGAATCGTATGGGTCATACTCTGATATACCAGCAGGCAGTTTTGTGTAGCTTAAGTCCATACTATAATATTTGTAATATTACTCATGGTTTTAAGTCTTATTTCTCAATATATTTTCCAATATATTGTCACTTTCTTAACTTTTTAAAAACCTCTGGTCAATAACGTACCAGCAAACTGCACTAGAAACAAATAAAAAATCCATGAGAGGCACGGTGCCAAATGGCAGTATTATTGGACATATTTAATTTTTCTGTAATTAAATGACTGAGCAAGCAATGTTGATCTCTTGCTCGTCTAAGTATAAACAAGAAATGCCGTACGGTCAGGAAATATCAATTTATTTAAAGGCTATTAATAAATTGAAATAAATTTACAAAGGCAGTTAGAAGGAAATACAACCAAAAAAGACAGTCGCTAATAACTTAAATGCATGTTCTGATCAGCTGTGGCCGATAGAATCAATTCACACCTTATAGTTGATTATAAGATTGTTTATTCTACATCAAAGGATATAATAATGAATAAATATCTTTAATGTACTGCAACCACAACCTTTCATGTACTGTCATAACATATTCCCACTCAGACAATCAACTCACTGAAGGTTTACATCAGAAGAAACACATTAAAGCTTCTGATGAGATCATAGGGAATTAGCCTGGCAGAGTGATCATTCAGGATTGTGGGATTACCTTCACTACTGTTACTGTTCTACTTTAAATATTGTGGAACTAGAATACGGGTAGTCGACAAGCCACTACGTGTATCCGCCTAAATCAGAGTGGAACTGGTGAAGTGAGGCATGGATTGAGTGGCAAGGGGAAATAGGGTGTTGCATATTAGCATGGATGTCTGCAGCCAAATTGTGTATGTAGGTTGCCCCCCTACCACAAAATCCAGAAAGCTGTCCAAGTTGTATACATATGCAAAATTTAAGGCAGATAAGTCAAACCACTACATGTATATGAGTGATTTAAGCCCATGGCAGACAAAAAAATGGACGCTGTGCAAAATGGTTGCAGGTGACGCCACCAGTTTTGCGTATGATAAAGAGCTATGTGAGAACTGTACACATGCAAAACTTTGGCCCAATCGGTTAAACAGTTCCCGAGATATGAGCTTGGATGTCTGCTGCATAAACTAGAATGCAGATGGCGCCACCTGTCATAAAATCAAGAGAGCTGTCGGGGATGTATAAACCTGCAAAATTTTAGGCAGATATGTCATACCACTGCCGAGATATGAGTGATTTTATCCTATGGCAGACAAACAGACAGGAGCTGTGCAAAAATGGCTACAGGTGGCGCCACCAGTTTTGTGTATGATAAAGAGCTATGTGAGATCTATACACATGCAAAATTTTGGCCCAATCTGTCAAACGGTTCCCGAGATATGAGCTTGGATGTCTGCAGCGTAAACGTGAATGTAGGTGGCGCCATCTGTCATAAAATCAAAAAAGCTATCCAGGATGTATACTCATGCCGAATTTCAGGTGAATAAGTCAAGTCACTGCAGAGATATGAGTGATTTAACCCAAGGCAGACGAACAGATGGACACTGTGCAAATAAGGTAACAGGTGGCGCCACCATTTTTTGGGTATAATATAAAGCTCTCCAAGGGCTACATTTGTGCAAAAAAATTTTCCAGATCGGTCAAACGGTTCCCAAGATATGAGCTTGGATGTCTGCAGCGTAAAAGTGAATGTAGAGGGGCGCCACCTGTCATAAAATCAGATAAGCTATCCAGGATGTTTACGCATACCGAATTTCAGGTGAATTAGTCAAGTCACTGCAGAGATATGAGTGATTTTAACCCAAGGCAGACGAACAGATGGACACTGTGCAAACATGGTTGCAGGTGGCGCCACCATTTTTTGTGTATGTTATAAAGCTCTCCAAGGGCTACATTTGTGCAAAAAAAAATTTTCCTGATCGGTCAAACGGTTCCCGAGATATGTGGGTTTATGTGTGGAAACAGATGCACAAATGGATGCAGAGCGCAGAGGAAAGGTCAGAGGTCAAAACAAAATCGGGGTGCAGCAGTTCACATGTGACCCGAACATAATCCCGGGTTTCGTAAAATCCCGCCCAGCGGTTACGGAGGAGTTCTCCGGACACCTACGCGGCGGCGGCAGCGGCGGCGTGCAGCTGAAAACATAGTATCCGCAAAACTCTGTTTTGGCGGATACAATTATCAATTAAATGTTAAATAACATCTTATAAGGTTATTGTTAGGAATATTTCAATTTGTCACTGTTTAGATCTGTTGTACAAAGTCTTATATCACTCACTTTTGAAAAATTGGCGTCCTCTTTCAATGTTGAATACAGATTTAAAATAACTGCAAAAACCTTGTCAAATAGTTATGGACAAAATTTCTTTGTATTATAAATTCAGACCAAGCAGGTTACATCAAAAACAGATAGATCGGGGGGGGGGGGGGGGGGATATATGAAAATTACATATTTATTTGCATATGCCAGAAAACAAAAAAATAAATAACAACTTTACTATATCAATCAATTTTGAAAAAGCTTTTGATTTTTTTCAGAAAGGTCCCACATTCAGGATACTGTTAAGTCTCTAAAAAGTTTAGAGAATATAAAAAAAAATGGGTTGATATTCTTTACACTAACATCAGCAGTTGTGTCATGAATAAAAGTTGGGCAATTGTGTGTTCTAATAGGAATCAGTCAGGTGTACATCACTGATCAGTGTGTGTTCTACTAGGAATCAGTCAGGTGTACATCACTGATCAGTGTGTGTTCTACTAGGAATCAGTCAGGTGTACATCACTGATTATTGTGTGTTCTACTGGGAATCAGTCAGGTGTACATCACTGATCAGTGTGTGTTCTACTGGGAATCAGTCAAGTGTACATCACTGATCAGTGTGTGTTCTACTAGGAATCAGTCAGGTGTACATCACTGATCAGTGTGTGTTCTACTAGGAATCAGTCAGGTGTACATCACTGATCAGTGTGTGTTCTACTGGGAATCAGTCAGGTGAACATCACTGGTCAGTGTGTGTTCTACTAGGAATCAGTCAGGTGTACATCACTGATCAGTGTGTGTTCTACTAGGAATCAGTCAGGTGTACATCACTGGTCAGTGTGTGTTCTACTAGGTATCAGGTGTACATCACTGATCAGTGTGTGTTCTACTAGGAATCAGTCAGGTGTACATCACTGATCAGTGTGTGTTCTACTAGGAATCAGTCAGGTGTACATCACTGATCAGTGTGTGTTCTACTAGGAATCAGTCAGGTGTACATCACTGGTCAGTGTGCGTTCTACTAGGAATCAGTCAGGTGTACATCACTGGTCAGTGTGCGTTCTACTAGGAATCAGTCAGGTGTACATCACTGGTCAGTGTGCGTTCTACTAGGAATCAGTCAGGTGTACATCACTGGTCAGTGTGCGTTCTACTAGGAATCAGTCAGGTGTACATCACTGATCAGTGTGTGTTCTACTAGGAATCAGTCAGGTGTACATCACTGATCAGTGTGTGTTCTACTAGGAATCAGTCAGGTGTACATCACTGATCAGTGTGTGTTCTACTTGGAATCAGTCAGGTGTACATCACTGATCAGTGTGTGTTCTACTAGGAATCAGTCAGGTGTACATCACTGATCAGTGTGTGTTCTACTAGGAATCAGTCAGGTGTACATCACTGATCAGTGTGTGTTCTACTTGGAATCAGTCAGGTGTACATCACTGATCAGTGTGTGTTCTACTAGGAATCAGTCAGGTGTACATCACTGATCAGTGTGTGTTCTACTAGGAATCAGTCAGGTGTCCATCACTGATCAGTGTGTGTTCTACTAGGAATCAGTCAGGTGTACATCACTGATCAGTGTGTGTTCTACTAGGAATCAGTCAGGTGTACATCACTGATCAGTGTGTGTTCTACTAGGAATCAGTCAGGTGTACATCACTGATCAGTGTGTGTTCTACTAGGAATCAGTCAGGTGTACATCACTGATCAGTGTGTGTTCTACTAGGAATCAGTCAGGTGTACATCACTGATCAGTGTGTGTTCTACTAGGAATCAGTCAGGTGTACATCACTGATCAGTGTGTGTTCTACTAGGAATCAGTCAGGTGTACATCACTGATCAGTGTGTGTTCTACTAGGAATCAGTCAGGTGTACATCACTGATCAGTGTGTGTTCTACTAGGAATCAGTCAGGTGTACATCACTGATCAGTGTGTGTTCTACTAGGAATCAGTCAGGTGTACATCACTGATCAGTGTGTGTTCTACCTGGAATCAGTCAGGTGTACATCACTGATCAGTGTGTGTTCTACTGGGAATCAGTCAGGTGTACATCACTGATCAGTGTGTGTTCTACTGGGAATCAGTCAGGTGTACATCACTGATCAGTGTGTGTTCTACTGGGAATCAGTCAGGTGTACATCACTGATCAGTGTGTGTTCTACTGGGAATCAGTCAGGTGTACATCACTGATCAGTGTGTGTTCTACTAGGAATCAGTCAGGTGTACATCACTGATCAGTGTGTGTTCTACTAGGAATCAGTCAGGTGTACATCACTGATCAGTGTGTGTTCTACTAGGAATCAGTCAAGTGTACACCACTGATCAGTGTGTGTTCTTCTGGGAATCAGTCAAGTGTACATCACTGATCAGTGTGTGTTCTACTAGGAATCAGTCAAGTGTACATCACTGATCAGTGTGTGTTCTACTAGGAATCAGTCAAGTGTACATCACTGATCAGTGTGTGTTCTACTGGAAATCAGTCAGGTGTACATCACTGATCAGTGCGTGTTCTACTAGGAATCAGTCAGGTGTACATCACTGATCAGTGTGTGTTCTACTGGGAATCAGTCAGGTGTACATCACTGATCAGTGTGTGTTCTACTAGGAATCAGTCAAGTGTACATCACTGATCAGTGTGTGTTCTACTAGGAATCAGTCAGGTGTACATCACTGATCAGTGTGTGTTCTACTAGGAATCAGTCAAGTGTACATCACTGATCAGTGTGTGTTCTACTGGGAATCAGTCAAGTGTACATCACTGATCAGTGTGTGTTCAACTTGGAATCAGTCAGGTATACATCACTGATCAGTGCGTGTTCTACTGGGAATCAGTCAGGTGTACATCACTGATCAGTGCGTGTTCTACTGGGAATCAGTCAAGTGTACATCACTGATCAGTGCGTGTTCTACTAGGAATCAGTCACGTGTACATCACTGATCAGTGTGTGTTCTACTTGGAATCAGTCAAGTGTACATCACTGATCAGTGTGTGTTCTACTAGGAATCAATCAAGTTTACATCACTGATCAGTGTGTGTTCTACTTGGAATCAATCAAGTGTACATCACTGATCAGTGTGTGTTCTACTTGGAATCAGTCACATGTACATCACTGATCAGTGTGTGTTCTACTTGGAATCAGTCAGGTGTACATCACTGATCAGTGTGTGTTCTACTTGGAATCAGTCAGGTGTACATCACTGATCAGTGTGTGTTCTACTTGGAATCAGTCAGGTGTACATCACTGATCAGTGTGTGTTCTACTTGGAATCAGTCAGGTGTACATCACTGATCAGTGTGTGTTCTACTTGGAATCAGTCAGGTGTACATCACTGATCAGTGTGTGTTCTACTTGGAATCAGTCAGGTGTACATCACTGATCAATGTGTGTTCTACTTGGAATCAGTCAGGTGTACATCACTGATCAGTGTGTGTTCTACTTGGTATAAAAACTATGCCATCAACTTGGTCAATCTGCCTCAAATATGTTGTGCCTATGCCTGCCAGAGTTTGTGTTTTAAATGCATACAAGTTAAAAGCTGTTTCTTTAAAAGTATTTCACGTACTGAAAAGGAGATATAAGGTGATGATCTGGGATGAATAAAACATATAGAATATGGACGATGTTGTCTCTGCTTACTAGTTCTTCCAGTCAAAATATATATTCAGTGTGTAATACCCGTAATACAAAAGTAGCAGCAACTATTTCCCAGTGAGGAAGTCATTAGTGCAGCAGCTAGCAGTGATGTCACTGTTCACACCCACCACGTCCGTGTGCGAGTCTGAGTCCAGGCACTTATGTCCAAGTCAGAGTTCTTGAAGCTTGAGTACAAGTCCACCTTGTTCAAGTCAGAGTCATTTAGAACCTGAGGCCAAGTCAGAGTCCAATACAAATATCCTAAAAGATGAATTTAAAATGAAAATTTCAGATTATCATGTACATTTTTAAGTTAATTTATACTTTAACTGTAATGGTTAATTACATGAAGCTCCTAATGCAGAGCGAAAGCTTGGTAAATATACACAGAATTACTATTTTGTAATAGTCTCTTAGTAGTTCACACATACATATTTATATATAATGTTTTGTATTGTTCTGAGATGTACTCAGCCTGATTTTCTCTAGTCCTAACTCTGAGTCCGAGTCCAGGACTTTCACAGTCCAGTATGGGTCCCTCAAAAAGTGGAGTCCTATATCACTGGCAGCTAGTAGACTGATGGCTTCATTTATTAAAACTATAAGCTAAATAATGGCCTTAACTAAGAGTAAAAGTATTGGTGGATATGGTGACAGGCAGGACTAAATGTAAGCCTTACATAACAGTAAAAGTACTGGTAGATATGATGACAGGCAGGACTAAATGTTAGCCTTACCTAAAAGTCAAAGTACTGGTGGATATGGAGACAGGCAGGACTAAATGTAAGCCTTACATAACAGTAAAAGTACTGGTAGATATGGTGACAGGGAGGACTAAATGTTAGCCTTACCTAAAAGTCAAAGTACTGGTGGATATGGAGACAGGCAGGACTAAATGTTAGCCTTACCTAAAAGTCAAAGTACTGGTGGATATGGAGACAGGCAGGACTAAATGTAAGCCTTACATAACAGTAAAAGTACTGGTGGATATGATGACAGGCAGGACTAAATGTAAGCCTTACATAACAGTAAAAGTACTGGTGGATATGATGACAGGCAGGACTAAATGTTAGCCTTACCTAAAAGTAAAAGTTCTGGTGGATATGGAGACAGGCGGGACTAAATGTAAGCCTTACATAACAGTAAAAGTACTGGTAGATATGGAGACAGGCAGGACAAAATGTAAGCCTTAACTAACAGTAAAAGTATTGGTGGATACGGAGATAGGCAGGACTAAATGTAAGCCTTAACTAACAGTAAAAGTATTGGTGGATATGGTGACAGGCAGGACTAAATGTAAGCCTTACATAACAGTAAAAGTACTGGTAGATATGGAGACAGGCAGGACAAAATGTAAGCCTTACCTAACAGTAAAAGTACTGGTAGATATGGAGACAGGCAGGACTAAATGTAAGCCTTACCTAACAGTAAAAGTATTGGTGGATATGGAGACAGGCAGGACTAAATGTAAGCCTTACCTAACAGTAAAAGTATTGGTGGATATGATGACAGGCAGGACTAAATGTAAGCATTATCTAACAGTAAAAGTATTGGTGGATATGATGACAGGCAGGACTAAATGTAAGCCTTACCTAACAGTCAAAGTATTGGTGGATATGATTACAGGCAGGACTAAATGTTAGCCTTAACTAACAGTAAAAGTACTGGTGGATATGGAGACAGGCAGGACTAAATGTAAGCCTTACCTAACAGTAAAAGTATTGGTGGATATGATGACAGGCAGGACTAAATGTAAGCCTTAACTAACAGTAAAAGTATTGGTGGATATGATGATAGGCAGGACTAAATGTAAGCCTTACCTAACAGTAAAAGTATTGGTGGATATGATGATAGGCAGGACTAAATGTTAGCCTTACCTAAAAGTCAAAGTACTGGTGGATATGGAGACAGGCGGGACTAAATGTAAGCCTTACCTAAAAGTCAAAGTACTGGTGGATATGGTGACAGGCAGGACAGAATGTAAGCCTTACATAACAGTAAAAGTACTGGTGGATATGATGACAGGCAGGACTTAATGTAAGCCTTACATAACAGTAAAAGTACTGGTGGATATGATGACAGGCAGGACTAAATGTAAGCCTTACCTAAAAGTAAAAGTACTGGTGGATATGGAGACAGGCAGGACTAAATGTAAGCCTTAACTAACAGTAAAAGTATTGGTGGATATGATGATAGGCAGGACTAAATGTTAGCCTTACCTAACAGTAAAAGTATTGGTGGATATGGAGACAGGCAGGACTAAATGTAAGCCTTACATAACAGTAAAAGTACTGGTGGATATGGAGACAGGCAGGACTAAATGTAAGCCTTACCTAAAAGTCAAAGTACTGGTGGATATGGTGACAGGCAGGACTAAATGTAAGCCTTACCTAACAGTAAAAGTACTGGTGGATATGGTGACAGGCAGGATTAAATGTTAGCCTTACCTAACAGTAAAAGTATTGGTGGATATGATGATAGGTGTTCTGTTGTTAATCAATCGAGGAACAACGCACTTAGCGAATAACAACTTTTATTTGCAGCACTTAACAACATTATGCAACACGATAATACATGGACTGATCTGAGTGGCCCCCATCCGGTGTCACGTATAATATTATGATTACTGAAAAAGTTCCCCGGGATATCCGGCATATACGGCTATATGCCGTCACAACACAACAATAGGCAGGACTAAATGTTAGCCTTACCTTACAGTAAAAGTATTGGTAGATAAGGAGACAGGCAGGACTAAATGTAAGCCTTACATAACAGTAAAAGTACTGGTGGATATGATGACAGGCAGGACTAAATGTAAGCCTTACCTAAAAGTAAAAGTACTGGTGGATATGGAGACAGGCAGGACTAAATGTAAGCCTTACCTAAAAGTAAAAGTATTGGTGGATATGGAGACAGGCAGGACTAAATGTAAGCCTTACCTAAAAGTCAAAGTACTGGTGGATATGGAGACAGGCAGGACTAAATGTTAGCCTTACCTAAAAGTCAAAGTACTGGTGGATATGGAGTCAGGCAGGACTAAATGTTAGCCTTACCTAAAAGTCAAAGTACTGGTGGATATGGAGACAGGCAGGACTAAATGTAAGCCTTACCTAACAGTAAAAGTACTGGTGGATATGGTGACAGGCAGGACTAAATGTAAGCCTTAACTAACAGTAAAAGTATTGGTGGATATGATGATAGGCAGGACTAAATGTTAGCCTTACCTAACAGTTAAAGTATTGGTGGATATGGAGACAGGCAGGACTAAATGTAAGCCTTACATAACAGTAAAAGTACTGGTGGATATGGAGACAGGCAGGACTAAATGTAAGCCTTACCTAAAAGTCAAAGTACTGGTGGATATGGTGACAGGCAGGACTAAATGTAAGCCTTACCTAACAGTAAAAGTACTGGTGGATATGGTGACAGGCAGGACTAAATGTAAGCCTTACCTAACAGTAAAAGTATTGGTGGATATAATGATAGGCAGTACTAAATGTTAGCCTTACCTAACAGTAAAAGTATTGGTAGATATGATGATAGGCAGGACTAAATGTAAGCCTTACATAACAGTAAAAGTACTGGTGGATATGGAGACAGGCAGGACTAAATGTAAGCCTTACCTAAAAGTAAAAGTACTGGTGGATATGGAGACAGGCAGGACTAAATGTTAGCCTTACCTAAAAGTAAAAGTAATGGTGGATATGGAGACAGGCAGGACTAAATGTTAGCCTTACCTAAAAGTCAAAGTACTGGTGGATATGGTGACAGGCAGGACAGAATGTAAGCCTTACCTAACAGTAAAAGTATTGGTGGATATGATGATAGGCAGGACTAAATGTAAGCCTTACCTAAAAGTAAAAGTACTGGTGGATATGAGACAGGCAGGACTAAATGTTAGCCTTACCTAAAAGTCAAAGTACTGGTGGATATGGTGACAGGCAGGACTAAATGTAAGCCTTACCTAACAGTAAAAGTATTGGTGGATATGATGATAGGCAGGACTAAATGTAAGCCTTACCTAAAAGTAAAAGTACTGGTGGATATGGAGACAGGCAGGACTAAATGTAAGCCTTACCTAAAAGTAAAAGTACTGGTGGATATGGAGACAGGCAGGACTAAATGTAAGCCTTACCTAAAAGTAAAAGTACTGGTGGATATGGAGACAGGCAGGACTAAATGTTAGCCTTACCTAAAAGTAAAAGTACTGGTGGATATGGAGACAGACAGGACTTAATGTTAGCCTTACCTAAAAGTAAAAGTACTGGTGGATATGGAGACAGGCAGGACTAAATGTAAGCCTTACCTAAAAGTAAAAGTACTGGTGGATATGGAGACAGGCAGGACTAAATGTTAGCCTTACCTAAAAGTAAAAGTACTGGTGGATATGGAGACAGGCAGGACTAAATGTAAGCCTTACCTAAAAGTAAAAGTACTGGTGGATATGGAGACAGGCAGGACTAAATGTTAGCCTTACCTAAAAGTAAAAGTACTGGTGGATATGGAGACAGGCAGGACTAAATGTTAGCCTTACCTAAAAGTAAAAGTACTGGTGGATATGGAGACAGGCAGGACTAAATGTTAGCCTTACCTAAAAGTAAAAGTACTGGTGGATATGGTGATAGGCAGGACTAAATGTTAGCCTTACCTAAAAGTCAAAGTACTGGTGGATATGGTGACAGGCAGGACTAAATGTAAGCCTTACCTAACAGTAAAAGTACTGGTAGATATGGTGACAAGCAGGACTAAATGTTAGCCTTAACTAACAGTAAAAGTATTGGTGGATTTGGAGACAGGCAGGACTAAATGTAAGCCTTACCTAAAAGTAAAAGTATTGGTGGATATGGAGACAGGCAGGACTAAATGAAAGCCTTACCTAACAGTAAAAGTATTGGTGGATATGATGATAGGCAGGACTAAATGTAAGCCTTACATAACAGTAAAAGTATTGGTGGATATGGAGACAGGCAGGACTAAATGTAAGCCTTACCTAAAAGTAAAAGTATTGGTGGATATGGAGACAGGCAGGACTAAATGTAAGCCTTACCTAACAGTAAAAGTATTGGTGGATATGATGATAGGCAGGACTAAATGTAAGCCTTACATAACAGTAAAAGTATTGGTGGATATGATGACAGGCAGGACTAAATGTAAGCATTACCTAACAGTAAAAGTACTGGTGGATATGGTGACAGGCAGGACTAAATGTTAGCCTTACCTAAAAGTCAAAGTACTGGTGGATATGGTGACAGGCAGGAATAAATGTAAGCCTTAACTAACAGTAAAAGTACTGGTGGATATGACGATAGGCAGGACTAAATGTAAGCCTTACCTAAAAGTAAAAGTACTGGTGGATATGGAGACAGGCAGGACTAAATGTAAGCCTTACCTAAAAGTCAAAGTACTGGTGGATATGTAGACAGGCAGGACTAAATGTAAGCCTTACATAACAGTAAAAGTACTGGTGGATATGATGACAGGCAGGACTAAATGTAAGCCTTACATAACAGTAAAAGTACTGGTGGATATGATGACAGGCAGGACTAAATGTAAGCCTTACATAACAGTAAAAGTATTGGTGGATATGATGATAGGCAGGACTAAATGTAAGCCTTACCTAAAAGTAAAAGTACTGGTGGATATGGAGACAGGCAGGACTAAATGTAAGCCTTACCTAAAAGTCAAAGTACTGGTGGATATGGTGACAGGCAGGACTAAATGTAAGCCTTACATAACAGTAAAAGTACTGGTGGATATGGAGACAGGCAGGACTAAATGTTAGCCTTACCTAAAAGTAAAAGTACTGGTGGATATGGAGACAGGCAGGACTTAATGTTAGCCTTACCTAAAAGTAAAAGTACTGGTGGATATGGAGACAGGCAGGACTAAATGTAAGCCTTACCTAAAAGTAAAAGTACTGGTGGATATGGAGACAGGCAGGACTAAATGTTAGCCTTACCTAAAAGTAAAAGTACTGGTGGATATGGAGACAGGCAGGACTAAATGTAAGCCTTACCTAAAAGTAAAAGTACTGGTGGATATGGAGACAGGCAGGACTAAATGTTAGCCTTACCTAAAAGTCAAAGTACTGGTGGATATGGAGACAGGCAGGACTAAATGTTAGCCTTACCTAAAAGTAAAAGTACTGGTGGATATGGAGACAGGCAGGACTAAATGTAAGCCTTACCTAAAAGTAAAAGTACTGGTGGATATGGAGACAGGCAGGACTAAATGTTAGCCTTACCTAAAAGTAAAAGTACTGGTAGATATGGAGACAGGCAGGACTAAATGTTAGCCTTACATAACAGTAAAAGTATTGTTGGATATGATGTTAGCAGGACTAAATGTTAACCTTACCTAAAAGTCAAAGTACTGGTGGACATGGAGAAAGGCAGGACTAAATGTTAGCCTTACCTAAAAGTCAAAGTACTGGTGGATATGGTGACAGGCAGGACTAAATGTAAGCCTTACCTAACAGTAAAAGTACTGGTAGATATGGTGACAGGCAGGACTAAATGTTAGCCTTCCCTAACAGTAAAAGTATTGGTGGATATGGAGACAGGCAGGACTAAATGTAAGCCTTACCTAAAAGTAAAAGTATTGGTGGATATGGAGACAGGCAGGACTAAATGTAAGCCTTACCTAACAGTAAAAGTATTGGTGGATATGGAGACAGGCAGGACTAAATGTAAGCCTTACCTAACAGTAAAAGTATTGGTGGATATTATGATAGGCAGGACTAAATGTAAGCCTTACATAACAGTAAAAGTACTGGTAGATATGGAGACAGGCAGGACAAAATGTAAGCCTTAACTAACAGTAAAAGTATTTGTGGATATGGAGACAGGCAGGACAAAATGTAAGCCTTAACTAACAGTTAAAGTATTTGTGGATACGGAGATAGGCAGGACTAAATGTAAGCCTTAACTAACAGTAAAAGTATTGGTCGATATGGTGACAGGCAGGACTAAATGTAAGCCTTACATAACAGTAAAAGTACTGGTAGATATGGAGACAGGCAGGACAAAATGTAAGCCTTACCTAACAGTAAAAGGACTGGTAGATATGGAGACAGGCAGGACTAAATGTAAGCCTTACCTAACAGTAAAAGTATTGGTGGATATGGAGACAGGCAGGACTAAATGTAAGCCTTACCTAACAGTAAAAGTATTGGTGGATATGATGACAGGCAGGACTTAATGTAAGCATTACCTAACAGTAAAAGTATTGGTGGATATGATGACAGGCAGGACTAAATGTAAGCCTTACCTAACAGTCAAAGTATTGGTGGATATGATTACAGGCAGGACTAAATGTTAGCCTTAACTAACAGTAAAAGTACTGGTGGATATGGAGACAGGCAGGACTAAATGTAAGCCTTACCTAACAGTTAAAGTATTGGTGGATATGATGACAGGCAGGACTAAATGCAAGCCTTACCTAACAGTTAAAGTATTGGTGGATATGATGACAGGCAGGACTAAATGCAAGCCTTAACTAACAGTAAAAGTATTGGTGGATATGATGATAGGCAGGACTAAATGTAAGCCTTACCTAACAGTAAAAGTATTAGTGGATATGATGATAGGCAGGACTAAATGTTAGCCTTACCTAAAAGTCAAAGTACTGGTGGATATGGAGACAGGCGGGACTAAATGTAAGCCTTACCTAAAAGTCAAAGTACTGGTGGATATGGTGACAGGCAGGACTAAATGTAAGCCTTACATAACAGTAAAAGTACTGGTGGATATGATGACAGGCAGGACTAAATGTAAGCCTTACATAACAGTAAAAGTACTGGTGGATATGATGACAGGTAGGACTAAATGTAAGCCTTACCTAAAAGTAAAAGTACTGGTGGATATGGAGACAGGCAGGACTAAATGTAAGCCTTAACTAACAGTAAAAGTATTGGTGGATATGATGATAGGCAGGACTAAATGTTAGCCTTACCTAACTGTAAAAGTATTGGTGGATATGGAGACAGGCAGGACTAAATGTAAGCCTTACATAACAGTAAAAGTACTGGTGGATATGGAGACAGGCAGGACTAAATGTAAGCCTTACCTAAAAGTCAAAGTACTGGTGGATATGGTGACAGGCAGGACTAAATGTAAGCCTTACCTAACAGTAAAAGTACTGGTGGATATGGTGACAGGCAGGACTAAATGTTAGCCTTACCTAACAGTAAAAGTATTGGTGGATATGGAGACAGGCAGGACTAAATGTAAGCCTTACCTAAAAGTAAAAGTATTGGTGGATATGGAGACAGGCAGGACTAAATGTAAGCCTTACCTAACAGTAAAAGTACTGGTGGATATGATGATAGGCAGGACTAAATGTAAGCCTTGCATAACAGTAAAAGTATTGGTGGATATGGAGACAGGCAGGACTAAATGTAAGCCTTACCTAAAAGTAAAAGTATTGGTGGATATATAGACAGGCAGGACTAAATGTAAGCCTTACCTAACAGTAAAAGTATTGGTGGATATGATGATAGGCAGGACTAAATGTAAGCCTTACCTAACAGTAAAAGTATTGGTGGATATGATGACAGGCAGGACTAAATGTAAGCATTACCTAACAGTAAAAGTACTGGTGGATATGGTGACAGGCAGGACTAAATGTTAGCCTTACCTAAAAGTCAAAGTACTGGTGGATATGGTGACAAGCAGGAATAAATGTAAGCCTTAACTAACAGTAAAAGTACTGGTGGATATGATGATAGGCAGGACTAAATGTAAGCCTTACCTAAAAGTAAAAGTACTGGTGGATATGGAGACAGGCAGGACTAAATGTAAGCCTTACCTAAAAGTCAGAGTACTGGTGGATATGGTGACAGGCAGGACTAAATGTAAGCCTTACATAACAGTTAAAGTACTGGTGGATATGGTGACAGGCAGGACTAAATGTAAGCCTTACATAACAGTAAAAGTACTGGTGGATATGATGACAGGCAGGACTAAATGTAAGCCTTACATAACAGTAAAAGTATTGGTGGATATGATGATAGGCAGGACTAAATGTAAGCCTTACCTAAAAGTAAAAGTACTGGTGGATATGGAGACAGGCAGGACTAAATGTTAGCCTTACCTAAAAGTAAAAGTACTGGTGGATATGGTGACAGGCAGGACTAAATGTAAGCCTTACCTAACAGTAAAAGTATTGGTGGATATGATGATAGGCAGGACTAAATGTAAGCCTTACATAACAGTAAAAGTACTGGTGGATATGGAGACAGGCAGGACTAAATGTTAGCCTTACCTAAAAGTAAAAGTACTGGTGGATATGGAGACAGGCAGGACTAAATGTAAGCCTTACCTAAAAGTAAAAGTACTGGTGGATATGGAGACAGGCAGGACTAAATGTTAGCCTTACCTAAAAGTAAAAGTACTGGTGGATATGGAGACAGGCAGGACTTAATGTTAGCCTTACCTAAAAGTAAAAGTACTGGTGGATATGGAGACAGGCAGGACTAAATGTAAGCCTTACCTAAAAGTAAAAGTATTGGTGGATATGGAGACAGGCAGGACTAAATGTTAGCCTTACCTAAAAGTAAAAGTACTGGTGGATATGGAGACAGGCAGGACTAAATGTAAGCCTTACCTTAAAGTAAAAGTACTGGTGGATATGGAGACAGGCAGGACTAAATGTAAGCCTTACCTAAAAGTAAAAGTACTGGTGGATATGGAGACAGGCAGGACTAAATGTTAGCCTTACCTAAAAGTAAAAGTACTGGTGGATATGGAGACAGGCAGGACTAAATGTAAGCCTTACCTAAAAGTAAAAGTATTGGTGGATATGGAGACAGGCAGGACTAAATGTAAGCCTTACATAACAGTTAAAGAACTGGTAGATATGGAAACAGGCAGGACTAAATGTAAGCTTTACCTAACAGTAAAAGTATTGATGGATATGATAACAGGCAGGACTAAATGTAAGCCTTAACTAACAGTAAAAGTACTGGTGGATATGATGACAGGCAGGACTAAAAGTAAGCCTTAACTAACAGTAAAAGTACTGGTGGATATGGAGACAGGCAGGACTTAATGTAAGCCTTAACTAACAGTTAAAGTACTGGTGGATATGGAGACAGGCAGGACTAAAAGTAAGCCTTAACTAACAGTAAAAGAACTGGTGGATATGGAGACAGGCAGGACTAAAAGTAAGCCTTAACTAACAGTAAAAGTACTGGTGGATATGGAGACAGGCAGGACTAAAAGTAAGCCTTAACTAACAGTAAAAGCATTGGTGAATATGGAGACAGGCAGGGCTAAAGTAAGCCTTAACTAACAGTAAAAGTACTGGTGGATATGGAGACAAGCAGGACTTAATGTAAGCCTTCACTAACAGTAAAAGTACTGGTGGATATGGAGACAGGCAGGACTTAATGTAAGCCTTAACTAACAGTAAAAGTACTGGTGGATATGGAGACAGGCAGGACTAAAAGTAAGCCTTAACTACAGTAAAAGTACTGGTGGATATGATGATAGGCAGGACTAAATGTAAGCCTTAACTAACAGTAAAAGTACTGGTGGATATGGAGACAGGCAGGACTAAAAGTAAGTCTTAACTAACAGTGAAAGTACTGGTGGATATTGAGACAGGCAGGGCTAAAAGTAAGCCTTAACTAACAGTTAAAGTACTGGTGGATATGGAGACAGGCAGGGCTAAATGTTAGCCTTACCTAAAAGTAAAAGTACTGGTGGATATGGAGACAGGCAGGACTAAATGTAAGCCTTACCTTAAAGTAAAAGTACTGGTGGATATGGAGACAGGCAGGACTAAATGTAAGCCTTACCTAAAAGTAAAAGTACTGGTGGATATGGAGACAGGCAGGACTAAATGTTAGCCTTACCTAAAAGTAAAAGTACTGGTGGATATGGAGACAGGCAGGACTAAATGTAAGCCTTACCTAAAAGTAAAAGTATTGGTGGATATGGAGACAGGCAGGACTAAATGTAAGCCTTACATAACAGTTAAAGTACTGGTAGATATGGAAACAGGCAGGACTAAATGTAAGCTTTACCTAACAGTAAAAGTATTGATGGATATGATAACAGGCAGGACTAAATGTAAGCCTTACCTAACAGTAAAAGTACTGGTGGATATGATGACAGGCAGGACTAAAAGTAAGCCTTAACTAACAGTAAAAGTACTGGTGGATATGGAGACAGGCAGGACTTAATGTAAGCCTTAACTAACAGTTAAAGTACTGGTGGATATGGAGACAGGCAGGACTAAAAGTAAGCCTTAACTAACAGTAAAAGAACTGGTGGATATGGAGACAGGCAGGACTAAAAGTAAGCCTTAACTAACAGTAAAAGTACTGGTGGATATGGAGACAGGCAGGACTAAAAGTAAGCCTTAACTAACAGTAAAAGCATTGGTGGATATGGAGACAGGCAGGGCTAAAGTAAGCCTTAACTAACAGTAAAAGTACTGGTGGATATGGAGACAAGCAGGACTTAATGTAAGCCTTCACTAACAGTAAAAGTACTGGTGGATATGGAGACAGGCAGGACTTAATGTAAGCCTTAACTAACAGTAAAAGTACTGGTGGATATGGAGACAGGCAGGACTAAAAGTAAGCCTTAACTAACAGTAAAAGCATTGGTGGATATGGAGACAGGCAGGACTTAATGTAAGCCTTAACTAACAGTAAAAGTACTGGTGGATATGGAGACAGGCAGGACTAAAAGTAAGCCTTAACTAACAGTGAAAGTACTGGTGGATATTGAGACAGGCAGGGCTAAAAGTAAGCCTTAACTAACAGTCAAAGTTTTGGTGGATATGGAGACAGGCAGGGCTAAATATAAGCCTTAACTAACAGTCAAAGTATTGGTGGATATGGAGACAGGCAGGGCTAAATGTAAGCCTTAACTAACAGTAAAAGTATTGGTGGATATGATGAGAGGCAGGACTAAATGTTAGCCTTACCTAAAAGTAAAAGTACTGGTGGATATGGAGACAGGCAGGACTAAATGTTAGCCTTACCTAAAAGTAAAAGTACTGGTGGATATGGAGACAGGCAGGACTAAAAGTAAGCCTTAACTAACAGTAAAAGAACTGGTGGATATGGAGACAGGCAGGACTAAAAGTAAGCCTTAACTAACAGTAAAAGTACTGGTGGATATGGAGACAGGCAGGACTAAAAGTAAGCCTTAACTAACAGTAAAAGCATTGGTGAATATGGAGACAGGCAGGGCTAAAGTAAGCCTTAACTAACAGTAAAAGTACTGGTGGATATGGAGACAAGCAGGACTTAATGTAAGCCTTCACTAACAGTAAAAGTACTGGTGGATATGGAGACAGGCAGGACTTAATGTAAGCCTTAACTAACAGTAAAAGTACTGGTGGATATGGAGACAGGCAGGACTAAAAGTAAGCCTTAACTAACAGTAAAAGTACTGGTGCATATGGAGACAGGCAGGACTTAATGTAAGCCTTAACTAACAGTAAAAGTACTGGTGGATATGGAGACAGGCAGGACTAAAAGTAAGCCTTATTTAACAGTAAAAGTACTGGTGCATATGGAGACAGGCAGGACTTAATGTAAGCCTTAACTAACAGTAAAAGTACTTGTGGATATGGAGACAGGCAGGACTAAAAGTAAGCCTTTACTAACAGTAAAAGCATTGGTGGATATGGAGACAGGCAGGACTTAATGTAAGCCTTAACTAACAGTAAAAGTACTGGTGGATATGGAGAGAGGCAGGACTAAAAGTAAGCCTTAACTAACAGTAAAAGTACTGGTGGATATTGAGACAGGCAGGACTAAAAGTAGTCCTTAACTAACAGTAAAAGTATTGGTGGATATGGAGACAGGCAGGGCTAAATGTAAGCCTTAACTAACAGTAAAAGTATTGGTGGATATGGAGATAGGCAGGGCTAAATATAAGCCTTAACTAACAGTAAAAGTATTGGTGGATATGGAGATAGGCAGGACTATATGTAAGCCTTAACTAACAGTAAAAGTACTGGTGGATATGGAGACAGGCAGGACTAAAAGTAAGCCTTAACTAACAGTTAAAGTACTGGTGGATATGGAGACAGGCAGGACTAAAAGTAAGCCTTAACTAACAGTAAAAGCATTGGTGGATATGGAGACAGGCAGGACTAAATGTAAGCCTTAACTAACAGTAAATGTATTGGTGGATATGGAGACAGGCAGGACTAAATGTAAGCCTTAACTAACAGTAAAAGCGTTGGTGGATATGGAGACAGGCAGGACTAAATGTAAGCCTTAACTAACAGTAAAAGTATTGGTGGATATGGAGACAGGCAGGATTAATGTAAGCCTTAACTAACAGTAAAAGTATTGGTGGATATGGAGACAGGCAGGACTAAATGTAAGCCTTAACTAACAGTAAAAGTATTGGTGGATATGGAGATAGGCAGGACTAAATGTAAGCCTTAACTAACAGTAAAAGTATTGGTGGATATGGAGATAGGCAGGACTAATGTAAGCCTTAACTAACAGTAAAAGTATTGGTGGATATGGAGACAGGCAGGACTAAATGTAAGCCTTAACTAACAGTAAAAGTATTGGTGGATATGGAGACAGGCAGGACTAATGTAAGCCTTAACTAACAGTAAAAGTATTGGTGGATATGGAGACAGGCAGGACTAATGTTAGCCTTAACTAACAGTAAAAGTTTTGGTGGATATGGAGACAGGCAGGACTAAATGTAAGCCTTAACTAACAGTAAAAGTATTGGTGGATATGGAGACAGGCAGGACTAATGTAAGCCTTAACTAACAGTAAAAGTATTGGTGGATATTGAGATAGGCAGGACCCAGCACTACAGTCAGCAGAGTCAGGCTGCAATAGCTTCTGCTACAGATCCTCCTTGACTGCCAAAATGTGTTAATACTAGAAATCAACCTCAAACGGGAATTTTCCAGCTATATAATATGTGATATACATATATATGATGTCGGTTTTGTTAAATTTCTGTTTTGCTTTTAAACTTTTCAGCTTTATAGGCTTGTTCATTTTATTACTGATCAATAAAAACAAAGAGCCTGCATGCACCAAAGTAATATTTGTTCTATATTTCCAACCTGATTTACTGAACTATACCCATTCACTAAATAACACTCCTGGCTAAAGAGAGTACATCCTTGTTGTTAAGATCTTGGCAAGGATTCTTATGAGTCACAAGGAAGGGAGTACTTAACAACACCAAGGCAACCATGATACAACCTGAACTATCTCCAAGGACTTGCCACTCAGACTTTATGTAGAACACTTACAAGCTGATTGTCACATTAAAGTGTTTAAGTGTTCTCTTTGATATATAGTATCAACCACACCAAATATGTGTTCCTGCATGTTTTATACTCAGGTCACAGATAAGATCAACTTCCCCCTCAAAACTGCTCCATGAAAGAGTATAACATAAAATGTGTGTATGTGTGTATACATATGTGTACATGCATGAACAAAAATCAATTTAAATCCCATATACATGCATATCTGTGTAAAAAATCAACAAAACTGACAATTAAGGTTGTTCCTTAAAGCATCCCATAAAAGATAGAAGACTCTAAACTGTAACAATTCTAAATCAATAATAGGCAATAAAGCAGGTAATGGTCGACTCCTTCAAAAATAGCCTACTAAAAAAATACACTGACATATACATACCTTATTGATATATATATATAAATCCAGTCCAGTATAGAACTGACCTAGTCCAGATCATGACTGGGATCTGGTCCAGGCAACATCACGATTTGGATCTGGTCTACTCCAATTAAAAAAACTGGATTAGTCCAGATTGTGATTGAGATCAGGTTGAGGCCAGATGAAAATCCAACATCTTAGTTTAGACTGTTTTCCATTCAGTATTTATCAAATTTGTATTCAATATTTTTTTTTCTGGCTTGACTGATGAATTAAATTTCTTACTAGTTACTGTATCACTGAAATGTATTAGTATAACACTATTATTTATTAATTAAACCAAAAAAATTAAAATTATTTCATTCATATATAATTTTATTAACAGTACTTGCTACAATAATTAGTTTATTCTTAATCAAAAGCATTTGTCATGTCAATAAAATTAAAATTGATATAGTAATTAGTATAGTTTGCTTGAAAAGTGAACACATTTATGCAAATTGTACTCATGTCAACAGTTATCCTATCATTGCAAGGTGAATATGAAATAAGTACAATGACATAAAAAGAAGTTTTCCTTAAAAAAAATTAAAATCAGTAATAGATCAAGGAAGCCTACACATCATAAGTTGATAGATACATTCAACTACTGTGATCAAAGTGCTTAATCAAAGTCAAGAACGAAAAAAAAATAAAATAAAATTATTTAATACAAATTTTACAATCCAGTTAAAAATTGGCCCAGAACAGAATTAAATTGAAGAAGTTTTTTTTCAACTAGCCTAATTCGGATCCCAAATGTTACACCCCTAATGTGAAATTGCCCATTTTATGAAATTGGTGACCAGCATATTATGAATGGAATATTTATCATAAAAGCTACAGATTAAAGTAAACAGACAATTATATGAAACAATATTTGGAAGTAAATAAGATTAAGACTAATGGTATACATCCTGCCAGGGTTGGTTTTATGCCAGGCAGAAATGGCACATTAAATGAT
This sequence comes from Sipunculus nudus, assembly GCA_026874595.1. Classification (NCBI taxonomy): domain Eukaryota; kingdom Metazoa; phylum Annelida; class Sipuncula; order Golfingiida; family Sipunculidae; genus Sipunculus; species Sipunculus nudus. The sequence goes on from CM049319.1 coordinate 492,603, forward strand.
CAGAATATATTGTATTTTAACAAGAGATAGTAATCTTAATAAATCAAAAGCTGCCTTACATATAAGCATTTATTAATATATTAAGAAATGATAGTCAATTTAGTCAATTATAATTATAATTTTAAGTCAAATATAATGTGCCTCTTCACTTTTTGTAACAAGGGACCCATGGGTCACGGCGCTCAGCTGATTGTGATTGGACCATAAATGTTTCTCCATTGTGATACTATATTGAATCGATAAAGCTTATGAATATTATGGACATGTTGGGCTATTATAAAGGAATGTAATGTAATATGTGAGTAAATAATAAATGAAATAACCTGACTGATGGATTAATAGAGTAAAATATAGTGGTTTATTTTTTATTTATTTAGGAGGGGTTGAAAATTGCGATATATCTGAGCAAATATGAATGCAATGACAGCAGTAATAAGCAGTAGTAGAATGATGAATACAAAATAGACTATTTGTTGAAGGATCTATAGTGTATGGAAGTCTGCAAGATTTCAATTTGACAGATATGATGTTATGATTTACTATGCTGATGAGGGGATTTATGAATTTGTTACTGTATGACACAATATCTCTTCAGCTTAACAATGTACATTATTTTGATGCCAACTATGTCTACATATTACACAATATTGACATAATTTCTGGCATGTACATAGGTACCTATGGACGAATAGTTATACAAAATATTAAATTATGAATATATCTGATTCATCTTGTTCTTGTTTACGGAGGCTGACATTGGGATGGGGCTCAGAGAAGGGAACAGTGAGGGCAGCTATGAGGTGGATGTAGAGAGAAAAGGAGAGAGAGAGAGAGAGAGAAAAAGAGAGAAAGAGAGACAAAGAGAGGGGATGGAGCTTCAACAGTACTTAAACACCTGGAAGGTTAAAATCTAAAATATTATGAAAAGCAGATAAAGTCTGATCGGAAAAGGTAATCTTGGCCATGGTTGGTCGATATGATTGAAGAAATTGTTGCAAATAATATTCTGAGATCTGACCATGTGTTTCCATTGGTTACCTTTTTGATAAGCTGTTGACAGTTCAACAGTTTACAGATTATTTTAATAAACCTATTTTCTATTTTTATCATATGTATACAGTAGCCATAAAGTCCCCACTTAACAGGTGGAAGGATTGACGGGGGGGGGGGGGGGGGGTGTTATGATGATCTTTAAAACGCCTCAGTCTTTCTGTATATATTATCTTTAATTATTAAATTTTATGGAAAAGCAATAGAACTATTGTTCACAGTGCCAAAGAGCAAGGACTTTATGGGGTGGGGGAAGGGGATGGTGGGAGTTACAGCACCCTTGCATATTCATACAGGATATTAAATTGAATTCAAGTGCTTACTGAGAAAAATGTTTATTCATAATTATTAAATATTTAAGCAGGCAGAAAGGTGGAGAAACAAAGCAAATCATTTTTTTTCCCATTCTACTGAGCCAGGAAAAATTAACAATATTTGCCTTTATTCCTTTTTTTTCAATACATCATTTTTTCCAGGTTTAAAAATGTAACTACACATTTACAGTATACCACATATATATATGAATATTTCAGTTGATTCACATTTCTAAATTGCTTCAACATTCATAGCTAATTAATCTGGTTTATAGTACCTGTCAACAGAATGGGGTGCAGGGAGAATGGGAGGCTTTGGGGTGAGAGAGAATGGGAGAGAAAGAGAGAGAGAAAGAGAGAGAGCAAGAGAGAGTGAGCTAGACTGTCATGGAGAGAGAGAGAGATTGAGCATGAGAGAGAGAGAGAGAGACAAGACTGCCAGAGAGAGAGAGAGAGAGGCTCTCTGGTAATATCTGCCTGACCCAGCCTGACCCAGACAATCACAGAGGCAGTGGCTAGGTCAGAAGTTGAACCAGTTATGTAATACTGCCCAAGCACACATTTCACTGACTAGATGAAAACAATCAAGGCATGGTGCTTGAAAACTTGAATGACATCTACAGTTTTTGATCAATTGGTTTCAAGTTTCAAATTTTTAACAGATGAAATGCTTATGTGTACATGCTGTGAAAATTAAATCCACAGCACTAACACTAGTAACAGGAAATAAATGTTCACTGTAAGTCATGTTAATTATCATGCATGCTTAATATAATTGAAATAAATGATTAAAATAAAATTATAAAATATATTCATGAATGCATTAATGAATACATTTTGAAAGTATTTGCACTCAAATTCTTTCTTTTTACCTGTATTAGAATTTGTATTAATTTAAATTATTGAACTATTGATTTTTTTAAAATCATATTTGAATAAAATTATTAAGTATTCACTCAAGGTCTCCTATTTATTCAGTTTCAGTCGAACGAAACTGTTGAGAATCCAGAATATACAAATTTCACAAATTAAATAATGATTGTAACTACCTGGTTTTATGGCTTTAATTTAAAAAAAAATATTATATTCACTTTTGAATACTTTCACATCACTGTCAAGACACATTTCAATTATTAACATTACAGACATTATAATGAGAACTTGTCTTTAAGACCTGATTTTTTTATCAGACTTTAAAAATTTTATTTTTTTTTAATTTGTATAAGAAAAAAAGAAAATAATCTCTACTTTGAAACTAATACATGTGTTAAAAATAACCCAAGGATCAAAACAAACCAATATATTATACAAGGAGCAAACTGGAGTTTAATTTTATTAACTGAAATAAAGTTATCAGAAATATAAATTTTGATTATTTACCCAGTATCATGTAACAGCTGATACAGCCATGAGTCTGAATGTTATTATTCAAACATATTGACATCTTTAATGAGCACTTGTCTGAGTAATTTTTTTTTAATTTTTGACATATTTCATTTTTTTTAAATTTTGTAATAAAAAAGCCCAACAAATTAAACACCTGGAAAAGACCTGGAAATTTAGAATATTTAATATGATCAAATGCATCCTTGTCTATCATTAACTTGCTTCACATAATCCCTTATAGTGAACAACAATTTTATTTAATTATTTATTTTTCATTTTTATTATTGAAATTAAAAAATACCCAATGGTGACTGCATGGTGTCATTTGAAATATATTTTCAGCAATCCATGAAAGATCCATAAAACATCAGTAATTGCAAGGTCCCTGTTACTCATTAACCATAAAATTCCTTTTCTATTTATTTTTCTTAAAGTTGCTATTGTAAACCAATAATTTTTTCAAATTATTGTTTATTGTTATGTTTTAGGCCAAACAATTACAAGAGGAGGGGGGTTGAATAGCTATATCCAGCTGAGGCCACCCAAGAGCTGGCTTGCTGCAGTATATGCCTCACTTCAAGCATGAAAGGTCAATATGGGGACATATAGAGGGCCTTCAGTACAGCCTAGGTGTGACATGGTCTCATAAAAAATATAATAAAAGTTACAGTTTTTGGTCAATTCCTTTCAAATTTCAGAATTAAGAAGCTGAAATCCTTACATGTGCATGATATGAAAATTTGACCAACAGTACTTACAGGGAAAAAACGTGCCATGCCCAAATTTGGGCAAAATTTTAGGTACTGATTTCATATTTATGTGAATAACTTATAAAATTTGAAAAATTCAGATCTAATTTTCAGTATACAATTGAATCTTGATTAAATGGAGTTATATCCCTGAAAAGAAGTCTCTAGCTTTAGCCATTCTTATGTTAAGTGAGTTAATATATTTCCTGATTTTTTTATGAGGTGCATTATGTTCCGGCCCATAACTTCAACAAATTACGCAATGCTCATCTATATTTTTGGTATGTACATAGAAAATGTATGGAAGAATATGCATATTCACTATGATCAAAATCAGATCAGAGGTTTTGATACTAGGCAGTCTTATAGTGTAACAATGGTTTTTTTATGGAAAATGGAGGTTTTTCCTTAATTTCTCAAAGAAACGAAGTCCTAATGACCCAATTTTCGGTATGGTAGGAGATTTTGGGGACATCTAACTGTATTCCGAATTTCGAATTTGTAGGTCTAAAGGTTTCAAAATGTGCCAGTTTAACGGACGGACGGACAGCCGATGGACAAAGGACCACAACTATAGCTCAGATGACTTATAGTCAGATGAGCTAACAAGCAAGTTCTAGGCAGGGAGAGGGGAGGTTTAAGCAACAGGATTAAAACACTGGTTTTTACTGCCAGCTGAAAGCAACATTTTCCATAATACTTAATTTGCGCAAATTTATGACTAAGAGATTTATAACAAATGTTCAGTTGTATTACCATGCCATGTGTGGCCAGTATCCAGTAGAAATTCTCAGTTTAAAATGTACAAAATTCATGAAATGGCAAAATAATAATCCATTTCAAGAAATGGCAAAATTAAAAACATTTCTTGAAATGGCAAAATAATAACCCATTTCATAAAATGGGCAATTTTATATTTTTGGACCCTATGCCAGCTGGTGTTGGCCCTTTCTTTGTAAACCTGTGGCCTTCGCAAGTGGTGTGCTGTCAGTCAAAACAAAATGTAACAACACTGGCTGTTAGGACCTTGGGACATATAGACTGTGTGGCCGATGGTCCCTTTCTTGGGTAGCACTTGAGGTATACGTACAGACTATGTGGTCTATGGCCCCCTTTCTTGACAGGGCCTTGGGGCATGCAGACTGTGTGGCCTATGCCCCCCCCCCCCCTTTCTTGGCCAGGCCTTGGGACATACAGACTGTTGCATATGGCTACCTTTCTTGGCAAGGCCTTTGGGCATACAGACTGTGTGTCCTATGGTCCCTTTTTTTGGCTAGGCCTTTGGGCATGCAGACTGTGTGGTCCTAGCCCTTTTTCTTGGCCAGGCCTTGGGGCATACAGACTGTGTTGCCTATGGCCTCCTGTCTTGGGTAAGCCTTGAGGCATAAAGACTGAATGGTCCATGGCCCCTTATCTTTGCAAGGCCTTGGGGCATACAGACTTAGTGGTCTATGGCTACCTTTTTTGGCTAGGCCTTTGGTTATACAAACTGTGTAGTCTATTGCCCCTTTCTTTGCTAGGCCTTGGAGCATAGACCGTGTGGCCCATGGCCCCCTCTCTCAGATGGACCTTGGGGCATACAGACTGTGTGTACTAAAAGTCCCCTCTTCTTGGTGAGGCCTTGGGGCATACAGATTGTGTGGCCTTTTGTCCCCATTTCTTGGCTAGGTCTTGGGTCATACAGACTGTGTGGCCCATGGCCCCCTCTCTTGGCTGGACCTAGGGGCATACAGAATTTGTGGACTAAGTCCCCTCTTCTTGGTGAGGCCTTGGGGCATACAGACTTTATGTGTGGTCTATGGCCCCCTTTCTTGGTGAGGCCTTGGGACATACAGATTGTGTGGCCTATGGCCCCTTTTTCGGCTAGGCCTTTGGTCATACAGATTGTATGTGTGGTCTATGGCCCCCTTTCTTGGTAAGGCCTTTGGGCATACAGACTTTATGTGTGGTCTATGGCCCCCTTTCTTGGCTAGGCTTTTGGGCACACAGATTGTGTAGCCTTTGGTCCCCATTTCTTGGCTAGGCCTTGGGGCATACAGACTGTGTGGCCTATGGCCACCTTTCTTGGCTTGGCCTTGGGCATACAGAATGTTTGGCCTGTAGTCTTTTCTTGGCTAGGGCTTTCTGGTGGTTGGATTGGCTGCTCTCAAAGTGGTGTTTAGCTTTTCACTTTGATTCCTAGGTTGGTCACGTCAGGGAGCTGAGAGGGAGGCAGGCTCAGAATTCAGCCCCCCCCCAGTAATATTAAAACTTGACTACTCATTGACATCAGTCTTACAAAAAAAAAACTTAACATCTGCAATTCTTTTTCAGGACACAAAATCTCTGAACATTCTTGATGATTTTTATTGATCTTCTGTGCAAGGATGGGCCATAGGCATTTGTTCCATACTAAATGGACAGTCAATATCATCTTATATTTTCAATAAATTACATTAAATTAATGTGGAAATATGAGAAACAAGTTGATTAAATTTTCAGGCAGGCCTCAGGCTAGATGGGGATATATATAGGTGTTGGTGTATGTAATCACTCCGCGAGTACTTTCTGATAGCTCCTGCATTTGGTTCTAAATTTGGTGGGGTCTTCAATACCACTAGTAACTACAAATAATTAAAATACTACAATATTTGTTTCAAAATCACATATATGTTGTCTTAAATAATACATTTATACCATTAGTATGAATTAGATATCATGTAATGGTCAATATATACTTACATCACCAGATCTGATGAGATGATCGACAGCAAACAGTGGACACAGGTGGCAGACCTCAACTAGAACATGTCTGTTCTGAGTAAAGGAGATGTTGGCATTGTATGACGTTACAATAATAATAATTTTTAATTTATCAAATCACTGCCGCACACACAGCGTAGAGATGTTTGAATATAACGGTGACGACCCTTAAACACGCAAAGGTTTCCACGTTCAATTTCTGTCACTTTATATAATTATTAATTAGTGACATCCGAAATCAGACGACACATTCACATGACACCCATAATATATATGACAGTGGACTGACAGGGTATAATCCGTGCTGTCTGGTGGATTTCTACCTTCATTGGACACGCTCACGTTCACAGGTAAATCCGGCTTAAATTGGTCGATAAATCTGCCTTAATCCACCAAATAGCTGTACAGTGTGGGTGTGTACACTTGTGTGCCCGGGTGATCGTGTACAGAGCCAGGCAGCAGATAAGAGACCAGGGCTTTAATCAAGTGGCTACAGAACGTGTGCCGTGCCATGACTGATTGTCGGTCTCCAATGTAAACAAAGCAGCGCTACTGCCATCTAGCGGCAAATTAATGTACTGAGATCGATTTTATGCGACATCTGTTGGTCAAACCAAGAACAATTTTGCACAATCTGATTTTTGTCAAGCCTTGTATAGAATATTGGTCTGTTTCTGTGTCTATGGTTTGTTGAAATCACGTAATTCATAAACTATGATTGGTGGTTTGTCATTATTTGTTCATCCTCATTCATCCCAGTCGTGTAGGGTTACAACACATAATTAATAAAAATAACAAAATAATGAAAAATAAGCCGTTCTTAGAAAATTAAGGGTTTTCGAAGTATATGTCCCAATTTCCGACTTTAATGGCTTAGCTTTTCTCCCCATAAGAACAACAGTTTATATAGCTTTTCACACAAGATATTTATCTTAGGGGAAAACCTAATTGTACTGACTATATCAGATTATATTATATACTGACCATAATGTCAGAACAACAGACAAGGGGTTAATAATAAGGGTGTTTATAACGGTGTCAATTACCCTGTTGGCAGCTGGCCGTTAGTTCTTGCAATGTGGACTGTCGCTGCCATTCCCCCCCTTCTCTTATCCTAAAGAAATATATTTGTTACCTCTCCCTGTCTCTGTCTGTCTGTCTGTCTCTCTCTCTGAATCTTCATGTAAATTCTTTTTATATCACGACCATTATTTATATATATATATATATATATATATATATATATATACAATAAATTAAAGCATATCGTAATATGCTATTCCAGGCAACCTTCATTAAATGTATGCACCCACAGCTTTGATGCCTTAGTCAATGCATGAATTTGAATAAAGAATGTAACTGCTTGGCGAAATTCCTTCTTTGGTATTTAAAGTATGCGTGATTCAAAGGTTTCTTTTGACTTTTGACAACTGCACATCTGGCTGTTATGTTGTAAATAAGAAAAGGATATACCCCCCTCCAACACACACAAACACTAAAATCCTTCGTTGGTATTTAAAGTATGCGTGATTCAAAGGTTTCTTTTGACTTTTGACAACTGCACATCTGGCTGTTATGTTGTAAATAAGAAAAGGATATACCCCCCCTCCCACACACACAAACACTTAAATCCTTCGTTGGTATTTAAAGTATGCGTGATTCAAAGGTTTCTTTTGACTTTTGACAACTGCACATCTGTCTGTTATGTTGTAAATAAGAAAAGGATATACCCCCCCTCCAACATACACACAAACACTAAAATGTAGTTAATAATAATTGAAAATTTGTTTATAGGGGTTAGTAGAGGTATAAAGATGTTGTACTTGGTAAATATTCACATGTAAACAGGCACAATATTTAGGCCTAGATTCGCAAGTAAAGTCAGTATACATTAAAGTGATTTGCCTCATCCATCCCGAAGCAAAGCATTCATTAATGTCAAGGTCTTATAAAAATTACGTGGAATATAGATACAGAACTTGAAGTACAATGTATAATATTACAGAGAGAATAATCCCATACATTGTCACAAAGGTTATACCGTACATGGTTACAGAATAAATATCTTGTTATCTTATAAATAATAATGTGGGAACAGAAATAAAAGTATTAAAAGTAGCATTCAGTCTCTTAAACTCAATAATCTCTGTTAATATCCATCTTTATCAGTGTTAACATGTTGACAGTTACAAAAATTAAGGTAGTTTATAGTTTATAGTTTATTAAATATATAAAGCGCCACAATAAACATGTGCAACATGTATAATACCCAGTTGCACTGTACAGACTAAATTCAAATAATACATGCACTATGAAAGCAATTTGCAAGATCCTAAAAGGAATAATATCAAATTAAAACAGAATATAATAAGATCATGACCTGATTAAAAGAAAAACTAAAGAGACTAAAACTTAGTTACAATAAAATGATAACAATAATATTTTATGTGATTGGTCTATATATTACATATGATAGGCATTTCTGAATAAATGTGTTTTGTTTAAGACATAAAATGCATTAATACTGTCTTGGTATTTGATGAGTTCCGGGAGTTTATTTCAAATGGATGGCGCTGCAATGGTGAAGGCCCTTGATCCCATTGTATTTGTCCTTGTCTTGTGATCCAGGAGCAGATTTCGTCGACCGGACACGACTAGGTTTATGCTTCTCAATTAAACAAGACAAATACTCAGGTGCCTGGCCATTCGATTCGTGAGGAAACCAGAAGCCAGTGAAGATTCTTAATCAACGGGGTAACATGATCAAATCTGTGTGCTCCACAAACCATGCTCTCTGGCTGCACAGTTCTAGAACTTTTGAAATTTATTAATCACATACTTTGGGCAGCCTGCAGCAGACATACAATAAAGATTTACAGTAGTCCATATTTGAGCTTACAAAAAAGTGAATAAGTGCTTCAACTGTTTATTTGTCCAGATACTTCTTTATCTGTCTAATTACAGGCAGCTGATAGTAACCTATTTTGCACACCATCTCATGACCCAACATCAACATGTTTGAATAAAAAATTACGCCTAGGATCCATATTTTAGTAACTGGCATTATCACTGCTTTCCCTATACTTTTACTTCATTAACATTTACTTTTGCTAGTTGTCGTTTTGTTCCAACTAACAGAAATTCAGTTTTCGTGTCTTTGATTTTTAGTCGATGGGTCAGCATTCATGCTCTGACATCTGAAATACATTTCTCAAGGTTTCTGACGGCATCCATTACCGTTCTTTAACATCCTGGGCGGTGATCATCAGCATAGAGGGAGCTAAGACAGCTGAGAAGTATCACAGGCCCGGCCCAGCTCCCCTCAGCAACTCCATCCCGTCATAGAGGGAGCTAAGACAGCTGAGAAGAATCACAGGCCCGGCCCAGCTCCCCTCAGCAACTCCATCCTGTCATAGAGGGAGCTAAGACAGCTGAGAAGTATCACAGGCCCGGCCCAGCTCCCCCCAGGAACTCAATCCCGTCATAGAGGGAGCTAAGACAGCTGAGAAGTATCACAGGCCCGGCCCAGCTCCCCTCAGCAACTCCATCCCGTCTTAGAGGGAGCTAAGACAGCTGAAAAGTATCACAGGCCCGGCCCAGCTCCCCTCAGCAACTCCATCCTGTCATAGAGGGAGCTTAGACAGCTGAGAAGTATCACAGGCCCGGCCCAGCTCCCCTCAGGAACTCCATCCCGTCATAGAGGGAGCTAAGACAGCTGAGAAGTATCACAGGCCCGGCCCAGCTCCCCTCAGCAACTCCATCCTGTCATAGAGGGAGCTAAGACAGCTGAGAAGTATCACAAGCCCGGCCCAGCTCCCCTCAGCAACTCCATCCTGCCATAGAGGGAGCTAAGACAGCTGAGAAGTATCACAGGCCCGGCCCAGCTCCCCCCAGGAACTCCATCCTGTCATAGAGGGAGCTAAGACAGCTGAGAAGTATCACAGGCCCGGCCCAGCTCCCCTCAGGAACTCCATCGTTCAAATGATTCTTTATCAGAGATCTCGTTGTTTACCGTCGCCCTCTGCTCCCGATTACTTGTTGCTTTATTTATAATTTATTATTATAGGTACAACTAATACATTATTTTATACAAATAAATACCCAACTGTTGTCATAAAAGTTATTGTATTGTTATTTTACAGACTTATATTACATTACTTTAGAAATGTAAAGATGATTAGCAAATAACCATCAACCCTCGATAATACCTATGACTGCTAATAAGAACAAAAATAAGCATCACTGTATTATGAATCTGAATTTGTATATGAAACCCTGATATATAACAAAACGGCATTAAAGATGTATAAATTTTATTGAAAAACCACAGCACGATGTCCTTTTGAATCATACATAAATAAGGTTCATTGTCTGATAAAACATACACAGTAGGCCTGTTATCATGGTTTTCTTTCATGGTCCCGATCAATGCGTTTTCACTTTCCTTTAATGTATTCAAGTGAGCCTTTGTTCGTTTGACTCATTGTAACCTGGATACAGAAACTTTACATAAGCTTACCACTTTACCAAACATGTATCACCAAATGTCCCGTTTCCTTAAATATATGTCTTCTAAAAATAGCCGTGATCTAAAGTATATTTGTCGTGACAAGTATATGCTGCACATATAAGCTTATATGAACACCAGCTATTATTAAATCAGCCACTTAGTAAATATGACATGGTAAATATGGTGGTGATGCAATATGAGTGATAGGTATGATGAATGTAAAGACCTTCACGACAGTGTTTATTTAGAATCAAATAGGCTTCCCCAACGTAAGATAAGATGAATCATATATACCGAAATCATAAAAATATTCTCAAAAGGTTGTCGTCATGCAGGTATGTAGCTGATTCATGGTCTGTATATGTAGTTGAATCATGGTCTGAATATGTAGCTGAATCATGGTCTATATATGTAGTTGAATCATGGTCTGTATATGTAACTAAATCATGGTCTGTATATGTAGCTGAATCATGGTCTATATATGTAGTTGAATCATGGTCTGTATATGTAACTAAATCATGGTCTGTATATGTAGCTGAATCATGGTCTATATATGTAGTTGAATCATGGTCTGTATATGTAACTAAATCATGGTCTGTATATGTAGCTGAATCATGGTCTATATATGTAGTTGAATCATGGTCTGTATATGTAACTAAATCATGGTCTGTATATGTAGCTGAATCATGGTCTATATATGTAGTTGAATCATGGTCTGTATATGTTACTAAATCATGGTCTGTATATATAGCTGAATCATGGTCTAAATATGTAGTTGAATCATGGTCTGTATATGTAACTAAATCATGGTCTGTATATGTAGCTGAATCAAGGTCTCAAAAGTGATCACACGGAACAATTTTATGAGCTTTTTCTCGGAAACTTATCAGTTACTAACATTTCAGACGGATCCCCCCCCCCCTCCTTTCAGCCAACATGCAGTTACGGCAATTTAAATATTTATATACACAACTACACTAATATATACATAACTAACAAATAAAACAGAAAAGCTTTAGTCAGAATCCTGGCGTGCAGAGCTTCCGCGATATGCGGGTAAATGCCAGACGGATAGATTTGATATCCTTGATCATATATGCGCCTACAACCATGTTTTATTAATATTTATTTTACACACATGTATCAGCTTTTTTAAGGATCGAGGAGATTGTAAATGGACATCTAGGATTAACAGCCTTTTCCAAATCACTGATAGGTGAAATTAATTATTTTACAAATGAAATTTTACAAAAATACAGAATGTGATAAAGACTTTTGTGCATTGTTTGAGTAACATTAATGAGAGGCTGCTCTGACGTATACCCAAGTCATGAAAAAACCAGCCCGGTATGAGTACCTCTGGATCGTGTAGTCACGGTCAATGACGGAGTATTAACATGTTTTATTTACACCTAACTGGAGTTTACGGAGTATTTTACGGCAGTCCAATAACGCCGTGCCCTTTGTGGAAAATGCTTATTAACGTTTATTAGGTCTAAATCAAGTACATGGTGTAATATTTTATGCAAGAACCACTTTTTGAATGTAGCCAATCACGTCCTTGTCTTTCAGCAGTTGAGTATGAGCAATCCCCAGGAAATCTCGGTGATACACTGGTTTTTGCTGTTTGTTCCGCCACCGTCGACACACAAGGAGACTGCGCAGGTTCACCGTACCGTCGCCATCTCCATTGATGATGTCAGGTTTTTCATCCGGGAACCCTTTACCATACTTTAGAGCTGCGATTGTGGAAACCTTAAATAAATAAATTGTGGAATTTTATGTAGGACGACATATTTGCTCTTGTTTCATATCTCAAATAACTTTAGTAAATCTTAGATTTTATAGAGATATGTCTTTGGCTTTTTGCCCGGATCGTCCGTCGTCCGTTAGTAAGGCACAAATCATAACAGGCCTTAATATTCAGACAGGACCTGGCCAGCCCATGAACTCTCCTTAGAAACCAGAAAATAGATCATAGTGACCTAAATGTGAATTACCAGGAGAAAACATTTGAGCATCCTGAAAGTCAGTTATTCCGAATGTTACGGCTGTTAATTAGGATTTTTCAGGGGATCGCGAAACTAAATATCCATAGCATTGACACGTATATCAGCATGCGTCAACATGCAATACGTGAACTGAATTAACGCAACAACTCTTAAAATGCCACAAACATGTTTGGTAATTTCATAATATGCATTGCATTTTCTTAAACATATTTTGCTGAGCTGCATGTCCAAATAATAACTTATCATGGAAAAGACTTAAGTATCTCAAACTTTTCCAAGATGTTTCGCACGAAGCCAGTTCGCAACACTTAAAAAAACCAGTCGCACGAGGCCTACCGCACGATCCCTCAGAATGACACCTTTTGAATACCAAGAGGTGTTCGAAAAGTTAAGAGGAAGTGCATGTCTTGCTATTTAGTGATAATCAGGTACTAAATATATAATTACCATGGACTGTCGTGAAAAAAAAAAACAGTGAAAGCTTTTGAGACACGGTGTTGCTTATGAAATATTTACAGATGGACAGACAGATGGCCACAAAGAACTGATCGCTTTATTCACTTTCTGCTGAAGCAACGAATAATGATTTCACAGAGTGTGTTAGTCTTTTGAAGTAAGGAATTCCTAACAGCAAATTAAACATCCACTGTTTCATAGCAATACATCACTTTGTGAACACATTAATAAATGTGCACATTAATCATTTTAACCTGTTGTAATGCAATAAAAAATCCAGATATAGTTAAAGTGTAGAAAAATGAATTAAACATAATTATTACATTCATCTTGTTTCTGCATCCTGTCCATGTAGGGGGCGGGGTAGAGGGCCTAGCCCAGCTAAACAAAGGAGATGCCTCGAGTTAAGTAGTGAAGCGTAGATAATAAGCTAAAGTTACGGTCTATAAAATCTACAAATTTTAGGAAACGTACTTTCGAAAGTTTGATTTTCTCAAAGTAATCTGTAATTTTTTCATCATTGATTAAAATAGAAAAAGGAATGAATAAATAAATAAAGAATCATGTTAAGAATTAGTTCTGTTGTCCTTTTTTCTGAAAGAGTGAAACAAACATATGCAGCAAAATTAATGATAAAGTGGGAGTCTTTCATATTAAAGACATTCATAAAAAAAAGTTTAGTAGGCTCATGTAATTTTTAAGGCAGATACTTCTAACGCGAGATCAGAGTACATTGGACACTCTAGTTGAAAATGTGATTCTTCTTCAATAATATTGTAATCCAGTTTAAAAAAAATATATACAAATTCTCTCTTCTTTACTAATCCCTTCATAACGACCTCTATGGTTAACCTGTGATTGGAACATCTTAATTTTGCCAATGCACTTCTATAACTAGTACTAGTATTAGGGACACAGGTAAAATATCTTTACAATGTCAACATTGAGTTGAAAACTCCATATGAATTTAATTTATTACATGATGTACTAATATCACTGTGCCATTCCTGTACTGCCGTATTATTTATTCGTTGTTCAATACAGTTAAGAAAATATTCATATCTCCCACAGTTTGAGCCATCAAAATTTAGCCGCAACCAGTTAGAAATAATAAAGATTTTATATGCGTAACCCAAGTTGTTTTCCATTATAATTACGCTACAATAACAATTCATATAAGGGTCTGGGGTACCTGCTGCATTTGCAGAACTTGCATTGACTTTTAAGATATATTTACAAAATTTGAGTTGTATTCTCTCTATCAACTCAATTTTATCGTACCCCCAGAGTTCATTGCCATACAAAAGAATAAGCAAACCATCGTGTCAAAAAAGGTAAAAAATTGGCTGTCGCTTAAATGTTAAAATGTTTTCATTTAAATTCTTAATCATAATTACCACTTTATTGGCTTAAATTGCTTGGAGCTGTTGTGCGTCTTTGTCCATGAGACTGCAGTTTTTAATACAATGCCAAGATATTTATAGTCAGATACAACGTCAATCTATTTACCTTCCAAATAACATTTTGTGTTTAAACTAAGAGTACCCCCACCGCGAAATACCATTACTTTGGTTTTATTTAAGTTGACCTTCATACCAAATATCCTGCAAAATTTATCTAAATTTCTGGAGTAATATTAAGCTAATTTATCAAAGTTTAACAGGGATCCATAAATGAAATTATGAAAAAAACCATGGGTTAATTAACGTGTACAGCGGATTCCCGAACACAGATAAAGATGAAAGGCCAAGCGCAAAGAGCTGGTCCTCAACAAATTGTGAAATAAATGCCACAAGCATTTTTTGCAAGAAATTATAGTTCATAAATATACAGATGGGGAAATAGCACTCTCATACATACATTTGTTCCGTGGAGACAATGGACTTCAACACCGGGTGCCTCCAGGGGCTGCAGGAAGGGTTTGGTCCGTTGACGTATCAACATTCCATCCATGAACTTAATGTCCGTAAACAGCTGCTTATAGTCACGTGACGTGTAGTTCCTGGCGGGAGTCATGACGAGGCTCTCATTTGGCGGCCAAAACGTGTCGTCTGGCATCATCCAGGCAGTGCTCATGAAACTCCGCTCCATCTCACGCATCAACAGAAGATGAAAATGAGTCAGTCCCAGGCCATCACCTAAAGGTTGAGAAAAGACGGTTTATCGGAGTAATTCCCAGACCATCACTTAAAGGTTGAGAAAAGACGATAAAACGGAGTCATAACCAAACCATAAACTAAAGTTTCAGAAAAAAAACGATGAAACGAGGCATTTTCAGACAATCACCTGAAGGTTAAGAAAAGACGATGAAACGGAGTCATTGTCAGACCATCAACTAAAGGTTGAGAAAATATTATGAAACGGAGTCATTCAATGACCATCAACCAAAGGTTGAGAAAAAACGATTAAACGGAGTCATTCCGAAACCATCAACTAAAGGTTGAGAAAGACAATGAAACGGAGTCATTCCCAGACCATCACTTAAAGTTGAGAAAAGACGATGAAACGGAGCCATTCCCAGACCATCCACTAAAGGTTGAGAAAAGACGATTAAACGGAGTCATTCCTAAACCATCATTTAAAGGTTGAGAACAGATAATGAACCGGAGTCATTCCGAGACCATCACCTAAAGCTTGAGGAAAATATGATGAAACATAATCATTCCCCGACCATCAACGAAAGGTTGAGAAAAGACGATTAAACGGAGTTATTCTCAAACCATCACCTAAAGGTTCAAAATAGACAATGAAATGGTGTAATTCCCAGACCATCTCCTAAAAGTTGGGGAAAGACGATTAAACGGAGTCTTTCAAAGTCCACCACCTTAAGGTTGAAAAAAGACGCTAAAACTAATTCATTCCCAGACCATCAACTTGAGGTTGAGAAAAGGTTATGAAACGGGGTCATTCACAGACCACCACCTAAAGCTTGAGAAAATATGACGAAACAGAGTCATTCCCGACCATCAACCAAAGGTTGTGAAAAGACGATAAAACGGAGTCATTCTCAAACCATCAACTAAAGGTTAATAAGACGATGAAACGGAGTCATTCCAAGACCATCAACCAAAGGTTGAGAAAAGACGATGAAACGAAGTCATTCCCAGACCATCAACTTAAGGTTGAGAAAGACGATAAAAGCTAGTCATTCCCAGACCATCAACCAAAGATTGAGAAAAGACGATGAAACGAAGTCATTCCCAGACCATCAACTTAAGGTTGAGAAAAAGGTTATGAAACGGAGTCATCCACAGACCACCACGTAAAGCTTGAGAAAATATGATGAAACAGAGTCATTCCCGACCATCAACCAAAGGCTGTGAAAAGACGATTAAACGGAGTCATTCTCTAACCATCAACTAAAGGTTGAGAAAAGACGCTAAAACTGATTCATTCCCAGATCATCAACTTGAGGTTGAGAAAAGGTTATAGAACGGAGTCATTCACAGACCATCACCTAAAGCTTGAGAAAATATAATGAAACAGAGTCATTCCCGACCATCAACCAAAGGTTGTGAAAAGACGATAAAACGGAGTCATTCTCAAACCATCAACTAAAGGTTCAGAAGGGACAATGAAAACGTGTAATTCCCAGACCATCACCTAAAGGTTGAGAAAAGACGATTTAAAGGAGTAATTCCCAGACCATCGACTAAAGGTTGATAAAAGACAATGAGAAGGTTGTCATTGCCAGACAATCAACTAAAGGTTGAGAAAGACGATGAAACCGAGTCATTCCAAGACCATTAACTAAACGTTGATAAAAGACGATTAAAAGGAGTAACTCCCAGACCATCACCTAAAGGGTTGGGAAAAGATGATTTAACAGAGTCATTCCTAGACCATCAACTATAGGTTGAGAAACGACGACGAAACGGAGTCTTCCCAGACCATCAACTAAAGGTTGAAAAAGACGATGAAACGGAGTCAATCCGAGACCATCACCAAAGGTTGAGAAAAGACGATTAAACGGAGTCATTCCCAGACCATCAACTTAAGGTTGAGAAAAAGGTTATGAAACGGAGTCATCCACAGACCACCACGTAAAGCTTGAGAAAATATGATGAAACAGAGTCATTCCCGACCATCAACCAAAGGCTGTGAAAAGACGATTAAACGGAGTCATTCTCTAACCATCAACTAAAGGTTGAGAAAAGACGCTAAAACTGATTCATTCCCAGATCATCAACTTGAGGTTGAGAAAAGGTTATAGAACGGAGTCATTCACAGACCATCACCTAAAGCTTTAGAAAATATAATGAAACAGAGTCATTCCCGACCATCAACCAAAGGTTGAGAAAAGACGAGTCATTCAGAGACCATCAGTGGGGAACTGTTGGTTCTGAGGAACTGCCAGACTTCAGCTTGTCATCACACTTTGTCACAAAAAAATTGTGTCTGTTATAGATGTATCGGTACTAACCCTAACCTTTGAAAGAAAGCAAGTCATCACACTTTATCAATGTAAGGCAAGATTCAAATTTGATAAAACGACCTTTCCCCACCTATATGTCCGTTACAAAAGGTTGAGAAAAGACGATTTAACGGTGTCGATTCAAAACCAACAAGGTTGAGAAAAGACCACAGTACAGTAGTGGTCAGACAACATCCAGGTGGACAGCTCTACTCCCATTCACATTTTACCACAGTAAAGTACTGGTCAGACAACATCCGTGTGGACAACTCTACTAGTCTTCACATTCTAACAGTACAGAACTGTTCATACAACATCCGTGTGGACTACTCTACTCCCCTTCACATTCTACCACAGCACAGTACTCGTCAGACAACATCCGTGTGGTCAACTCTACTCCCCTTCACATTCTACCTGAGCACAGTGCTGGTCAGACAACATCCGTGTGGTCAACCCTCCTCCCCTTCACATTCAACCAGAGTACAGTACTGTTCAGACATCAACCGTGTGGATAACTCTAATTCCCTTCACATTCTACCACAGTACAGTACTGGTCAGAAAACATCCGTGTGGTCAACTTTACTCCCCATCACATTTCACCACAGTACGGAATTGTTCAGACAACATCCGTGTGGTCAACCCTACTCCCTTTCACATTCTACCTGAGCACAGTACTGGACAGACAACATCCGTGTGGTCAACCCTACTCCCTTTCACATTCAACCAAGGTCAGTACTGTTCAGACAACATCCGTGTGGTCAACCCTACTCCCCTTCACATTCTACAACAGTACAGTACTGGTCAGACAACATCCGTGTGGTCAACCCTACTCCGCCTCACATTCAACCAAGGACAGTACTGTTCAGACAACATCCGTGTGGTCAACCCTACCCCTTTCACATTCTACCTGAGCACAGTACTGGTCAGACAACATCCGTGTGGTCAACCCTACTCCCCTTCACATTCAACCAGAGTACAGTACTGTTCAGACAACATCCGTGTGGACAACTTTACTCCCCTTCACATTCTATCACAGTACAGCACTGGTCAGACAACATCCGTGTGGTCAACTTTACTCCCCATCACATTTTACCACAGTACAGAATTGTTCAGACAACATCCGTGTGGTCAACCCTACTCCATTTCACATTCTACCTGAGCACAGTACTGGTCAGACAACATCCGTGTGGTCAACCCTACTCCCCTTCACATTCAACCAAGGACAGTACTGTTCAGACAACATCCGTGTGGTCAACCCTATTCCCCTTCACATTCTACCAATAGTACAGTACTGGTCAGACAACATCCGTGTGGTCAACCCTACTCCCCTTCACATTCTACTACAGTTTGTACTGGTCAGACAACATCCGTGTGGACAACTCTACTCCCCTTCACATTCTACCACAGTACAGTACTGGTCAGAAAACATCCGTGTGGTCAACTTTACTCCCCATCACATTTCACCACAGTACGGAATTGTTCAGACAACATCCGTGTGGTCAACCCTACTCCCTTTCACATTCTACCTGAGCACAGTACTGGACAGACAACATCCGTGTGGTCAACCCTACTCCCTTTCACATTCAACCAAGGACAGTACTGTTCAGACAACATCCGTGTGGTCAACCCTACTCCCCTTCACATTCTACCACAGTACAGTACTGGTCAGACAACATCCGTGTGGTCAACCCTACTCCGCCTCACATTCAACCAAGGACAGTACTGTTCAGACAACATCCGTGTGGTCAACCCTACCCCTTTCACATTCTACCTGAGCACAGTACTGGTCAGACAACATCCGTGTGGTCAACCCTACTCCCCTTCACATTCAACCAGAGTACAGTACTGTTCAGACAACATCCGTGTGGACAACTTTACTCCCCTTCACATTCTATCACAGTACAGCACTGGTCAGACAACATCCGTGTGGTCAACTTTACTCCCCATCACATTTTACCACAGTACAGAATTGTTCAGACAACATCCGTGTGGTCAACCCTACTCCATTTCACATTCTACCTGAGCACAGTACTGGTCAGACAACATCCGTGTGGTCAACCCTACTCCCCTTCACATTCAACCAAGGACAGTACTGTTCAGACAACATCCGTGTGGTCAACCCTATTCCCCTTCACATTCTACCAATAGTACAGTACTGGTCAGACAACATCCGTGTGGTCAACCCTACTCCCCTTCACATTCTACTACAGTTTGTACTGGTCAGACAACATCCGTGTGGACAACTCTACTCCCCTTCACATTCTACCACAGTACAGCACTGGTCAGACAACATCCGTGTGGTCAACTTTACTCCCCATCACATTTTACCACAGTACAGAATTGTTCAGACAACATCCGTGTGGTCAACCCTACTCCATTTCACATTCTACCTGAGCACAGTACTGGTCAGACAACATCCGTGTGGTCAACCCTACTCCATTTCACATTCTACCTGAGCACAGTACTGGTCAGACAACTTCCGTGTGGTCAACCCTATTCCCCTTCACATTCTACCAATAGTACAGTACTGGTCAGACAACATCCGTGTGGTCAACCCTAATACGTTTCACATTCTACCTGAGCACAGTACTGGTCAGACAACATCCGTGTGGACAACCCTATTCCCCTTCACATTCTACCACAGTACAGTACTGGTCAGACAACATCCGTGTGGACAACTCTACTCCCCTTCACAATCTACCGTAGTACAGTACTGGTCAGACAACATCCGTGTGGTCAACTTTACTCCCCTTCACATTCTACCACAGTACTGGACAGACAACATCCGTGTGGTCAACTCTACTCCCCATCAGATTTTACCACAGTACAGTACTGGTCAGACAACACCCGTGTGGACAACCCTACTCCCCTTCACATTCTACTGCAGTACAGTACTGGACAGACAACATACGTGTGGTCAACTCTACTCCCCATCACATTCTACCACAGTACAGTACTGTTCAGACAACATCCGTGTGGTCAACCCTATGCATTTCACATTCTACCTGAGCACAGTACTGGTCAGACAACATCCGTGTGGTCAACCCTACTCCCCTTCACATTCAACCAGAGTACAGTACTGTTCAGACGACATCCGTGTGGACAACTTTACTCCCCTTCACATTCTACCACAGTACAGCACTGGTCAGACAACATCCGTGTGGTCGACTTTACTCCCCATCACATTTTACCACAGTACAGAATTGTTCAGACAACATCCGTGTGGTCAACCCTACTCCATTTCACATTCTACCTGAGCACAGTACTGGTCAGACAACATCCGTGTGGTCAACCCTACTCCCCTTCACAATCAACCAAGGACAGTACTGTTCAGACAACATCCCTGTGGTCAACCCTATTCCCCTTCACATTCTACCAATAGTACAGTACTGGTCAGACAACATCCGTGTGGTCAACCCTAATACGTTTCACATTCTACCTGAGCACAGTACTGGTCAGACAACATCCGTGTGGACAAATTTACTCCCCTTCACATTCTACCGTATTACAGCACTGGTCAGACAACATCCGTGTGGTCAACTTTACTCCCCTTCACATTCTACCACAGTACAGTACTGGTCAGACAACATCCGTGTGGTCAACTCTACTCCCCTTCACATTCTACCGTAGTACAGCACTGGTCAGACAACATCCGTGTGGTCAACTTTACTCCCCTTCACATTCTACCTGAGCACAGTACTGGACAGACAACATCCGTGTGGACAACTCTACTCCCCTTCACATTCTACCGTAGTACAGCACTGGTCAGACAACATCCGTGTGGTCAACTTTACTCCCCTTCACATTCTACCACAGTACAGTACTGGACAGACATATCCGTGTGGTCAACTTTACTCCCCTTCACATTCTACCGTAGTACAGCACTTGTCAGACAACATCCGTGTGGACAACTCTACTCCCCTTCACATTCTACCGTAGTACAGCACTGGTCAGACAACATCCGTGTGGTCAACTTTACTCCCCTTCACATTCTACCACAGTACAGTACTGGACAGACATATCCGTGTGGTCAACTTTACTCCCCTATACATTCTACCGTAGTACAGCACTGGTCAGACAACATCCGTGTGGTCAACTTTACTCCCCTTCACATTCTACCACAGTACAGTACTGGACAGACAACATCCGTGTGGTCAACCCTACTCCCCTTCACATTCTACCACAGTACAGTACTGGACAGACAACATCCGTGTGGTCAACTTTACTCCCCTTCACATTCTACCGTAGTACAGTACTGGACAGACAACATCCGTGTGGTCAACTTTACTCCCCTTCACATTCTACCACAGTACAGTACTGGACAGACAACATCCGTGTGGACAACTCTACTCCTCTTCACATTCTACCGTAGTACAGTACTGGTCGGACATCATCCGTGTGGTCAACTTTACTCCCCTTCACATTCTACCACAGTACAGTACTGGACAGACAACATCCGTGTCGACAACTCTACTCCCCTTCACATTCTACCGTAGTACAGTACTGGTCAGACAACATCCGTGTGGTCAACTTTACTCCCCTTCACATTCTACCACAGTACAGCACTGGTCAGACAACATCCGTGTGGACAACTCTACTCCCCTTCACATTCTACCGTTGTACAGCACTGATCAGACAACATCCGTGTGGTCAACTTTACTCCCCTTCACATTCTACCACAGTACAGTACTGGACAGACAACATCCGTGTGGACAACTCTACTCCCCTTCACATTCTACCGTAGTACAGTACTGGTCAGACAACATCCGTGTGGTCAACTTTACTCCCCTTCACATTCTACCACAGTACAGTACTGGACAGACAACATCCGTGTGGACAACTCTACTCCCCTTCACATTCTACCGTAGTACAGTACTGGTCAGACTACATCCGTGTGGTCAACTTTACTCCCCTTCACATTCTACCACAGTACAGTACTGGACAGACAACATCCGTGTGGTCAACTTTACTCCCCTTCACATTCTACCGTAGTACAGCACTGGTCAGACAACATCCGTGTGGTCAACTTTACTCCCCTTCACATTCTACCACAGTACAGTACTGGTCATACAACATCCGTGTGGACAACTCTACTCCCCTTCACATTCTATCGTAGTACAGTACTGGTCAGACAACATCCGTGTGGTCAACTTTATTCCCCTTCACATTCTACCACAGTACAGTACTGGACAGACAACATCGGTGTGGTCAACTTTACTCCCCTTCACATTCTACCGGAGTACAGGACTGGTCAGACAACATCCGTGTGGTCAACTTTACTCCCCTTCACATTCTACCGCAGTACAGTACTGTTCAGACAACATCCGTGTGGACAACTCTACTCCCCTTCACATTCTACCGTAGTACAGCACTGGTCAGACAACATCCGTGTGGTCAACTTTACTCCCCTTCACATTCTACCGTAGTACAGTACTGGTCAGACAACATCCGTGTGGTCAACTTTACTCCCCTTCACATTCTACCGTAGTACAGCACTGGTCAGACAACATCCGTGTGGTCAACTTTACTCCCCTTCACATTCTACCGTAGTACAGAACTGGTCAGACAACATCCGTGTGGTCAACTTTACTCCCCTTCACATTCTACCGTAGTACAGTACTGGTCAGACAACATCCGTGTGGACAACTCTACTCCCCTTCACATTCTACCGTAGTACAGAACTGGTCAGACAACATCCGTGTGGTCAACTTTACTCCCCTTCACATTCTACCACAGTACAGTACTGGTCAGACAACATCCGTGTGGTCAACTTTACTCCCCTTCACATTCTACCGTAGTACAGCACTGGTCAGACAACATCCGTGTGGTCAACTTTACTCCCCTTTACATTCTACCGTAGTACAGCACTGGTCAGACAACATCCGTGGGGACAACTCTACTCCCCTTCACATTCTACCGTAGTACAGGACTGGTCAGACAACATCCGTGTGGTCAATTTTACTCCCCTTCACATTCTACCACAGTACAGTACTGGACAGACAACATCCGTGTGGTCAACTTTACTCCCCTTCACATTCTACCGTAGTACAGCACTGGTCAGACAACATCCGTGTGGTCAACTTTACTCCCCTTCACATTCTACCACAGTACAGTACTGGTCATACAACATCCGTGTGGACAACTCTACTCCCCTTCACATTCTACCGTAGTACAGTACTGGTCAGACAACATCCGTGTGGTCAACTTTACTCCCCTTCACATTCTACCACAGTACAGTACTGGACAGACAACATCCGTTCGGTCAACTTTACTCCCCTTCACATTCTACCGGAGTACAGTACTGGTCAGACAACAATCGTGTGGTCAACTTTACTCCCCTTCACATTCTACCGTAGTACAGCACTGGTCAGACAACATCCGTGTGGTCAACTTTACTCCCCTTCACATTCTACCACAGTACAGTACTGGTCAGACAACATCCGTGTGGACAACTCTACTCCCCTTCACATTCTACCGTAGTACAGTACTAGTCAGACAACATCCGTGTGGTCAACTTTACTCCCCTTCACATTCTACCACAGTACAGTACTGGACAGACAACATCCGTGTGGTCAACTTTACTCCCCTTCACATTCTACCGTAGTACAGTACTGGTCAGACAACATCCGTGTGGTCAACTTTACTCCCCTTCACATTCTACCGTAGTACAGTACTGGTCAGACAACATCCGTGTGGTCAACTTTACTCCCCTTCACATTCTACCGTAGTACAGTACTGGTCAGACAACATCCGTGTGGTCAACTTTACTCCCCTTCACATTCTACCGTAGTACAGCACTGGTCAGACAACATCCGTGTGGTCAACTTTACTCCCCTTCACATTCTACCGTAGTACAGCACTGGTCAGACAACATCCGTGTGGTCAACTTTACTCCCCTTCACATTCTACCGTAGTACAGCACTGGTCAGACAACATCCGTGTGGTCAACTTTACTCCCCTTCACATTCTACCGTAGTACAGCACTGGTCAGACAACATCCGTGTGGTCAACTTTACTCCCCTTGACATTCTACCGTAGTACAGAACTGGTCAGACAACATCCGTGTGGTCAACTCTACTCCCCTTCACATTCTACCGTAGTACAGTACTGGTCAGACAACATCCGTGTGGTCAACTTTACTCTCCTTCACATTCTACCGTAGTACAGCACTGGTCAGACAACATCCGTGTGGTCAACTTTACTCCCCTTCACATTCTACCGTAGTACAGTACTGGTCAGACAACATCCGTGTGGTCAACTTTACTCCCCTTCACATTCTACCACAGTACAGTACTGGACAGACATATCCGTGTGGTCAACTTTACTCCCCTTCACATTCTACCGTAGTACAGCACTGGTCAGACAACATCCGTGTGGTCAACTTTACTCCCCTTCACATTCTACCACAGTACAGTACTGGTCAGACAACATCCGTGTGGACAACTCTACTCCCCTTCACATTCTACCGTAGTACAGTACTAGTCAGACAACATCCGTGTGGTCAACTTTACTCCCCTTCACATTCTACCACAGTACAGTACTGGACAGACAACATCCGTGTGGTCAACTTTACTCCCCTTCACATTCTACCGTAGTACAGCACTGGTCAGACAACATCCGTGTGGTCAACTTTACTCCCCTTCACATTCTACCGTAGTACAGTACTGGTCAGAAAACATCCGTGTGGACAACTCTACTCCCCTTCACATTCTACCGTAGTACAGCACTGGTCAGACAACATCCGTGTGGTTAACTTTACTCCCCTTCACATTCTACCGTAGTACAGTACTGGTCAGACAACATCCGTGTGGTCAACTTTACTCCCCTTCACATTCTACCGTAGTACAGCACTGGTCAGACAACATCCGTGTGGTCAACTTTACTCCCCTTCACATTCTACCGTAGTACAGTACTGGTCAGACAACATCCGTGTGGTCAACTTTACTCCCCTTGACATTCTACCGTAGTACAGAACTGGTCAGACAACATCCGTGTGGTCAACTCTACTCCCCTTCACATTCTACCGTAGTACAGTACTGGTCAGACAACATCCGTGTGGTCAACTTTACTCCCCTTCACATTCTACCGTAGTACAGCACTGGTCAGACAACATCCGTGTGGTCAACTTTACTCCCCTTCACATTCTACCGTAGTACAGTACTGGTCAGACAACATCCGTGTGGTCAACTTTACTCCCCTTCACATTCTACCACAGTACAGTACTGGACAGACATATCCGTGTGGTCAACTTTACTCCCCTTCACATTCTACCGTAGTACAGCACTGGTCAGACAACATCCGTGTGGTCAACTTTACTCCCCTTCACATTCTACCACAGTACAGTACTGGAGAGACAACATCCGTGTGGTCAACTTTACTCCCCTTCACATTCTACCACAGTACAGTACTGGACAGACAACATCCGTGTGGTCAACTTTACTCCCCTTCACATTCTACCACAGTACAGTACTGGACAGACATATCCGTGTGGTCAACTTTACTCCCCTTCACATTCTACCACAGTACAGTACTGGACAGACAACATCCGTGTGGACAACTCTACTCCCCTTCACATTCTACCGTAGTACAGTACTGGTCAGACAACATCCGTGTGGTCAACTTTACTCCCCTTCACATTCTACCGTAGTACAGCACTGGTCAGACAACATCCGTGTGGTCAACTTTACTCCCCTTCACATTCTACCGTAGTACAGAACTGGTCAGACAACATCCGTGTGGTCAACTTTACTCCCCTTCACATTCTACCGTAGTACAGTACTGGTCAGACAACATCCGTGTGGACAACTCTACTGCCCTTCACATTCTACCGTAGTACAGAACTGGTCAGACAACATCCGTGTGGTCAACTTTACTCCCCTTCACATTCTACCACAGTACAGTACTGGTCAGACAACATCCGTGTGGTCAACTTTACTCCCCTTCACATTCTACCGTAGTACAGCACTGGTCAGACAACATCCGTGTGGTCAACTTTACTCCCCTTGACATTCTACCGTAGTACAGAACTGGTCAGACAACATCCGTGTGGTCAACTCTACTCCCCTTCACATTCTACCGTAGTACAGTACTGGTCAGACAACATCCGTGTGGTCAACTTTACTCCCCTTCACATTCTACCGTAGTACAGCACTGGTCAGACAACATCCGTGTGGTCAACTTTACTCCCCTTCACATTCTACCGTAGTACAGTACTGGTCAGACAACATCCGTGTGGTCGACTTTACTCCCCATCACATTTTACCACAGTACAGAATTGTTCAGACAACATCCGTGTGGTCAACCCTACTCCATTTCACATTCTACCTGAGCACAGTACTGGTCAGACAACATCCGTGTGGTCAACCCTACTCCCCTTCACAATCAACCAAGGACAGTACTGTTCAGACAACATCCCTGTGGTCAACCCTATTCCCCTTCACATTCTACCAATAGTACAGTACTGGTCAGACAACATCCGTGTGGTCAACCCTAATACGTTTCACATTCTACCTGAGCACAGTACTGGTCAGACAACATCCGTGTGGACAAATTTACTCCCCTTCACATTCTACCGTATTACAGCACTGGTCAGACAACATCCGTGTGGTCAACTTTACTCCCCTTCACATTCTACCACAGTACAGTACTGGTCAGACAACATCCGTGTGGTCAACTCTACTCCCCTTCACATTCTACCGTAGTACAGCACTGGTCAGACAACATCCGTGTGGTCAACTTTACTCCCCTTCACATTCTACCTGAGCACAGTACTGGACAGACAACATCCGTGTGGACAACTCTACTCCCCTTCACATTCTACCGTAGTACAGCACTGGTCAGACAACATCCGTGTGGTCAACTTTACTCCCCTTCACATTCTACCACAGTACAGTACTGGACAGACATATCCGTGTGGTCAACTTTACTCCCCTTCACATTCTACCGTAGTACAGCACTTGTCAGACAACATCCGTGTGGACAACTCTACTCCCCTTCACATTCTACCGTAGTACAGCACTGGTCAGACAACATCCGTGTGGTCAACTTTACTCCCCTTCACATTCTACCACAGTACAGTACTGGACAGACATATCCGTGTGGTCAACTTTACTCCCCTATACATTCTACCGTAGTACAGCACTGGTCAGACAACATCCGTGTGGTCAACTTTACTCCCCTTCACATTCTACCACAGTACAGTACTGGACAGACAACATCCGTGTGGTCAACCCTACTCCCCTTCACATTCTACCACAGTACAGTACTGGACAGACAACATCCGTGTGGTCAACTTTACTCCCCTTCACATTCTACCGTAGTACAGTACTGGACAGACAACATCCGTGTGGTCAACTTTACTCCCCTTCACATTCTACCACAGTACAGTACTGGACAGACAACATCCGTGTGGACAACTCTACTCCTCTTCACATTCTACCGTAGTACAGTACTGGTCGGACATCATCCGTGTGGTCAACTTTACTCCCCTTCACATTCTACCACAGTACAGTACTGGACAGACAACATCCGTGTCGACAACTCTACTCCCCTTCACATTCTACCGTAGTACAGTACTGGTCAGACAACATCCGTGTGGTCAACTTTACTCCCCTTCACATTCTACCACAGTACAGCACTGGTCAGACAACATCCGTGTGGACAACTCTACTCCCCTTCACATTCTACCGTTGTACAGCACTGATCAGACAACATCCGTGTGGTCAACTTTACTCCCCTTCACATTCTACCACAGTACAGTACTGGACAGACAACATCCGTGTGGACAACTCTACTCCCCTTCACATTCTACCGTAGTACAGTACTGGTCAGACAACATCCGTGTGGTCAACTTTACTCCCCTTCACATTCTACCACAGTACAGTACTGGACAGACAACATCCGTGTGGACAACTCTACTCCCCTTCACATTCTACCGTAGTACAGTACTGGTCAGACTACATCCGTGTGGTCAACTTTACTCCCCTTCACATTCTACCACAGTACAGTACTGGACAGACAACATCCGTGTGGTCAACTTTACTCCCCTTCACATTCTACCGTAGTACAGCACTGGTCAGACAACATCCGTGTGGTCAACTTTACTCCCCTTCACATTCTACCACAGTACAGTACTGGTCATACAACATCCGTGTGGACAACTCTACTCCCCTTCACATTCTATCGTAGTACAGTACTGGTCAGACAACATCCGTGTGGTCAACTTTATTCCCCTTCACATTCTACCACAGTACAGTACTGGACAGACAACATCGGTGTGGTCAACTTTACTCCCCTTCACATTCTACCGGAGTACAGGACTGGTCAGACAACATCCGTGTGGTCAACTTTACTCCCCTTCACATTCTACCGTAGTACAGCACTTGTCAGACAACATCCGTGTGGACAACTCTACTCCCCTTCACATTCTACCGTAGTACAGCACTGGTCAGACAACATCCGTGTGGTCAACTTTACTCCCCTTCACATTCTACCACAGTACAGTACTGGACAGACATATCCGTGTGGTCAACTTTACTCCCCTATACATTCTACCGTAGTACAGCACTGGTCAGACAACATCCGTGTGGTCAACTTTACTCCCCTTCACATTCTACCACAGTACAGTACTGGACAGACAACATCCGTGTGGTCAACCCTACTCCCCTTCACATTCTACCACAGTACAGTACTGGACAGACAACATCCGTGTGGTCAACTTTACTCCCCTTCACATTCTACCGTAGTACAGTACTGGACAGACAACATCCGTGTGGTCAACTTTACTCCCCTTCACATTCTACCACAGTACAGTACTGGACAGACAACATCCGTGTGGACAACTCTACTCCTCTTCACATTCTACCGTAGTACAGTACTGGTCGGACATCATCCGTGTGGTCAACTTTACTCCCCTTCACATTCTACCACAGTACAGTACTGGACAGACAACATCCGTGTCGACAACTCTACTCCCCTTCACATTCTACCGTAGTACAGTACTGGTCAGACAACATCCGTGTGGTCAACTTTACTCCCCTTCACATTCTACCACAGTACAGCACTGGTCAGACAACATCCGTGTGGACAACTCTACTCCCCTTCACATTCTACCGTTGTACAGCACTGATCAGACAACATCCGTGTGGTCAACTTTACTCCCCTTCACATTCTACCACAGTACAGTACTGGACAGACAACATCCGTGTGGACAACTCTACTCCCCTTCACATTCTACCGTAGTACAGTACTGGTCAGACAACATCCGTGTGGTCAACTTTACTCCCCTTCACATTCTACCACAGTACAGTACTGGACAGACAACATCCGTGTGGACAACTCTACTCCCCTTCACATTCTACCGTAGTACAGTACTGGTCAGACTACATCCGTGTGGTCAACTTTACTCCCCTTCACATTCTACCACAGTACAGTACTGGACAGACAACATCCGTGTGGTCAACTTTACTCCCCTTCACATTCTACCGTAGTACAGCACTGGTCAGACAACATCCGTGTGGTCAACTTTACTCCCCTTCACATTCTACCACAGTACAGTACTGGTCATACAACATCCGTGTGGACAACTCTACTCCCCTTCACATTCTATCGTAGTACAGTACTGGTCAGACAACATCCGTGTGGTCAACTTTATTCCCCTTCACATTCTACCACAGTACAGTACTGGACAGACAACATCGGTGTGGTCAACTTTACTCCCCTTCACATTCTACCGGAGTACAGGACTGGTCAGACAACATCCGTGTGGTCAACTTTACTCCCCTTCACATTCTACCGCAGTACAGTACTGTTCAGACAACATCCGTGTGGACAACTCTACTCCCCTTCACATTCTACCGTAGTACAGCACTGGTCAGACAACATCCGTGTGGTCAACTTTACTCCCCTTCACATTCTACCGTAGTACAGTACTGGTCAGACAACATCCGTGTGGTCAACTTTACTCCCCTTCACATTCTACCGTAGTACAGCACTGGTCAGACAACATCCGTGTGGTCAACTTTACTCCCCTTCACATTCTACCGTAGTACAGAACTGGTCAGACAACATCCGTGTGGTCAACTTTACTCCCCTTCACATTCTACCGTAGTACAGTACTGGTCAGACAACATCCGTGTGGACAACTCTACTCCCCTTCACATTCTACCGTAGTACAGAACTGGTCAGACAACATCCGTGTGGTCAACTTTACTCCCCTTCACATTCTACCACAGTACAGTACTGGTCAGACAACATCCGTGTGGTCAACTTTACTCCCCTTCACATTCTACCGTAGTACAGCACTGGTCAGACAACATCCGTGTGGTCAACTTTACTCCCCTTTACATTCTACCGTAGTACAGCACTGGTCAGACAACATCCGTGGGGACAACTCTACTCCCCTTCACATTCTACCGTAGTACAGGACTGGTCAGACAACATCCGTGTGGTCAATTTTACTCCCCTTCACATTCTACCACAGTACAGTACTGGACAGACAACATCCGTGTGGTCAACTTTACTCCCCTTCACATTCTACCGTAGTACAGCACTGGTCAGACAACATCCGTGTGGTCAACTTTACTCCCCTTCACATTCTACCACAGTACAGTACTGGTCATACAACATCCGTGTGGACAACTCTACTCCCCTTCACATTCTACCGTAGTACAGTACTGGTCAGACAACATCCGTGTGGTCAACTTTACTCCCCTTCACATTCTACCACAGTACAGTACTGGACAGACAACATCCGTTCGGTCAACTTTACTCCCCTTCACATTCTACCGGAGTACAGTACTGGTCAGACAACAATCGTGTGGTCAACTTTACTCCCCTTCACATTCTACCGTAGTACAGCACTGGTCAGACAACATCCGTGTGGTCAACTTTACTCCCCTTCACATTCTACCACAGTACAGTACTGGTCAGACAACATCCGTGTGGACAACTCTACTCCCCTTCACATTCTACCGTAGTACAGTACTAGTCAGACAACATCCGTGTGGTCAACTTTACTCCCCTTCACATTCTACCACAGTACAGTACTGGACAGACAACATCCGTGTGGTCAACTTTACTCCCCTTCACATTCTACCGTAGTACAGTACTGGTCAGACAACATCCGTGTGGTCAACTTTACTCCCCTTCACATTCTACCGTAGTACAGTACTGGTCAGACAACATCCGTGTGGTCAACTTTACTCCCCTTCACATTCTACCGTAGTACAGTACTGGTCAGACAACATCCGTGTGGTCAACTTTACTCCCCTTCACATTCTACCGTAGTACAGCACTGGTCAGACAACATCCGTGTGGTCAACTTTACTCCCCTTCACATTCTACCGTAGTACAGCACTGGTCAGACAACATCCGTGTGGTCAACTTTACTCCCCTTCACATTCTACCGTAGTACAGCACTGGTCAGACAACATCCGTGTGGTCAACTTTACTCCCCTTCACATTCTACCGTAGTACAGCACTGGTCAGACAACATCCGTGTGGTCAACTTTACTCCCCTTGACATTCTACCGTAGTACAGAACTGGTCAGACAACATCCGTGTGGTCATCTCTACTCCCCTTCACATTCTACCGTAGTACAGTACTGGTCAGACAACATCCGTGTGGTCAACTTTACTCTCCTTCACATTCTACCGTAGTACAGCACTGGTCAGACAACATCCGTGTGGTCAACTTTACTCCCCTTCACATTCTACCGTAGTACAGTACTGGTCAGACAACATCCGTGTGGTCAACTTTACTCCCCTTCACATTCTACCACAGTACAGTACTGGACAGACATATCCGTGTGGTCAACTTTACTCCCCTTCACATTCTACCGTAGTACAGCACTGGTCAGACAACATCCGTGTGGTCAACTTTACTCCCCTTCACATTCTACCACAGTACAGTACTGGTCAGACAACATCCGTGTGGACAACTCTACTCCCCTTCACATTCTACCGTAGTACAGTACTAGTCAGACAACATCCGTGTGGTCAACTTTACTCCCCTTCACATTCTACCACAGTACAGTACTGGACAGACAACATCCGTGTGGTCAACTTTACTCCCCTTCACATTCTACCGTAGTACAGCACTGGTCAGACAACATCCGTGTGGTCAACTTTACTCCCCTTCACATTCTACCGTAGTACAGTACTGGTCAGAAAACATCCGTGTGGACAACTCTACTCCCCTTCACATTCTACCGTAGTACAGCACTGGTCAGACAACATCCGTGTGGTTAACTTTACTCCCCTTCACATTCTACCGTAGTACAGTACTGGTCAGACAACATCCGTGTGGTCAACTTTACTCCCCTTCACATTCTACCGTAGTACAGCACTGGTCAGACAACATCCGTGTGGTCAACTTTACTCCCCTTCACATTCTACCGTAGTACAGTACTGGTCAGACAACATCCGTGTGGTCAACTTTACTCCCCTTGACATTCTACCGTAGTACAGAACTGGTCAGACAACATCCGTGTGGTCAACTCTACTCCCCTTCACATTCTACCGTAGTACAGTACTGGTCAGACAACATCCGTGTGGTCAACTTTACTCCCCTTCACATTCTACCGTAGTACAGCACTGGTCAGACAACATCCGTGTGGTCAACTTTACTCCCCTTCACATTCTACCGTAGTACAGTACTGGTCAGACAACATCCGTGTGGTCAACTTTACTCCCCTTCACATTCTACCACAGTACAGTACTGGACAGACATATCCGTGTGGTCAACTTTACTCCCCTTCACATTCTACCGTAGTACAGCACTGGTCAGACAACATCCGTGTGGTCAACTTTACTCCCCTTCACATTCTACCACAGTACAGTACTGGAGAGACAACATCCGTGTGGTCAACTTTACTCCCCTTCACATTCTACCACAGTACAGTACTGGACAGACAACATCCGTGTGGTCAACTTTACTCCCCTTCACATTCTACCACAGTACAGTACTGGACAGACATATCCGTGTGGTCAACTTTACTCCCCTTCACATTCTACCACAGTACAGTACTGGACAGACAACATCCGTGTGGACAACTCTACTCCCCTTCACATTCTACCGTAGTACAGTACTGGTCAGACAACATCCGTGTGGTCAACTTTACTCCCCTTCACATTCTACCGTAGTACAGCACTGGTCAGACAACATCCGTGTGGTCAACTTTACTCCCCTTCACATTCTACCGTAGTACAGAACTGGTCAGACAACATCCGTGTGGTCAACTTTACTCCCCTTCACATTCTACCGTAGTACAGTACTGGTCAGACAACATCCGTGTGGACAACTCTACTGCCCTTCACATTCTACCGTAGTACAGAACTGGTCAGACAACATCCGTGTGGTCAACTTTACTCCCCTTCACATTCTACCACAGTACAGTACTGGTCAGACAACATCCGTGTGGTCAACTTTACTCCCCTTCACATTCTACCGTAGTACAGCACTGGTCAGACAACATCCGTGTGGTCAACTTTACTCCCCTTGACATTCTACCGTAGTACAGAACTGGTCAGACAACATCCGTGTGGTCAACTCTACTCCCCTTCACATTCTACCGTAGTACAGTACTGGTCAGACAACATCCGTGTGGTCAACTTTACTCCCCTTCACATTCTACCGTAGTACAGCACTGGTCAGACAACATCCGTGTGGTCAACTTTACTCCCCTTCACATTCTACCGTAGTACAGTACTGGTCAGACAACATCCGTGTGGTCAACTTTACTCCCCTTCACATTCTACCACAGTACAGTACTGGACAGACATATCCGTGTGGTCAACTTTACTCCCCTTCACATTCTACCGTAGTACAGCACTGGTCAGACAACATCCGTGTGGTCAACTTTACTCCCCTTCACATTCTACCACAGTACAGTACTGGAGAGACAACATCCGTGTGGTCAACTTTACTCCCCTTCACATTCTACCAAAGTACAGTACTGGACAGACAACATCCGTGTGGTCAACTTTACTCCCCTTCACATTCTACCACAGTACAGTACTGGACAGACATATCCGTGTGGTCAACTTTACTCCCCTTCACATTCTACCACAGTACAGTACTGGACAGACAACATCCGTGTGGACAACTCTACTCCCCTTCACATTCTACCGTAGTACAGTACTGGTCAGACAACATCCGTGTGGTCAACTTTACTCCCCTTCACATTCTACCGTAGTACAGTACTGGTCAGACAACATCCGTGTGGTCAACTTTACTCCCCTTCACATTCTACCGTAGTACAGAACTGGTCAGACAACATCCGTGTGGTCAACTTTACTCCCCTTCACATTCTACCGTAGTACAGTACTGGTCAGACAACATCCGTGTAGACAACTCTACTCCCCTTCACATTCTACCGTAGTACAGAACTGGTCAGACAACATCCGTGTGGTCAACTTTACTCCCCTTCACATTCTACCACAGTACAGTACTGGTCAGACAACATCCGTGTGGTCAACTTTACTCCCCTTCACATTCTACCGTAGTACAGTACTGGTCAGACAACATCCGTGTGGTCAACTTTACTCCCCTTCACATTCTACCGTAGTACAGCACTGGTCAGACAACATCCGTGTGGTCAACTTTACTCCCCTTCACATTCTACCGTAGTACAGAACTGGTCAGACAACATCCGTGTGGTCAACTTTACTCCCCTTCACATTCTACCGTAGTACAGTACTGGTCAGACAACATCCGTGTGGACAACTCTACTCCTCTTCACATTCTACCGTAGTACAGAACTGGTCAGACAACATCCGTGTGGTCAACTTTACTCCCCTTCACATTCCACCACAGTACAGTACTGGTCAGACAACATCCGTGTGGTCAACTTTAGTCCCCTTCACATTCTACCGTAGTACAGTACTGGTCAGACAACATCCGTGTGGTCAACTTTACTCCCCTTCACATTCTACCGTAGTACAGCACTGGTCAGACAACATCCGTGTGGTCAACTTTACTCCCCTTCACATTCTACCACAGTACAGTACTGGACAGACAACATCCGTGTGGTCAACTCTACTCCCCATCATATTTTACCACAGTACAGTACTGGTCAGACAACATCCGTGTGGTCAACCCTACTCCCCTTCACATTCTACTGCAGTACAGTACTGGACAGACAACATACGTGTGGTCAACTTTACTCCCCTTCACATTCTACCGTAGTACAGTACTGGACAGACAACATCCGTGTGGTCAACTTTACTCCCCTTCACATTCTACCACAGTACAGTACTGGACAGACAACATCCGTGTGGACAACTCTACTCCTCTTCACATTCTACCGTAGTACAGTACTGGTCGGACATCATCCGTGTGGTCAACTTTACTCCCCTTCACATTCTACCACAGTACAGTACTGGACAGACAACATCCGTGTCGACAACTCTACTCCCCTTCACATTCTACCGTAGTACAGTACTGGTCAGACAACATCCGTGTGGTCAACTTTACTCCCCTTCACATTCTACCACAGTACAGCACTGGTCAGACAACATCCGTGTGGACAACTCTACTCCCCTTCACATTCTACCGTTGTACAGCACTGATCAGACAACATCCGTGTGGTCAACTTTACTCCCCTTCACATTCTACCACAGTACAGTACTGGACAGACAACATCCGTGTGGACAACTCTACTCCCCTTCACATTCTACCGTAGTACAGTACTGGTCAGACAACATCCGTGTGGTCAACTTTACTCCCCTTCACATTCTACCACAGTACAGTACTGGACAGACAACATCCGTGTGGACAACTCTACTCCCCTTCACATTCTACCGTAGTACAGTACTGGTCAGACTACATCCGTGTGGTCAACTTTACTCCCCTTCACATTCTACCACAGTACAGTACTGGACAGACAACATCCGTGTGGTCAACTTTACTCCCCTTCACATTCTACCGTAGTACAGCACTGGTCAGACAACATCCGTGTGGTCAACTTTACTCCCCTTCACATTCTACCACAGTACAGTACTGGTCATACAACATCCGTGTGGACAACTCTACTCCCCTTCACATTCTATCGTAGTACAGTACTGGTCAGACAACATCCGTGTGGTCAACTTTATTCCCCTTCACATTCTACCACAGTACAGTACAGGACAGACAACATCGGTGTGGTCAACTTTACTCCCCTTCACATTCTACCGGAGTACAGGACTGGTCAGACAACATCCGTTTGGTCAACTTTACTCCCCTTCACATTCTACCGCAGTACAGTACTGTTCACACAACATCCGTGTGGACAACTCTACTCCCCTTCACATTCTACCGTAGTACAGCACTGGTCAGACAACATCCGTGTGGTCAACTTTACTCCCCTTCACATTCTACCGTAGTACAGTACTGGTCAGACAACATCCGTGTGGTCAACTTTACTCCCCTTCACATTCTACCGTAGTACAGCACTGGTCAGACAACATCCGTGTGGTCAACTTTACTCCCCTTCACATTCTACCGTAGTACAGAACTGGTCAGACAACATCCGTGTGGTCAACTTTACTCCCCTTCACATTCTACCGTAGTACAGTACTGGTCAGACAACATCCGTGTGGACAACTCTACTCCCCTTCACATTCTACCGTAGTACAGAACTGGTCAGACAACATCCGTGTGGTCAACTTTACTCCCCTTCACATTCTACCACAGTACAGTACTGGTCAGACAACATCCGTGTGGTCAACTTTACTCCCCTTCACATTCTACCGTAGTACAGCACTGGTCAGACAACATCCGTGTGGTCAACTTTACTCCCCTTTACATTCTACCGTAGTACAGCACTGGTCAGACAACATCCGTGGGGACAACTCTACTCCCCTTCACATTCTACCGTAGTACAGGACTGGTCAGACAACATCCGTGTGGTCAATTTTACTCCCCTTCACATTCTACCACAGTACAGTACTGGACAGACAACATCCGTGTGGTCAACTTTACTCCCCTTCACATTCTACCGTAGTACAGCACTGGTCAGACAACATCCGTGTGGTCAACTTTACTCCCCTTCACATTCTACCACAGTACAGTACTGGTCATACAACATCCGTGTGGACAACTCTTCTCCCCTTCACATTCTACCGTAGTACAGTACTGGTCAGACAACATCCGTGTGGTCAACTTTACTCCCCTTCACATTCTACCACAGTACAGTACTGGACAGACAACATCCGTTCGGTCAACTTTACTCCCCTTCACATTCTACCGGAGTACAGTACTGGTCAGACAACAATCGTGTGGTCAACTTTACTCCCCTTCACATTCTACCGTAGTACAGCACTGGTCAGACAACATCCGTGTGGTCAACTTTACTCCCCTTCACATTCTACCACAGTACAGTACTGGTCAGACAACATCCGTGTGGACAACTCTACTCCCCTTCACATTCTACCGTAGTACAGTACTAGTCAGACAACATCCGTGTGGTCAACTTTACTCCCCTTCACATTCTACCACAGTACAGTACTGGACAGACAACATCCGTGTGGTCAACTTTACTCCCCTTCACATTCTACCGTAGTACAGTACTGGTCAGACAACATCCGTGTGGTCAACTTTACTCCCCTTCACATTCTACCGTAGTACAGTACTGGTCAGACAACATCCGTGTGGTCAACTTTACTCCCCTTCACATTCTACCGTAGTACAGTACTGGTCAGACAACATCCGTGTGGTCAACTTTACTCCCCTTCACATTCTACCGTAGTACAGCACTGGTCAGACAACATCCGTGTGGTCAACTTTACTCCCCTTCACATTCTACCGTAGTACAGCACTGGTCAGACAACATCCGTGTGGTCAACTTTACTCCCCTTCACATTCTACCGTAGTACAGCACTGGTCAGACAACATCCGTGTGGTCAACTTTACTCCCCTTCACATTCTACCGTAGTACAGCACTGGTCAGACAACATCCGTGTGGTCAACTTTACTCCCCTTGACATTCTACCGTAGTACAGAACTGGTCAGACAACATCCGTGTGGTCAACTCTACTCCCCTTCACATTCTACCGTAGTACAGTACTGGTCAGACAACATCCGTGTGGTCAACTTTACTCTCCTTCACATTCTACCGTAGTACAGCACTGGTCAGACAACATCCGTGTGGTCAACTTTACTCCCCTTCACATTCTACCGTAGTACAGTACTGGTCAGACAACATCCGTGTGGTCAACTTTACTCCCCTTCACATTCTACCACAGTACAGTACTGGACAGACATATCCGTGTGGTCAACTTTACTCCCCTTCACATTCTACCGTAGTACAGCACTGGTCAGACAACATCCGTGTGGTCAACTTTACTCCCCTTCACATTCTACCACAGTACAGTACTGGTCAGACAACATCCGTGTGGACAACTCTACTCCCCTTCACATTCTACCGTAGTACAGCACTGGTCAGACAACATCCGTGTGGTCAACTTTACTCCCCTTCACATTCTACCGTAGTACAGTACTGGTCAGACAACATCCGTGTGGTCAACTTTACTCCCCTTCACATTCTACCACAGTACAGTACTGGACAGACATATCCGTGTGGTCAACTTTACTCCCCTTCACATTCTACCGTAGTACAGCACTGGTCAGACAACATCCGTGTGGTCAACTTTACTCCCCTTCACATTCTACCACAGTACAGTACTGGAGAGACAACATCCGTGTGGTCAACTTTACTCCCCTTCACATTCTACCACAGTACAGTACTGGACAGACAACATCCGTGTGGTCAACTTTACTCCCCTTCACATTCTACCACAGTACAGTACTGGACAGACATATCCGTGTGGTCAACTTTACTCCCCTTCACATTCTACCACAGTACAGTACTGGACAGACAACATCCGTGTGGACAACTCTACTCCCCTTCACATTCTACCGTAGTACAGTACTGGTCAGACAACATCCGTGTGGTCAACTTTACTCCCCTTCACATTCTACCGTAGTACAGCACTGGTCAGACAACATCCGTGTGGTCAACTTTACTCCCCTTCACATTCTACCGTAGTACAGAACTGGTCAGACAACATCCGTGTGGTCAACTTTACTCCCCTTCACATTCTACCGTAGTACAGTACTGGTCAGACAACATCCGTGTGGACAACTCTACTGCCCTTCACATTCTACCGTAGTACAGAACTGGTCAGACAACATCCGTGTGGTCAACTTTACTCCCCTTCACATTCTACCACAGTACAGTACTGGTCAGACAACATCCGTGTGGTCAACTTTACTCCCCTTCACATTCTACCGTAGTACAGCACTGGTCAGACAACATCCGTGTGGTCAACTTTACTCCCCTTGACATTCTACCGTAGTACAGAACTGGTCAGACAACATCCGTGTGGTCAACTCTACTCCCCTTCACATTCTACCGTAGTACAGTACTGGTCAGACAACATCCGTGTGGTCAACTTTACTCCCCTTCACATTCTACCGTAGTACAGCACTGGTCAGACAACATCCGTGTGGTCAACTTTACTCCCCTTCACATTCTACCGTAGTACAGTACTGGTCAGACAACATCCGTGTGGTCAACTTTACTCCCCTTCACATTCTACCACAGTACAGTACTGGACAGACATATCCGTGTGGTCAACTTTACTCCCCTTCACATTCTACCGTAGTACAGCACTGGTCAGACAACATCCGTGTGGTCAACTTTACTCCCCTTCACATTCTACCACAGTACAGTACTGGAGAGACAACATCCGTGTGGTCAACTTTACTCCCCTTCACATTCTACCACAGTACAGTACTGGACAGACAACATCCGTGTGGTCAACTTTACTCCCCTTCACATTCTACCACAGTACAGTACTGGACAGACATATCCGTGTGGTCAACTTTACTCCCCTTCACATTCTACCACAGTACAGTACTGGACAGACAACATCCGTGTGGACAACTCTACTCCCCTTCACATTCTACCGTAGTACAGTACTGGTCAGACAACATCCGTGTGGTCAACTTTACTCCCCTTCACATTCTACCGTAGTACAGTACTGGTCAGACAACATCCGTGTGGTCAACTTTACTCCCCTTCACATTCTACCGTAGTACAGAACTGGTCAGACAACATCCGTGTGGTCAACTTTACTCCCCTTCACATTCTACCGTAGTACAGTACTGGTCAGACAACATCCGTGTAGACAACTCTACTCCCCTTCACATTCTACCGTAGTACAGAACTGGTCAGACAACATCCGTGTGGTCAACTTTACTCCCCTTCACATTCTACCACAGTACAGTACTGGTCAGACAACATCCGTGTGGTCAACTTTACTCCCCTTCACATTCTACCGTAGTACAGTACTGGTCAGACAACATCCGTGTGGTCAACTTTACTCCCCTTCACATTCTACCGTAGTACAGCACTGGTCAGACAACATCCGTGTGGTCAACTTTACTCCCCTTCACATTCTACCGTAGTACAGAACTGGTCAGACAACATCCGTGTGGTCAACTTTACTCCCCTTCACATTCTACCGTAGTACAGTACTGGTCAGACAACATCCGTGTGGACAACTCTACTCCTCTTCACATTCTACCGTAGTACAGAACTGGTCAGACAACATCCGTGTGGTCAACTTTACTCCCCTTCACATTCCACCACAGTACAGTACTGGTCAGACAACATCCGTGTGGTCAACTTTAGTCCCCTTCACATTCTACCGTAGTACAGTACTGGTCAGACAACATCCGTGTGGTCAACTTTACTCCCCTTCACATTCTACCGTAGTACAGCACTGGTCAGACAACATCCGTGTGGTCAACTTTACTCCCCTTCACATTCTACCACAGTACAGTACTGGACAGACAACATCCGTGTGGTCAACTCTACTCCCCATCATATTTTACCACAGTACAGTACTGGTCAGACAACATCCGTGTGGTCAACCCTACTCCCCTTCACATTCTACTGCAGTACAGTACTGGACAGACAACATACGTGTGGTCAACTTTACTCCCCTTCACATTCTACCGTAGTACAGTACTGGACAGACAACATCCGTGTGGTCAACTTTACTCCCCTTCACATTCTACCACAGTACAGTACTGGACAGACAACATCCGTGTGGACAACTCTACTCCTCTTCACATTCTACCGTAGTACAGTACTGGTCGGACATCATCCGTGTGGTCAACTTTACTCCCCTTCACATTCTACCACAGTACAGTACTGGACAGACAACATCCGTGTCGACAACTCTACTCCCCTTCACATTCTACCGTAGTACAGTACTGGTCAGACAACATCCGTGTGGTCAACTTTACTCCCCTTCACATTCTACCACAGTACAGCACTGGTCAGACAACATCCGTGTGGACAACTCTACTCCCCTTCACATTCTACCGTTGTACAGCACTGATCAGACAACATCCGTGTGGTCAACTTTACTCCCCTTCACATTCTACCACAGTACAGTACTGGACAGACAACATCCGTGTGGACAACTCTACTCCCCTTCACATTCTACCGTAGTACAGTACTGGTCAGACAACATCCGTGTGGTCAACTTTACTCCCCTTCACATTCTACCACAGTACAGTACTGGACAGACAACATCCGTGTGGACAACTCTACTCCCCTTCACATTCTACCGTAGTACAGTATTGGTCAGACTACATCCGTGTGGTCAACTTTACTCCCCTTCACATTCTACCACAGTACAGTACTGGACAGACAACATCCGTGTGGTCAACTTTACTCCCCTTCACATTCTACCGTAGTACAGCACTGGTCAGACAACATCCGTGTGGTCAACTTTACTCCCCTTCACATTCTACCACAGTACAGTACTGGTCATACAACATCCGTGTGGACAACTCTACTCCCCTTCACATTCTATCGTAGTACAGTACTGGTCAGACAACATCCGTGTGGTCAACTTTATTCCCCTTCACATTCTACCACAGTACAGTACTGGACAGACAACATCGGTGTGGTCAACTTTACTCCCCTTCACATTCTACCGGAGTACAGGACTGGTCAGACAACATCCGTTTGGTCAACTTTACTCCCCTTCACATTCTACCGCAGTACAGTACTGTTCACACAACATCCGTGTGGACAACTCTACTCCCCTTCACATTCTACCGTAGTACAGCACTGGTCAGACAACATCCGTGTGGTCAACTTTACTCCCCTTCACATTCTACCGTAGTACAGTACTGGTCAGACAACATCCGTGTGGTCAACTTTACTCCCCTTCACATTCTACCGTAGTACAGCACTGGTCAGACAACATCCGTGTGGTCAACTTTACTCCCCTTCACATTCTACCGTAGTACAGAACTGGTCAGACAACATCCGTGTGGTCAACTTTACTCCCCTTCACATTCTACCGTAGTACAGTACTGGTCAGACAACATCCGTGTGGACAACTCTACTCCCCTTCACATTCTACCGTAGTACAGAACTGGTCAGACAACATCCGTGTGGTCAACTTTACTCCCCTTCACATTCTACCACAGTACAGTACTGGTCAGACAACATCCGTGTGGTCAACTTTACTCCCCTTCACATTCTACCGTAGTACAGCACTGGTCAGACAACATCCGTGTGGTCAACTTTACTCCCCTTTACATTCTACCGTAGTACAGCACTGGTCAGACAACATCCGTGGGGACAACTCTACTCCCCTTCACATTCTACCGTAGTACAGGACTGGTCAGACAACATCCGTGTGGTCAATTTTACTCCCCTTCACATTCTACCACAGTACAGTACTGGACAGACAACATCCGTGTGGTCAACTTTACTCCCCTTCACATTCTACCGTAGTACAGCACTGGTCAGACAACATCCGTGTGGTCAACTTTACTCCCCTTCACATTCTACCACAGTACAGTACTGGTCATACAACATCCGTGTGGACAACTCTTCTCCCCTTCACATTCTACCGTAGTACAGTACTGGTCAGACAACATCCGTGTGGTCAACTTTACTCCCCTTCACATTCTACCACAGTACAGTACTGGACAGACAACATCCGTTCGGTCAACTTTACTCCCCTTCACATTCTACCGGAGTACAGTACTGGTCAGACAACAATCGTGTGGTCAACTTTACTCCCCTTCACATTCTACCGTAGTACAGCACTGGTCAGACAACATCCGTGTGGTCAACTTTACTCCCCTTCACATTCTACCACAGTACAGTACTGGTCAGACAACATCCGTGTGGACAACTCTACTCCCCTTCACATTCTACCGTAGTACAGTACTAGTCAGACAACATCCGTGTGGTCAACTTTACTCCCCTTCACATTCTACCACAGTACAGTACTGGACAGACAACATCCGTGTGGTCAACTTTACTCCCCTTCACATTCTACCGTAGTACAGTACTGGTCAGACAACATCCGTGTGGTCAACTTTACTCCCCTTCACATTCTACCGTAGTACAGTACTGGTCAGACAACATCCGTGTGGTCAACTTTACTCCCCTTCACATTCTACCGTAGTACAGTACTGGTCAGACAACATCCGTGTGGTCAACTTTACTCCCCTTCACATTCTACCGTAGTACAGCACTGGTCAGACAACATCCGTGTGGTCAACTTTACTCCCCTTCACATTCTACCGTAGTACAGCACTGGTCAGACAACATCCGTGTGGTCAACTTTACTCCCCTTCACATTCTACCGTAGTACAGCACTGGTCAGACAACATCCGTGTGGTCAACTTTACTCCCCTTCACATTCTACCGTAGTACAGCACTGGTCAGACAACATCCGTGTGGTCAACTTTACTCCCCTTGACATTCTACCGTAGTACAGAACTGGTCAGACAACATCCGTGTGGTCAACTCTACTCCCCTTCACATTCTACCGTAGTACAGTACTGGTCAGACAACATCCGTGTGGTCAACTTTACTCTCCTTCACATTCTACCGTAGTACAGCACTGGTCAGACAACATCCGTGTGGTCAACTTTACTCCCCTTCACATTCTACCG
The DNA here is from genome assembly GCA_026874595.1 of Sipunculus nudus. NCBI lineage: Eukaryota > Metazoa > Annelida > Sipuncula > Golfingiida > Sipunculidae > Sipunculus > Sipunculus nudus. The sequence goes on from CM049319.1 coordinate 537,219, forward strand.
TAGTACAGTACTGGTCAGACAACATCCGTGTGGTCAACTTTACTCCCCTTCACATTCTACCACAGTACAGTACTGGACAGACATATCCGTGTGGTCAACTTTACTCCCCTTCACATTCTACCGTAGTACAGCACTGGTCAGACAACATCCGTGTGGTCAACTTTACTCCCCTTCACATTCTACCACAGTACAGTACTGGTCAGACAACATCCGTGTGGACAACTCTACTCCCCTTCACATTCTACCGTAGTACAGTACTAGTCAGACAACATCCGTGTGGTCAACTTTACTCCCCTTCACATTCTACCACAGTACAGTACTGGACAGACAACATCCGTGTGGTCAACTTTACTCCCCTTCACATTCTACCGTAGTACAGCACTGGTCAGACAACATCCGTGTGGTCAACTTTACTCCCCTTCACATTCTACCGTAGTACAGTACTGGTCAGAAAACATCCGTGTGGACAACTCTACTCCCCTTCACATTCTACCGTAGTACAGCACTGGTCAGACAACATCCGTGTGGTCAACTTTACTCCCCTTCACATTCTACCGTAGTACAGTACTGGTCAGACAACATCCGTGTGGTCAACTTTACTCCCCTTCACATTCTACCGTAGTACAGCACTGGTCAGACAACATCCGTGTGGTCAACTTTACTCCCCTTCACATTCTACCGTAGTACAGCACTGGTCAGACAACATCCGTGTGGTCAACTTTACTCCCCTTGACATTCTACCGTAGTACAGAACTGGTCAGACAACATCCGTGTGGTCAACTCTACTCCCCTTCACATTCTACCGTAGTACAGTACTGGTCAGACAACATCCGTGTGGTCAACTTTACTCCCCTTCACATTCTACCGTAGTACAGCACTGGTCAGACAACATCCGTGTGGTCAACTTTACTCCCCTTCACATTCTACCGTAGTACAGTACTGGTCAGACAACATCCGTGTGGTCAACTTTACTCCCCTTCACATTCTACCACAGTACAGTACTGGACAGACATATCCGTGTGTTCAACTTTACTCCCCTTCACATTCTACCGTAGTACAGCACTGGTCAGACAACATCCGTGTGGTCAACTTTACTCCCCTTCACATTCTACCACAGTACAGTACTGGAGAGACAACATCCGTGTGGTCAACTTTACTCCCCTTCACATTCTACCACAGTACAGTACTGGACAGACAACATCCGTGTGGTCAACTTTACTCCCCTTCACATTCTACCACAGTACAGTACTGGACAGACATATCCGTGTGGTCAACTTTACTCCCCTTCACATTCTACCACAGTACAGTACTGGACAGACAACATCCGTGTGGACAACTCTACTCCCCTTCACATTCTACCGTAGTACAGTACTGGTCAGACAACATCCGTGTGGTCAACTTTACTCCCCTTCACATTCTACCGTAGTACAGCACTGGTCAGACAACATCCGTGTGGTCAACTTTACTCCCCTTCACATTCTACCGTAGTACAGAACTGGTCAGACAACATCCGTGTGGTCAACTTTACTCCCCTTCACATTCTACCGTAGTACAGTACTGGTCAGACAACATCCGTGTGGACAACTCTACTGCCCTTCACATTCTACCGTAGTACAGAACTGGTCAGACAACATCCGTGTGGTCAACTTTACTCCCCTTCACATTCTACCACAGTACAGTACTGGTCAGACAACATCCGTGTGGTCAACTTTACTCCCCTTCACATTCTACCGTAGTACAGCACTGGTCAGACAACATCCGTGTGGTCAACTTTACTCCCCTTGACATTCTACCGTAGTACAGAACTGGTCAGACAACATCCGTGTGGTCAACTCTACTCCCCTTCACATTCTACCGTAGTACAGTACTGGTCAGACAACATCCGTGTGGTCAACTTTACTCCCCTTCACATTCTACCGTAGTACAGCACTGGTCAGACAACATCCGTGTGGTCAACTTTACTCCCCTTCACATTCTACCGTAGTACAGTACTGGTCAGACAACATCCGTGTGGTCAACTTTACTCCCCTTCACATTCTACCACAGTACAGTACTGGACAGACATATCCGTGTGGTCAACTTTACTAACCTTCACATTCTACCGTAGTACAGCACTGGTCAGACAACATCCGTGTGGTCAACTTTACTCCCCTTCACATTCTACCACAGTACAGTACTGGAGAGACAACATCCGTGTGGTCAACTTTACTCCCCTTCACATTCTACCACAGTACAGTACTGGACAGACAACATCCGTGTGGTCAACTTTACTCCCCTTCACATTCTACCACAGTACAGTACTGGACAGACATATCCGTGTGGTCAACTTTACTCCCCTTCACATTCTACCACAGTACAGTACTGGACAGACAACATCCGTGTGGACAACTCTACTCCCCTTCACATTCTACCGTAGTACAGTACTGGTCAGACAACATCCGTGTGGTCAACTTTACTCCCCTTCACATTCTACCGTAGTACAGCACTGGTCAGACAACATCCGTGTGGTCAACTTTACTCCCCTTCACATTCTACCGTAGTACAGAACTGGTCAGACAACATCCGTGTGGTCAACTTTACTCCCCTTCACATTCTACCGTAGTACAGTACTGGTCAGACAACATCCGTGTAGACAACTCTACTCCCCTTCACATTCTACCGTAGTACAGAACTGGTCAGACAACATCCGTGTGGTCAACTTTACTCCCCTTCACATTCTACCACAGTACAGTACTGGTCAGACAACATCCGTGTGGTCAACTTTACTCCCCTTCACATTCTACCGTAGTACAGTACTGGTCAGACAACATCAGTGTGGTCAACTTTACTCCCCTTCACATTCTACCGTAGTACAGCACTGGTCAGACAACATCCGTGTGGTCAACTTTACTCCCCTTCACATTCTACCGTAGTACAGAACTGGTCAGACAACATCCGTGTGGTCAACTTTACTCCCCTTCACATTCTACCGTAGTACAGTACTGGTCAGACAACATCCGTGTGGACAACTCTACTCCTCTTCACATTCTACCGTAGTACAGAACTGGTCAGACAACATCCGTGTGGTCAACTTTACTCCCCTTCACATTCCACCACAGTACAGTACTGGTCAGACAACATCCGTGTGGTCAACTTTAGTCCCCTTCACATTCTACCGTAGTACAGTACTGGTCAGACAACATCCGTGTGGTCAACTTTACTCCCCTTCACATTCTACCGTAGTACAGCACTGGTCAGACAACATCCGTGTGGTCAACTTTACTCCCCTTCACATTCTACCACAGTACAGTACTGGACAGACAACATCCGTGTGGTCAACTCTACTCCCCATCATATTTTACCACAGTACAGTACTGGTCAGACAACATCCGTGTGGTCAACCCTACTCCCCTTCACATTCTACTGCAGTACAGTACTGGACAGACAACATACGTGTGGTCAACTCTACTCCCCATCACCTTCTACCACAGTACAGTACTGGTCAGACAACATCCGTGTGGTCAACCCTACTCCCCTTCACATTCTACTGCAGTACAGTACTGGACAGACAACAAACGTGTGGTCAACTCTACTCCCCATCACATTCTACCACAGTACAGCACTGGTCAGACAACATCCGTGTGGTCAACTCTACTCCCCATCACATTCTACCACAGTACAGTACTGGTCAGACAACATCCGTGTGGACAACTCTACTCCCCTTCACATTCTATCGTAGTACAGCACTGGTCAGACAACATCCGTGTGGTCAACTCTACTCCCCATCACATTCTACCACAGTACAGTACTGGTCAGACAACATCCGTGTGGACAACTCTACTCCCCGTCACATTCTATCGTAGTACAGTACTGGTCAGACAACATCCGTGTGGACAACTCTACTCCCCTTCACATTCTATCGTAGTACAGCACTGGTCAGACAACATCCGTGTGGTCAACTCTACTCCCCTTCACATTCTACCGTAGTACAGTACTGGTCAGACAACATCCGTGTGGACAACTCTACTCCCCTTCACATTCTATCGTAGTACAATACTGGTCAGACAACATCCGTGTGGACAACTCTACTCCCCTTCACATTCTATCGTAGTACAGCACTGGTCAGACAACATCCGTGTGGACAACTCTACTCCCCTTCACATTCTATCGTAGTACAGTACTGGTCAGACAACATCCGTGTGGACAACTCTACTCCCCTTCACATTCTATCGTAGTACAGCACTGGTCAGACAACATCCGTGTGGACAACTCTACTCCCCTTCACATTCTACCGTAGTACAGTACTGTTCAGACAATATCCGTGTGGAAATCTCTACTCCCTTTCACATTCTACCACAGTACAGTACTGGTCAGACAACATCCGTGTGGTCAACTCTACTCCCAATCACATTCTACTACAGTACAGCACTGGTCAGACAACATCCGTGTGGTCAACTCTATTCCCCATCACATTCTACCACAGTACAGTACTGGTCAGACAACATCCGTGTGGTCAACTCTACTCCCCATCACATTCTACCACAGTACAGCACTGGTCAGACAACATCCGTGTGGTCAACTCTACTCCCCATCACATTCTACCACAGTACAGCACTGTTCAGACAACATCCGTGTGGATATCTCTACTCCCTTTCACATTCTACCACAGTACAGTACTGGTCAGACAACATCCGTGTGGACAACTCTACTCCCCTTCACATTCTATCGTAGTACAGCACTGGTCAGACAACATCCGTGTGGTCAACTCTACTCCCCATCACATTCTACCACAGTACAGTACTGGTCAGACAACATCCGTGTGGACAACTCTACTCCCCGTCACATTCTATCGTAGTACAGTACTGGTCAGACAACATCCGTGTGGACAACTCTACTCCCCTTCACATTCTATCGTAGTACAGCACTGGTCAGACAACATCCGTGTGGTCAACTCTACTCCCCTTCACATTCTACCGTAGTACAGTACTGGTCAGACAACATCCGTGTGGACAACTCTACTCCCCTTCACATTCTATCGTAGTACAGCACTGGTCAGACAACATCCGTGTGGACAACTCTACTCCCCTTCACATTCTATCGTAGTACAGCACTGGTCAGACAACATCCGTGTGGACAACTCTACTCCCCTTCACATTCTATCGTAGTACAGTACTGGTCAGACAACATCCGTGTGGACAACTCTACTCCCCTTCACATTCTATCGTAGTACAGCACTGGTCAGACAACATCCGTGTGGACAACTCTACTCCCCTTCACATTCTACCGTAGTACAGTACTGTTCAGACAACATCCGTGTGGAAATCTCTACTCCCTTTCACATTCTACCACAGTACAGTACTGGTCAGACAACATCCGTGTGGTCAACTCTACTCCCCATCACATTCTACCACAGTACAGCACTGGTCAGACAACATCCGTGTGGTCAACTCTACTCCCCATCACATTCTACCACAGTACAGTACTGGTCAGACAACATCCGTGTGGACAACTCTACTCCCCTTCACATTCTATCGTAGTACAGTACTGGTCAGACAACATCCGTGTGGACAACTCTACTCCCCTTCACATTCTATCGTAGTACAGTACTGGTCAGACAACATCCGTGTGGACAACTCTACTCCCCATCATATTTTTCCACAGTACAGTACTGGTCAGACAACATCCCTGTGGAAATCTCTACTCCCCTTCACATTCTACCACAGTACAGTACTGGTTAGACAACATCCGTGTGGACAACTCTACTCCCCATCATATTTTTCCACAGTACAGTACTGGTTAGACAACATCCGTGTGGAAATCTCTACTCCCCTTCACATTCTACCACAGTACAGTACTGGTCAGACAACATCCGTGTGGTCAACCCTGCTCAACCTCCCATTAGACCACAGAACAGTACTGGTCAGACAACAACCGTGTTTTCAATTCTACTCCACATTATACGTAAGCGGCTAACAGTACTGCACAAACAACATCCGTGACCTCAGGGATAATCTTTACAGGAATAAAAGTTTATTGGTTATGGGTTTTCACTTTACAACTGTCAACCGTCCTTTCATGGCCGGTAAGTTTTCGACTACGCCTTGTACGGGCACAGAAGTTAATAGTCAAGACCTTGGCCAGGGTCTTGTAAGTGTGGAAATAATTTGCGCGCCATAATTCGAGTGCATTGAATCATCACGCTTCAAAGTATAGATCAATATACTTCAGGAGCGGATGCAGGATTTAGATAAAGGAGGGGTCCAACACAGGGAGGACTAATGACAAAACATAAAAAGGTCCAAGGTCCGTAAAAGACCGAAAAAAAAGAAATGCGATCACCTCAGGCGAATCAAAAGATTATCCCACGGCGTAAAGGGGGGATATAACCCGTGATATCCGTTACAGTTGAACCCCGCCTAGCGACCACCCTGCAATTGCGACCACTTTTTTGTCCCGAATATACGATCCAGGTACCTTAGGGTTTCACAAATACGACCATTCCAAAATTACGACCACCTTGGTCAGTCTCCAACGTGGTCGTAATTGTGGAGTTCCACTGTATTTTCATTTGAAGAAAAATAAAGAGCGTCAAGTTAGTCGACCTGTTTCTCGAGCTGCCACCCTTAGTTTTACCTTCTAAATGGTAATGGCTGTTTATGCAAGTGTAACCGTTGTCAAAATACAAACAACCAAAATTATCTGAAAGGGCTGAAAATGTGCAACATATATTTTGAAAAAAGTAACTGTTACCTGAAATCAGAAGTCGTAAGATCTTTACTGCCCCACCATACGGACCGGCCAGGGATATGAACGATTTGATGTATCTATCTTTCCAGGCCTGAGTCTGGCCTTTCAGGAAGTGCAGCGTCACCAGGTTTCCCATGCTGTGACTAATAAGGACGACACGTTTGGCGTTGTTTTGGTGGTAAGTGTCTTCTATAAGTTTCTTTAGCTTTTTCATGAGCCCTGGTTCAACTGGAAACCATAAAATGCATTATTGTTAAGACTTCAGAGTAATCCTGTTTCACTCTTTATTGATATCTTTAACTATCAGAGGCAATATATGTTAGATAGGACTGGCACCAGCACACGCGGAATACATGTGAATGTGTAGTGAAATAATGAGAGCTGAAACTATTCTCAAAAAGGAATGCTGCAGATTTACGCATCTATTCCAGATAAATGTGTAATTGACTATAGAATTCCTGGTGACTGTAGTTAAAACACAACATTTTACTTTTAATACTTTATATATTACCTGACAATTGTATGAATTTCAATGCTCACCTGGTGCTTTCCGGAAATCGTAAGGGGAACCCCGGATGTTACGTCCCCGCTCGTAGCCTAGTTTTGTTACGAGGTGGTCGACGATGTGATAGAAGTAGCCAGCTGCAACACCACAAGCAATGTTTACTTTGAGAAAATTCAACTGAGATTAGTTGTAGTAAAATGAACTGGGTCGTGTAATCAGGCCAAGACAATAATGTGCAGCTAAAAATATCGTACTTGGATTAAGGTGGACATGCCCGCAGTTAGGCAAAGTATTGCTAAACAGCTGAGATCCTGGATTTTGAGGAGAACAAGAACGTAACAATTAAAACTTATTGTTTGTTTTATATATGCTGAATGTGGTTGTCATTTTGAAGTCAGCGTGGAGAGCATACGTATTATCTACACAGAAGCTGGTGTTATATTATCATGCATAATAATGAACACGGAACGTGAAAGTTAATTTTAACAAAAAGAAATATTTTTATTTTACTGACACAGATTAATATCATGCATGAAAATGTAGATTTTCAACTTAATTTAATGTTTGCAGTTCAGCATACAATTACAGCAATGTTCCACTTGTAATTAAATTATTCTTGGATATTACACCAACACAGTGTGCTCCTGCTTAAGTTAAAAACACATTTTACTGCATGTTGGCGGGTCTTGAGTTTTTAGACTATTGCTCTGGGATTTGTATACAGGAAAATATGAGACATATGAAACAAAAAGAGAACAATAAAAATTTTCTCACTCATTTTGTCAATGTGAGGTCTACCTAACCATTCCAGGGAAGACGTGTTACCATAATCTGATACTCTCGTATGGACGCCAGGCAGGTCGTGAGGGATCCCGGATTTCTTGTCGTAGACCAGCCTGAAATGTTCAAAGAAATATACTTGCCAATTATAATCAAGTGTTACCATAATCTGGTCTCTTAACAATGCTGACGAGTTTTTGTGTGTATGGTCATCTGTGTTTTGGCTTTCTTGTGTAATCGGTAAAGAAGACCGCTTTCAATTGAGTTCACAAGTCGTGAATGGTACAGAAAACACTTTAGTAGAAAACAATATTCGGGATATGGGTTATGTTTCCATGTTGATAGTTAGAACTTGTTTCAGTGTTCATTGTAGTTAACTTTCATCAGAACACTTCAAATTGATAATATCAAAGCAACTCATGTTGATAATTAGGGTCCTGTTTCAGTGTTACATTGTAGTTAACTTTTTCATCAGAAAACTTCAAATTAGTAATATCAAAGTAGCTGGTTATAGGGTTATCCCATGTATGCAATGGACAGATTTCTTCAATTTATTACCTGATTCCGATGTAATGAGTTAATCTAGTTTTAGTTTTGATAAAACATGCGTGCCATAGACATATACATTAAATCTGAACATTTGTACAGACGGGTAGCATACCTCATGTTATCCATATAACACTCATCAAGAAAAGGAATCAGTGACATCACGGAGAAGTACAGTTTCTTCCAGCCACTCTTCTTCTGGCACCACCAGTGACGGACGCTGCTCCTGTTGAGCCGAGCCTCGATCTGAGTTCCGCCATCTCCTGGAACTGAGTGGAATAAAATATCAATGATTAGGTTAATTTTTGTCTCTTTATTTTAAATAACCTTACCTGTTTAAATTAAATTACCTTGTCTGTTTTCCTTAAATATCCTTATCTGTTTACCTGATATTACCTTGTCTGTTTACTTAAAATTACCTTGTTTGTTTACCTGAAATTACCTTGTCTGTTTACTTTAAATTACCTTGTCTTTTTTCCCTTAAATTACCATGTCTGTGTATGCTGATGAAGCAAACAAATAATCCCTTGTATAACTACTAACTAACAGTTGTCCATCAGTTAACATACCTGGGTTCAACTATCACAGACAACCTATCACTCGACACAGAACTGAACAAGGGACCCATGGGTCACGGCGCTCAGCTGTTATATATGATCACAAAATATGATTTGGAAGAGGCAAATGCTGGTTTTGTGTGGTAAAATAAGCTGTATTATGAGTTGATGGTGTTTAACTCAAGTTATGTATAGGATTTTGAAAATATCCTTGGAGTGACGGTTGAGGACTGATGTCATTTATATTATTTACATTTGGAAATGGTGTTACCCAAGTTTGACTCAGCCATATAACTTTACCTTCATTGTAGATGAAGTATTAAAAAACTTTTCATTATAAGTCACGTTACTTATGCTTTTTACAAATGAGTTAACTGTTTTTTAATAATTTAAGGTTATCCCTTCCCAAGAGTATAGCACAAGCACAAATGATATGAGTTTTAACTATTTATTGTTCAAATACATTTGCTAAGTATTTGCACCATGTCTGGTAATTTTTCAGTTTCAGCCAAACAAAGTTGTTGAGAATCCAGAATATACAAATTTCACAAATTTAAATAATGATCATAAGTACCTGGTTTTTATGGCTTTTATTTATTAAAAAAAATAAAATTATTATATTCACTTTGAACAAATTTCACATTAATCTACACACTTGACATAGCAAGAGTCTTATGACAATTATTAACATTACAGAAATTAATATGAGAACTTCTGATAAGATCAGATTTTTTTATCATATTCAAATATTTTTATTTAAAAAATGTATCAGAACAAAAAATAAAAGTAATCTCAGCTATGAAACCATTATATGAGTAAAAATAACCCAAGGACATTTTAATTAGTACTTTAATTAGTACTTGTCTAAGTGAAATTTTAAAATTTTGACATATTTTCATTTTTTAAATTTTGCAATAAATATAAATTAACAATCTGAAACACTTAGAAAAGACCTGAAAATTTAGATAAATATTATAAACTGCATCTTTGTCTTTCATTAATATCCTTCATATATTCCCTAATGGAAAAAATACATGAATTTTTTTTCATCATTAAAATTGAAATAAAAAATACCATAGGTGACTGCATGGTGTTATTTAGAATACATTTTAATCCATCAATACAAGACCCATACAACATCAGTAATTGCAAGGAAATTCCATGTTACTCATCAACTATCAAATTCCTTTTCTATTAATTTTTCCTAAATTGTTATAAAATATTTTATGCATTGTTTTTTTATGTTGTTGGTCAAAACAAGTATTAGATGAGTTGGGTTGGACACCTGGATCAACTGTGGCCAGCTATAAGCTGCCTGGCTGACCAGTAAATGCTCCTCCTCAGGCGAGCATAATGTGGCTGAAAGTTCAAAAAGGTGACATACAGGTGAATGGAGAGGGGCTTGGTAGAGCCGTGGTTTGACAAGGTCTAAAAAACTGTAATAAAAGCTACAGTTTTTGGTCAATTTCTTCAACTTTCAAAAAAAAAAAATCTGAAATCCTTATGTGTGCATGATTTGAAAATTATATCAACAGATCTTACAGGAAACAAACATGCCATGGGCAAAGTTGGGCAAAATTTAAAGTACTGATTTTATAATTTTGCTAATAATGTATAAAATTGAGAAAAATCAGAAATAATTTTGGGTATACAATTGAATCTTGATTGAATAATGTTATATCCCTGAAATAAAATCTCTAGCTTCAGCAATTCTCATGTTAAGGGAGTAAATATATATTTCTTGATTTTTTTACAATAACATAAAACAATTACGCAATACTGACATCATTTCTGCCATTTTGAATGTATAGAAGAATATGTATATTATATATGATCAAAGACAGATCAGTGGTTTGATATCATGGTATTTTGGTATTATGCAGTCTTGAACTGTGACAATGGGTTTTAATGGAAAATTGAGGTTTTTCCTAATTATCTTAAAGGAACGAGGTCGTAGTGGCCCAATTATCGTTATGGAAGGAGATGTTGAGGACATCTAACTGTATGCAGAATTTCAGATTCGTAGGTCCAACGCTTTCAAAATGTGCCCTGCTAATGTACGGCCGGACGACGGACAAGGGACCATGACTATAGCTCAGATGACTTATAGACTAAATGTAAGCCTTACATAACAGTAAAAGTACTGGTAGATATGGAGACAGGCAGGACAAAATGTAAGCCTTAACTAACAGTAAAAGTATTTGTGGATATGGAGACAGGCAGGACAAAATGTAAGCCTTAACTAACAGTTAAAGTATTTGTGGATACGGAGATAGGCAGGACTAAATGTAAGCCTTAACTAACAGTAAAAGTATTGGTCGATATGGTGACAGGCAGGACTAAATGTAAGCCTTACATAACAGTAAAAGTACTGGTAGATATGGAGACAGGCAGGACAAAATGTAAGCCTTACCTAACAGTAAAAGGACTGGTAGATATGGAGACAGGCAGGACTAAATGTAAGCCTTACCTAACAGTAAAAGTATTGGTGGATATGGAGACAGGCAGGACTAAATGTAAGCCTTACCTAACAGTAAAAGTATTGGTGGATATGATGACAGGCAGGACTTAATGTAAGCATTACCTAACAGTAAAAGTATTGGTGGATATGATGACAGGCAGGACTAAATGTAAGCCTTACCTAACAGTCAAAGTATTGGTGGATATGATTACAGGCAGGACTAAATGTTAGCCTTAACTAACAGTAAAAGTACTGGTGGATATGGAGACAGGCAGGACTAAATGTAAGCCTTACCTAACAGTTAAAGTATTGGTGGATATGATGACAGGCAGGACTAAATGCAAGCCTTACCTAACAGTTAAAGTATTGGTGGATATGATGACAGGCAGGACTAAATGCAAGCCTTAACTAACAGTAAAAGTATTGGTGGATATGATGATAGGCAGGACTAAATGTAAGCCTTACCTAACAGTAAAAGTATTGGTGGATATGATGATAGGCAGGACTAAATGTTAGCCTTACCTAAAAGTCAAAGTACTGGTGGATATGGAGACAGGCGGGACTAAATGTAAGCCTTACCTAAAAGTCAAAGTACTGGTGGATATGGTGACAGGCAGGACTAAATGTAAGCCTTACATAACAGTAAAAGTACTGGTGGATATGATGACAGGCAGGACTAAATGTAAGCCTTACATAACAGTAAAAGTACTGGTGGATATGATGACAGGTAGGACTAAATGTAAGCCTTACCTAAAAGTAAAAGTACTGGTGGATATGGAGACAGGCAGGACTAAATGTAAGCCTTAACTAACAGTAAAAGTATTGGTGGATATGATGATAGGCAGGACTAAATGTTAGCCTTACCTAACAGTAAAAGTATTGGTGGATATGGAGACAGGCAGGACTAAATGTAAGCCTTACATAACAGTAAAAGTACTGGTGGATATGGAGACAGGCAGGACTAAATGTAAGCCTTACCTAAAAGTCAAAGTACTGGTGGATATGGTGACAGGCAGGACTAAATGTAAGCCTTACCTAACAGTAAAAGTACTGGTGGATATGGTGACAGGCAGGACTAAATGTTAGCCTTACCTAACAGTAAAAGTATTGGTGGATATGGAGACAGGCAGGACTAAATGTAAGCCTTACCTAAAAGTAAAAGTATTGGTGGATATGGAGACAGGCAGGACTAAATGTAAGCCTTACCTAACAGTAAAAGTACTGGTGGATATGATGATAGGCAGGACTAAATGTAAGCCTTACATAACAGTAAAAGTATTGGTGGATATGGAGACAGGCAGGACTAAATGTAAGCCTTACCTAAAAGTAAAAGTATTGGTGGATATGGAGACAGGCAGGACTAAATGTAAGCCTTACCTAACAGTAAAAGTATTGGTGGATATGATGATAGGCAGGACTAAATGTAAGCCTTACCTAACAGTAAAAGTATTGGTGGATATGATGACAGGCAGGACTAAATGTAAGCATTACCTAACAGTAAAAGTACTGGTGGATATGGTGACAGGCAGGACTAAATGTTAGCCTTACCTAAAAGTCAAAGTACTGGTGGATATGGTGACAAGCAGGAATAAATGTAAGCCTTAACTAACAGTAAAAGTACTGGTGGATATGATGATAGGCAGGACTAAATGTAAGCCTTACCTAAAAGTAAAAGTACTGGTGGATATGGAGACAGGCAGGACTAAATGTAAGCCTTACCTAAAAGTCAGAGTACTGGTGGATATGGTGACAGGCAGGACTAAATGTAAGCCTTACATAACAGTTAAAGTACTGGTGGATATGGTGACAGGCAGGACTAAATGTAAGCCTTACATAACAGTAAAAGTACTGGTGGATATGATGACAGGCAGGACTAAATGTAAGCCTTACATAACAGTAAAAGTATTGGTGGATATGATGATAGGCAGGACTAAATGTAAGCCTTACCTAAAAGTAAAAGTACTGGTGGATATGGAGACAGGCAGGACTAAATGTTAGCCTTACCTAAAAGTAAAAGTACTGGTGGATATGGTGACAGGCAGGACTAAATGTAAGCCTTACCTAACAGTAAAAGTATTGGTGGATATGATGATAGGCAGGACTAAATGTAAGCCTTACATAACAGTAAAAGTACTGGTGGATATGGAGACAGGCAGGACTAAATGTTAGCCTTACCTAAAAGTAAAAGTACTGGTGGATATGGAGACAGGCAGGACTAAATGTAAGCCTTACCTAAAAGTAAAAGTACTGGTGGATATGGAGACAGGCAGGACTAAATGTTAGCCTTACCTAAAAGTAAAAGTACTGGTGGATATGGAGACAGGCAGGACTTAATGTTAGCCTTACCTAAAAGTAAAAGTACTGGTGGATATGGAGACAGGCAGGACTAAATGTAAGCCTTACCTAAAAGTAAAAGTATTGGTGGATATGGAGACAGGCAGGACTAAATGTTAGCCTTACCTAAAAGTAAAAGTACTGGTGGATATGGAGACAGGCAGGACTAAATGTAAGCCTTACCTTAAAGTAAAAGTACTGGTGGATATGGAGACAGGCAGGACTAAATGTAAGCCTTACCTAAAAGTAAAAGTACTGGTGGATATGGAGACAGGCAGGACTAAATGTTAGCCTTACCTAAAAGTAAAAGTACTGGTGGATATGGAGACAGGCAGGACTAAATGTAAGCCTTACCTAAAAGTAAAAGTATTGGTGGATATGGAGACAGGCAGGACTAAATGTAAGCCTTACATAACAGTAAAAGTACTGGTGGATATGATGATAGGCAGGACTAAATGTAAGCCTTACCTAAAAGTAAAAGTATTGATGGATATGATAACAGGCAGGACTAAATGTAAGCCTTAACTAACAGTAAAAGTACTGGTGGATATGATGACAGGCAGGACTAAAAGTAAGCCTTAACTAACAGTAAAAGTACTGGTGGATATGGAGACAGGCAGGACTTAATGTAAGCCTTAACTAACAGTTAAAGTACTGGTGGATATGGAGACAGGCAGGACTAAAAGTAAGCCTTAACTAACAGTAAAAGAACTGGTGGATATGGAGACAGGCAGGACTAAAAGTATGCCTTAACTAACAGTAAAAGTACTGGTGGATATGGAGACAGGCAGGACTAAAAGTAAGCCTTAACTAACAGTAAAAGCATTGGTGAATATGGAGACAGGCAGGGCTAAAGTAAGCCTTAACTAACAGTAAAAGTACTGGTGGATATGGAGACAAGCAGGACTTAATGTAAGCCTTCACTAACAGTAAAAGTACTGGTGGATATGGAGACAGGCAGGACTTAATGTAAGCCTTAACTAACAGTAAAAGTACTGGTGGATATGGAGACAGGCAGGACTAAAAGTAAGCCTTAACTAACAGTAAAAGTACTGGTGGATATGATGATAGGCAGGACTAAATGTAAGCCTTAACTAACAGTAAAAGTACTGGTGGATATGGAGACAGGCAGGACTAAAAGTAAGTCTTAACTAACAGTGAAAGTACTGGTGGATATTGAGACAGGCAGGGCTAAAAGTAAGCCTTAACTAACAGTTAAAGTACTGGTGGATATGGAGACAGGCAGGGCTAAATGTTAGCCTTACCTAAAAGTAAAAGTACTGGTGGATATGGAGACAGGCAGGACTAAATGTAAGCCTTACCTTAAAGTAAAAGTACTGGTGGATATGGAGACAGGCAGGACTAAATGTAAGCCTTACCTAAAAGTAAAAGTACTGGTGGATATGGAGACAGGCAGGACTAAATGTTAGCCTTACCTAAAAGTAAAAGTACTGGTGGATATGGAGACAGGCAGGACTAAATGTAAGCCTTACCTAAAAGTAAAAGTATTGGTGGATATGGAGACAGGCAGGACTAAATGTAAGCCTTACATAACAGTTAAAGTACTGGTAGATATGGAAACAGGCAGGACTAAATGTAAGCTTTACCTAACAGTAAAAGTATTGATGGATATGATAACAGGCAGGACTAAATGTAAGCCTTACCTAACAGTAAAAGTACTGGTGGATATGATGACAGGCAGGACTAAAAGTAAGCCTTAACTAACAGTAAAAGTACTGGTGGATATGGAGACAGGCAGGACTTAATGTAAGCCTTAACTAACAGTTAAAGTACTGGTGGATATGGAGACAGGCAGGACTAAAAGTAAGCCTTAACTAACAGTAAAAGAACTGGTGGATATGGAGACAGGCAGGACTAAAAGTAAGCCTTAACTAACAGTAAAAGTACTGGTGGATATGGAGACAGGCAGGACTAAAAGTAAGCCTTAACTAACAGTAAAAGCATTGGTGGATATGGAGACAGGCAGGGCTAAAGTAAGCCTTAACTAACAGTAAAAGTACTGGTGGATATGGAGACAAGCAGGACTTAATGTAAGCCTTCACTAACAGTAAAAGTACTGGTGGATATGGAGACAGGCAGGACTTAATGTAAGCCTTAACTAACAGTAAAAGTACTGGTGGATATGGAGACAGGCAGGACTAAAAGTAAGCCTTAACTAACAGTAAAAGCATTGGTGGATATGGAGACAGGCAGGACTTAATGTAAGCCTTAACTAACAGTAAAAGTACTGGTGGATATGGAGACAGGCAGGACTAAAAGTAAGCCTTAACTAACAGTGAAAGTACTGGTGGATATTGAGACAGGCAGGGCTAAAAGTAAGCCTTAACTAACAGTCAAAGTTTTGGTGGATATGGAGACAGGCAGGGCTAAATATAAGCCTTAACTAACAGTCAAAGTATTGGTGGATATGGAGACAGGCAGGGCTAAATGTAAGCCTTAACTAACAGTAAAAGTATTGGTGGATATGATGAGAGGCAGGACTAAATGTTAGCCTTACCTAAAAGTAAAAGTACTGGTGGATATGGAGACAGGCAGGACTAAATGTAAGCCTTAACTAACAGTAAAAGTACTGGTAGATATGGAGACAGGCAGGACTAAATGTAAGCTTTACCTAACAGTAAAAGTATTGATGGATATGATAACAGGCAGGACTAAATGTAAGCCTTAACTAACAGTAAAAGTACTGGTGGATATGATGACAGGCAGGACTAAAAGTAAGCCTTAACTAACAGTAAAAGTACTGGAGGATATGGAGACAGGCAGGACTTAATGTAAGCCTTAACTAACAGTAAAAGTACTGGTGGATATGGAGACAGGCAGGACTAAAAGTAAGCCTTTACTAACAGTAAAAGTTTTGGTGGATATGGAGACAGGCAGGACTTAATGTAAGCCTTAACTAACAGTAAAAGTACTGGTGGATATGGAGACAGGCAGGACTAAAAGTAAGCCTTAATTAACAGTAAAAGTACTGGTGCATATGGAGACAGGCAGGACTTAATGTAAGCCTTAACTAACAGTAAAAGTACTGGTGGATATGGAGACAGGCAGGACTAAAAGTAAGCCTTAATTAACAGTAAAAGTACTGGTGCATATGGAGACAGGCAGGACTTAATGTAAGCCTTAACTAACAGTAAAAGTACTTGTGGATATGGAGACAGGCAGGACTAAAAGTAAGCCTTTACTAACAGTAAAAGCATTGGTGGATATGGAGACAGGCATGACTTAATGTAAGCCTTAACTAACAGTAAAAGTACTGGTGGATATGGAGAGAGGCAGGACTAAAAGTAAGCCTTAACTAACAGTAAAAGTACTGGTGGATATTGAGACAGGCAGGACTAAAAGTAGTCCTTAACTAACAGTAAAAGTATTGGTGGATATGGAGACAGGCAGGGCTAAATGTAAGCCTTAACTAACAGTAAAAGTATTGGTGGATATGGAGATAGGCAGGGCTAAATATAAGCCTTAACTAACAGTAAAAGTATTGGTGGATATGGAGATAGGCAGGACTATATGTAAGCCTTAACTAACAGTAAAAGTACTGGTGGATATGGAGACAGGCAGGACTAAAAGTAAGCCTTAACTAACAGTTAAAGTACTGGTGGATATGGAGACAGGCAGGACTAAAAGTAAGCCTTAACTAACAGTAAAAGCATTGGTGGATATGGAGACAGGCAGGACTAAATGTAAGCCTTAACTAACAGTAAATGTATTGGTGGATATGGAGACAGGCAGGACTAAATGTAAGCCTTAACTAACAGTAAAAGCGTTGGTGGATATGGAGACAGGCAGGACTAAATGTAAGCCTTAACTAACAGTAAAAGTATTGGTGGATATGGAGACAGGCAGGATTAATGTAAGCCTTAACTAACAGTAAAAGTATTGGTGGATATGGAGACAGGCAGGACTAAATGTAAGCCTTAACTAACAGTAAAAGTATTGGTGGATATGGAGATAGGCAGGACTAAATGTAAGCCTTAACTAACAGTAAAAGTATTGGTGGATATGGAGATAGGCAGGACTAATGTAAGCCTTAACTAACAGTAAAAGTATTGGTGGATATGGAGACAGGCAGGACTAAATGTAAGCCTTAACTAACAGTAAAAGTATTGGTGGATATGGAGACAGGCAGGACTAATGTAAGCCTTAACTAACAGTAAAAGTATTGGTGGATATGGAGACAGGCAGGACTAATGTTAGCCTTAACTAACAGTAAAAGTTTTGGTGGATATGGAGACAGGCAGGACTAAATGTAAGCCTTAACTAACAGTAAAAGTATTGGTGGATATGGAGACAGGCAGGACTAATGTAAGCCTTAACTAACAGTAAAAGTATTGGTGGATATTGAGATAGGCAGGACCCAGCACTACAGTCAGCAGAGTCAGGCTGCAATAGCTTCTGCTACAGATCCTCCTTGACTGCCAAAATGTGTTAATACTAGAAATCAACCTCAAACGGGAATTTTCCAGCTATATAATATGTGATATACATATATATGATGTCGGTTTTGTTAAATTTCTGTTTTGCTTTTAAACTTTTCAGCTTTATAGGCTTGTTCATTTTATTACTGATCAATAAAAACAAAGAGCCTGCATGCACCAAAGTAATATTTGTTCTATATTTCCAACCTGATTTACTGAACTATACCCATTCACTAAATAACACTCCTGGCTAAAGAGAGTACATCCTTGTTGTTAAGATCTTGGCAAGGATTCTTATGAGTCACAAGGAAGGGAGTACTTAACAACACCAAGGCAACCATGATACAACCTGAACTATCTCCAAGGACTTGCCACTCAGACTTTATGTAGAACACTTACAAGCTGATTGTCACATTAAAGTGTTTAAGTGTTCTCTTTGATATATAGTATCAACCACACCAAATATGTGTTCCTGCATGTTTTATACTCAGGTCACAGATAAGATCAACTTCCCCCTCAAAACTGCTCCATGAAAGAGTATAACATAAAATGTGTGTATGTGTGTATACATATGTGTACATGCATGAACAAAAATCAATTTAAATCCCATATACATGCATATCTGTGTAAAAAATCAACAAAACTGACAATTAAGGTTGTTCCTTAAAGCATCCCATAAAAGATAGAAGACTCTAAACTGTAACAATTCTAAATCAATAATAGGCAATAAAGCAGGTAATGGTCGACTCCTTCAAAAATAGCCTACTAAAAAAATACACTGACATATACATACCTTATTGATATATATATATAAATCCAGTCCAGTATAGAACTGACCTAGTCCAGATCATGACTGGGATCTGGTCCAGGCAACATCACGATTTGGATCTGGTCTACTCCAATTAAAAAAACTGGATTAGTCCAGATTGTGATTGAGATCAGGTTGAGGCCAGATGAAAATCCAACATCTTAGTTTAGACTGTTTTCCATTCAGTATTTATCAAATTTGTATTCAATATTTTTTTTTCTGGCTTGACTGATGAATTAAATTTCTTACTAGTTACTGTATCACTTAAATGTATTAGTATAACACTATTATTTATTAATTAAACCAAAAAAATTAAAATTATTTCATTCATATATAATTTTATTAACAGTACTTGCTACAATAATTAGTTTATTCTTAATCAAAAGCATTTGTCATGTCAATAAAATTAAAATTGATATAGTAATTAGTATAGTTTGCTTGAAAAGTGAACACATTTATGCAAATTGTACTCATGTCAACAGTTATCCTATCATTGCAAGGTGAATATGAAATAAGTACAATGACATAAAAAGAAGTTTTCCTTAAAAAAAATTAAAATCAGTAATAGATCAAGGAAGCCTACACATCATAAGTTGATAGATACATTCAACTACTGTGATCAAAGTGCTTAATCAAAGTCAAGAACGAAAAAAAAATAAAATAAAATTATTTAATACAAATTTTACAATCCAGTTAAAAATTGGCCCAGAACAGAATTAAATTGAAGAAGTTTTTTTTCAACTAGCCTAATTCGGATCCCAAATGTTACACCCCTAATGTGAAATTGCCCATTTTATGAAATTGGTGACCAGCATATTATGAATGGAATATTTATCATAAAAGCTACAGATTAAAGTAAACAGACAATTATATGAAACAATATTTGGAAGTAAATAAGATTAAGACTAATGGTATACATCCTGCCAGGGTTGGTTTTATGCCAGGCAGAAATGGCACATTAAATGATCAGAATATATTGTATTTCAACAAGAGATAGTAATCTTAATAAATCAAAAGCTGCCTTACATATAAGCATTTATTAATATATTAAGAAATGATAGTCAATTTAGTCAATTATAATTATAATTTTAAGTCAAATATAATGTGCCTCTTCACTTTTTGTAACAAGGGACCCATGGGTCACGGCGCTCAGCTGATTGTGATTGGACCATAAATGTTTCTCCATTGTGATACTATATTGAATCGATAAAGCTTATGAATATTATGGACATGTTGGGCTATTATAAAGGAATGTAATGTAATATGTGAGTAAATAATAAATGAAATAACCTGACTGATGGATTAATAGAGTAAAATATAGTGGTTTATTTTTTATTTATTTAGGAGGGGTTGAAAATTGCGATATATCTGAGCAAATATGAATGCAATGACAGCAGTAATAAGCAGTAGTAGAATGATGAATACAAAATAGACTATTTGTTGAAGGATCTATAGTGTATGGAAGTCTGCAAGATTTCAATTTGACAGATATGATGTTATGATTTACTATGCTGATGAGGGGATTTATGAATTTGTTACTGTATGACACAATATCTCTTCAGCTTAACAATGTACATTATTTTGATGCCAACTATGTCTACATATTACACAATATTGACATAATTTCTGGCATGTACATAGGTACCTATGGACGAATAGTTATACAAAATATTAAATTATGAATATATCTGATTCATCTTGTTCTTGTTTACGGAGGCTGACATTGGGATGGGGCTCAGAGAAGGGAACAGTGAGGGCAGCTATGAGGTGGATGTAGAGAGAAAAGGAGAGAGAGAGAGAGAGAGAAAAAGAGAGAAAGAGAGACAAAGAGAGGGGATGGAGCTTCAACAGTACTTAAACACCTGGAAGGTTAAAATCTAAAATATTATGAAAAGCAGATAAAGTCTGATCGGAAAAGGTAATCTTGGCCATGGTTGGTCGATATGATTGAAGAAATTGTTGCAAATAATATTCTGAGATCTGACCATGTGTTTCCATTGGTTACCTTTTTGATAAGCTGTTGACAGTTCAACAGTTTACAGATTATTTTAATAAACCTATTTTCTATTTTTATCATATGTATACAGTAGCCATAAAGTCCCCACTTAACAGGTGGAAGGATTGACGGGGGGGGGGGGGTGTTATGATGATCTTTAAAACGCCTCAGTCTTTCTGTATATATTATCTTTAATTATTAAATTTTATGGAAAAGCAATAGAACTATTGTTCACAGTGCCAAAGAGCAAGGACTTTATGGGGTGGGGGAAGGGGATGGTGGGAGTTACAGCACCCTTGCATATTCATACAGGATATTAAATTGAATTCAAGTGCTTACTGAGAAAAATGTTTATTCATAATTATTAAATATTTAAGCAGGCAGAAAGGTGGAGAAACAAAGCAAATCATTTTTTTTCCCATTCTACTGAGCCAGGAAAAATTAACAATATTTGCCTTTATTCCTTTTTTTTCAATACATCATTTTTTCCAGGTTTAAAAATGTAACTACACATTTACAGTATACCACATATATATATGAATATTTCAGTTGATTCACATTTCTAAATTGCTTCAACATTCATAGCTAATTAATCTGGTTTATAGTACCTGTCAACAGAATGGGGTGCAGGGAGAATGGGAGGCTTTGGGGTGAGAGAGAATGGGAGAGAAAGAGAGAGAGAAAGAGAGAGAGCAAGAGAGAGTGAGCTAGACTGTCATGGAGAGAGAGAGAGATTGAGCATGAGAGAGAGAGAGAGAGACAAGACTGCCAGAGAGAGAGAGAGAGAGGCTCTCTGGTAATATCTGCCTGACCCAGCCTGACCCAGACAATCACAGAGGCAGTGGCTAGGTCAGAAGTTGAACCAGTTATGTAATACTGCCCAAGCACACATTTCACTGACTAGATGAAAACAATCAAGGCATGGTGCTTGAAAACTTGAATGACATCTACAGTTTTTGATCAATTGGTTTCAAGTTTCAAATTTTTAACAGATGAAATGCTTATGTGTACATGCTGTGAAAATTAAATCCACAGCACTAACACTAGTAACAGGAAATAAATGTTCACTGTAAGTCATGTTAATTATCATGCATGCTTAATATAATTGAAATAAATGATTAAAATAAAATTATAAAATATATTCATGAATGCATTAATGAATACATTTTGAAAGTATTTGCACTCAAATTCTTTCTTTTTACCTGTATTAGAATTTGTATTAATTTAAATTATTGAACTATTGATTTTTTTAAAATCATATTTGAATAAAATTATTAAGTATTCACTCAAGGTCTCCTATTTATTCAGTTTCAGTCGAACGAAACTGTTGAGAATCCAGAATATACAAATTTCACAAATTAAATAATGATTGTAACTACCTGGTTTTATGGCTTTAATTTAAAAAAAAATATTATATTCACTTTTGAATACTTTCACATCACTGTCAAGACACATTTCAATTATTAACATTACAGACATTATAATGAGAACTTGTCTTTAAGACCTGATTTTTTTATCAGATTTTAAAAATTTTATTTTTTTTTTAATTTGTATCAGAAAAAAAGAAAATAATCTCTACTTTGAAACTAATACATGTGTTAAAAATAACCCAAGGATCAAAACAAACCAATATATTATACAAGGAGCAAACTGGAGTTTAATTTTATTAACTGAAATAAAGTTATCAGAAATATAAATTTTGATTATTTACCCAGTATCATGTAACAGCTGATACAACCATGAGTCTGAATGTTATTATTCAAACATATTGACATCTTTAATGAGCACTTGTCTGAGTAATTTTTTTTTAATTTTTGACATATTTCATTTTTTTTAAATTTTGTAATAAAAAAGCCCAACAAATTAAACACCTGGAAAAGACCTGGAAATTTAGAATATTTAATATGATCAAATGCATCCTTGTCTATCATTAACTTGCTTCACATAATCCCTTATAGTGAACAACAATTTTATTTAATTATTTATTTTTCATTTTTATTATTGAAATTAAAAAATACCCAATGGTGACTGCATGGTGTCATTTGAAATATATTTTCAGCAATCCATGAAAGATCCATAAAACATCAGTAATTGCAAGGTCCCTGTTACTCATTAACCATAAAATTCCTTTTCTATTTATTTTTCTTAAAGTTGCTATTGTAAACCAATAATTTTTTCAAATTATTGTTTATTGTTATGTTTTAGGCCAAACAATTACAAGAGGAGGGGGGTTGAATAGCTATATCCAGCTGAGGCCACCCAAGAGCTGGCTTGCTGCAGTATATGCCTCACTTCAAGCATGAAAGGTCAATATGGGGACATATAGAGGGCCTTCAGTACAGCCTAGGTGTGACATGGTCTCATAAAAAATATAATAAAAGTTACAGTTTTTGGTCAATTCCTTTCAAATTTCAGAATTAAGAAGCTGAAATCCTTACATGTGCATGATATGAAAATTTGACCAACAGTACTTACAGGGAAAAAACGTGCCATGCCCAAATTTGGGCAAAATTTTAGGTACTGATTTCATATTTATGTGAATAACTTATAAAATTTGAAAAATTCAGATCTAATTTTCAGTATACAATTGAATCTTGATTAAATGGAGTTATATCCCTGAAAAGAAGTCTCTAGCTTTAGCCATTCTTATGTTAAGTGAGTTAATATATTTCCTGATTTTTTTATGAGGTGCATTATGTTCCGGCCCATAACTTCAACAAATTACGCAATGCTCATCTATATTTTTGGTATGTACATAGAAAATGTATGGAAGAATATGCATATTCACTATGATCAAAATCAGATCAGAGGTTTTGATACTAGGCAGTCTTATAGTGTAACAATGGTTTTTTTATGGAAAATGGAGGTTTTTCCTTAATTTCTCAAAGAAACGAAGTCCTAATGACCCAATTTTCGGTATGGTAGGAGATTTTGGGGACATCTAACTGTATTCCGAATTTCGAATTTGTAGGTCTAAAGGTTTCAAAATGTGCCAGTTTAACGGACGGACGGACAGCCGATGGACAAAGGACCACAACTATAGCTCAGATGACTTATAGTCAGATGAGCTAACAAGCAAGTTCTAGGCAGGGAGAGGGGAGGTTTAAGCAACAGGATTAAAACACTGGTTTTTACTGCCAGCTGAAAGCAACATTTTCCATAATACTTAATTTGCGCAAATTTATGACTAAGAGATTTATAACAAATGTTCAGTTGTATTACCATGCCATGTGTGGCCAGTATCCAGTAGAAATTCTCAGTTTAAAATGTACAAAATTCATGAAATGGCAAAATAATAATCCATTTCAAGAAATGGCAAAATTAAAAACATTTCTTGAAATGGCAAAATAATAACCCATTTCATAAAATGGGCAATTTTATATTTTTGGACCCTATGCCAGCTGGTGTTGGCCCTTTCTTTGTAAACCTGTGGCCTTCGCAAGTGGTGTGCTGTCAGTCAAAACAAAATGTAACAACACTGGCTGTTAGGACCTTGGGACATATAGACTGTGTGGCCGATGGTCCCTTTCTTGGGTAGCACTTGAGGTATACGTACAGACTATGTGGTCTATGGCCCCCTTTCTTGACAGGGCCTTGGGGCATGCAGACTGTGTGGCCTATGCCCCCCCCCCTTTCTTGGCCAGGCCTTGGGACATACAGACTGTTGCATATGGCTACCTTTCTTGGCAAGGCCTTTGGGCATACAGACTGTGTGTCCTATGGTCCCTTTTTTTGGCTAGGCCTTTGGGCATGCAGACTGTGTGGTCCTAGCCCTTTTTCTTGGCCAGGCCTTGGGGCATACAGACTGTGTTGCCTATGGCCTCCTGTCTTGGGTAAGCCTTGAGGCATAAAGACTGAATGGTCCATGGCCCCTTATCTTTGCAAGGCCTTGGGGCATACAGACTTAGTGGTCTATGGCTACCTTTTTTGGCTAGGCCTTTGGTTATACAAACTGTGTAGTCTATTGTCCCCTTTCTTTGCTAGGCCTTGGAGCATAGACCGTGTGGCCCATGGCCCCCTCTCTCAGATGGACCTTGGGGCATACAGACTGTGTGTACTAAAAGTCCCCTCTTCTTGGTGAGGCCTTGGGGCATACAGATTGTGTGGCCTTTTGTCCCCATTTCTTGGCTAGGTCTTGGGTCATACAGACTGTGTGGCCCATGGCCCCCTCTCTTGGCTGGACCTAGGGGCATACAGAATTTGTGGACTAAGTCCCCTCTTCTTGGTGAGGCCTTGGGGCATACAGACTTTATGTGTGGTCTATGGCCCCCTTTCTTGGTGAGGCCTTGGGACATACAGATTGTGTGGCCTATGGCCCCTTTTTCGGCTAGGCCTTTGGTCATACAGATTGTATGTGTGGTCTATGGCCCCCTTTCTTGGTAAGGCCTTTGGGCATACAGACTTTATGTGTGGTCTATGGCCCCCTTTCTTGGCTAGGCTTTTGGGCACACAGATTGTGTAGCCTTTGGTCCCCATTTCTTGGCTAGGCCTTGGGGCATACAGACTGTGTGGCCTATGGCCACCTTTCTTGGCTTGGCCTTGGGCATACAGAATGTTTGGCCTGTAGTCTTTTCTTGGCTAGGGCTTTCTGGTGGTTGGATTGGCTGCTCTCAAAGTGGTGTTTAGCTTTTCACTTTGATTCCTAGGTTGGTCACGTCAGGGAGCTGAGAGGGAGGCAGGCTCAGAATTCAGCCCCCCCCCCCCAGTAACATTAAAACTTGACTACTCATTGACATCAGTCTTACAAAAAAAAAACTTAACATCTGCAATTCTTTTTCAGGACACAAAATCTCTGAACATTCTTGATGATTTTTATTGATCTTCTGTGCAAGGATGGGCCATAGGCATTTGTTCCATACTAAATGGACAGTCAATATCATCTTATATTTTCAATAAATTACATTAAATTAATGTGGAAATATGAGAAACAAGTTGATTAAATTTTCAGGCAGGCCTCAGGCTAGATGGGGATATATATAGGTGTTGGTGTATGTAATCACTCCGCGAGTACTTTCTGATAGCTCCTGCATTTGGTTCTAAATTTGGTGGGGTCTTCAATACCACTAGTAACTACAAATAATTAAAATACTACAATATTTGTTTCAAAATCACATATATGTTGTCTTAAATAATACATTTATACCATTAGTATGAATTAGATATCATGTAATGGTCAATATATACTTACATCACCAGATCTGATGAGATGATCGACAGCAAACAGTGGACACAGGTGGCAGACCTCAACTAGAACATGTCTGTTCTGAGTAAAGGAGATGTTGGCATTGTATGACGTTACAATAATAATAATTTTTAATTTATCAAATCACTGCCGCACACACAGCGTAGAGATGTTTGAATATAACGGTGACGACCCTTAAACACGCAAAGGTTTCCACGTTCAATTTCTGTCACTTTATATAATTATTAATTAGTGACATCCGAAATCAGACGACACATTCACATGACACCCATAATATATATGACAGTGGACTGACAGGGTATAATCCGTGCTGTCTGGTGGATTTCTACCTTCATTGGACACGCTCACGTTCACAGGTAAATCCGGCTTAAATTGGTCGATAAATCTGCCTTAATCCACCAAATAGCTGTACAGTGTGGGTGTGTACACTTGTGTGCCCGGGTGATCGTGTACAGAGCCAGGCAGCAGATAAGAGACCAGGGCTTTAATCAAGTGGCTACAGAACGTGTGCCGTGCCATGACTGATTGTCGGTCTCCAATGTAAACAAAGCAGCGCTACTGCCATCTAGCGGCAAATTAATGTACTGAGATCGATTTTATGCGACATCTGTTGGTCAAACCAAGAACGATTTTGCACAATCTGATTTTTGTCAAGCCTTGTATAGAATATTGGTCTGTTTCTGTGTCTATGGTTTGTTGAAATCACGTAATTCATAAACTATGATTGGTGGTTTGTCATTATTTGTTCATCCTCATTCATCCCAGTCGTGTAGGGTTACAACACATAATTAATAAAAATAACAAAATAATGAAAAATAAGCCGTTCTTAGAAAATTAAGGGTTTTCGAAGTATATGTCCCAATTTCCGACTTTAATGGCTTAGCTTTTCTCCCCATAAGAACAACAGTTTATATAGCTTTTCACACAAGATATTTATCTTAGGGGAAAACCTAATTGTACTGACTATATCAGATTATATTATATACTGACCATAATGTCAGAACAACAGACAAGGGGTTAATAATAAGGGTGTTTATAACGGTGTCAATTACCCTGTTGGCAGCTGGCCGTTAGTTCTTGCAATGTGGACTGTCGCTGCCATTCCCCCCCTTCTCTTATCCTAAAGAAATATATTTGTTACCTCTCCCTGTCTCTGTCTGTCTGTCTGTCTCTCTCTCTGAATCTTCATGTAAATTCTTTTTATATCACGACCATTATTTATATATATATATATATATATATATATATATATATATACAATAAATTAAAGCATATCGTAATATGCTATTCCAGGCAACCTTCATTAAATGTATGCACCCACAGCTTTGATGCCTTAGTCAATGCATGAATTTGAATAAAGAATGTAACTGCTTGGCGAAAATCCTTCTTTGGTATTTAAAGTATGCGTGATTCAAAGGTTTCTTTTGACTTTTGACAACTGCACATCTGGCTGTTATGTTGTAAATAAGAAAAGGATATACCCCCCTCCAACACACACAAACACTAAAATCCTTCGTTGGTATTTAAAGTATGCGTGATTCAAAGGTTTCTTTTGACTTTTGACAACTGCACATCTGGCTGTTATGTTGTAAATAAGAAAAGGATATACCCCCTCCCACACACACAAACACTTAAATCCTTCGTTGGTATTTAAAGTATGCGTGATTCAAAGGTTTCTTTTGACTTTTGACAACTGCACATCTGTCTGTTATGTTGTAAATAAGAAAAGGATATACCCCCCCTCCAACATACACACAAACACTAAAATGTAGTTAATAATAATTGAAAATTTGTTTATAGGGGTTAGTAGAGGTATAAAGATGTTGTACTTGGTAAATATTCACATGTAAACAGGCACAATATTTAGGCCTAGATTCGCAAGTAAAGTCAGTATACATTAAAGTGATTTGCCTCATCCATCCCGAAGCAAAGCATTCATTAATGTCAAGGTCTTATAAAAATTACGTGGAATATAGATACAGAACTTGAAGTACAATGTATAATATTACAGAGAGAATAATCCCATACATTGTCACAAAGGTTATACCGTACATGGTTACAGAATAAATATCTTGTTATCTTATAAATAATAATGTGGGAACAGAAATAAAAGTATTAAAAGTAGCATTCAGTCTCTTAAACTCAATAATCTCTGTTAATATCCATCTTTATCAGTGTTAACATGTTGACAGTTACAAAAATTAAGGTAGTTTATAGTTTATAGTTTATTAAATATATAAAGCGCCACAATAAACATGTGCAACATGTATAATACCCAGTTGCACTGTACAGACTAAATTCAAATAATACATGCACTATGAAAGCAATTTGCAAGATCCTAAAAGGAATAATATCAAATTAAAACAGAATATAATAAGATCATGACCTGATTAAAAGAAAAACTAAAGAGACTAAAACTTAGTTACAATAAAATGATAACAATAATATTTTATGTGATTGGTCTATATATTACATATGATAGGCATTTCTGAATAAATGTGTTTTGTTTAAGACATAAAATGCATTAATACTGTCTTGGTATTTGATGAGTTCCGGGAGTTTATTTCAAATGGATGGCGCTGCAATGGTGAAGGCCCTTGATCCCATTGTATTTGTCCTTGTCTTGTGATCCAGGAGCAGATTTCGTCGACCGGACACGACTAGGTTTATGCTTCTCAATTAAACAAGACAAATACTCAGGTGCCTGGCCATTCGATTCGTGAGGAAACCAGAAGCCAGTGAAGATTCTTAATCAACGGGGTAACATGATCAAATCTGTGTGCTCCACAAACCATGCTCTCTGGCTGCACAGTTCTAGAACTTTTGAAATTTATTAATCACATACTTTGGGCAGCCTGCAGCAGACATACAATAAAGATTTACAGTAGTCCATATTTGAGCTTACAAAAAAGTGAATAAGTGCTTCAACTGTTTATTTGTCCAGATACTTCTTTATCTGTCTAATTACAGGCAGCTGATAGTAACCTATTTTGCACACCATCTCATGACCCAACATCAACATGTTTGAATAAAAAATTACGCCTAGGATCCATATTTTAGTAACTGGCATTATCACTGCTTTCCCTATACTTTTACTTCATTAACATTTACTTTTGCTAGTTGTCGTTTTGTTCCAACTAACAGAAATTCAGTTTTCGTGTCTTTGATTTTTAGTCGATGGGTCAGCATTCATGCTCTGACATCTGAAATACATTTCTCAAGGTTTCTGACGGCATCCATTACCGTTCTTTAACATCCTGGGCGGTGATCATCAGCATAGAGGGAGCTAAGACAGCTGAGAAGTATCACAGGCCCGGCCCAGCTCCCCTCAGCAACTCCATCCCGTCATAGAGGGAGCTAAGACAGCTGAGAAGAATCACAGGCCCGGCCCAGCTCCCCTCAGCAACTCCATCCTGTCATAGAGGGAGCTAAGACAGCTGAGAAGTATCACAGGCCCGGCCCAGCTCCCCCCAGGAACTCAATCCCGTCATAGAGGGAGCTAAGACAGCTGAGAAGTATCACAGGCCCGGCCCAGCTCCCCTCAGCAACTCCATCCCGTCATAGAGGGAGCTAAGACAGCTGAAAAGTATCACAGGCCCGGCCCAGCTCCCCTCAGCAACTCCATCCTGTCATAGAGGGAGCTTAGACAGCTGAGAAGTATCACAGGCCCGGCCCAGCTCCCCTCAGGAACTCCATCCCGTCATAGAGGGAGCTAAGACAGCTGAGAAGTATCACAGGCCCGGCCCAGCTCCCCTCAGCAACTCCATCCTGTCATAGAGGGAGCTAAGACAGCTGAGAAGTATCACAAGCCCGGCCCAGCTCCCCTCAGCAACTCCATCCTGCCATAGAGGGAGCTAAGACAGCTGAGAAGTATCACAGGCCCGGCCCAGCTCCCCCCAGGAACTCCATCCTGTCATAGAGGGAGCTAAGACAGCTGAGAAGTATCACAGGCCCGGCCCAGCTCCCCTCAGGAACTCCATCGTTCAAATGATTCTTTATCAGAGATCTCGTTGTTTACCGTCGCCCTCTGCTCCCGATTACTTGTTGCTTTATTTATAATTTATTATTATAGGTACAACTAATACATTATTTTATACAAATAAATACCCAACTGTTGTCATAAAAGTTATTGTATTGTTATTTTACAGACTTATATTACATTACTTTAGAAATGTAAAGATGATTAGCAAATAACCATCAACCCTCGATAATACCTATGACTGCTAATAAGAACAAAAATAAGCATCACTGTATTATGAATCTGAATTTGTATATGAAACCCTGATATATAACAAAACGGCATTAAAGATGTATAAATTTTATTGAAAAACCACAGCACGATGTCCTTTTGAATCATACATAAATAAGGTTCATTGTCTGATAAAACATACACAGTAGGCCTGTTATCATGGTTTTCTTTCATGGTCCCGATCAATGCGTTTTCACTTTCCTTTAATGTATTCAAGTGAGCCTTTGTTCGTTTGACTCATTGTAACCTGGATACAGAAACTTTACATAAGCTTACCACTTTACCAAACATGTATCACCAAATGTCCCGTTTCCTTAAATATATGTCTTCTAAAAATAGCCGTGATCTAAAGTATATTTGTCGTGACAAGTATATGCTGCACATATAAGCTTATATGAACACCAGCTATTATTAAATCAGCCACTTAGTAAATATGACATGGTAAATATGGTGGTGATGCAATATGAGTGATAGGTATGATGAATGTAAAGACCTTCACGACAGTGTTTATTTAGAATCAAAGAGGCTTCCCCAACGTAAGATAAGATGAATCATATATACCGAAATCATAAAAATATTCTCAAAAGGTTGTCGTCATGCAGGTATGTAGCTGATTCATGGTCTGTATATGTAGTTGAATCATGGTCTGAATATGTAGCTGAATCATGGTCTATATATGTAGTTGAATCATGGTCTGTATATGTAACTAAATCATGGTCTGTATATGTAGCTGAATCATGGTCTATATATGTAGTTGAATCATGGTCTGTATATGTAACTAAATCATGGTCTGTATATGTAGCTGAATCATGGTCTATATATGTAGTTGAATCATGGTCTGTATATGTAACTAAATCATGGTCTGTATATGTAGCTGAATCATGGTCTATATATGTAGTTGAATCATGGTCTGTATATGTAACTAAATCATGGTCTGTATATGTAGCTGAATCATGGTCTATATATGTAGTTGAATCATGGTCTGTATATGTTACTAAATCATGGTCTGTATATATAGCTGAATCATGGTCTAAATATGTAGTTGAATCATGGTCTGTATATGTAACTAAATCATGGTCTGTATATGTAGCTGAATCAAGGTCTCAAAAGTGATCACACGGAACAATTTTATGAGCTTTTTCTCGGAAACTTATCAGTTACTAACATTTCAGACGGATCCCCCCCCCTCCTTTCAGCCAACATGCAGTTACGGCAATTTAAATATTTATATACACAACTACACTAATATATACATAACTAACAAATAAAACAGAAAAGCTTTAGTCAGAATCCTGGCGTGCAGAGCTTCCGCGATATGCGGGTAAATGCCAGACGGATAGATTTGATATCCTTGATCATATATGCGCCTACAACCATGTTTTATTAATATTTATTTTACACACATGTATCAGCTTTTTTAAGGATCGAGGAGATTGTAAATGGACATCTAGGATTAACAGCCTTTTCCAAATCACTGATAGGTGAAATTAATTATTTTACAAATGAAATTTTACAAAAATACAGAATGTGATAAAGACTTTTGTGCATTGTTTGAGTAACATTAATGAGAGGCTGCTCTGACGTATACCCAAGTCATGAAAAAACCAGCCCGGTATGAGTACCTCTGGATCGTGTAGTCACGGTCAATGACGGAGTATTAACATGTTTTATTTACACCTAACTGGAGTTTACGGAGTATTTTACGGCAGTCCAATAACGCCGTGCCCTTTGTGGAAAATGCTTATTAACGTTTATTAGGTCTAAATCAAGTACATGGTGTAATATTTTATGCAAGAACCACTTTTTGAATGTAGCCAATCACGTCCTTGTCTTTCAGCAGTTGAGTATGATCAATCCCCAGGAAATCTCGGTGATACACTGGTTTTTGCTGTTTGTTCCGCCACCGTCGACATACAAGGAGACTGCGCAGGTTCACCGTACCGTCGCCATCTCCATTGATGATGTCAGGTTTTTCATCCGGGAACCCTTTACCATACTTTAGAGCTGCGATTGTGGAAACCTTAAATAAATAAATTGTGGAATTTTATGTAGGACGACATATTTGCTCTTGTTTCATATCTCAAATAACTTTAGTAAATCTTAGATTTTATAGAGATATGTCTTTGGCTTTTTGCCCGGATCGTCCGTCGTCCGTTAGTAAGGCACAAATCATAACAGGCCTTAATATTCAGACAGGACCTGGCCAGCCCATGAACTCTCCTTAGAAACCAGAAAATAGATCATAGTGACCTAAATGTGAATTACCAGGAGAAAACATTTGAGCATCCTGAAAGTCAGTTATTCCGAATGTTACGGCTGTTAATTAGGATTTTTCAGGGGATCGCGAAACTAAATATCCATAGCATTGACACGTATATCAGCATGCGTCAACATGCAATACGTGAACTGAATTAACGCAACAACTCTTAAAATGCCACAAACATGTTTGGTAATTTCATAATATGCATTGCATTTTCTTAAACATATTTTGCTGAGCTGCATGTCCAAATAATAACTTATCATGGAAAAGACTTAAGTATCTCAAACTTTTCCAAGATGTTTCGCACGAAGCCAGTTCGCAACACTTAAAAAAACCAGTCGCACGAGGCCTACCGCACGATCCCTCAGAATGACACCTTTTGAATACCAAGAGGTGTTCGAAAAGTTAAGAGGAAGTGCATGTCTTGCTATTTAGTGATAATCAGGTACTAAATATATAATTACCATGGACTGTCGTGAAAAAAAAAAAAACAGTGAAAGCTTTTGATACACGGTGTTGCTTATGAAATATTTACAGATGGACAGACAGATGGCCACAAAGAACTGATCGCTTTATTCACTTTCTGCTGAAGCAACGAATAATGATTTCACAGAGTGTGTTAGTCTTTTGAAGTAAGGAATTCCTAACAGCAAATTAAACATCCACTGTTTCATAGCAATACATCACTTTGTGAACACATTAATAAATGTGCACATTAATCATTTTAACCTGTTGTAATGCAATAAAAAATCCAGATATAGTTAAAGTGTAGAAAAATGAATTAAACATAATTATTACATTCATCTTGTTTCTGCATCCTGTCCATGTAGGGGGCGGGGTAGAGGGCCTAGCCCAGCTAAACAAAGGAGATGCCTCGAGTTAAGTAGTGAAGCGTAGATAATAAGCTAAAGTTACGGTCTATAAAATCTACAAATTTTAGGAAACGTACTTTCGAAAGTTTGATTTTCTCGAAGTAATCTGTAATTTTTTCATCATTGATTAAAATAGAAAAAGGAATGAATAAATAAATAAAGAATCATGTTAAGAATTAGTTCTGTTGTCCTTTTTTCTGAAAGAGTGAAACAAACATATGCAGCAAAATTAATGATAAAGTGGGAGTCTTTCATATTAAAGACATTCATAAAAAAAAGTTTAGTAGGCTCATGTAATTCTTAAGGCAGATACTTCTAACGCGAGATCAGAGTACATTGGACACTCTAGTTGAAAATGTGATTCTTCTTCAATAATATTGTAATCCAGTTTAAAAAAAATATATACAAATTCTCTCTTCTTTACTAATCCCTTCATAACGACCTCTATGGTTAACCTGTGATTGGAACATCTTAATTTTGCCAATGCACTTCTATAACTAGTACTAGTATTAGGGACACAGGTAAAATATCTTTACAATGTCAACATTGAGTTGAAAACTCCATATGAATTTAATTTATTACATGATGTACTAATATCACTGTGCCATTCCTGTACTGCCGTATTATTTATTCGTTGTTCAATACAGTTAAGAAAATATTCATATCTCCCACAGTTTGAGCCATCAAAATTTAGCCGCAACCAGTTAGAAATAATAAAGATTTTATATGCGTAACCCAAGTTGTTTTCCATTATAATTACGCTACAATAACAATTCATATAAGGGTCTGGGGTACCTGCTGCATTTGCAGAACTTGCATTGACTTTTAAGATATATTTACAAAATTTGAGTTGTATTCTCTCTATCAACTCAATTTTATCGTACCCCCAGAGTTCATTGCCATACAAAAGAATAAGCAAACCATCGTGTCAAAAAAGGTAAAAAATTGGCTGTCGCTTAAATGTTAAAATGTTTTCATTTAAATTCTTAATCATAATTACCACTTTATTGGCTTAAATTGCTTGGAGCTGTTGTGCGTCTTTGTCCATGAGACTGCAGTTTTTAATACAATGCCAAGATATTTATAGTCAGATACAACGTCAATCTATTTACCTTCCAAATAACATTTTGTGTTTAAACTAAGAGTACCCCCACCGCGAAATACCATTACTTTGGTTTTATTTAAGTTGACCTTCATACCAAATATCCTGCAAAATTTATCTAAATTTCTGGAGTAATATTAAGCTAATTTATCAAAGTTTAACAGGGATCCATAAATGAAATTATGAAAAAAACCATGGGTTAATTAACGTGTACAGCGGATTCCCGAACACAGATAAAGATGAAAGGCCAAGCGCAAAGAGCTGGTCCTCAACAAATTGTGAAATAAATGCCACAAGCATTTTTTGCAAGAAATTATAGTTCATAAATATACAGATGGGGAAATAGCACTCTCATACATACATTTGTTCCGTGGAGACAATGGACTTCAACACCGGGTGCCTCCAGGGGCTGCAGGAAGGGTTTGGTCCGTTGACGTATCAACATTCCATCCATGAACTTAATGTCCGTAAACAGCTGCTTATAGTCACGTGACGTGTAGTTCCTGGCGGGAGTCATGACGAGGCTCTCATTTGGCGGCCAAAACGTGTCGTCTGGCATCATCCAGGCAGTGCTCATGAAACTCCGCTCCAT
This sequence comes from Sipunculus nudus, assembly GCA_026874595.1. NCBI lineage: Eukaryota > Metazoa > Annelida > Sipuncula > Golfingiida > Sipunculidae > Sipunculus > Sipunculus nudus. The sequence continues at coordinate 572,649 of CM049319.1, forward strand.
CTCACGCATCAACAGAAGATGAAAATGAGTCAGTCCCAGGCCATCACCTAAAGGTTGAGAAAAGACGGTTTATCGGAGTAATTCCCAGACCATCACTTAAAGGTTGAGAAAAGACGATAAAACGGAGTCATAACCAAACCATAAACTAAAGTTTCAGAAAAAAAACGATGAAACGAGGCATTTTCAGACAATCACCTGAAGGTTAAGAAAAGACGATGAAACGGAGTCATTGTCAGACCATCAACTAAAGGTTGAGAAAATATTATGAAACGGAGTCATTCAAGGACCATCAACCAAAGGTTGAGAAAAAACGATTAAACGGAGTCATTCCGAAACCATCAACTAAAGGTTGAGAAAGACAATGAAACGGAGTCATTCCCAGACCATCACTTAAAGTTGAGAAAAGACGATGAAACGGAGCCATTCCCAGACCATCCACTAAAGGTTGAGAAAAGACGATTAAACGGAGTCATTCCTAAACCATCATTTAAAGGTTGAGAACAGATAATGAACCGGAGTCATTCCGAGACCATCACCTAAAGCTTGAGGAAAATATGATGAAACATAATCATTCCCCGACCATCAACGAAAGGTTGAGAAAAGACGATTAAACGGAGTTATTCTCAAACCATCACCTAAAGGTTCAAAATAGACAATGAAATGGTGTAATTCCCAGACCATCTCCTAAAAGTTGGGGAAAGACGATTAAACGGAGTCTTTCAAAGTCCACCACCTTAAGGTTGAAAAAAGACGCTAAAACTAATTCATTCCCAGACCATCAACTTGAGGTTGAGAAAAGGTTATGAAACGGGGTCATTCACAGACCACCACCTAAAGCTTGAGAAAATATGACGAAACAGAGTCATTCCCGACCATCAACCAAAGGTTGTGAAAAGACGATAAAACGGAGTCATTCTCAAACCATCAACTAAAGGTTAATAAGACGATGAAACGGAGTCATTCCAAGACCATCAACCAAAGGTTGAGAAAAGACGATGAAACGAAGTCATTCCCAGACCATCAACTTAAGGTTGAGAAAGACGATAAAAGCTAGTCATTCCCAGACCATCAACCAAAGATTGAGAAAAGACGATGAAACGAAGTCATTCCCAGACCATCAACTTAAGGTTGAGAAAAAGGTTATGAAACGGAGTCATCCACAGACCACCACGTAAAGCTTGAGAAAATATGATGAAACAGAGTCATTCCCGACCATCAACCAAAGGCTGTGAAAAGACGATTAAACGGAGTCATTCTCTAACCATCAACTAAAGGTTGAGAAAAGACGCTAAAACTGATTCATTCCCAGATCATCAACTTGAGGTTGAGAAAAGGTTATAGAACGGAGTCATTCACAGACCATCACCTAAAGCTTGAGAAAATATAATGAAACAGAGTCATTCCCGACCATCAACCAAAGGTTGTGAAAAGACGATAAAACGGAGTCATTCTCAAACCATCAACTAAAGGTTCAGAAGGGACAATGAAAACGTGTAATTCCCAGACCATCACCTAAAGGTTGAGAAAAGACGATTTAAAGGAGTAATTCCCAGACCATCGACTAAAGGTTGATAAAAGACAATGAGAAGGTTGTCATTGCCAGACAATCAACTAAAGGTTGAGAAAGACGATGAAACCGAGTCATTCCAAGACCATTAACTAAACGTTGATAAAAGACGATTAAAAGGAGTAACTCCCAGACCATCACCTAAAGGGTTGGGAAAAGATGATTTAACAGAGTCATTCCTAGACCATCAACTATAGGTTGAGAAACGACGACGAAACGGAGTCTTCCCAGACCATCAACTAAAGGTTGAAAAAGACGATGAAACGGAGTCAATCCGAGACCATCACCAAAGGTTGAGAAAAGACGATTAAACGGAGTCATTCCCAGACCATCAACTTAAGGTTGAGAAAAAGGTTATGAAACGGAGTCATCCACAGACCACCACGTAAAGCTTGAGAAAATATGATGAAACAGAGTCATTCCCGACCATCAACCAAAGGCTGTGAAAAGACGATTAAACGGAGTCATTCTCTAACCATCAACTAAAGGTTGAGAAAAGACGCTAAAACTGATTCATTCCCAGATCATCAACTTGAGGTTGAGAAAAGGTTATAGAACGGAGTCATTCACAGACCATCACCTAAAGCTTTAGAAAATATAATGAAACAGAGTCATTCCCGACCATCAACCAAAGGTTGAGAAAAGACGAGTCATTCAGAGACCATCAGTGGGGAACTGTTGGTTCTGAGGAACTGCCAGACTTCAGCTTGTCATCACACTTTGTCACAGAAAATTGTGTCTGTTATAGATGTATCGGTACTAACCCTAACCTTTGAAAGAAAGCAAGTCATCACACTTTATCAATGTGAGGCAAGATTCAAATTTGATAAAACGACCTTTCCCCACCTATATGTCCGTTACAAAAGGTTGAGAAAAGACGATTTAACGGTGTCGATTCAAAACCAACAAGGTTGAGAAAAGACCACAGTACAGTACTGGTCAGACAACATCCAGGTGGACAGCTCTACTCCCATTCACATTTTACCACAGTAAAGTACTGGTCAGACAACATCCGTGTGGACAACTCTACTAGTCTTCACATTCTAACAGTACAGAACTGTTCATACAACATCCGTGTGGACTACTCTACTCCCCTTCACATTCTACCACAGCACAGTACTCGTCAGACAACATCCGTGTGGTCAACTCTACTCCCCTTCACATTCTACCTGAGCACAGTGCTGGTCAGACAACATCCGTGTGGTCAACCCTCCTCCCCTTCACATTCAACCAGAGTACAGTACTGTTCAGACATCAACCGTGTGGATAACTCTACTTCCCTTCACATTCTACCACAGTACAGTACTGGTCAGAAAACATCCGTGTGGTCAACTTTACTCCCCATCACATTTCACCACAGTACGGAATTGTTCAGACAACATCCGTGTGGTCAACCCTACTCCCTTTCACATTCTACCTGAGCACAGTACTGGACAGACAACATCCGTGTGGTCAACCCTACTCCCTTTCACATTCAACCAAGGTCAGTACTGTTCAGACAACATCCGTGTGGTCAACCCTACTCCCCTTCACATTCTACCACAGTACAGTACTGGTCAGACAACATCCGTGTGGTCAACCCTACTCCGCCTCACATTCAACCAAGGACAGTACTGTTCAGACAACATCCGTGTGGTCAACCCTACCCCTTTCACATTCTACCTGAGCACAGTACTGGTCAGACAACATCCGTGTGGTCAACCCTACTCCCCTTCACATTCAACCAGAGTACAGTACTGTTCAGACAACATCCGTGTGGACAACTTTACTCCCCTTCACATTCTATCACAGTACAGCACTGGTCAGACAACATCCGTGTGGTCAACTTTACTCCCCATCACATTTTACCACAGTACAGAATTGTTCAGACAACATCCGTGTGGTCAACCCTACTCCATTTCACATTCTACCTGAGCACAGTACTGGTCAGACAACATCCGTGTGGTCAACCCTACTCCCCTTCACATTCAACCAAGGACAGTACTGTTCAGACAACATCCGTGTGGTCAACCCTATTCCCCTTCACATTCTACCAATAGTACAGTACTGGTCAGACAACATCCGTGTGGTCAACCCTACTCCCCTTCACATTCTACTACAGTTTGTACTGGTCAGACAACATCCGTGTGGACAACTCTACTCCCCTTCACATTCTACCACAGTACAGTACTGGTCAGAAAACATCCGTGTGGTCAACTTTACTCCCCATCACATTTCACCACAGTACGGAATTGTTCAGACAACATCCGTGTGGTCAACCCTACTCCCTTTCACATTCTACCTGAGCACAGTACTGGACAGACAACATCCGTGTGGTCAACCCTACTCCCTTTCACATTCAACCAAGGACAGTACTGTTCAGACAACATCCGTGTGGTCAACCCTACTCCCCTTCACATTCTACCACAGTACAGTACTGGTCAGACAACATCCGTGTGGTCAACCCTACTCCGCCTCACATTCAACCAAGGACAGTACTGTTCAGACAACATCCGTGTGGTCAACCCTACCCCTTTCACATTCTACCTGAGCACAGTACTGGTCAGACAACATCCGTGTGGTCAACCCTACTCCCCTTCACATTCAACCAGAGTGCAGTACTGTTCAGACAACATCCGTGTGGACAACTTTACTCCCCTTCACATTCTATCACAGTACAGCACTGGTCAGACAACATCCGTGTGGTCAACTTTACTCCCCATCACATTTTACCACAGTACAGAATTGTTCAGACAACATCCGTGTGGTCAACCCTACTCCATTTCACATTCTACCTGAGCACAGTACTGGTCAGACAACATCCGTGTGGTCAACCCTACTCCCCTTCACATTCAACCAAGGACAGTACTGTTCAGACAACATCCGTGTGGTCAACCCTATTCCCCTTCACATTCTACCAATAGTACAGTACTGGTCAGACAACATCCGTGTGGTCAACCCTACTCCCCTTCACATTCTACTACAGTTTGTACTGGTCAGACAACATCCGTGTGGACAACTCTACTCCCCTTCACATTCTACCTGAGCACAGTACTGGTCAGACAACTTCCGTGTGGTCAACCCTATTCCCCTTCACATTCTACCAATAGTACAGTACTGGTCAGACAACATCCGTGTGGTCAACCCTAATACGTTTCACATTCTACCTGAGCACAGTACTGGTCAGACAACATCCGTGTGGACAACCCTATTCCCCTTCACATTCTACCACAGTACAGTACTGGTCAGACAACATCCGTGTGGACAACTCTACTCCCCTTCACAATCTACCGTAGTACAGTACTGGTCAGACAACATCCGTGTGGTCAACTTTACTCCCCTTCACATTCTACCACAGTACAGTACTGGACAGACAACATCCGTGTGGTCAACTCTACTCCCCATCAGATTTTACCACAGTACAGTACTGGTCAGACAACACCCGTGTGGACAACCCTACTCCCCTTCACATTCTACTGCAGTACAGTACTGGACAGACAACATACGTGTGGTCAACTCTACTCCCCATCACATTCTACCACAGTACAGTACTGTTCAGACAACATCCGTGTGGTCAACCCTATGCATTTCACATTCTACCTGAGCACAGTACTGGTCAGACAACATCCGTGTGGTCAACCCTACTCCCCTTCACATTCAACCAGAGTACAGTACTGTTCAGACGACATCCGTGTGGACAACTTTACTCCCCTTCACATTCTACCACAGTACAGCACTGGTCAGACAACATCCGTGTGGTCGACTTTACTCCCCATCACATTTTACCACAGTACAGAATTGTTCAGACATCATCCGTGTGGTCAACCCTACTCCATTTCACATTCTACCTGAGCACAGTACTGGTCAGACAACATCCGTGTGGTCAACCCTACTCCCCTTCACAATCAACCAAGGACAGTACTGTTCAGACAACATCCCTGTGGTCAACCCTATTCCCCTTCACATTCTACCAATAGTACAGTATTGGTCAGACAACATCCGTGTGGTCAACCCTAATACGTTTCACATTCTACCTGAGCACAGTACTGGTCAGACAACATCCGTGTGGACAAATTTACTCCCCTTCACATTCTACCGTATTACAGCACTGGTCAGACAACATCCGTGTGGTCAACTTTACTCCCCTTCACATTCTACCACAGTACAGTACTGGTCAGACAACATCCGTTTGGTCAACTCTACTCCCCTTCACATTCTACCGTAGTACAGCACTGGTCAGACAACATCCGTGTGGTCAACTTTACTCCCCTTCACATTCTACCTGAGCACAGTACTGGACAGACAACATCCGTGTGGACAACTCTACTCCCCTTCACATTCTACCACAGTACAGTACTGGACAGACATATCCGTGTGGTCAACTTTACTCCCCTTCACATTCTACCGTAGTACAGCACTGGTCAGACAACATCCGTGTGGTCAACTTTACTCCCCTTCACATTCTACCACAGTACAGTACTGGACAGACAACATCCGTGTGGTCAACCCTACTCCCCTTCACATTCTACCACAGTACAGTACTGGACAGACAACATCCGTGTGGTCAACTTTACTCCCCTTCACATTCTACCGTAGTACAGTACTGGACAGACAACATCCGTGTGGTCAACTTTACTCCCCTTCACATTCTACCACAGTACAGTACTGGACAGACAACATCCGTGTGGACAACTCTACTCCTCTTCACATTCTACCGTAGTACAGTACTGGTCGGACATCATCCGTGTGGTCAACTTTACTCCCCTTCACATTCTACCACAGTACAGTACTGGACAGACAACATCCGTGTCGACAACTCTACTCCCCTTCACATTCTACCGTAGTACAGTACTGGTCAGACAACATCCGTGTGGTCAACTTTACTCCCCTTCACATTCTACCACAGTACAGCACTGGTCAGACAACATCCGTGTGGACAACTCTACTCCCCTTCACATTCTACCGTTGTACAGCACTGATCAGACAACATCCGTGTGGTCAACTTTACTCCCCTTCACATTCTACCACAGTACAGTACTGGACAGACAACATCCGTGTGGACAACTCTACTCCCCTTCACATTCTACCGTAGTACAGTACTGGTCAGACAACATCCGTGTGGTCAACTTTACTCCCCTTCACATTCTACCACAGTACAGTACTGGACAGACAACATCCGTGTGGACAACACTACTCCCCTTCACATTCTACCGTAGTACAGTACTGGTCAGACTACATCCGTGTGGTCAACTTTACTCCCCTTCACATTCTACCACAGTACAGTACTGGACAGACAACATCCGTGTGGTCAACTTTACTCCCCTTCACATTCTACCGTAGTACAGCACTGGTCAGACAACATCCGTGTGGTCAACTTTACTCCCCTTCACATTCTACCACAGTACAGTATTGGTCATACAACATCCGTGTGGACAACTCTACTCCCCTTCACATTCTATCGTAGTACAGTACTGGTCAGACAACATCCGTGTGGTCAACTTTATTCCCCTTCACATTCTACCACAGTACAGTACTGGACAGACAACATCGGTGTGGTCAACTTTACTCCCCTTCACATTCTACCGGAGTACAGGACTGGTCAGACAACATCCGTGTGGTCAACTTTACTCCCCTTCACATTCTACCGCAGTACAGTACTGTTCAGACAACATCCGTGTGGACAACTCTACTCCCCTTCACATTCTACCGTAGTACAGCACTGGTCAGACAACATCCGTGTGGTCAACTTTACTCCCCTTCACATTCTACCGTAGTACAGTACTGGTCAGACAACATCCGTGTGGTCAACTTTACTCCCCTTCACATTCTACCGTAGTACAGCACTGGTCAGACAACATCCGTGTGGTCAACTTTACTCCCCTTCACATTCTACCGTAGTACAGAACTGGTCAGACAACATCCGTGTGGTCAACTTTACTCCCCTTCACATTCTACCGTAGTACAGTACTGGTCAGACAACATCCGTGTGGACAACTCTACTCCCCTTCACATTCTACCGTAGTACAGAACTGGTCAGACAACATCCGTGTGGTCAACTTTACTCCCCTTCACATTCTACCACAGTACAGTACTGGTCAGACAACATCCGTGTGGTCAACCCTACTCCCCTTCACATTCTACCACAGTACAGTACTGGACAGACAACATCCGTGTGGTCAACTTTACTCCCCTTCACATTCTACCGTAGTACAGTACTGGACAGACAACATCCGTGTGGTCAACTTTACTCCCCTTCACATTCTACCACAGTACAGTACTGGACAGACAACATCCGTGTGGACAACTCTACTCCTCTTCACATTCTACCGTAGTACAGTACTGGTCGGACATCATCCGTGTGGTCAACTTTACTCCCCTTCACATTCTACCACAGTACAGTACTGGACAGACAACATCCGTGTCGACAACTCTACTCCCCTTCACATTCTACCGTAGTACAGTACTGGTCAGACAACATCCGTGTGGTCAACTTTACTCCCCTTCACATTCTACCACAGTACAGCACTGGTCAGACAACATCCGTGTGGACAACTCTACTCCCCTTCACATTCTACCGTTGTACAGCACTGATCAGACAACATCCGTGTGGTCAACTTTACTCCCCTTCACATTCTACCACAGTACAGTACTGGACAGACAACATCCGTGTGGACAACTCTACTCCCCTTCACATTCTACCGTAGTACAGTACTGGTCAGACAACATCCGTGTGGTCAACTTTACTCCCCTTCACATTCTACCACAGTACAGTACTGGACAGACAACATCCGTGTGGACAACACTACTCCCCTTCACATTCTACCGTAGTACAGTACTGGTCAGACTACATCCGTGTGGTCAACTTTACTCCCCTTCACATTCTACCACAGTACAGTACTGGACAGACAACATCCGTGTGGTCAACTTTACTCCCCTTCACATTCTACCGTAGAAGAGTACTGGTCAGACAACATCCGTGTGGTCAACTTTACTCCCCTTCACATTCTACCGTAGTACAGCACTGGTCAGACAACATCCGTGTGGTCAACTTTACTCCCCTTCACATTCTACCGTAGTACAGCACTGGTCAGACAACATCCGTGTGGTCAACTTTACTCCCCTTCACATTCTACCGTAGTACAGCACTGGTCAGACAACATCCGTGTGGTCAACTTTACTCCCCTTCACATTCTACCGTAGTACAGCACTGGTCAGATAACATCCGTGTGGTCAACTTTACTCCCCTTGACATTCTACCGTAGTACAGAACTGGTCAGACAACATCCGTGTGGTCAACTCTACTCCCCTTCACATTCTACCGTAGTACAGTACTGGTCAGACAACATCCGTGTGGTCAACTTTACTCTCCTTCACATTCTACCGTAGTACAGCACTGGTCAGACAACATCCGTGTGGTCAACTTTACTCCCCTTCACATTCTACCGTAGTAAAGTACTGGTCAGACAACATCCGTGTGGTCAACTTTACTCCCCTTCACATTCTACCACAGTACAGTACTGGACAGACATATCCGTGTGGTCAACTTTACTCCCCTTCACATTCTACCGTAGTACAGCACTGGTCAGACAACATCCGTGTGGTCAACTTTACTCCCCTTCACATTCTACCACAGTACAGTACTGGTCAGACAACATCCGTGTGGACAACTCTACTCCCCTTCACATTCTACCACAGTACAGTACTGGACAGACAACATCCGTGTGGTCAACTTTACTCCCCTTCACATTCTACCGTAGTACAGCACTGGTCAGACAACATCCGTGTGGTCAACTTTACTCCCCTTCACATTCTACCGTAGTACAGTACTGGTCAGAAAACATCCGTGTGGACAACTCTACTCCCCTTCACATTCTACCGTAGTACAGCACTGGTCAGACAACATCCGTGTGGTCAACTTTACTCCCCTTCACATTCTACCGTAGTACAGTACTGGTCAGACAACATCCGTGTGGTCAACTTTACTCCCCTTCACATTCTACCGTAGTACAGCACTGGTCAGACAACATCCGTGTGGTCAACTTTACTCCCCTTCACATTCTACCGTAGTACAGCACTGGTCAGACAACATCCGTGTGGTCAACTTTACTCCCCTTGACATTCTACCGTAGTACAGAACTGGTCAGACAACATCCGTGTGGTCAACTCTACTCCCCTTCACATTCTACCGTAGTACAGTACTGGTCAGACAACATCCGTGTGGTCAACTTTACTCCCCTTCACATTCTACCGTAGTACAGCACTGGTCAGACAACATCCGTGTGGTCAACTTTACTCCCCTTCACATTCTACCGTAGTACAGTACTGGTCAGACAACATCCGTGTGGTCAACTTTACTCCCCTTCACATTCTACCACAGTACAGTACTGGACAGACATATCCGTGTGGTCAACTTTACTCCCCTTCACATTCTACCGTAGTACAGCACTGGTCAGACAACATCCGTGTGGTCAACTTTACTCCCCTTCACATTCTACCACAGTACAGTACTGGAGAGACAACATCCGTGTGGTCAACTTTACTCCCCTTTACATTCTACCACAGTACAGTACTGGACAGACAACATCCGTGTGGTCAACTTTACTCCCCTTCACATTCTACCGTAGTACAGTACTGGTCAGACAACATCCGTGTGGTCAACTTTACTCCCCTTCACATTCTACCACAGTACAGTACTGGACAGACAACATCCGTTCGGTCAACTTTACTCCCCTTCACATTCTACCGGAGTACAGTACTGGTCAGACAACAATCGTGTGGTCAACTTTACTCCCCTTCACATTCTACCGTAGTACAGCACTGGTCAGACAACATCCGTGTGGTCAACTTTACTCCCCTTCACATTCTACCACAGTACAGTACTGGTCAGACAACATCCATGTGGACAACTCTACTCCCCTTCACATTCTACCGTAGTACAGTACTAGTCAGACAACATCCGTGTGGTCAACTTTACTCCCCTTCACATTCTACCACAGTACAGTACTGGACAGACAACATCCGTGTGGTCAACTTTACTCCCCTTCACATTCTACCGTAGTACAGTACTGGTCAGACAACATCCGTGTGGTCAACTTTACTCCCCTTCACATTCTACCGTAGTACAGTACTGGTCAGACAACATCCGTGTGGTCAACTTTACTCCCCTTCACATTCTACCGTAGTACAGTACTGGTCAGACAACATCCGTGTGGTCAACTTTACTCCCCTTCACATTCTACCGTAGTACAGCACTGGTCAGACAACATCCGTGTGGTCAACTTTACTCCCCTTCACATTCTACCGTAGTACAGCACTGGTCAGACAACATCCGTGTGGTCAACTTTACTCCCCTTCACATTCTACCGTAGTACAGCACTGGTCAGACAACATCCGTGTGGTCAACTTTACTCCCCTTCACATTCTACCGTAGTACAGCACTGGTCAGACAACATCCGTGTGGTCAACTTTACTCCCCTTGACATTCTACCGTAGTACAGAACTGGTCAGACAACATCCGTGTGGTCAACTCTACTCCCCTTCACATTCTACCGTAGTACAGTACTGGTCAGACAACATCCGTGTGGTCAACTTTACTCTCCTTCACATTCTACCGTAGTACAGCACTGGTCAGACAACATCCGTGTGGTCAACTTTACTCCCCTTCACATTCTACCGTAGTACAGTACTGGTCAGACAACATCCGTGTGGTCAACTTTACTCCCCTTCACATTCTACCACAGTACAGTACTGGACAGACATATCCGTGTGGTCAACTTTACTCCCCTTCACATTCTACAGTAGTACAGCACTGGTCAGACAACATCCGTGTGGTCAACTTTACTCCCCTTCACATTCTACCACAGTACAGTACTGGTCAGACAACATCCGTGTGGACAACTCTACTCCCCTTCACATTCTACCACAGTACAGTACTAGTCAGACAACATCCGTGTGGTCAACTTTACTCCCCTTCACATTCTACCACAGTACAGTACTGGACAGACAACATCCGTGTGGTCAACTTTACTCCCCTTCACATTCTACCGTAGTACAGCACTGGTCAGACAACATCCGTGTGGTCAACTTTACTCCCCTTCACATTCTACCGTAGTACAGTACTGGTCAGAAAACATCCGTGTGGACAACTCTACTCCCCTTCACATTCTACCGTAGTACAGCACTGGTCAGACAACATCCGTGTGGTCAACTTTACTCCCCTTCACATTCTACCGTAGTACAGTACTGGTCAGACAAGATCCGTGTGGTCAACTTTACTCCCCTTCACATTCTACCGTAGTACAGCACTGGTCAGACAACATCCGTGTGGTCAACTTTACTCCCCTTCACATTCTACCGTAGTACAGCACTGGTCAGACAACATCCGTGTGGTCAACTTTACTCCCCTTGACATTCTACCGTAGTACAGAACTGGTCAGACAACATCCGTGTGGTCAACTCTACTCCCCTTCACATTCTACCGTAGTACAGTACTGGTCAGACAACATCCGTGTGGTCAACTTTACTCCCCTTCACATTCTACCGTAGTACAGCACTGGTCAGACAACATCCGTGTGGTCAACTTTACTCCCCTTCACATTCTACCGTAGTACAGTACTGGTCAGACAACATCCGTGTGGTCAACTTTACTCCCCTTCACATTCTACCACAGTACAGTACTGGACAGACATATCCGTGTGGTCAACTTTACTCCCCTTCACATTCTACATTAGTACAGCACTGGTCAGACAACATCCGTGTGGTCAACTTTACTCCCCTTCACATTCTACCACAGTACAGTACTGGAGAGACAACATCCGTGTGGTCAACTTTACTCCCCTTCACATTCTACCACAGTACAGTACTGGACAGACAACATCCGTGTGGTCAACTTTACTCCCCTTCACATTCTACCACAGTACAGTACTGGACAGACATATCCGTGTGGTCAACTTTACTCCCCTTCACATTCTACCACAGTACAGTACTGGACAGACAACATCCGTGTGGACAACTCTACTCCCCTTCACATTCTACCGTAGTACAGTACTGGTCAGACAACATCCGTGTGGTCAACTTTACTCCCCTTCACATTCTACCGTAGTACAGCACTGGTCAGACAACATCCGTGTGGTCAACTTTACTCCCCTTCACATTCTACCGTAGTACAGAACTGGTCAGACAACATCCGTGTGGTCAACTTTACTCCCCTTCACATTCTACCGTAGTACAGTACTGGTCAGGCAACAACCGTGTGGACAACTCTACTCCCCTTCACATTCTACCGTAGTACAGAACTGGTCAGACAACATCCGTGTGGTCAACTTTACTCCCCTTCACATTCTACCACAGTACAGTACTGGTCAGACAACATCCGTGTGGTCAACTTTACTCCCCTTCACATTCTACCGTAGTACAGCACTGGTCAGACAACATCCGTGTGGTCAACTTTACTCCCCTTGACATTCTACCGTAGTACAGAACTGGTCAGACAACATCCGTGTGGTCAACTCTACTCCCCTTCACATTCTACCGTAGTACAGTACTGGTCAGACAACATCCGTGTGGTCAACTTTACTCCCCTTCACATTCTACCGTAGTACAGCACTGGTCAGACAACATCCGTGTGGTCAACTTTACTCCCCTTCACATTCTACCGTAGTACAGTACTGGTCAGACAACATCCGTGTGGTCAACTTTACTCCCCTTCACATTCTACCACAGTACAGTACTGGACAGACAACATCCGTGTGGTCAACTTTACTCCCCTTCACATTCTACCGTAGTACAGCACTGGTCAGACAACATCCGTGTGGTCAACTTTACTCCCCTTCACATTCTACCGTAGTACAGTACTGGTCAGACAACATCCGTGTGGTCAACTTTACTCCCCTTCACATTCTACCACAGTACAGTACTGGACAGACATATCCGTGTGGTCAACTTTACTCCCCTTCACATTCTACCGTAGTACAGCACTGGTCAGACAACATCCGTGTGGTCAACTTTACTCCCCTTCACATTCTACCACAGTACAGTACTGGAGAGACAACATCCGTGTGGTCAACTTTACTCCCCTTCACATTCTACCACAGTACAGTACTGGACAGACAACATCCGTGTGGTCAACTTTACTCCCCTTCACATTCTACCACAGTACAGTACTGGACAGACATATCCGTGTGGTCAACTTTACTCCCCTTCACATTCTACCACAGTACAGTACTGGACAGACAACATCCGTGTGGACAACTCTACTCCCCTTCACATTCTACCGTAGTACAGTACTGGTCAGACAACATCCGTGTGGTCAACTTTACTCCCCTTCACATTCTACCGTAGTACAGCACTGGTCAGACAACATCCGTGTGGTCAACTTTACTCCCCTTCACATTCTACCGTAGTACAGAACTGGTCAGACAACATCCGTGTGGTCAACTTTACTCCCCTTCACATTCTACCGTAGTACAGTACTGGTCAGACAACATCCGTGTGGACAACTCTACTCCCCTTCACATTCTACCGTAGTACAGAACTGGTCAGACAACATCCGTGTGGTCAACTTTACTCCCCTTCACATTCTACCACAGTACAGTACTGGTCAGACAACATCCGTGTGGTCAACTTTACTCCCCTTCACATTCTACCGTAGTACAGCACTGGTCAGACAACATCCGTGTGGTCAACTTTACTCCCCTTGACATTCTACCGTAGTACAGAACTGGTCAGACAACATCCGTGTGGTCAACTCTTTTCCCCTTCACATTCTACCGTAGTACAGTACTGGTCAGACAACATCCGTGTGGTCAACTTTACTCCCCTTCACATTCTACCGTAGTACAGCACTGGTCAGACAACATCCGTGTGGTCAACTTTACTCCCCTTCACATTCTACCGTAGTACAGTACTGGTCAGACAACATCCGTGTGGTCAACTTTACTCCCCTTCACATTCTACCACAGTACAGTACTGGACAGACATATCCGTGTGGTCAACTTTACTCCCCTTCACATTCTACCGTAGTACAGCACTGGTCAGACAACATCCGTGTGGTCAACTTTACTCCCCTTCACATTCTACCACAGTACAGTACTGGAGAGACAACATCCGTGTGGTCAACTTTACTCCCCTTCACATTCTACCACAGTACAGTACTGGACAGACAACATCCGTGTGGTCAACTTTACTCCCCTTCACATTCTACCACAGTACAGTACTGGACAGACATATCCGTGTGGTCAACTTTACTCCCCTTCACATTCTACCACAGTACAGTACTGGACAGACAACATCCGTGTGGACAACTCTACTCCCCTTCACATTCTACCGTAGTACAGTACTGGTCAGACAACATCCGTGTGGTCAACTTTACTCCCCTTCACATTCTACCGTAGTACAGCACTGGTCAGACAACATCCGTGTGGTCAACTTTACTCCCCTTCACATTCTACCGTAGTACAGAACTGGTCAGACAACATCCGTGTGGTCAACTTTACTCCCCTTCACATTCTACCGTAGTACAGTACTGGTCAGACAACATCCGTGTGGACAACTCTACTCCCCTTCACATTCTACCGTAGTACAGAACTGGTCAGACAACATCCGTGTGGTCAACTTTACTCCCCTTCACATTCTACCACAGTACAGTACTGGTCAGACAACATCCGTGTGGTCAACTTTACTCCCCTTCACATTCTACCGTAGTACAGTACTGGTCAGACAACATCCGTGTGGTCAACTTTACTCCCCTTCACATTCTACCGTAGTACAGCACTGGTCAGACAACATCCGTGTGGTCAACTTTACTCCCCTTCACATTCTACCGTAGTACAGAACTGGTCAGACAACATCCGTGTGGTCAACTTTACTCCCCTTCACATTCTACCACAGTACAGTACTGGACAGACAACATCCGTGTGGTCAACTCTACTCCCCATCATATTTTACCACAGTACAGTACTGGTCAGACAACATCCGTGTGGTCAACCCTACTCCCCTTCACATTCTACTGCAGTACAGTACTGGACAGACAACATACGTGTGGTCAACTCTACTCCCCATCACCTTCTACCACAGTACAGTACTGGTCAGACAACATCCGTGTGGTCAACCCTACTCCCCTTCACATTCTACTGCAGTACAGTACTGGACAGACAACAAACGTGTGGTCAACTCTACTCCCCATCACATTCTACCACAGTACAGCACTGGTCAGACAACATCCGTGTGGTCAACTCTACTCCCCATCACATTCTACCACAGTACAGTACTGGTCAGACAACATCCGTGTGGACAACTCTACTCCCCTTCACATTCTATCGTAGTACAGCACTGGTCAGACAACATCCGTGTGGTCAACTCTACTCCCCATCACATTCTACCACAGTACAGTACTGGTCAGACAACATCCGTGTGGACAACTCTACTCCCCGTCACATTCTATCGTAGTACAGTACTGGTCAGACAACATCCGTGTGGACAACTCTACTCCCCTTCACATTCTATCGTAGTACAGCACTGGTCAGACAACATCCGTGTGGTCAACTCTACTCCCCTTCACATTCTACCGTAGTACAGTACTGGTCAGACAACATCCGTGTGGACAACTCTACTCCCCTTCACATTCTATTGTAGTACAATACTGGTCAGACAACATCCGTGTGGACAACTCTACTCCCCTTCACATTCTATCGTAGTACAGCACTGGTCAGACAACATCCGTGTGGACAACTCTACTCCCCTTCACATTCTGTCGTAGTACAGTACTGGTCAGACAACATCCGTGTGGACAACTCTACTCCCCTTCACATTCTATCGTAGTACAGCACTGGTCAGACAACATCCGTGTGGACAACTCTACTCCCCTTCACATTCTACCGTAGTACAGGACTGTTCAGACAACATCCGTGTGGAAATCTCTACTCCCTTTCACATTCTACCACAGTACATTACTGGTCAGACAACATCCGTGTGGTCAACTCTACTCCCAATCACATTCTACTACAGTACAGCACTGGTCAGACAACATCCGTGTGGTCAACTCTATTCCCCATCACATTCTACCACAGTACAGTACTGGTCAGACAACATCCGTGTGGTCAACTCTACTCCCCATCACATTCTACCACAGTACAGCACTGGTCAGACAACATCCGTGTGGTCAACTCTACTCCCCATCACATTCTACCACAGTACAGCACTGTTCAGACAACATCCGTGTGGATATCTCTACTCCCTTTCACATTCTACCACAGTACAGTACTGGTCAGACAACATCCGTGTGGACAACTCTACTCCCCTTCACATTCTATCGTAGTACAGCACTGGTCAGACAACATCCGTGTGGTCAACTCTACTCCCCATCACATTCTACCACAGTACAGTACTGGTCAGACAACATCCGTGTGGACAACTCTACTCCCCGTCACATTCTATCGTAGTACAGTACTGGTCAGACAACATCCGTGTGGACAACTCTACTCCCCTTCACATTCTATCGTAGTACAGCACTGGTCAGACAACATCCGTGTGGTCAACTCTACTCCCCTTCACATTCTACCGTAGTACAGTACTGGTCAGACAACATCCGTGTGGACAACTCTACTCCCCTTCACATTCTATCGTAGTACAGTACTGGTCAGACAACATCCGTGTGGACAACTCTACTCCCCTTCACATTCTATCGTAGTACAGCACTGGTCAGACAACATCCGTGTGGACAACTCTACTCCCCTTCACATTCTATCGTAGTACAGTACTGGTCAGACAACATCCGTGTGGACAACTCTACTCCCCTTCACATTCTATCGTAGTACAGCACTGGTCAGACAACATCCGTGTGGACAACTCTACTCCCCTTCACATTCTACCGTAGTACAGTACTGTTCAGACAACATCCGTGTGGAAATCTCTACTCCCTTTCACATTCTACCACAGTACAGTACTGGTCAGACAACATCCGTGTGGTCAACTCTACTCCCAATCACATTCTACTACAGTACAGCACTGGTCAGACAACATCCGTGTGGTCAACTCTATTCCCCATCACATTCTACCACAGTACAGTACTGGTCAGACAACATCCGTGTGGTCAACTCTACTCCCCATCACATTCTACCACAGTACAGCACTGGTCAGACAACATCCGTGTGGTCAACTCTACTCCCCATCACATTCTACCACAGTACAGCACTGTTCAGACAACTTCCGTGTGGATATCTCTACTCCCTTTCACATTCTACCACAGTACAGTACTGGTTAGACAACATCCGTGTGGTCAACTCTACTCCCCATCACATTCTACCACAGTACAGCACTGGTCAGACAACATCCGTGTGGTCAACTCTACTCCCCATCACATTCTACCACAGTACAGTACTGGTCAGACAACATCCGTGTGGACAACTCTACTCCCCTTCACATTCTATCGTAGTACAGTACTGGTCAGACAACATCCGTGTGGACAACTCTACTCCCCTTCACATTCTATCGTAGTACAGTACTGGTCAGACAACATCCGTGTGGACAACTCTACTCCCCATCATATTTTTCCACAGTACAGTACTGGTCAGACAACATCCCTGTGGAAATCTCTACTCCCCTTCACATTCTACCACAGTACAGTACTGGTTAGACAACATCCGTGTGGACAACTCTACTCCCCATCATATTTTTCCACAGTACAGTACTGGTTAGACAACATCCGTGTGGAAATCTCTACTCCCCTTCACATTCTACCACAGTACAGTACTGGTCAGACAACATCCGTGTGGTCAACCCTGCTCAACCTCCCATTAGACCACAGAACAGTACTGGTCAGACAACAACCGTGTTTTCAATTCTACTCCACATTATACGTAAGCGGCTTACAGTACTGCACAAACAACATCCGTGACCTCAGGGATAATCTTTACAGGAATAAAAGTTTATTGGTTATGGGTTTTCACTTTACAACTGTCAACCGTCCTTTCATGGCCGGTAAGTTTTCGACTACGCCTTGTACGGGCACAGAAGTTAATAGTCAAGACCTTGGCCAGGGTCTTGTAAGTGTGGAAATAATTTGCGCGCCATAATTCGAGTGCATTGAATCATCACGCTTCAAAGTATAGATCAATATACTTCAGGAGCGGATGCAGGATTTAGATAAAGGAGGGGTCCAACACAGGGAGGACTAATGACAAAACATAAAAAGGTCCAAGGTCCGTAAAAGACCGAAAAAAAAGAAATGCGATCACCTCAGGCGAATCAAAAGATTATCCCACGGCGTAAAGGGGGGATATAACCCGTGATATCCGTTACAGTTGAACCCCGCCTAGCGACCACCCTGCAATTGCGACCACTTTTTTGTCCCGAATATACGATCCAGGTACCTTAGGGTTTCACAAATACGACCATTCCAAAATTACGACCACCTTGGTCAGTCTCCAACGTGGTCGTAATTGTGGAGTTCCACTGTATTTTCATTTGAAGAAAAATAAAGAGCGTCAAGTTAGTCGACCTGTTTCTCGAGCTGCCACCCTTAGTTTTACCTTCTAAATGGTAATGGCTGTTTATGCAAGTGTAACCGTTGTCAAAATACAAACAACCAAAATTATCTGAAAGGGCTGAAAATGTGCAACATATATTTTGAAAAAAGTAACTGTTACCTGAAATCAGAAGTCGTAAGATCTTTACTGCCCCACCATACGGACCGGCCAGGGATATGAACGATTTGATGTATCTATCTTTCCAGGCCTGAGTCTGGCCTTTCAGGAAGTGCAGCGTCACCAGGTTTCCCATGCTGTGACTAATAAGGACGACACGTTTGGCGTTGTTTTGGTGGTAAGTGTCTTCTATAAGTTTCTTTAGCTTTTTCATGAGCCCTGGTTCAACTGGAAATCATATAACCATAAAATGCATTATTGTTAAGACTTCAGAGTAATCCTGTTTCACTCTTTATTGATATCTTTAACTATCAGAGGCAATATATGTTAGATAGGACTGGCACCAGCACACGCGGAATACATGTGAATGTGTAGTGAAATAATGAGAGCTGAAACTATTCTCAAAAAGGAATGCTGCAGATTTACGCATCTATTCCAGATAAATGTGTAATTGACTATAGAATTCCTGGTGACTGTAGTTAAAACACAACATTTTACTTTTAATACTTTATATATTACCTGACAATTGTATGAATTTCAATGCTCACCTGGTGCTTTCCGGAAATCGTAAGGGGAACCCCGGATGTTACGTCCCCGCTCGTAGCCTAGTTTTGTTACGAGGTGGTCGACGATGTGATAGAAGTAGCCAGCTGCAACACCACAAGCAATGTTTACTTTGAGAAAATTCAACTGAGATTAGTTGTAGTAAAATGAACTGGGTCGTGTAATCAGGCCAAGACAATAATGTGCAGCTAAAAATATCGTTCTTGGATTAAGGTGGACATGCCCGCAGTTAGGCAAAGTATTGCTAAACAGCTGAGATCCTGGATTTTGAGGAGAACAAGAACGTAACAATTAAAACTTATTGTTTGTTTTATATATGCTGAATGTGGTTGTCATTTTGAAGTCAGCGTGGAGAGCATACGTATTATCTACACAGAAGCTGGTGTTATATTATCATGCATAATAATGAACACGGAACGTGAAAGTTAATTTTAACAAAAAGAAATATTTTTATTTTACTGACACAGATTAATATCATGCATGAAAATGTAGATTTTCAACTTAATTTAATGTTTTCAGTTCAGCATACAATTACAGCAATGTTCCACTTGTAATTAAATTATTCTTGGATATTACACCAACACAGTGTGCTCCTGCTTAAGTTAAAAACACATTTTACTGCATGTTGGCGGGTCTTGAGTTTTTAGACTATTGCTCTGGGATTTGTATACAGGAAAATATGAGACATATGAAACAAAAAGAGAACAATAAAAATTTTCTCACTCATTTTGTCAATGTGAGGTCTACCTAACCATTCCAGGGAAGACGTGTTACCATAATCTGATACTCTCGTATGGACGCCAGGCAGGTCGTGAGGGATCCCGGATTTCTTGTCGTAGACCAGCCTGAAATGTTCAAAGAAATATACTTGCCAATTATAATCAAGTGTTACCATAATCTGGTCTCTTTACAATGCTGACGAGTTTTTGTGTGTATGGTCATCTGTGTTTTGGCTTTCTTGTGTAATCGGTAAAGAAGACCGCTTTCAATTGAGTTCACAAGTCGTGAATGGTACAGAAAACACTTTAGTAGAAAACAATATTCGGGATATGGGTTATGTTTCCATGTTGATAGTTAGAACTTGTTTCAGTGTTCATTGTAGTTAACTTTCATCAGAACACTTCAAATTGATAATATCAAAGCAACTCATGTTGATAATTAGGGTCCTGTTTCAGTGTTACATTGTAGTTAACTTTTTCATCAGAAAACTTCAAATTAGTAATATCAAAGTAGCTGGTTATAGGGTTATCCCATGTATGCAATGGACAGATTTCTTCAATTTATTACCTGATTCCGATGTAATGAGTTAATCTAGTTTTAGTTTTGATAAAACATGCGTGCCATAGACATATACATTAAATCTGAACATTTGTACAGACGGGTAGCATACCTCATGTTATCCATATAACACTCATCAAGAAAAGGAATCAGTGACATCACGGAGAAGTACAGTTTCTTCCAGCCACTCTTCTTCTGGCACCACCAGTGACGGACGCTGCTCCTGTTGAGCCGAGCCTCGATCTGAGTTCCGCCATCTCCTGGAACTGAGTGGAATAAAATATCAATGATTAGGTTAATTTTTGTCTCTTTATTTTAAATAACCTTACCTGTTTAAATTAAATTACCTTGTCTGTTTTCCTTAAATATCCTTATCTGTTTACCTGATATTACCTTGTCTGTTTACTTAAAATTACCTTGTTTGTTTACCTGAAATTACCTTGTCTGTTTACTTTAAATTACCTTGTCTTTTTTCCCTTAAATTACCATGTCTGTGTATGCTGATGAAGCAAACAAATAATCCCTTGTATAACTACTAACTAACAGTTGTCCATCAGTTAACATACCTGGGTTCAACTATCACAGACAACCTATCACTCGACACAGAACTGAACAAGGGACCCATGGGTCACGGCGCTCAGCTGTTATATATGATCACAAAATATGATTTGGAAGAGGCAAATGCTGGTTTTGTGTGGTAAAATAAGCTGTATTATGAGTTGATGGTGTTTAACTCAAGTTATGTATAGGATTTTGAAAATATCCTTGGAGTGACGGTTGAGGACTGATGTCATTTATATTATTTACATTTGGAAATGGTGTTACCCAAGTTTGACTCAGCCATATAACTTTACCTTCATTGTAGATGAAGTATTAAAAAACTTTTCATTATAAGTCACGTTACTTATGCTTTTTACAAATGAGTTAACTGTTTTTTAATAATTTAAGGTTATCCCTTCCCAAGAGTATAGCACAAGCACAAATGATATGAGTTTTAACTATTTATTGTTCAAATACATTTGCTAAGTATTTGCACCATGTCTGGTAATTTTTCAGTTTCAGCCAAACAAAGTTGTTGAGAATCCAGAATATACAAATTTCACAAATTTAAATAATGATCATAAGTACCTGGTTTTTATGGCTTTTATTTATTAAAAAAAATAAAATTATTATATTCACTTTGAACAAATTTCACATTAATCTACACACTTGACATAGCAAGAGTCTTATGACAATTATTAACATACAGAAATTAATATGAGAACTTCTGATAAGATCAGATTTTTTTATCATATTCAAATATTTTTATTTAAAAAATGTATCAGAACAAAAAATAAAAGTAATCTCAGCTATGAAACCATTATATGAGTAAAAATAACCCAAGGACATTTTAATTAGTACTTTAATTAGTACTTGTCTAAGTGAAATTTTAAAATTTTGACATATTTTCATTTTTTAAATTTTGCAATAAATATAAATTAACAATCTGAAACACTTAGAAAAGACCTGAAAATTTAGATAAATATTATAAACTGCATCTTTGTCTTTCATTAATATCCTTCATATATTCCCTAATGGAAAAAATACATGAATTTTTTTTCATCATTAAAATTGAAATAAAAAATACCATAGGTGACTGCATGGTGTTATTTAGAATACATTTTAATCCATCAATACAAGACCCATACAACATCAGTAATTGCAAGGAAATTCCATGTTACTCATCAACTATCAAATTCCTTTTCTATTAATTTTTCCTAAATTGTTATAAAATATTTTATGCATTGTTTTTTTATGTTGTTGGTCAAAACAAGTATTAGATGAGTTGGGTTGGACACCTGGATCAACTGTGGCCAGCTATAAGCTGCCTGGCTGACCAGTAAATGCTCCTCCTCAGGCGAGCATAATGTGGCTGAAAGTTCAAAAAGGTGACATACAGGTGAATGGAGAGGGGCTTGGTAGAGCCGTGGTTTGACAAGGTCTAAAAAACTGTAATAAAAGCTACAGTTTTTGGTCAATTTCTTCAACTTTCAAAAAAAAAAATCTGAAATCCTTATGTGTGCATGATTTGAAAATTATATCAACAGATCTTACAGGAAACAAACATGCCATGGGCAAAGTTGGGCAAAATTTAAAGTACTGATTTTATAATTTTGCTAATAATGTATAAAATTGAGAAAAATCAGAAATAATTTTGGGTATACAATTGAATCTTGATTGAATAATGTTATATCCCTGAAATAAAATCTCTAGCTTCAGCAATTCTCATGTTAAGGGAGTAAATATATATTTCTTGATTTTTTTACAATAACATAAAACAATTACGCAATACTGACATCATTTCTGCCATTTTGAATGTATAGAAGAATATGTATATTATATATGATCAAAGACAGATCAGTGGTTTGATATCATGGTATTTTGGTATTATGCAGTCTTGAACTGTGACAATGGGTTTTAATGGAAAATTGAGGTTTTTCCTAATTATCTTAAAGGAACGAGGTCGTAGTGGCCCAATTATCGTTATGGAAGGAGATGTTGAGGACATCTAACTGTATGCAGAATTTCAGATTCGTAGGTCCAACGCTTTCAAAATGTGCCCTGCTAATGTACGGCCGGACGACGGACAAGGGACCATGACTATAGCTCAGATGACTTATAGTCAGCTGAGCTAACAAACGGATCGGCAAAGCCGTTTCCACTGTCTCAAGACTGACCAAGAAGGTATGGGAAAACAAGCAAATAACCATATCCATCAAGATACTGTTTACAAGGCATGCATAGTCAGTACTCTCCTTTATGGTAGTGAGTCCTGGACGACCTTCTTTTCACAGGAAAGGAAAGTCCATGTGTTCCACATGAGGAGTCAACGCCACGTCCTGGTAATCTCGTGGCAAGACATGGTCACCATCAACGAGGTCCTTTGCAAAGCAGTCATCCCCTCATTGTTTTTCCTTCTCCGCCAACGTCGGCTGCGCTGGCTATGTCAATTTCACCGAATGGAAGAAGGTAGGATACCCAAGGACCTACTGTCTATGGAACTGGCCATGGGACAGAGAAACCAGCTGCGTTACAAGGACGAATGCAAGCGTGACATGAAGGTTGTCCACATGGACACAGAAAACTGGGAGGCCCTCGCCACAAACTGGGTAACGTGGAAGCATGAAGTGTCGGAAGCTTTGCGAAATGGAGAACTCTCCCTTCAGACAGTCGCTGATGACAAATGGAAGAATAAAAAAAGCCGGACTTCCAGTCTCCGTCAACCACAACAAGCACACACACAAACAGAGGCACCAGTCTTCAAATGTCAAGGTTGTAATCGTGAATGCAGATCCCGCACCGGACTCTACAACCACTCCAGACGGTGTTCATCAAAAACAGCAACATAAATACAGCTATTCCATAGTCTGGCAGACGGAAGGATGGCCAAGGATACCATGTCTGTGTATTGTTAAGTAGGTACGTAAGTGACGGCGGGGAACCTACAGATGATCGGTCTAGAGGGTGCCAGAAGACGATCGGTCGGCGGGCGGTGAAGATTAAAACACCACAGAAAACAACAGTGTTAACATTTGAAACACAGAGGAACTCGAATCGTGTTTATTCAGCGGACTATTTATTAACGTAAAGAATTGGAACAATGCACGCACGTCACGACGCATAATCATTAAAACACCCCTTGCCCAATTTCGTATGGGCTGCATGTATCATTTGGACTGTCAGGATGTTCACCAGGCCTGGTTTTGGACGTTATTCTGATACTCCTAGGACAAGGACTAGTCACGACGCATAATCATATAAAAACACCACACGCCCGATTTCGTATGGGCTGCACGCATCATTTGGACTGTCAGGATGTTCACCAGGCCTGGTTTTGGACGTTATTCTGATACTCATAGGACAAGGACTCTAATCTTCCCACTGTGAACGCCTCCTCCGCAGCCCAAGGGTTCATAATGTGATTTTGTGATTTTGAGACACACCTGAAAGCTTAGTATTTCGTTTGTTTTAAAAATGGGTGTCTCACCGGGACAGTATTTTATGTAAACGAAACGAACAATTTTTGTCATTGTATAATGTAAATAATGATTTGATTATTATTAATATTATCAATTACTTTTTTTAGTCTTTCTTGGGTTGAGTTGAGTTGGTTGCGTGTCGAACCCGGATGGAATTTTAGGAACACGTAACATATCAATGGGGGCTCGTCAGAAATTGACGGCAAACTTTGTGGCCCGGAAATGTTGGTTTGAAGTAATTTGGTTATTACCGCCACCTAGTTCACGAAATGTGTGACTCTTGGGATAGTTAATCTTGATCTGATAGCAGAACGCTCTTAATAGGGGGTGTGTTACGGGATGACATAAAAGCGGATCGAACTGTTTCGCCAGTGAAGATAGCTTTTCTGGTGAAGCGGTTGGAACGCCGGACACGTATGCCACCGATATGGGTTCGAATCCCGGAGCGGCCCAATATTTTCCCCTGAACAATTTGTCTTCGTAACAAAAGGCTGATGAAGCAAAAAAAAATGATCGCTCGTATAACATTTGCAATAAAGAGTTCTAGGCAAGGCTGCTCTGTCTGTAGGCGGTTGAAGGAGCTGTACAAGGGCTGGTGTGGCTGCTGCTGGTCTGCTTTCTCGTTCGACTTCGTTTCTTGGACTCGGTGCGTGGTGATCTGGAGCTGACCTGGGGAGGCGTCTAGGATCCTTTCGTGGTTGGCTTGTTGTGGTATTCTCAACAATTTTCATACACGTCCTTCTGTTCTTCTCCTTACAATATACTGGAAGTCAAAATTTTGGAATCAAACTCTACTCTCCACTTTTGTCGTTGGTGAGGGAGCTTGTGCGGGTCTTTCTAGGGCTATACGTGATCGGTTGGAGCCACCACTACACTTTTGCCATCGTTTTCAGCACTCTACGTCAACAAGGCAGATCCTGTTTGTGACTTAGTTTTGTGTGTGTTCCCAACTCGGTTTGTGTGTAGTCGTTACTCCATTGCGTGCGTGTTCCTGGTTAAATTCACTGCAGCATTATTTTCTAACTACAAGAATAACATTTTTTTCGTTACTGGTATCTGTTTTCCCACGACTATATTGATAAAAAAAGCTGATCCATCTTCAGTATATTCGTGACCATGACCTGTTCCTTTTATTGAAATGTTTCGCTTATAAAAGAGATAACCCCGTTTTTTTGTATTCATGACTAAATTGATGTTATAACTGTACAACTGTATTATTGTAAATATAGTATATCAATTTATAATGACGGATGTCATAAAGACAAAACAATTTCTTCAGTTCTAAATGAAAAACTAAATCGACTATAGTACGTTTATTTCGACTATAATACGTTTATTTCACTCAATAAATTTTGTATAGCAAAGAGACTTATGTGACTGTTT
The DNA here is from genome assembly GCA_026874595.1 of Sipunculus nudus. Lineage (NCBI taxonomy): Eukaryota > Metazoa > Annelida > Sipuncula > Golfingiida > Sipunculidae > Sipunculus > Sipunculus nudus. The sequence goes on from CM049319.1 coordinate 599,078, forward strand.
TAAGTTTATTATTACTATTAGGCTTTCCCAGAATTTTTTCGTTTGGATAAATCAGATTGCCACTTAAATGATGGGCTTAAATCTACAGTTTTTACCATAGCTTTCAACAAAAAAAAAACTAGACGACCATAGGTCGAACGCTTGCCGGAAATCGGAAGTGAAACACAGACGGACAGACAGAACATATTGTCGGTTTTCTATCAATGGAATGACTCTCAGGGCCATTGCTGAGAATATGTGGCCCGTAGAATGACATATGAGACAAAAGAACAGGCAAGCAGACAAAGCTGACAACAAAAGACGAACAGACAGACATACTGACTTTGTGAGACAAGATTGACACCAGATGACTTAACCTAGTTATGGAGTAGATTCAAAGGAAGAAAATGAGTTATAATTTATGTAATTTAGATTTATAGTTTTTGAGGTATGGCAAATTAATGATATACTTGGGAGGTTCGACTGTAGCGCCCTCTAGCGGACATATTACGAAGACGAAAAATGCGTTTCGTTTTATTAGTGTATGACATGAGATGTCCCAGCTTCAAAAGGAATCCGTCAAAGCTGTGGCCTGTAGAATGTAAGAACCAGCAAGCAGGAGACTTTGAGGATAACGGACAAACAGATGGACACACTGACAAAGTGACAGAAGATTGAAACCAGATGCCTTAATCAGCTTATGGAGAAGACTCAAAGGAAGAAAATAAGCTATAGTTTATGTAACTGAGGCTTTGGGTGCAGAGTTATGGCCACTACAATGGTATGTGTGTGAGGGTCGTGTGCAGCGCCCACTAGTGGCAGTATCCGGAAAATGAAAAATTATTTCGAGATATTATTGTAAGACATAAGATGTAATAGTTTTAAAAGGATTCCGTCAAAACTGTGGCCTATAGAATGCTATATGTGAGACGCAAGAACCAGCAAGCAGGCGAATTTGAGGACAATTGACAAACAGACGGACACACTGACAAAGTGACTCAAGATTGAGTCCAGATGACTACTCCAGGTTATGGAGAAGACTCAAAGGAAGAAAAAAGCTACAGTATATGTAACTGAGGTTTATAGTTTTGGAGATATTGCCAAAGCATGATATGTTGGGAGATTTTCGAGTTCAGCGCCCCCTAGCGGCCATATCCGGAAAATGAAAAATTGGTTTCGAGATATTAGAGTAAGACTTAAAATGTAATAGTTTCAAAAGGATTCTTTCAAAACTGTGGCCCGTAGAATGCTATATGTGAGACGCAAGAGCAAGCAGGCGAATTTGAGGACAACTGACAAACAGGCAGACACACTGACAAAGTGACACAAAATTGTGACCAGATGACTACACCAGGTTATGGAGAAGACTCAGAGAAAGAAAATAAGCTATAGTTTATGTAATTGAGGCTTATAATTTTGGAGATATGGCCAAAATATGGTATGTTGGGGAGGTTCAAATCCAGCGCCCCCTAGCGGCCCTATCCAGAAAAACAAGTTCGAGATACTAGGGTAAGACTTGAAATATATCAGTTTTGAAAAGATTCCTGCAAAACTGTGGCCTCCAGGACAAGATTAATGAAATCTCAAAATATCTCGTTTGATGAGGTATCTTACGAGATATTGCCAGACTTTAATAAAATCATGTAGTACTAAACAAATGCTACCTAATGCAAAAAACTAGAGCTCTCTAGCATTAAAAACTGACAAATTATTCCATTGATTTTTAAATATTATAATTTTCCCCGAAAATGTGTTACCATGGAAACGGCAAATTTGAGTAAGGTACCCACCAGAAGAAAGGCCATTGGATGACGATTAAAATGAGCTATAGTTCAAGTAGATACGACTAATAGTTACAAAGATATGAAGAAAAACCCGTTTTGTATACTTTTGATGACCTCGACCTTGACCTATGACCTATTTGGACTGAAAACAATAGGGCACCTAGAATTTTGGTTGTCCATCGTCTCTGAAAGTTTCAAGATGATTGTGGCAAAATTGTGGCCAGGAGAGTGCAGACAAACAAACATACGCAACTGACCAATATGCTTGCCGAAATCTTTGATTCCGGCAAGCAAAAAACCACAGTTGTCCTAGCATCAAGAACTTTGCGTGTCAAGTTTCAGAAATATGTAGTACTTCAAAAGATACCACATTCACAAGAAATTGTAGAAAAGATAATTTTGATTATTGAAGCTTGATGATCCAAGTCAAGGTCATCATTCTTCAAACTCGCCAAAGAACTGAGCGGAAACAAATAGTGTTTCGAACTTAAGAAAAAAAATATGTGATACTTCAAAAGCTATGGGGTCAACATAATTTCGGCCTATTTGACTTTGATGGTGACGGTCAAGTTCACCGGTTTTCGATATTGTCCGAGATTTTGGTAGAAACAATTTCAATTTTAAATTTTATGAAAATATATTGAGTGGTTCAAACGTTATAGTCGAGTTGCCAGTAAGAGGTACCTATGAATTGTCTATAATACAAGGTTTTTTATGGATTTGTTAAGGTAGGGAACCACTTACACTTTTGAGATGGGTTTCCTCACGACGACCTTGGGCCATTTTTGTAATATGCAAATAATGGCCGCCAATTAAGAAAATTATATTTTCTCCCATATCTCAGGAACTTACCATGACAAATGGTCGAATATTGTGTCTAGACCTACGTTTTCATGGTCAAAGATTCAAGTGAAACCACGGTTTAGCCAGTATTTTAAATCAAATATGCAAATTAGGGCCGCCATTGATGAAAATTTCATCTTTCCTAATATTTCAAGAACTACACATGATAACAGGTCAAACATTATGTCTAGACTTACGTTTTCATGGTTAAAGATTCGTATGAAACCATAGTAACAATGGATAAGTGCGTATTTTAAATTTAGATATGCAAATAATGGCACCCATTGATGAAAATGCTACCTTCTCCAATATCTCAAGAACTAACCATAATAACTGGACAAATTCTGTGTCTAGACCTACGTTTTCAGAGTAAGAGATTCAAATGAAAGCAGATTAACAACTGTTTATTTCGTATTTTAAATATTGATATTCACATTAAACCATGGTTTTACTGAATTTTAATATACAAGTCTGGGTTGCCATTGATGGAAATTCTACTCTCTTCAGTATAATAGAAACCATTAAATAATATTTTGATAAACATGGAATCCAGACTTAGGTTTATATGATCAAAGAACGTTAAAAAGACCAACGGACAAATGCCTGCTGTTCATTTTTTTATATTTATAAAATTGGATTTACGGCAGTCATTGCGGTAAAACTTAGTTTCTCCGGTATATATTTGGTTTCTTGGTCAATTTGAGATCAGTTTGAGAAGCTAGCATTGTGTGGTAGGTGTACAATTTAATCTAGATGTAAGACGGGGTGTATTTTCTATGCCTAATATTATGACGTAGATTCATAATGTATAGTGCGTCAATCATTTGTATCTATAATTCCCAAATTGTAATGGATCCCCTCTGTAGTTGTTCAGTTCCGAATAAAATATACCTGTTTATAGATTATATACTTAACCTGGCTAGTATATTGAGAGAATAACAAGATAAATAGATGTTTAAGATAAAATTATTAGGATATAAGAACATTTTACATTAACGTCCTTTATAGCCATTTTGCCACTATTTCTGGGTGACAACCCCTTATCACGATGACAGCAGTTTAAACATCTGTATGAAATTCATTTAGTTTAAAGATAACACAGTCCTGCGTACAGGAACCTGTTCAGATCTACTGTTTTAAATATACCTAGGCGTTCATCCTTATTCAAAATATCACCTCTTTTGCTTTACATTCAAATTTGATATAACTTGTGTTTATAAATTTTAATGTAAAATTAAAAAGTGATTTTTCCTTAACACTGAACACAGTTAGGATATCCAACCTTACGATATCGTCACGACTTTCAGTCTATTTTCCAATTCCAGCAGCTCCAATTAGCCAGGATATTTAACAGGAGAAAATAATCATTATAAATGTTTGTATACATTGTGAATTTGATTTGACAATAATATATAGTGATACTAAATTCCGAAAGGTAGTTTTACTGGCATTTGGCTTGGCATTATAATACCGATTATGTAAAACACCCTTCTTGTCTAATCGTAGTGTGGGGGTATATGTCACCGAGTAATTTTTCCCTGTAAAAAGTGGACATCCTACATTTTTGTGATCCTTAGACTTTAACCTTTACAAAAAATATGGTGCCAATTTTTCTATAGTGGTTTTGTCATTTTTCAAGTCACATTGATTTTAGAGTAAAAATTGAGGGCCAATATATCTAAATATTTATTTCAGAGGGAAATTTAGCAACAAAACACCTCAAAATGGTTTTTAAGATATATTACATCACAATAAACTGGACTAGACCCACAAACACTGCGTTAAGACATTATTCCAATATTAGAGAGCACTCGTAATGCGCATACCTCCGCCAACACATGGATCCGCATCAAGATCCAACAGACTAACCAGGGAAAATTAATCTGTTTTACAAAATTTCATTAATAAAGTCGTTTAAAAAATCGTATATAGACACCATGGTATCCTGGAGTAGTTTGTGGAATGTGTTTGGCGGACAACTTGCTCATTTAAGATAACCTGTATCGTATACAGTATGGTCCGTTTTCCCTGGTTTTTACCAGCGAATAAATATTTGTTTCCTTCATAGATAACATATGAAAATGGCCCTATTATTCTTCCATTTTATATAATTTAGCTGTTGCGCTATTCTATTGTTCGATTATTACATCACCAACATCAGTATCCGCTCGCTGATGGTGAAGGTATAGACACCCGTCTCTTAAGGTTAGCTTAACCAAAGTATATCTAAAGGTTCCTGAGGAATTCTAAGGAGTATTTTTAGGTTTTGGTCATTATCAAAGAAATAATTTATAAACGTTTGAGGCGGATGACTATTTTTTACATATTTTGTGAAGAATAAACAACAGAAAAAAAAGGACAACTTTGACTTGATTTAGTGCAAGATCCTCACTAACCCAACCCAACGTTTTAGGAAATGCTACCTAGTCCACCATTCACATTGAAATGAAGTACATATTAAGAAACAAATAATAATAATAATAATAATAGCAACGTTGATCATATAACCTCAGCTTTGTGCGGGCAATATCATATCATTTGGGGGAATTATACCTTCTCTGGATGCTTTTTTCATCAGTTATTTCACTATTCATTGCAAATCTTTTGTAAGCTGGGCACATTAGGCAGTTTGCACCAGACAATTATTTACAGACATTTACAGCAGAATGAGACATGTTAAGGACATAATTAACATTGAATGAAATGCATGTTTTGCTGAAGAATTCATTGAGGAGAGTGTTTCGAAAAAACACTTAGAAAATGTAGAAGATTGGGAAAAGTGAAGGAAACAAATTTGAAATTAAATATCAATTCATAACAAAATGTGTTATCATGAGTCATAATGTTATCGTACGTGTTTACAAATGTTCTTCTAGCCCATCTCTACCCCTCCCCCCTCTCCGAAAGTCTATTTTTAAAAGAGATTTTGTTTGGTTGACCAATTTTTTTATACATTTATGGGAATATAAAACCAAGGCATTCAGGATATACCAGTACAATTACAAACTCGGACAAATCTTAATATAAACTATGGTAAAACCAATGGTAAAGTTTTAATATGACAACGGTAAAGTTAAATGCTTGTTATTATTGAATTCTTGTTGCTTTTTTTCATTATCATTAAATGACTTATGTTGGCACAATGGAAACATACCGGGCTTCATCCTTCCGAACAAGATATCTGGTACAACATTTTGTTTTATGAAAAAGAGTAATCTGTAGATAATGAGTAGTACCCAGCTTGTACTATTTATATATAATGCAAACTATGAAATAAAGAATGAAGAATAGAACTATTCTGATATTTATAAAATCTGATTGGTTATGTCATTAAATGCAGGGTATGTCATATGCAGCAGCGGAATGTACATCTTTGATTGGAGCCCATGTTCTTTTTATCATTTTTATTCCAACTAACTCCAGACAAACACTAAAGCATTGTATGCCTGCTTAACTAATGCTCGTTTTCCTTAAATCGTGAGTAAGAACAATTTTTTATTAAGTGCACAAGCTAACAAAATGACATGTGCCTTATACAAGAAACAAATGCCTTGAATGTCATTAAAAGGCTTTTGCATTTTTTTTTCATATTAAGTTATTGTAATTTTAATAAAAACCATAAAAAACAATAACAAATTCTTTGGGTTATAATGTGGGGGTCGGTATAGAGGTAGTCAACATTAAGGTTGTTTTAACAGCACATACAAATTCCCTTTTAAGTACATTAAAATTGTCTGATATGGCACATTTCAAGTAAATTTCAAGTAACTAAGTCTCAAAGAATCTGAACTTAGTTCGTGTTTCTTACTGCTCGTCCGACTTACTGCTTAATGATCTCACCTTAATAATAAATTGTTAAAAGAAGGAATAATTAATCATTATGTGTATGTTCATCTGGCAAATGTGAAAAAAAATATTAAAACGGGTCTTGTAAAACAAAATTTTATGAAAATAAAATTGTGCATGAATGCCATCGAGATCGTTATCTCTCTTTCTTTCTTTCTCTGTCTCTGTCTCTGTCTCTCTCTCTCTCTTTCTCTCTCTCTCTCTCTCTCTCTCTCTCTCTCTCTATATATATATATATATATATATATATAGTCAATGAACACAAAAAGAAGAGAGACAGATGTTTTGCTGAGTAATTTTGTTGTACTTAGGCTGCCATCCCAGTGGGCACCTTGACATAAATTTGACGTCAAATATTGGTTGAGATTTGATCAAAATGTAAAACAATGTCATTTCAGATTTTATTTGATTGTATTTGCTCTAGAAGTAGAATAAGGAAATAAGCAAATCAATTTTAAAAGGAATTATAATACATATATTATATTTGGTCAATCTAACTGATGTTCATTTGACATCAAATTGATGTCGAGGTTTTGACAACAAATTGATGTCAAATTGACGTCAAACTGACATCAATTTTTTTTTGGTAAGAGTGCCTGCATGCTGTTCAGTATAGGGTAATCATGTTCATTTAACCTAAGATTCTCGAAAGTGTAACCACATTTCCTTTATATTTTTTAATGATATAAATTATATGGGGATGATGTTGTGATTCAAATAATGTGCAATTTATATGCAGTCAGAAATGAATTGTTATTGTAAATGGTCAAATACGGTTATATTGCTGTAAAATGCATGCTGTAATTAAGGACATACTATCAACATTTTTATGATGTGACGACACTGTCACCCCAGCAATAAAATACATTAAAAACTTAGGAAGCTTTGTTTTCCTGACAGAAGTTTGTATATTCAGTGAACAAAATAAAAATGGTAATATATATCAATCAAGAATCTGGTAATTAAAAACTGTGCTATTATATCCAAACGTGAAATTTATCCAGGAACCATTAATTAATTGCTTGACTGTACAGCAACCACACTTGACCTGTGAACACTGCAGTTCTCTCAGTGTGTCACTTGTCAAATGATCCCCTCAAGTGCACTTGTGTAACCCCTCCCCACCACCAGCAGCACTGGGTTCGTCTTTGGTTTCTGAGTCTTTATATTCACGTTCACGTTCATAGATTGTAAAACATAATTTTTATGAAATAACATTGGTAATTTTTTTTAAAAGATTATTCGATTAGAAGTTCAATAGAAAAGGTGGCAAAATTGAATATTAAAATAAAATGAATAAATAAAATATTAGGGAAAAATGAAAAAAAAAATTAATAATAATTTTGATGTCCTGAAAGTACTACATACAGTACATAAAGTTGCAGTCACTTGAAAATGTCAAATTTTTAAACTCCTTTATACAGGCCGCCATTTTGATGGAAAAGTAGCCTTTTAAGGGAGAGGTATTGTAATAAAGCATTGAGCATGCAGGTATGGGAATCAGTTCTGGACTTGACATAGGATATTGCTGCTTTTAGGCCTGGCTGGTAAAGCGAGAATTATACAGACACTTTTAAGAAAAAATTTGTAAAACAATTTTAAGTTACCATTTTTGAACATGTTTAAAGAAGAATTAGTAATTTTAAGTGATAAAAAAGTACCAATGTAAAAAGTAAAAATGGGGCAAAAGTGTTTGAAAACTTTTTCAATTATTTTATGTACTTGAAGCACTATATGCATGCATAAAAGTTACAGTTAGCGATTATAAGGGGTATATAATAATCAGTAAAATATATGTTATTAAAAAGTTAATAATTGAACAAATCATGATTTTCACTGAGCATTTACAAAAATGATAGTAAATACATAAGAAACCATTCCATGTTTAAGGGTGTCATTCACTGCTACTTAATTCCCATTAAAGTGGTCATCTAGAGGTAAAATATATTATATTTAATATAACAAGCGATTTTAGTAAAGTGCTTCACTTATGTTTATAATATGACATCCATGTTATTCTGATTATGACATTACTTATTACCATTATTGTTTCATAAAATCTTAAAAGTAAATAAGTAAAAGCATAAAAACCTGGTTGTGTCACTATTTAAGTTTGGAATATTAGTGGCTATGTTGAGTTCTGAATAGAAAACCAGTAAGCTGTTGGAGCTCCATACAGAATATGCACACAGTGACATATATTGATATATAAATACAAGTGGCCGAATGTATACGTGTCTAAAAATAACAACAGGCCACGAGTCCTGGTGCTCAGCTGAATTTTCCTATTATATTAATTTACCAAATCCTACCATATACTGAAAAGAGGATTGTCTTTTTTATATTGTTATAACTCAGGATTTACTATACATATTAGAGAACTTTAATTTTTTTAAATTAAATCTTATTTTTTATATCCAAACTTTCTTTAATGTATATTTAAAACAAAATATTGCCATATCCTATTAAAAGTTGGTTTATTCTGCCTAATATGGCATCATAGTTAATTTCCATTAATCTGATATTGTATTTACTTATCAAGAGGGTATAAATAGTAATATTTTGGTTGTTGACTTTGCTTGCACGCTCAACATCTAGGCAAAAAGTGCAATATAGCATTGAACAAGTTAACTCATACAAAAATACATGGTGGGCAGCGCATGGCTAGGATTTTACACTATTCAGCTCATTTGGCAATGCAAATGAAATTTGCTGCCCATGTGCAACTCAGGAGTATATATATATTTTCTCGGAGGAGTGGGCAGTGTTTAAGGCATTATCATTTTTGCAATATACTTTTTGTTTACATTACATACATATTGACTGAATTTTTTTTATGTTTATACCATGAAAATGGCATATGTAACTGTTTACATTTAACCAAACATAATGAAAATAAAGATGTATTGTCAAAAAAGTATGCTCCTTTTTTTGCTCTTCCAACTGGCTGAATTGAACATAAAGATTTAACCCTTCTATGCTGGTAATATGCTTTTAAGACAATGTTGTGTTTACATCTTTGAGCTAAAAAAAACATTATTTGTCCCTTCTTTTGATATGATAATTAAAATACACCTTAGAATAATAAAGATGTTTCCTGCTATTGCAAAATTCCTGGTACATACTCAAGGCATTTCCTAATGCTTAAAAAATCTCTATTCTTTTCAGATGGCAGCTGTAAATCTGAAGATCGCATTCCGGCAATCAAGTTTCATGGACACTGAAATCAAAATAAATCAGTTCCTACACTTGATATTCTTCTTGTTAGTTGATGTGTGTTAACACTAAAGGAGAAACATCTACAGGGTGAAATTTTAACATAACTTGACATTTACATGAAATTAAATTGACTTTAAAGTGACCACAAATTTAGATCAAAATCTTGAAGTCAAATCTTTTGACGTTAATTTGATCTGCAAACTAAGCCTGTTCTTGACATCATTTTGACATCAATGTTTGACATCAATTTGATGCCTAAATTTTGACGTCAATTTGACTTTAAAATTAAACCTGTTTTTGACATCATTTTGACATCAATGTTTGATGTCAATTTGATGTCTATTCAACATCAATTGCCCACTGGGATGCATTTCCTATATTTATTCATGAATGTATCGTTTTAATTACTGATGATTTCTTTTCTGCTGAGTGATTTATATTCTCTGATTTTATATATTCATCTTTAACATTTCATACGTTCATATTTAATATAGGGGTTATTAATGATAAAGTAATTTTAACAGTTGCAAATACATTAGTTGATCCAGGTTTATCTCTGTTCTGCAAGGCCACTTTGTTATTGTTATAACCACCGAGGGTACTTGTTACTGTCTGGACTCACCAGACAGGAGGTCAGATGTCAAGGGCAGGGTGTGCTGTCCTCAGCACTGTAAGACAAAGCGGGTCGCGTGTAAAGCTGTTAGTGCAGTATACAAAGTAACAGACGTACAGTTAAAATAAGATGGTATTAATGAAGAATTAAGATATGTCCAATGGACAACTGAATGATCCTTTCGACCCTGCCAAAGAAGTAAGTACATGTTCATGTTTTAAAGTAGAATATTGCCAGAAGTATATTGTATCTCATATTATACATCATGTAACAAACACTCAGCAGAATAAGCCCAGATCTGTGTGTGCCATGCCCAGCTTTATGACAATACCATGCATATATACTGTGTCACTAGAAGGCAAGCCTGTATAGCCTAGTATAGTCAATTATGTTATATGTCCAGTCTATGAATATGTGTATTCATCTGTTAGTTTATTATTATTTTGATTAAGGTTTAGCTTTAGATATAGTGAGATGTATAACAGTAACCTGTGTATTCATGCTACTATTTCATGAGATTTAACTAAGTAAAATATAATAATAGAGATTGTTTATATAGGTGTGTAAACGTACATATACTGTTTGTTTGGTACACATATATCTTAATTAGTTTATCAAGAATAATGCTATTTTGGATGTAATGATAACACAGCTACTATAAACTGGTTTGTAATTTCTGTTGATTGATTAAAGTAAATAGGGTCTATTCAGATAATTGGTTTGGAACCATTTAATAACTGCAAGACGGCTAAGACGTAAACATTTGTTTAATTTAGGTTCTTCAGACACTTAGACATTCTCATTTGGATTTACATTTATTGTTTGGTGTTTATTGTATAGTCCAGTTTTAAGCATATTGTTATTATTTTGTATTTGTCTACTTTGTAGATTGAATAGAATTAAACTACGTTATTCAATTTATGCGGGGTCCGGAGTCTGTATATTCCATAGTCTATCCACAAGATTCAATTTCTGCCGCTAACCTGGGATAGATGTGAAAGACAGAAGTCATGGCAGATACCGTCGAACTGAAGCGCAAGCGAAGAACCGCTAAAGCGAAGCTAACCAGAGTCGGAATAGCTATTCAACAACTGATAGAGAGTGATCGCAGTAAAGATGAGGTCGCAGATACGTTCCAACAGTTGGAATCTGTATTCAAAGACCTTCAAGAGAAGCATGAAGATTATGTGATGAGAATAGATGATGATGCAGAATTTGAGAGAGAGGAAATTTGGCTAGACGAATGTCAGGCAACCTTCCTGACACTGCAGATGCAAGTCCGAGATTACGGAGTGGTTAAAATGGATGCAACCGTTGACATAAGAGGGCCCGGAGAAGAGATGGAAAATGCCAGTCCATCTGTGGATGAAGGAAACCAACCTGCTGAGAAGGTTGGTGCAAAAGACCACATTGTTGAACATAAGTTTGCAGAAACAAATTCAGCATGTAGTGTAAAAATGGAAAAGCAGAAGTTACCAACGTTCAGTGGAGATGTGCGTGATTATAACACCTTCAGATTAGACTTTTGTTATTTGATTGGTAGCAAATATAACAAGCGAGATGCGATCGCTATTCTTCGCTCTTGCTTACAAGGAAAGCCACTGACCAAGATCCAAGGCATTGGTTCGGACTTTGACGCAGCAATGGAATACCTAGATTCTGTGTATGGAGATCCCAGATTTGTGGCTGATGCAATCGTTAATGACATCAACAAGTTCAAGGCACTACATGATTGTGAGGATGGCCGCTTTTGCGATTTAGTGCATCTAGTTAAGCGGAGCTACAATTCCTTAAGGGAAATTGGGCGACCGAATGACATGGATAACAGCCAAATGTTAGCACTGATCGAAAGAAAACTGAACAGAGAGGATAGGAAGGTATGGTTTCGACACCTTGAATATGAGAAAAAGCCAGCCAGCCTGACTCTACTAATTGAATGGCTGACTTGTGAGATGAAGTCGAGAATGAGAGCAACTGCACCAATAAGATCGGACACAAGTTATAAAACATCTGTGCATCATGTTATAGGACCAGGGAGCAGCACACCTCCATTCTTCAAGTGTTGGATATGCAAATCCTCAAGTCACTGGATTGACCTGTGCAAAAAACTGATCGGAATGACACAACCAAAACGCCAAAAGGTCATCAAAGAGGGCCATGGTTGCTTTAGTTGCCTTAAACGGGCCGGTAGAGATCACAGGATGGCAACATGCAGAAGACGACGCCAGTGTACAGAGACTGTTAATGGTGAACAATGTAGATACTTTCACCACCCTCTTCTCCATCAAGTAAGTGACCATAGTGCAGGTGTGCATGCTGTAACTGGTGAAAATGAGGCCCTGCTTACTGTAGTCATGGTAGATGTCCTTGGACCAAAGGGAACCCACAGAGGCAACGTTCTGCTTGATTCCGGGGCGCAGATAAGTTTGGTAACGTTATCTATGGCTGAACGACTGAACCTTAAAGGGAAGGATATAGATATTGCCATCACAAATGTAGGGGGTGACCAGGAACAGATTCAAACAAAGCAGTTTCAGTTAAGAGTGAGGTCACTGTCTACAAACAGGGTGCATGTGATATCTGCTGTCGGAGTACCATGCATCAGTGAGACATTTCAACGTAACAACGTGGAAGCCAGAGTGCAACAATTTGGTCTTGAACCCAGTGACGTGAACTTAGGGGAAGGTTCAATAGATATTCTCATTGGTATTGACTATGCTTACATACATGGAGAAGAAACAAGACAAAATGGAGAGCTTGTTGCCAGAAAATCTCCACTGGGATGGGTGCTATTTGGAGTTTCAAAGGGGAATAGTCAGGGATCAAGTGTGTTGCATATTAAACTGACATCACCCGTCAATCTAACAGATTTCTGGAGTACTGAAGCAATGGGAGTGATGCCAGGTTCAAATCCATACCAGCAACCCCTGCTTGATGATGAAAAGGAAGAACAGCTTATTAGTCAGTCATGTGAAAAGGTAGGAAAGCAATGGAGGGTTCCGTACCCATGGAAGAAAGATCCTAACCAACTTCCTGACAATTACAAGCAAGCAGAAAGAATGCTGGTTGCGACAGAGATAAGACTGGAAAAAATAGGGAGCATGCAGCAATGTACGATGAACAGATCAGAGAAATGGTAAACATGAACTTTGCCAGAAAATTAACAGAAACAGAATTTCAATGCCACAAGGGTCCTGTGCACTACATTTCCCATCATGCTGTGGTGAGGCCAGAAAGGAAAAGTACCCCAGTAAGAATAGTGTTCAATTCGTCTGCAACATATCAGGGACAATGTCTGAACGACTACTGGCTGAAAGGGCCAGACTTGCTTATCAATCTTATAACAGTATTGTTGAGGTTCCGGGAGCATGAAGTAGCCGTATGTGGAGATATATCGAAGATGTATCACAGAGTTCTTATCCCAGAAAGAGATCAGCACGTACACCGTTTCTTGTGGAGAAATATGCAGGAACACAGAAAACCAGAGGTCTACATAATGACGGTTGTAACATTTGGGGATAAACCTGCCCCGGCCATGGCTCAGATAGCACTGCGGCGAACTGCAGAAGAAGGCGAAAACAGATTTCCAGCTGCTGCACTTGTGCTAAAGGAGTGTGTCTATATGGATGACATGTAGTTCTGTGAAAACAGTAGAAGAAGCAGAAAGGCTAACTACAGAAATTGATGAGGTACTATCAGAAGGTGGCTTCAAGGTGAAAGGGTGGCTATCAAACCGCCATGTCAGAGGAGATTGCAATGAAGGAGAACTTAAGTTCCTTGAAGCTGAGACTGAAGAAAAGGTTCTAGGAGTTGTGTGGGACCAGGAATGTGACACTTTCTCAATGAAAATCAAGATTGATGAGAAAGCCATAGGTTTGGGTGTAAATGACATCAGTCATAAACTAACCAAACGAAAGATCCTCAGCCAGATCGCACGAATCTTTAATCCTGTTGGGTTTGCAGCGCCATTCGTTATACGTGCTAAAATTGGTATCCGGAGACTGTGGCAACAAGGTCTTGACTGGGATGCTGAGCTATCCGAAAGAAGTAAAATGGAATGGTTGAAGTTCTTCCAGAAAATGAAAGGGCTGAACGGTGTCGGGTTTCAGAGGTGTTTGACACCACAAGATGCTGTTGGCGACCCAACTCTATGCATATTTTCAGATGCTTCGGAAGATGCATTTGGAGCATGTGCATACATGAGATGGTTAACCGAATCAGGCAATTATGAGGTGCGATTTGTAGCTGCAAAATCAAGAGTTGCACCACTGAAGCAGCTGACTATCCCACGCTTAGAGCTTCAGGCAGCAGTGCTAGCATCAAGATTGTACAAGACCATAACTGACGCACTCTCTCTACAGACAGACAGAGTGATATTTCTGACTGACTGCATGATAACCTTATCATGGATCAGGAGTCCAGCCAGGAACTTCAAAACATTTGTAGCAGTAAGAGTTGGAGAAATCCAAACCACCACAGATCCATCTAAGTGGCGGCACATTACTGGAGAGAACAATGTAGCGGACGATGTCTCCAGAGGCTTACCTGCCAAAGGGCTAGAGGGTAGATGGAAGAAGGGACCAGATTTCTTATATTTGCAAGAATCAGAGTGGCCAGAGGACAAATCTGTTCAGGATCAAACTGAAGTGGCCTCTGAACGACGGAAACTAAAGCAAGTGTTGACAGTCACAGAACAACAGGTGATCGACTGTACACGATTCTCCAGCTGGAGAAAGCTTCTCCGAGTAACAGCATACGTCCTGAGATTCGTACAGAAACTGAAATCAAAAATCGGAAAGGACACATCCGTTGAGAGTGAAGTTACACTGACACCAGCTGAGTAAGAAAATGCTGAACAATTCTTGATTAAAAATGCCCAGACAGGTTTGCAGTCACATATGGCCAAGGTAGAATTTAAAACTCTTAGTCCATTTACAGACGAGGAAGGCATCATCCGAGTAGGTGGCAGAGTAGACAGGTCCGAGGTATCATATGAGTGCAGACATCCAGTTTTGCTGCCATATGGACACTATATATCTTTACTGATTACCAGGCAGATGCACCAGGATGGTCATAATGGAGTAGCCACTACCGTTGCTAAGACTAGGAGAAAATTCTGGATAATCAAGGTACACAAGCTTGCTAAGACCATAAAGTTCAGATGTGTTTTTTTGCAGAGCTTTCGAGCACAAAGTTGAAACTCAAGAGATGGCCGATTTGCCTGTTGAACGTGTGGCTCCATATACTCCACCATTTTGCCACACTGCCTGTGATTATTTTGGACCAATACAAGTAAAGGTTGGACGCAACAAAACGTCAAAGTATTATGGAGTACTGTTTACATGCCTAAACACCAGAGCAGTTCATTTAGAACTGGCAGTTGACTGTTCAACAATGGAATTTCTACAGGTACTTCGCAGATTTTTTGCACTCAGAGGACAACCAAAATCCATCATTAGTGATAATGGTAGTCAATTCGTGGGAGCTGAACGGGAGCTTCAAGAAATGGTCGGAGGATGGGATACCAATCAGTTAAAGGATTACTGTGCAGAAAAGGGTATCCAGTGGAAGTTCATTACGCCTGCAGCACCACATCAGAATGGTTGTGCAGAATCACTTGTGAAGAGCTGCAAGTACGCACTGAAGAAAGCTGTGGGACAGCAAACATTGTCTCCGTTTGAGCTGTACACGTTTCTCCAGGAAGTGGCAAACTTAGTCAACCAACGCCCCATTGGGAGAATACCAAACGACCCTGATGATGGGAGCTATCTATGCCCAAATGACATGCTGCTGGGACGAGCCTCGGGCAGAGTTCCTCAAGGACCATTCAGAGAAACCAGGAATCCACGACATCGGTTTGAATTTGTGCAGAGGATTGTGGATACGTTTTGGATGCGATGGACAAGAGATGTTTTTCCTCTGCTCGTGCCGCGCCGCAAGTGGAATTCTGATCGTCGTGATGTGCGGGTGGACGACATAATAATGATGGCAGATGTGAACGCTGTTCGAGGAAAGTGGACTATAGGCAAAGTGACTGAGGTTTTTCCTGGGTCTAATGGCAGAGTCAGAAATGTGAAGGTCAAAACATCTAGTGGGGAATACTCTAGACCAATTAATAAGATCGCAGTGATTTGTCCAGTTGAAGGTTATACTGATTAAATTTATGAGGATAATCCCTCATGGGGGGAGGATGTTTTGCTGAGTAATTTTGTTGTACTAAGGCTGCCATGCATTTCCTATATTTATTCATGAATGTATCGTTTTAATTACTGATGATTTCTTTTCTGCTGAGTGATTTATATTCTCTGATTTTATATATTCATCTTTAACATTTCATACGTTCATATTTAATATAAGGGTTATTAATGATTAAGTAATTTTAACAGTTGCAAATACATTAGTTGATCCAGGTTTATCTCTGTTCTGCAAGGCCACTTTGTTATTGTTATAACAACCGAGGGTACTTGTTACTGTCTGGACTCACCAGACAGGAGGTCAGATGTCAAGGGCAGGGTGCTGTTCTCAGCACTGTAAGACAAAGCGGGTCGCGTGTAAAGCTGTTAGTGCAGTATACAAAGTATCAGTGAACAGACGTACAGTTAAAATAAGATGGCATTAATGAAGAATTAATTAAGATATGTCCAGTGGACAGCTGAATAATCCTTTGGACCCTGCCAAAGAAGTAAGTACATGTTCATGTTTTAAAGTAGAATATTGCCAGAAGTATATTGTATCTCATATTATACATCATGTAACAAACACTCAGCAGAATAAGCCCAGATCTGTGTGTGTCATGCCCAGCTTTATGACAATACCATGCATATATACTGTGTCACTAGAAGGCAAGCCTGTTTTTACCAAGTATAGTCAATTATGTTATATTTCCAGTCTATGAATATGTGTATTCATCTGTTAGTTTATTATTATGTTGATTAAGATTTAGCTTTAGATATAGTGAGATGTAACAGTAACCTGTGTATTCATGCTAGAATTTCATGAGATTTAACGGAGTAAAATATAATAGTAGAGATTGTTTATATAGGTGTGTAAACGTACATATACTGTTTGTTAGGTAAACATATATCTTAATTAGTTTATCAAGAATAATGCTATTTTGGATGTAATGATAACACAGCTACTATAAACTGGTTTGTAATTTCTGTTGATTGATTAAAGTAAATAGGGTCTATTCAGATAATTGGTTTGGAACCATATAATAACTGCAAGACGGCTAAGACGTAAACATTTGTTTAATTTAGGTTCTTTAGACACTTAGACATTCTCATTTGGATTTACATTTATTGTTTGGTGTTTATTGTATAGTCCAGTTTAAAGCATATTGTTATTATTTTGTATTTGTCTACTTTGTAGATTGAATAGAATTAAACTACGTTATCCAATTTATGCGGGGTCCGGAGTCTGTATATTCCATCGTCTATCCAACATCAACGCCAACATTTCAAACAATCATATTATTTGGATAACATGTACAGATTGTTGCTAAATTTTCAGCTACCCCTGTAGCCTTCGTCAGAGCGAGTGACTAACTGTAAACAAAGCTGATAGTGTGACCCTTTGCTAGGTCAACGGGGCTGGCTTGCCAGCTATACCCATTAATCAATCTGATGTCTTGTCAGGACTGGCCTGTGTATGTCCAAATGAAAACAGGGCTGCTGGGGTGTCAAAGACAGGGAGGGGTTAGTCTCGAGGGGAAAAGTATGTGCTGAGTGCCGGGAAAAGCCAAGTCTTTGTTTAATCCTTTTATGTGCGTACGTAGTGTATGAATGTGCCTTTGTTCTGATGTGAATCTGTCTTTGCTGGAGGGAAAGTTGCCTTTAAGGATGGTGTATGTTAAATCTCGAAGAGAATGGTCGGATTTGTTGAAATGTGCGGCCACGGGGAATCCCGGAGTGTTGTCGCGGATGGTTTTTTTTGTGGTTGTTCATTCTGAGCCTGAATTTGGTGCCGGTTTGTCCTATATAATTTCCCTTCCCATTGGGGCATTTTTTACAAGTAATAAAGTAAATGAAATTTGAGGAATTGCAAGAAAAAGGGCCTGGGCTGAGGGTTATGTTAGATCCTGGGGACTGAAATGTGGGTTTGGTGTTTAAAATGTCGCAAATCTCACAGCGGCGGTCTCCGCATTTGACA
Organism: Sipunculus nudus; assembly: GCA_026874595.1. Taxonomy (NCBI): domain Eukaryota; kingdom Metazoa; phylum Annelida; class Sipuncula; order Golfingiida; family Sipunculidae; genus Sipunculus; species Sipunculus nudus. The sequence goes on from CM049319.1 coordinate 617,513, forward strand.
TTCCCTGACGGGCTGTTCTGTTTGTGTAGTTTCGAGTGGACAAGCAGGCGTTTGAGGTTGGGAGGTTGTCTGTAAGCGGTAACGGGATGCGTGGAGAAAAGAGAATCTGTAGCGGGATTTGAATTAAAGTTATTCCAGCATTTTTGTATATTTTTGTTGATAGAGATGATGGCCAGGTGAAATTCCTGGATTATGGGGATGCGTGGATTTATGTCTTTTTCTTTGTAACTGAGGAGGCTGTTTCGTTTAATATTACAAACTTTTTCAAAATTTGGTAGGATTCACTTGAAAGGGTACCCTTTAATGAGGAAATGTTTGGCTAATTCAAGTGCTTTGCATTTAAAATCTGAATCATTTGAGCATATGCGTCTATAGCGCAGCATCTGTGCAAATACAAACCCTCGTTTGAGATGTTGTGGGTGGAAGCTACTGTAGTGGAGATAGCTGTGACCGTCAGTTGGTTTATGATAAATGCTGGTAGTCAAATGTCCTTTAGTGATGGCAACTGACACATCAAGGAATGGGATTTGTGTGGGTGAGGAGTCGATTGTGAATTTGATATGAGGGTTGACATTATTCGCTTGTGCAAAAAAAATGTTCTAGAGATTTTGGACTGTGTTGCCATATATATATATATATATATATATATATATATATATAAAATGATGAGTAGTATATCCGTGTTAGTCTGTAGTCGAAGTGTGGGTTTGGAGTGAGAGTGACGCCTTTTAGATAGACTAATATTTATTCTGATCTTGCGCTTGCACAATTCCCAAACTAGGAGAAATTATATGACAGAAAAAAAAACACAAGAAACGCTGTGTTGATGCTTGAAAAAAATCTTGACTTGTAAAGTAGCGTGGTATGGCCACCAGCTGGCGTGCGCGCTATACTTATATTTGTACAACTGATTTCGCAAACCTTACATCACTTATGTACAGGAGTACTGAAAAGGTTTACAATGAAATATTAACAGATACCATCATATTTTAAGGAGAAAAAAAATCAAGCTATGTATATAAAGCATATAACACCATATGTGTATATTAAATATACTTGGTATGTGATAAGGTACATTTAATATAAACAAAAAATAATTTTATACAATCCTAAACTGTTTAGAGAACTAAGTTTGTATGTTTCGTATGTAAATACATTAAAAAATAACCTTTCTTATCCTGTTGTTCCTGCTTACTTTATGTTTATGTCACAGTTTATTTATTTAACGTTTTAAATAGCATTTTAATACAACCTGAAAGACATGTCAAAACTGAAAAAAAAACATTGGCACCATGTTTTTAAGGCTTCATAGAAAGGTAAAGAACAAAAATGCATGAGGTGTCAAATTTTTACAAACAATATTTACTCAGGACGAATTTGCTACATATGCCCCTACACTATGAATTAGCGGTCTGGCAGTTTTGTCTTTGACTAACATGTTCGTGTCAATAATATACTACATTATATGCACCTCAGTGTTTGATTAAACTTTTACATTTCTCAAACACTGAATCATATGAATATTCAAAACAAAGCATTGGTTCTGACCTGCCTGATCCCATATAATTTGATCGCCGGGATCTGCAACATTCTTATTCAACGCAGATAACAATCATTGACAGTGGGCGAGCTACTCATCTCCTAGTCTTGAGATGTGATGTGCTACAGCTACTCATCTCCTAGTCTTGAGATGTGATGTGCTACAGCTACTCATCTCCTAGTCTTGAGATGTGATGTGCTACAGCTACTCATCTCCTAGTCTTGAGATGTGATGTGCTACAGCTACTCATCTCCTAGTCTTGAGATGCGATGTGCTACAGCTACTCATCTCCTAGTCTTGAGATGCGATGTGCTACAGCTACTCATCTCCTAGTCTTGAGATGCGATGTGCTACAGCTACTCATCTCCTAGTCTTGAGATGCGATGTGCTACAGCTACTCATCTCCTAGTCTTGAGATGTGATGTGCTACAGCTTCTATTCATGGTCTTTGTCCAATGCATTAAACATCAGGACAGTTGATTACAATAGCAGTTTTGTCATGTTTAATTTATCCTGTCATTTTTACCTATTCTGATTATGTATGTTACAAAGTGCAGGCATTCGATTCTATAATATGCAAATATGCACAAAAGCTATGATTATACAAACGTGATCTTTAGGAAGCTTTAATTATGGGAGTTACCAATTTTTTTAAATAATGAATTTCATAACTTGCATATGAAGGAAACAATTTTGTTTGTGTTCTTGGGAAAATCTGTGACCAAGAGGGCTTACTGATCGAAAATATCATGTGTCTTACGATTTATTCCGTGAAAACAAACGCCCAAGCCACGTCCAAGTTAATTCATATCATCAAAGTTCTAACTGAAATATTTCAGAATGCTGTTTCTTTAGGAAAGCCTTCATTTTTATACTAAACAGTAAAATACACTATATATATATATTATTTATAGTGTTCTGTTCGATTCAATGAACATGAAAACTCAAGTCTTGATATAATATGTGACTAAATGTGTTGGTTAGTTCTCTTGATAATGCGAAAGATTATCTGAAAGATTGTTTTGGTCTGTTAACAATCTTGGCCATGGAATTCTAGGATATCATGTTTGACCAGTTACCATGGTTTGAAGCTGAAATACTGAAGACAGAGGGTTTAATCAATGACTAATTGATAAATAAAAATAATTACAATTTTGTCACACTTCACTCACGTACACCCAGGCTGTGAAGTTTTCTATGGTAAAACACATGCACACACACTGAGCGAAATACATTATAGTAGCCTTCATAATAAAAGTAAACTAAAACACCTGTTACGGATGATTTCATGCTATAGACAAATTATCTGTTATATAACCGTGTTACCCTGACCCCTTACCTCTCAGTGAGCGAATAATCATACCAGGTAACAAAAAAGGACTGTTAAAAAAGGTTATCACATATCAGTCGTAGTATAGGGAAATAACGTTATTTACTAGGCCTAGTCGCAATAATTGATTAAAATTATAATAAACATAAATTACCTAGAACCACTGGCGACCCAACCGTGCTGCTTTCAGCATGAAACAGGAGCCCGGCCCACAGACAAAGACTCCAGATGACGTCGAAGTGGTCTAGGGATTTCATTGCTGTCAGTCAGAGCGGCCCAGAGCATTCTTAGGATTACGGCACGGAAGTACATTTATATACGGGCCGGTCAATCAGATAACGAGGAAGCGTGAACGTATAAATCACGTGACGTCGATGTATAACCACGACGTGCACACCAACTTAATCAGGACTCTATCAGGAAGAATTGCTGCTAATGTAAACTTGTAAATTGTGTTATCCTGAATCATATCAAGTGACATCGATTGTATTACAGTGGCATCCACAAAACCTGTATATCCTGCAATCCTACCCTGGAAATTATCGCGGTCAATTACAAGAAATAATCCTAGTAACCTCGCCTTGAAATTTACAGACCCCCGCATATATATATATATATATATATATATATATATATATATATATATATATATATATATATATATATATTAAGCTGAACGTGATTAAATATGTGTATATTTCGAACATTCAGCCTGAGACATGCAGAAGATAAACTATAATAACCATGGTTACATTACAGGACATACGGACTGAAGTTTCTACTACACTCATAAAACTTTAGGTGGAAATTCCGTCTCATGTGCGTGTAACATATACAAATAATATTTTTTTTATGAGATGGAAGGTTAACTTAGGTTTATCTGTTGTTAATATTGGAGGAGTTGCATGCGAGTATAGGCACAGCATCAGAAACCAGGGGGCAGCATAGTTTTAGTTATGGGAATGAACACCAGGTGTTTTTACCGGTAGGTGGAGCCAATGTTATGACCAGGAGAGTCAGGTTTGCTTCAGTTTGCAGCTGGCCAGCGCGGCAAGCGGATGTTTGAAAATTTCCTACACCCTCCTCTCCCTTCTTGTAGTTAGTTCATAGTTTAGTCTATTTCGACCGGAGGATCCGACAGCAAGCAGACTGGTGCATTTTTTTTATTGACGTATACATATTGTACCGCTAGTTTGTGTCCTGTATTAGTTCAAAGACATATATATTGAGGTTTTAGTTAGCAATTAGATTGGATTTTATCATGTACCTTTTATTCATGTTTTTTTTGTGGACTGTTTATCTTAAATGTTATATTGGAGGTGGTTCTTTACAGGCAAAGCTTTGTGTATTGTATTTAGATATTTAACATGTCACGGGCTAGGCTATCTTATTGTGAGTTACCGCCAGGTGGCGTATAATAATAAATCTAGCTGATATTGAAATGTATACGCTTTGCATATGAACTGGCATATTATCGGTGCTATTGTATTGTATATGTATAGCCTTAATAAATCCTCCTACACCCAAACCCGTCTCCTAGTAATATTAACTGTATTATTCAGCTTTTTATGCGTTTGTAAACGGACTCATAGGAATATTTTTTAAAATCTTTTTAAATTGACTGGGGAACTTCGGATGATTACATTAACACGGACGCTACAGCGTGGTTTCAGATATATATTACTAAGGCCAGACACAGGGGCGCCGACATATATATCGTCCCAGTTTTATATATCTTCCCACTTTTCATCAAGGTGGACTATAGTCTACTCTGTTATGATGTTCGATTTATTATTAGGGCACACGACAAAACACGCAACTACAGTCTATACTGTTATAGTGTTGGATATATTACTAAGGACACACAACATAACTAGCCACTACAGTCTACTCTCTTATGATGTTGGATATATTACTAAGGCCACACAAAAACCAAGCAACTACTGTCTACAATGTTATGATTTTGTATATATTACTAAAGCCACACAAAAAATACGTAACTACTGTCTACAATGTTATGATTTTGTATATATTACTAAAGCCACACAAAAAATACGCAACTACTGTCTACAATGTTATGATTTTGGATATATTACTAAAGCCACACAAAAAATACGCAACTACTGTCTACAATGTTATGATTTTGGATATATTACTAAAGCCACACAAAAAATACGCAACTACTGTCTACAATGTTATGATTTTGGATATATTACTAAGGCCACACAAAAACCACGCAACTACAGTCTACTCTGTTATGATTTTGGATATAATACCAAGGTCACACAAAAACACGCCACTACTATCTACAATGTTATAATTTGGGATATATTACTAAAGCCACACAACAAAACACGCAACTACAGTCTACACTGTTATAGTGTTAAATATATAACTAAGGCCACACGGCATAACTAGCCACTACAGTCTACACTGTCATGAAAGACACACAACAAAACACGTCACTACAGTCTACACTGTTATTGTGTTGAATATATTACTAAGGCCACACAACATAACTAGCCACTACGGTCTGGTCTGTTATGATGTTAGATATATTACTAAGGCCACACAGCAAAACACGCCACTACATTCTTCACTGTTATGGTGTTGAATATATTGCTAAGGCAGCACAATAAAACCCGCAACTTCTGTCGACAATGTTATGATTTTGGATATATTACTAAGGTCACACAACAGAACACGCCACTACGGTCTAGTCTGTTATGATGTTGGATATATTATTAAGGCCACACATTGAAACACGCCACTACAGTCTACACTGTTATGAAGGACACACAACAAAACACGTCACTACAGTCTACACTGTTATAGTGTTGAATATATTACTAAGGCCACACAACATAACTAGCCACTACAGTCTACACTGATATTAAGGACACACAACAAAACACGTCACTACAGTCTACACTGTTATGTTTTGTGGATATATTACTAAGGCCACACAACAGAACACGCCACTACGGTCTGGTCTGTTATGATGTTAGATATATTACTAAGGCCACACAGCAAAACACGCCACTACATTCTTCATTGTTATGGTGTTGAATATATTGCTAAGGCAGCACAATAAAACCCGCAACTTCTGTCGGCAATGTTATGATTTTGGATATATTACTAAGGTCACACAACAGAACACGCCACTACAGTCTAGTCTGTTATGATGTTGGATATATTATAAGGGCCACACATTGAAACACGCCAATACAGTCTGCACTGATATGGGGTTAAATATATTACTAAGGCCACACATTAAAACACGCCAATACAGTCTGCACTGATATTGGGTTGAATATATTATTAAGGCCACACATTAAAACACGCAACTACTGTCAACAATGTAATGATTTTGGATATATAACTAAGGTCACACAACAGAACACGTCACTACGGTCTATCGAAGACGACACAACAAAACACGCCTCTACAGTCTTAACTGTTATGATGTTGGATATATTATTAAGGCCACACATTAAAACACGCCAATACAGTCTGCACTGATATGGGGTTAAATATATTACTAAGGATACACATTAAAACACGCCAATACAGTCTGCACTGTTACGGTGTTGAATATATTACTAAGGATACACAATTAAACACGCCAATACAGTCTGCACTGAGATTGGGTTGAATATATTATTAAGGCCACACATTAAAACACGCAACTACTGTCTACAATGTAATGATTTTGGATATATAACTAAGGTCACACAACAGAACACGTCACTACGGTCTATCGAAGACGACACAACAAAACACGCCTCTACAGTCTTAACTGTTATGATGTTGGATATATTATTAAGGCCACACATTGAAACACGCCAATACAGTCTGCACTGATATGGGGTTAAATATATTACTAAGGCCACACATTAAAACACGCCAATACAGTCTGCACTGTTACGGTGTTGAATATATTACTAAGGATACACAATTAAACACGCCAATACAGTCTGCACTGATATTGGGTTGAATATATTATTAAGGCCACACATTAAAACACGCAGCTACTGTCTACAATGTAATGATTTTGGATATATAACTAAGGTCACACAACAGAACACGTCACTACGGTCTATCGAAGACGACACAACAAAACACGCCTCTACAGTCTTAACTGTTATGATGTTGGATATATTATTAAGGCCACACATTGAAACACGCCAATACAGTCTGCACTGATATGGGGTTAAATATATTACTAAGGCCACACATTAAAACACGCCAATACAGTCTGCACTGTTACGGTGTTGAATATATTACTAAGGATACACAATTGAACACGCCAATCAGTCTGCACTGATATTGGGTTGAATATATTATTAAGGCCACACATTAAAACACGCAACTACTATCTACAATGTAATGATTTTGGATATATAACTAAGGTCACAAAACAGAACACGTCACTACGGTCTATCGAAGACGACACAACAAAACACGCCTCTACAGTCTTAACTGTTATGATGTTGGATATATTATTAAGGCCACACATTGAAACACGCCAATACAGTCTGCACTGTTACGGTGTTGAATATATTACTAAGGATACACAATTAAACACGCCAATACAGTCTGCTCTGATATTGGGTTGAATATATTATTAAGGCCACACATTAAAACACGCAACTACTGTCTACAATGTAATGATTTTGGATATATAACTAAGGTCACACAACAGAACACGTCACTATGGTCTATCGAAGACGACACAACAAAACACGCCTCTACAGTCTTAACTGTTATGATGTTGGATATATTATTAAGGCCACACATTGAAACACGCCAATACAGTCTGCACTGATATGGGGTTAAATATATTACTAAGGCCACACATTAAAACACGCCAATACAGTCTGCACTGTTACGGTGTTGAATATATTACTAAGGATACACAATTAAACACGCCAATACAGTCTGCACTGAGATTGGGTTGAATATATTATTAAGGCCACACATTAAAACACGCAACTACTGTCTACAATGTAATGATTTTGGATATATAACTAAGGTCACACAACAGAACACGTCACTACGGTCTATCGAAGACGACACAACAAAACACGCCTCTACAGTCTTAACTGTTATGATGTTGGATATATTATTAAGGCCACACATTGAAACACGCCAATACAGTCTGCACTGATATGGGGTTAAATATATTACTAAGGCCACACATTAAAACACGCCAATACAGTCTGCACTGTTACGGTGTTGAATATATTACTAAGGATACACAATTAAACACGCCAATACAGTCTGCACTGATATTGGGTTGAATATATTATTAAGGCCACACATTAAAACACGCAGCTACTGTCTACAATGTAATGATTTTGGATATATAACTAAGGTCACACAACAGAACACGTCACTACGGTCTATCGAAGACGACACAACAAAACACGCCTCTACAGTCTTAACTGTTATGATGTTGGATATATTATTAAGGCCACACATTGAAACACGCCAATACAGTCTGCACTGATATGGGGTTAAATATATTACTAAGGCCACACATTAAAACACGCCAATACAGTCTGCACTGTTACGGTGTTGAATATATTACTAAGGATACACAATTGAACACGCCAATCAGTCTGCACTGATATTGGGTTGAATATATTATTAAGGCCACACATTAAAACACGCAACTACTATCTACAATGTAATGATTTTGGATATATAACTAAGGTCACACAACAGAACACGTCACTACGGTCTATCGAAGACGACACAACAAAACACGCCTCTACAGTCTTAACTGTTATGATGTTGGATATATTATTAAGGCCACACATTGAAACACGCCAATACAGTCTGCACTGTTACGGTGTTGAATATATTACTAAGGATACACAATTAAACACGCCAATACAGTCTGCTCTGATATTGGGTTGAATATATTATTAAGGCCACACATTAAAACACGCAACTACTGTCTACAATGTAATGATTTTGGATATATAACTAAGGTCACACAACAGAACACGTCACTATGGTCTATCGAAGACGACACAACAAAACACGCCTCTACAGTCTTAACTGTTATGATGTTGGATATATTATTAAGGCCACACATTGAAACACGCCAATACAGTCTGCACTGATATGGGGTTAAATATATTACTAAGGCCACACATTAAAACACGCCAATACAGTCTGCACTGTTACGGTGTTGAATATATTACTAAGGATACACAATTAAACACGCCAATACAGTCTGCACTGAGATTGGGTTGAATATATTATTAAGGCCACACATTAAAACACGCAACTACTGTCTACAATGTAATGATTTTGGATATATAACTAAGGTCACACAACAGAACACGTCACTACGGTCTATCGAAGACGACACAACAAAACACCCCTCTACAGTCTTAACTGTTATGATGTTGGATATATTATTAAGGCCACACATTGAAACACGCCAATACAGTCTGCACTGATATGGGGTTAAATATATTACTAAGGCCACACATTAAAACACGCCAATACAGTCTGCACTGATATTGGGTTGAATATATTATTAAGGCCACACATTAAAACACGCAACTACTGTCAACAATGTAATGATTTTGGATATATAACTAAGGTCACACAACAGAACACGTCACTACGGTCTATCGAAGACGACACAACAAAACACGCCTCTACAGTCTTAACTGTTATGATGTTGGATATATTATTAAGGCCACACATTAAAACACGCCAATACAGTCTGCACTGATATGGGGTTGAATATATTACTAAGGATACACAATTAAACACGCCAATACAGTCTGCACTGAGATTGGGTTGAATATATTATTAAGGCCACACATTAAAACACGCAACTACTGTCTACAATGTAATGATTTTGGATATATAACTAAGGTCACACAACAGAACACGTCACTACGGTCTATCGAAGACGACACAACAAAACACGCCTCTACAGTCTTAACTGTTATGATGTTGGATATATTATTAAGGCCACACATTGAAACACGCCAATACAGTCTGCACTGATATGGGGTTAAATATATTACTAAGGCCACACATTAAAACACGCCAATACAGTCTGCACTGATATTGGGTTGAATATATTATTAAGGCCACACATTAAAACACGCAACTACTGTCAACAATGTAATGATTTTGGATATATAACTAAGGTCACACAACAGAACACGTCACTACGGTCTATCGAAGACGACACAACAAAACACGCCTCTACAGTCTTAACTGTTATGATGTTGGATATATTATTAAGGCCACACATTAAAACACGCCAATACAGTCTGCACTGATATGGGGTTAAATATATTACTAAGGATACACATTAAAACACGCCAATACAGTCTGCACTGTTACGGTGTTGAATATATTACTAAGGATACACAATTAAACACGCCAATACAGTCTGCACTGAGATTGGGTTGAATATATTATTAAGGCCACACATTAAAACACGCAACTACTGTCTACAATGTAATGATTTTGGATATATAACTAAGGTCACACAACAGAACACGTCACTACGGTCTATCGAAGACGACACAACAAAACACGCCTCTACAGTCTTAACTGTTATGATGTTGGATATATTATTAAGGCCACACATTGAAACACGCCAATACAGTCTGCACTGATATGGGGTTAAATATATTACTAAGGCCACACATTAAAACACGCCAATACAGTCTGCACTGTTACGGTGTTGAATATATTACTAAGGATACACAATTAAACACGCCAATACAGTCTGCACTGATATTGGGTTGAATATATTATTAAGGCCACACATTAAAACACGCAGCTACTGTCTACAATGTAATGATTTTGGATATATAACTAAGGTCACACAACAGAACACGTCACTACGGTCTATCGAAGACGACACAACAAAACACGCCTCTACAGTCTTAACTGTTATGATGTTGGATATATTATTAAGGCCACACATTGAAACACGCCAATACAGTCTGCACTGATATGGGGTTAAATATATTACTAAGGCCACACATTAAAACACGCCAATACAGTCTGCACTGTTACGGTGTTGAATATATTACTAAGGATACACAATTGAACACGCCAATCAGTCTGCACTGATATTGGGTTGAATATATTATTAAGGCCACACATTAAAACACGCAACTACTATCTACAATGTAATGATTTTGGATATATAACTAAGGTCACAAAACAGAACACGTCACTACGGTCTATCGAAGACGACACAACAAAACACGCCTCTACAGTCTTAACTGTTATGATGTTGGATATATTATTAAGGCCACACATTGAAACACGCCAATACAGTCTGCACTGTTACGGTGTTGAATATATTACTAAGGATACACAATTAAACACGCCAATACAGTCTGCTCTGATATTGGGTTGAATATATTATTAAGGCCACACATTAAAACACGCAACTACTGTCTACAATGTAATGATTTTGGATATATAACTAAGGTCACACAACAGAACACGTCACTATGGTCTATCGAAGACGACACAACAAAACACGCCTCTACAGTCTTAACTGTTATGATGTTGGATATATTATTAAGGCCACACATTGAAACACGCCAATACAGTCTGCACTGATATGGGGTTAAATATATTACTAAGGCCACACATTAAAACACGCCAATACAGTCTGCACTGTTACGGTGTTGAATATATTACTAAGGATACACAATTAAACACGCCAATACAGTCTGCACTGAGATTGGGTTGAATATATTATTAAGGCCACACATTAAAACACGCAACTACTGTCTACAATGTAATGATTTTGGATATATAACTAAGGTCACACAACAGAACACGTCACTACGGTCTATCGAAGACGACACAACAAAACACGCCTCTACAGTCTTAACTGTTATGATGTTGGATATATTATTAAGGCCACACATTGAAACACGCCAATACAGTCTGCACTGATATGGGGTTAAATATATTACTAAGGCCACACATTAAAACACGCCAATACAGTCTGCACTGTTACGGTGTTGAATATATTACTAAGGATACACAATTAAACACGCCAATACAGTCTGCACTGATATTGGGTTGAATATATTATTAAGGCCACACATTAAAACACGCAGCTACTGTCTACAATGTAATGATTTTGGATATATAACTAAGGTCACACAACAGAACACGTCACTACGGTCTATCGAAGACGACACAACAAAACACGCCTCTACAGTCTTAACTGTTATGATGTTGGATATATTATTAAGGCCACACATTGAAACACGCCAATACAGTCTGCACTGATATGGGGTTAAATATATTACTAAGGCCACACATTAAAACACGCCAATACAGTCTGCACTGTTACGGTGTTGAATATATTACTAAGGATACACAATTGAACACGCCAATCAGTCTGCACTGATATTGGGTTGAATATATTATTAAGGCCACACATTAAAACACGCAACTACTATCTACAATGTAATGATTTTGGATATATAACTAAGGTCACACAACAGAACACGTCACTACGGTCTATCGAAGACGACACAACAAAACACGCCTCTACAGTCTTAACTGTTATGATGTTGGATATATTATTAAGGCCACACATTGAAACACGCCAATACAGTCTGCACTGTTACGGTGTTGAATATATTACTAAGGATACACAATTAAACACGCCAATACAGTCTGCTCTGATATTGGGTTGAATATATTATTAAGGCCACACATTAAAACACGCAACTACTGTCTACAATGTAATGATTTTGGATATATAACTAAGGTCACACAACAGAACACGTCACTATGGTCTATCGAAGACGACACAACAAAACACGCCTCTACAGTCTTAACTGTTATGATGTTGGATATATTATTAAGGCCACACATTGAAACACGCCAATACAGTCTGCACTGATATGGGGTTAAATATATTACTAAGGCCACACATTAAAACACGCCAATACAGTCTGCACTGTTACGGTGTTGAATATATTACTAAGGATACACAATTAAACACGCCAATACAGTCTGCACTGAGATTGGGTTGAATATATTATTAAGGCCACACATTAAAACACGCAACTACTGTCTACAATGTAATGATTTTGGATATATAACTAAGGTCACACAACAGAACACGTCACTACGGTCTATCGAAGACGACACAACAAAACACCCCTCTACAGTCTTAACTGTTATGATGTTGGATATATTATTAAGGCCACACATTGAAACACGCCAATACAGTCTGCACTGATATGGGGTTAAATATATTACTAAGGCCACACATTAAAACACGCCAATACAGTCTGCACTGATATTGGGTTGAATATATTATTAAGGCCACACATTAAAACACGCAACTACTGTCAACAATGTAATGATTTTGGATATATAACTAAGGTCACACAACAGAACACGTCACTACGGTCTATCGAAGACGACACAACAAAACACGCCTCTACAGTCTTAACTGTTATGATGTTGGATATATTATTAAGGCCACACATTAAAACACGCCAATACAGTCTGCACTGATATGGGGTTGAATATATTACTAAGGATACACAATTAAACACGCCAATACAGTCTGCACTGAGATTGGGTTGAATATATTATTAAGGCCACACATTAAAACACGCAACTACTGTCTACAATGTAATGATTTTGGATATATAACTAAGGTCACACAACAGAACACGTCACTACGGTCTATCGAAGACGACACAACAAAACACGCCTCTACAGTCTTAACTGTTATGATGTTGGATATATTATTAAGGCCACACATTGAAACACGCCAATACAGTCTGCACTGATATGGGGTTAAATATATTACTAAGGCCACACATTAAAACACGCCAATACAGTCTGCACTGTTACGGTGTTGAATATATTACTAAGGATACACAATTAAACACGCCAATACAGTCTGCACTGATATTGGGTTGAATATATTATTAAGGCCACACATTAAAACACGCAACTACTGTCTACAATGTAATGATTTTGGATATATAACTAAGGTCACACAACAGAACACGTCACTACGGTCTATCGAAGACGACACAACAAAACACGCCTCTACAGTCTTAACTGTTATGATGTTGGATATATTATTAAGGCCACACATTGAAACACGCCAATACAGTCTGCACTGTTACGGTGTTGACTATATTACTAAGGATACACAATTAAACACGCCAATACAGTCTGCACTGATATTGGGATGAATATATTATTAAGGCCACACATTAAAACACGCAACTACTGTCTACAATGTAATGATTTTGGATATATAACTAAGGTCACACAACAGAACACGTCACTACGGTCTATCGAAGACGACACAACAAAACACGCCTCTACAGTCTTAACTGTTATGATGTTGGATATATTATTAAGGCCACACATTGAAACACGCCAATACAGTCTGCACTGATATGGGGTTAAATATATTACTAAGGCCACACATTAAAACACGCCAATACAGTATGCACTGTTACGGTGTTGAATATATTACTAAGGATACACAATTAAACACGCCAATACAGTCTGCACTGATATTGGGTTGAATATATTATTAAGGCCACACATTAAAACACGCAACTACTGTCTACAATGTAATGATTTTGGATATATAACTAAGGTCACACAACAGAACACGTCACTACGGTCTATCGAAGACGACACAACAAAACACGCCTCTACAGTCTTAACTGTTATGATGTTGGATATATTATTAAGGCCACACATTGAAACACGCCAATACAGTCTGCACTGTTACGGTGTTGAATATATTACTAAGGATACACAATTAAACACGCCAATACAGTCTGCACTGATATTGGGTTGAATATATTATTAAGGCCACACATTAAAACACGCAACTACTGTCTACAATGTAATGATTTTGGATATATAACTAAGGTCACACAACAGAACACGTCACTACGGTCTATCGAAGACGACACAACAAAACACGCCTCTACAGTCTTAACTGTTATGATGTTGGATATATTATTAAGGCCACACATTGAAACACGCCAATACAGTCTGCACTGTTACGGTGTTGAATATATTACTAAGGATACACAATTAAACACGCCAATACAGTCTGCACTGATATTGGGTTGAATATATTATTAAGGCCACACATTAAAACACGCAACTACTGTCTACAATGTAATGATTTTGGATATATAACTAAGGTCACACAACAGAACACGTCACTACGGTCTATCGAAGACGACACAACAAAACACGCCTCTACAGTCTTAACTGTTATGATGTTGGATATATTATTAAGGCCACACATTGAAACACGCCAATACAGTCTGCACTGTTACGGTGTTGAATATATTACTAAGGATACACAATTAAACACGCCAATACAGTCTGCACTGATATTGGGTTGAATATATTATTAAGGCCACACATTAAAACACGCAACTACTGTCTACAATGTAATGATTTTGGATATATAACTAAGGTCACACAACAGAACACGTCACTACGGTCTATCGAAGACGACACAACAAAACACGCCTCTACAGTCTTAACTGTTATGATGTTGGATATATTATTAAGGCCACACATTGAAACACGCCAATACAGTCTGCACTGATATGGGGTTAAATATATTACTAAGGCCACACATTAAAACACGCCAATACAGTCTGCACTGTTACGGTGTTGAATATATTACTAAGGATACACAATTAAACACGCCAATACAGTCTGCACTGATATTGGGTTGAATATATTATTAAGGCCACACATTAAAACACGCCAATACAGTCTGCACTGTTACGGTGTTGAATATATTACTAAGGATACACAATTAAACACGCCAATACAGTCTGCACTGATATTGGGTTGAATATATTATTAAGGCCACACATTAAAATACGCAACTACTGTCTACAATGAAATGATTTTGGATATATAACTAAGGTCACACAACAGAACACGTCACTACGGTCTATCGAAGACGACACAACAAAACACGCCTCTACAGTCTTAACTGTTATGATGTTGGATATATTATTAAGGCCACACATTGAAACACGCCAATACAGTCTGCACTGATATGGGGTTAAATATATTACTAAGGCCACACATTAAAACACGCCAATACAGTCTGCACTGTTACGGTGTTGAATATATTACTAAGGATACACAATTAAACACGCCAATACAGTCTGCACTGATATTGGGTTGAATATATTATTAAGGCCACACATTAAAACACGCAACTACTGTCTACAATGTAATGATTTTGGATATATAACTAAGGTCACACAACAGAACACGTCACTACGGTCTATCGAAGACGACACAACAAAACACGCCTCTACAGTCTTAACTGTTATGATGTTGGATATATTATTAAGGCCACACATTGAAACACGCCAATACAGTCTGCACTGATATGGGGTTAAATATATTACTAAGGCCACACATTAAAACACGCCAATACAGTCTGCACTGTTACGGTGTTGAATATATTACTAAGGATACACAATTAAACACGCCAATCAGTCTGCACTGATATTGGGTTGAATATATTATTAAGGCCACACATTAAAACACGCAACTACTGTCTACAATGTAATGATTTTGGATATATAACTAAGGTCACACAACAGAACACGTCACTACGGTCTATCGAAGACGACACAACAAAACACGCCTCTACAGTCTTAACTGTTATGATGTTGGATATATTATTAAGGCCACACATTGAAACACGCCAATACAGTCTGCACTGTTACGGTGTTGAATATATTACTAAGGATACACAATTAAACACGCCAATACAGTCTGCTCTGATATTGGGTTGAATATATTATTAAGGCCACACATTAAAACACGCAACTACTGTCTACAATGTAATGATTTTGGATATATAACTAAGGTCACACAACAGAACACGTCACTACGGTCTATCGAAGACGACACAACAAAACACGCCTCTACAGTCTTAACTGTTATGATGTTGGATATATTATTAAGGCCACACATTGAAACACGCCAATACAGTCTGCACTGATATGGGGTTAAATATATTACTAAGGCCACACATTAAAACACGCCAATACAGTCTGCACTGTTACGGTGTTGAATATATTACTAAGGATACACAATTAAACACGCCAATACAGTCTGCACTGAGATTGGGTTGAATATATTATTAAGGCCACACATTAAAACACGCAACTACTGTCTACAATGTAATGATTTTGGATATATAACTAAGGTCACACAACAGAACACGTCACTACGGTCTATCGAAGACGACACAACAAAACACCCCTCTACAGTCTTAACTGTTATGACGTTGGATATATTATTAAGGCCACACATTGAAACACGCCAATACAGTCTGCACTGATATGGGGTTAAATATATTACTAAGGCCACACATTAAAACACGCCAATACAGTCTGCACTGTTACGGTGTTGAATATATTACTAAGGATACACAATTAAACACGCCAATACAGTCTGCACTGATATTGGGTTGAATATATTATTAAGGCCCACATTAAAACACGCAACTACTGTCTACAATGTAATGATTTTGGATATATAACTAAGGTCACACAACAGAACACGTCACTACGGTCTATCGAAGACGACACAACAAAACACGCCTCTACAGTCTTAACTGTTATGATGTTGGACATATTATTAAGGCCACACATTGAAACACGCCAATACAGTCTGCACTGTTACGGTGTTGAATATATTACTAAGGATACACAATTAAACACGCCAATACAGTCTGCACTGATATTGGGTTGAATATATTATTAAGGCCACACATTAAAACACGCAACTACTGTCTACAATGTAATGATTTTGGATATATAACTAAGGTCACACAACAGAACACGTCACTACGGTCTATCGAAGACGACACAACAAAACACGCCTCTACAGTCTTAACTGTTATGATGTTGGATATATTATTAAGGCCACACATTGAAACACGCCAATACAGTCTGCACTGTTACGGTGTTGAATATATTACTAAGGATACACAATTAAACACGCCAATACAGTCTGCACTGATATTGGGTTGAATATATTATTAAGGCCACACATTAAAACACGCAACTACTGTCTACAATGTAATGATTTTGGATATATAACTAAGGTCACACAACAGAACACGTCACTACGGTCTATCGAAGACGACACAACAAAACACGCCTCTACAGTCTTAACTGTTATGATGTTGGATATATTATTAAGGCCACACATTGAAACACGCCAATACAGTCTGCACTGATATGGGGTTAAATATATTACTAAGGCCACACATTAAAACACGCCAATACAGTCTGCACTGTTACGGTGTTGAATATATTACTAAGGATACACAATTAAACACGCCAATACAGTCTGCACTGATATTGGGTTGAATATATTATTAAGGCCACACATTAAAACACGCCAATACAGTCTGCACTGTTACGGTGTTGAATATATTACTAAGGATACACAATTAAACACGCCAATACAGTCTGCACTGATATTGGGTTGAATATATTATTAAGGCCACACATTAAAATACGCAACTACTGTCTACAATGAAATGATTTTGGATATATAACTAAGGTCACACAACAGAACACGTCACTACGGTCTATCGAAGACGACACAACAAAACACGCCTCTACAGTCTTAACTGTTATGATGTTGGATATATTATTAAGGCCACACATTGAAACACGCCAATACAGTCTGCACTGATATGGGGTTAAATATATTACTAAGGCCACACATTAAAACACGCCAATACAGTCTGCACTGTTACGGTGTTGAATATATTACTAAGGATACACAATTAAACACGCCAATACAGTCTGCACTGATATTGGGTTGAATATATTATTAAGGCCACACATTAAAACACGCAACTACTGTCTACAATGTAATGATTTTGGATATATAACTAAGGTCACACAACAGAACACGTCACTACGGTCTATCGAAGACGACACAACAAAACACGCCTCTACAGTCTTAACTGTTATGATGTTGGATATATTATTAAGGCCACACATTGAAACACGCCAATACAGTCTGCACTGATATGGGGTTAAATATATTACTAAGGCCACACATTAAAACACGCCAATACAGTCTGCACTGTTACGGTGTTGAATATATTACTAAGGATACACAATTAAACACGCCAATCAGTCTGCACTGATATTGGGTTGAATATATTATTAAGGCCACACATTAAAACACGCAACTACTGTCTACAATGTAATGATTTTGGATATATAACTAAGGTCACACAACAGAACACGTCACTACGGTCTATCGAAGACGACACAACAAAACACGCCTCTACAGTCTTAACTGTTATGATGTTGGATATATTATTAAGGCCACACATTGAAACACGCCAATACAGTCTGCACTGTTACGGTGTTGAATATATTACTAAGGATACACAATTAAACACGCCAATACAGTCTGCTCTGATATTGGGTTGAATATATTATTAAGGCCACACATTAAAACACGCAACTACTGTCTACAATGTAATGATTTTGGATATATAACTAAGGTCACACAACAGAACACGTCACTACGGTCTATCGAAGACGACACAACAAAACACGCCTCTACAGTCTTAACTGTTATGATGTTGGATATATTATTAAGGCCACACATTGAAACACGCCAATACAGTCTGCACTGATATGGGGTTAAATATATTACTAAGGCCACACATTAAAACACGCCAATACAGTCTGCACTGTTACGGTGTTGAATATATTACTAAGGATACACAATTAAACACGCCAATACAGTCTGCACTGAGATTGGGTTGAATATATTATTAAGGCCACACATTAAAACACGCAACTACTGTCTACAATGTAATGATTTTGGATATATAACTAAGGTCACACAACAGAACACGTCACTACGGTCTATCGAAGACGACACAACAAAACACCCCTCTACAGTCTTAACTGTTATGACGTTGGATATATTATTAAGGCCACACATTGAAACACGCCAATACAGTCTGCACTGATATGGGGTTAAATATATTACTAAGGCCACACATTAAAACACGCCAATACAGTCTGCACTGTTACGGTGTTGAATATATTACTAAGGATACACAATTAAACACGCCAATACAGTCTGCACTGATATTGGGTTGAATATATTATTAAGGCCCACATTAAAACACGCAACTACTGTCTACAATGTAATGATTTTGGATATATAACTAAGGTCACACAACAGAACACGTCACTACGGTCTATCGAAGACGACACAACAAAACACGCCTCTACAGTCTTAACTGTTATGATGTTGGACATATTATTAAGGCCACACATTGAAACACGCCAATACAGTCTGCACTGTTACGGTGTTGAATATATTACTAAGGATACACAATTAAACACGCCAATACAGTCTGCACTGATATTGGGTTGAATATATTATTAAGGCCACACATTAAAACACGCAACTACTGTCTACAATGTAATGATTTTGGATATATAACTAAGGTCACACAACAGAACACGTCACTACGGTCTATCGAAGACGACACAACAAAACACGCCTCTACAGTCTTAACTGTTATGATGTTGGATATATTATTAAGGCCACACATTGAAACACGCCAATACAGTCTGCACTGATATGGGGTTAAATAAATTACTAAGGCCACACATGAAAAAAAGCCAATACAGTCTGCACTGTTACGGTGTTGAATATATTACTAAGGATACACAATTAAACACGCCAATCA
Source organism: Sipunculus nudus (assembly GCA_026874595.1). NCBI lineage: Eukaryota > Metazoa > Annelida > Sipuncula > Golfingiida > Sipunculidae > Sipunculus > Sipunculus nudus. The sequence continues at coordinate 638,201 of CM049319.1, forward strand.
GTCTGCACTGATATTGGGTTGAATATATTATTAAGGCCACACATTAAAACACGCAACTACTGTCTACAATGTAATGATTTTGGATATATAACTAAGGTCACACAACAGAACACGTCACTACGGTCTATCGAAGACGACACAACAAAACACGCCTCTACAGTCTTAACTGTTATGATGTTGGATATATTATTAAGGCCACACATTCAAACACGCCAATACAGTCTGCACTGATATGGGGTTAAATATATTACTAAGGCCACACATTAAAACACGCCAATACAGTCTGCACTGTTACGGTGTTGAATATATTACTAAGGATACACAATTAAACACGCCAATACAGTCTGCACTGATATTGGGTTGAATATATTATTAAGGCCACACATTAAAACACGCAACTACTGTCTACAATGTAATGATTTTGGATATATAACTAAGGTCACACAACAGAACACGTCACTACGGTCTATCGAAGACGACACAACAAAACACGCCTCTACAGTCTTAACTGTTATGATGTTGGATATATTATTAAGGCCACACATTGAAACACGCCAATACAGTCTGCACTGTTACGGTGTTGAATATATTACTAAGGATACACAATTAAACACGCCAATACAGTCTGCACTGATATTGGGTTGAATATATTATTAAGGCCACACATTAAAACACGCAACTACTGTCTACAATGTAATGATTTTGGATATATAACTAAGGTCACACAACAGAACACGTCACTACGGTCTATCGAAGACGACACAACAAAACACGCCTCTACAGTCTTAACTGTTATGATGTTGGATATATTATTAAGGCCACACATTGAAACACGCCAATACAGTCTGCACTGATATGGGGTTAAATATATTACTAAGGCCACACATTAAAACACGCCAATACAGTCTGCACTGTTACGGTGTTGAATATATTACTAAGGATACACAATTAAACACGCCAATACAGTCTGCACTGATATTGGGTTGAATATATTATTAAGGCCACACATTAAAACACGCAACTACTGTCTACAATGTAATGATTTTGGATATATAACTAAGGTCACACAACAGAACACGTCACTACGGTCTATCGAAGACGACACAACAAAACACGCCTCTACAGTCTTAACTGTTATGATGTTGGATATATTATTAAGGCCACACATTGAAACACGCCAATTCAGTCTGCACTGATATGGGGTTTAATATATTACTAAGGCCACACATTAAAACACGCCAATACAGTCTGCACTGTTACGGTGTTGAATATATTACTAAGGATACACAATTAAACACGCCAATACAGTCTGCACTGATATTGGGTTGAATATATTATTAAGGCCACACATTAAAACACGCAACTACTGTCTACAATGTCATGATTTTGGATATATAACTAAGGTCACACAACAGAACACGTCACTACGGTCTATCGAAGACGACACAACAAAACACGCCTCTACAGTCTTAACTGTTATGATGTTGGATATATTATTAAGGCCACACATTGAAACACGCCAATACAGTCTGCACTGTTACGGTGTTGAATATATTACTAAGGATACACAATTAAACACGCCAATACAGTCTGCACTGATATTGGGTTGAATATATTATTAAGGCCACACATTAAAACACGCAACTACTGTCTACAATGTAATGATTTTGGATATATAACTAAGGTCACACAACAGAACACGTCACTACGGTCTATCGAAGACGACACAACAAAACACGCCTCTACAGTCTTAACTGTTATGATGTTGGATATATTATTAAGGCCACACATTGAAACACGCCAATACAGTCTGCACTGTTACGGTGTTGAATATATTACTAAGGATACACAATTAAACACGCCAATACAGTCTGCACTGATATTGGGTTGAATATATTATTAAGGCCACACATTAAAACACGCAACTACTGTCTACAATGTAATGATTTTGGATATATAACTAAGGTCACACAACAGAACACGTCACTACGGTCTATCGAAGACGACACAACAAAACACGCCTCTACAGTCTTAACTGTTATGATGTTGGATATATTATTAAGGCCACACATTGAAACACGCCAATACAGTCTGCACTGATATGGGGTTAAATATATTACTAAGGCCACACATTAAAACACGCCAATACAGTCTGCACTGTTACGGTGTTGAATATATTACTAAGGATACACAATTGAACACGCCAATCAGTCTGCACTGATATTGGGTTGAATATATTATTAAGGCCACACATTAAAACACGCAACTACTATCTACAATGTAATGATTTTGGATATATAACTAAGGTCACACAACAGAACACGTCACTACGGTCTATCGAAGAAGACACAACAAAACACGCCTCTACAGTCTTAACTGTTATGATGTTGGATATATTATTAAGGCCACACATTGAAACACGCCAATACAGTCTGCACTGATATGGGGTTAAATATATTACTAAGGCCACACATTAAAACACGCCAATACAGTATGCACTGTTACGGTGTTGAATATATTACTAAGGATACACAATTAAACACGCCAATACAGTCTGCACTGATATTGGGTTGAATATATTATTAAGGCCACACATTAAAACACGCAACTACTGTCTACAATGTAATGATTTTGGATATATAACTAAGGTCACACAACAGAACACGTCACTACGGTCTATCGAAGACGACACAACAAAACACGCCTCTACAGTCTTAACTGTTATGATGTTGGATATATTATTAAGGCCACACATTGAAACACGCCAATACAGTCTGCACTGTTACGGTGTTGAATATATTACTAAGGATACACAATTAAACACGCCAATACAGTCTGCACTGATATTGGGTTGAATATATTATTAAGGCCACACATTAAAACACGCAACTACTGTCTACAATGTAATGATTTTGGATATATAACTAAGGTCACACAACAGAACACGTCACTACGGTCTATCGAAGACGACACAACAAAACACGCCTCTACAGTCTTAACTGTTATGATGTTGGATATATTATTAAGGCCACACATTGAAACACGCCAATACAGTCTGCACTGTTACGGTGTTGAATATATTACTAAGGATACACAATTAAACACGCCAATACAGTCTGCACTGATATTGGGTTGAATATATTATTAAGGCCACACATTAAAACACGCAACTACTGTCTACAATGTAATGATTTTGGATATATAACTAAGGTCACACAACAGAACACGTCACTACGGTCTATCGAAGACGACACAACAAAACACGCCTCTACAGTCTTAACTGTTATGATGTTGGATATATTATTAAGGCCACACATTGAAACACGCCAATACAGTCTGCACTGATATGGGGTTAAATATATTACTAAGGCCACACATTAAAACACGCCAATACAGTCTGCACTGTTACGGTGTTGAATATATTACTAAGGATACACAATTAAACACGCCAATACAGTCTGCACTGATATTGGGTTGAATATATTATTAAGGCCACACATTAAAACACGCCAATACAGTCTGCACTGTTACGGTGTTGAATATATTACTAAGGATACACAATTAAACACGCCAATACAGTCTGCACTGATATTGGGTTGAATATATTATTAAGGCCACACATTAAAATACGCAACTACTGTCTACAATGAAATGATTTTGGATATATAACTAAGGTCACACAACAGAACACGTCACTACGGTCTATCGAAGACGACACAACAAAACACGCCTCTACAGTCTTAACTGTTATGATGTTGGATATATTATTAAGGCCACACATTGAAACACGCCAATACAGTCTGCACTGATATGGGGTTAAATATATTACTAAGGCCACACATTAAAACACGCCAATACAGTCTGCACTGTTACGGTGTTGAATATATTACTAAGGATACACAATTAAACACGCCAATACAGTCTGCACTGATATTGGGTTGAATATATTATTAAGGCCACACATTAAAACACGCAACTACTGTCTACAATGTAATGATTTTGGATATATAACTAAGGTCACACAACAGAACACGTCACTACGGTCTATCGAAGACGACACAACAAAACACGCCTCTACAGTCTTAACTGTTATGATGTTGGATATATTATTAAGGCCACACATTGAAACACGCCAATACAGTCTGCACTGATATGGGGTTAAATATATTACTAAGGCCACACATTAAAACACGCCAATACAGTCTGCACTGTTACGGTGTTGAATATATTACTAAGGATACACAATTAAACACGCCAATCAGTCTGCACTGATATTGGGTTGAATATATTATTAAGGCCACACATTAAAACACGCAACTACTGTCTACAATGTAATGATTTTGGATATATAACTAAGGTCACACAACAGAACACGTCACTACGGTCTATCGAAGACGACACAACAAAACACGCCTCTACAGTCTTAACTGTTATGATGTTGGATATATTATTAAGGCCACACATTGAAACACGCCAATACAGTCTGCACTGATATGGGGTTAAATATATTACTAAGGCCACACATTAAAACACGCCAATACAGTATGCACTGTTACGGTGTTGAATATATTACTAAGGATACACAATTAAACACGCCAATACAGTCTGCACTGATATTGGGTTGAATATATTATTAAGGCCACACATTAAAACACGCAACTACTGTCTACAATGTAATGATTTTGGATATATAACTAAGGTCACACAACAGAACACGTCACTACGGTCTATCGAAGACGACACAACAAAACACGCCTCTACAGTCTTAACTGTTATGATGTTGGATATATTATTAAGGCCACACATTGAAACACGCCAATACAGTCTGCACTGTTACGGTGTTGAATATATTACTAAGGATACACAATTAAACACGCCAATACAGTCTGCACTGATATTGGGTTGAATATATTATTAAGGCCACACATTAAAACACGCAACTACTGTCTACAATGTAATGATTTTGGATATATAACTAAGGTCACACAACAGAACACGTCACTACGGTCTATCGAAGACGACACAACAAAACACGCCTCTACAGTCTTAACTGTTATGATGTTGGATATATTATTAAGGCCACACATTGAAACACGCCAATACAGTCTGCACTGTTACGGTGTTGAATATATTACTAAGGATACACAATTAAACACGCCAATACAGTCTGCACTGATATTGGGTTGAATATATTATTAAGGCCACACATTAAAACACGCAACTACTGTCTACAATGTAATGATTTTGGATATATAACTAAGGTCACACAACAGAACACGTCACTACGGTCTATCGAAGACGACACAACAAAACACGCCTCTACAGTCTTAACTGTTATGATGTTGGATATATTATTAAGGCCACACATTGAAACACGCCAATACAGTCTGCACTGTTACGGTGTTGAATATATTACTAAGGATACACAATTAAACACGCCAATACAGTCTGCACTGATATTGGGTTGAATATATTATTAAGGCCACACATTAAAACACGCAACTACTGTCTACAATGTAATGATTTTGGATATATAACTAAGGTCACACAACAGAACACGTCACTACGGTCTATCGAAGACGACACAACAAAACACGCCTCTACAGTCTTAACTGTTATGATGTTGGATATATTATTAAGGCCACACATTGAAACACGCCAATACAGTCTGCACTGATATGGGGTTAAATATATTACTAAGGCCACACATTAAAACACGCCAATACAGTCTGCACTGTTACGGTGTTGAATATATTACTAAGGATACACAATTAAACACGCCAATACAGTCTGCACTGATATTGGGTTGAATATATTATTAAGGCCACACATTAAAACACGCCAATACAGTCTGCACTGTTACGGTGTTGAATATATTACTAAGGATACACAATTAAACACGCCAATACAGTCTGCACTGATATTGGGTTGAATATATTATTAAGGCCACACATTAAAATACGCAACTACTGTCTACAATGAAATGATTTTGGATATATAACTAAGGTCACACAACAGAACACGTCACTACGGTCTATCGAAGACGACACAACAAAACACGCCTCTACAGTCTTAACTGTTATGATGTTGGATATATTATTAAGGCCACACATTGAAACACGCCAATACAGTCTGCACTGATATGGGGTTAAATATATTACTAAGGCCACACATTAAAACACGCCAATACAGTCTGCACTGTTACGGTGTTGAATATATTACTAAGGATACACAATTAAACACGCCAATACAGTCTGCACTGATATTGGGTTGAATATATTATTAAGGCCACACATTAAAACACGCAACTACTGTCTACAATGTAATGATTTTGGATATATAACTAAGGTCACACAACAGAACACGTCACTACGGTCTATCGAAGACGACACAACAAAACACGCCTCTACAGTCTTAACTGTTATGATGTTGGATATATTATTAAGGCCACACATTGAAACACGCCAATACAGTCTGCACTGATATGGGGTTAAATATATTACTAAGGCCACACATTAAAACACGCCAATACAGTCTGCACTGTTACGGTGTTGAATATATTACTAAGGATACACAATTAAACACGCCAATCAGTCTGCACTGATATTGGGTTGAATATATTATTAAGGCCACACATTAAAACACGCAACTACTGTCTACAATGTAATGATTTTGGATATATAACTAAGGTCACACAACAGAACACGTCACTACGGTCTATCGAAGACGACACAACAAAACACGCCTCTACAGTCTTAACTGTTATGATGTTGGATATATTATTAAGGCCACACATTGAAACACGCCAATACAGTCTGCACTGATATGGGGTTAAATATATTACTAAGGCCACACATTAAAACACGCCAATACAGTATGCACTGTTACGGTGTTGAATATATTACTAAGGATACACAATTAAACACGCCAATACAGTCTGCACTGATATTGGGTTGAATATATTATTAAGGCCACACATTAAAACACGCAACTACTGTCTACAATGTAATGATTTTGGATATATAACTAAGGTCACACAACAGAACACGTCACTACGGTCTATCGAAGACGACACAACAAAACACGCCTCTACAGTCTTAACTGTTATGATGTTGGATATATTATTAAGGCCACACATTGAAACACGCCAATACAGTCTGCACTGTTACGGTGTTGAATATATTACTAAGGATACACAATTAAACACGCCAATACAGTCTGCACTGATATTGGGTTGAATATATTATTAAGGCCACACATTAAAACACGCAACTACTGTCTACAATGTAATGATTTTGGATATATAACTAAGGTCACACAACAGAACACGTCACTACGGTCTATCGAAGACGACACAACAAAACACGCCTCTACAGTCTTAACTGTTATGATGTTGGATATATTATTAAGGCCACACATTGAAACACGCCAATACAGTCTGCACTGATATGAGGTTAAATATATTACTAAGGCCACACATTAAAACACGCCAATACAGTCTGCACTGTTACGGTGTTGAATATATTACTAAGGATACACAATTAAACACGCCAATACAGTCTGCACTGATATTGGGTTGAATATATTATTAAGGCCACACATTAAAACACGCAACTACTGTCTACAATGTAATGATTTTGGATATATAACTAAGGTCACACAACAGAACACGTCACTACGGTCTATCGAAGACGACACAACAAAACACGCCTCTACAGTCTTAACTGTTATGATGTTGGATATATTATTAAGGCCACACATTGAAACACGCCAATACAGTCTGCACTGATATGGGGTTAAATATATTACTAAGGCCACACATTAAAACACGCCAATACAGTCTGCACTGTTACGGTGTTGAATATATTACTAAGGATACACAATTAAACACGCCAATACAGTCTGCACTGATATTGGGTTGAATATATTATTAAGGCCACACATTAAAACACGCAACTACTGTCTACAATGTAATGATTTTGGATATATAACTAAGGTCACACAACAGAACACGTCACTACGGTCTATCGAAGACGACACAACAAAACACGCCTCTACAGTCTTAACTGTTATGATGTTGGATATATTATTAAGGCCACACATTGAAACACGCCAATACAGTCTGCACTGTTACGGTGTTGAATATATTACTAAGGATACACAATTAAACACGCCAATACAGTCTGCACTGATATTGGGTTGAATATATTATTAAGGCCACACATTAAAACACGCAACTACTGTCTACAATGTAATGATTTTGGATATATAACTAAGGTCACACAACAGAACACGTCACTACGGTCTATCGAAGACGACACAACAAAACACGCCTCTACAGTCTTAACTGTTATGATGTTGGATATATTATTAAGGCCACACATTGAAACACGCCAATACAGTCTGCACTGATATGGGGTTAAATATATTACTAAGGCCACACATTAAAACACGCCAATACAGTATGCACTGTTACGGTGTTGAATATATTACTAAGGATACACAATTAAACACGCCAATACAGTCTGCACTGATATTGGGTTGAATATATTATTAAGGCCACACATTAAAACACGCAACTACTGTCTACAATGTAATGATTTTGGATATATAACTAAGGTCACACAACAGAACACGTCACTACGGTCTATCGAAGACGACACAACAAAACACGCCTCTACAGTCTTAACTGTTATGATGTTGGATATATTATTAAGGCCACACATTGAAACACGCCAATACAGTCTGCACTGTTACGGTGTTGAATATATTACTAAGGATACACAATTAAACACGCCAATACAGTCTGCACTGATATTGGGTTGAATATATTATTACGGCCACACATTAAAACACGCAACTACTGTCTACAATGTAATGATTTTGGATATATAACTAAGGTCACACAACAGAACACGTCACTACGGTCTATCGAAGACGACACAACAAAACACGCCTCTACAGTCTTAACTGTTATGATGTTGGATATATTATTAAGGCCACACATTGAAACACGCCAATACAGTCTGCACTGTTACGGTGTTGAATATATTACTAAGGATACACAATTAAACACGCCAATACAGTCTGCACTGATATTGGGTTGAATATATTATTAAGGCCACACATTAAAACACGCAACTACTGTCTACAATGTAATGATTTTGGATATATAACTAAGGTCACACAACAGAACACGTCACTACGGTCTATCGAAGACGACACAACAAAACACGCCTCTACAGTCTTAACTGTTATGATGTTGGATATATTATTAAGGCCACACATTGAAACACGCCAATACAGTCTGCACTGATATGGGGTTAAATATATTACTAAGGCCACACATTAAAACACGCCAATACAGTCTGCACTGTTACGGTGTTGAATATATTACTAAGGATACACAATTAAACACGCCAATACAGTCTGCACTGATATTGGGTTGAATATATTATTAAGGCAACACATTAAAACACGCAACTACTGTCTACAATGTAATGATTTTGGATATATAACTAAGGTCACACAACAGAACACGTCACTACGGTCTATCGAAGACGACACAACAAAACACGCCTCTACAGTCTTAACTGTTATGATGTTGGATATATTATTAAGGCCACACATTGAAACACGCCAATACAGTCTGCACTGATATGGGGTTAAATATATTACTAAGGCCACACATTAAAACACGCCAATACAGTCTGCACTGTTACGGTGTTGAATATATTACTAAGGATACACAATTAAACACGCCAATACAGTCTGCACTGATATTGGGTTGAATATATTATTAAGGCCACACATTAAAACACGCAACTACTGTCTACAATGTAATGATTTTGGATATATAACTAAGGTCACACAACAGAACACGCCACTACGGTCTATCGAAGACGACACAACAAAACACGCCTCTACAGTCTTAACTGTTATGATGTTGGATATATTATTAAGGCCACACATTGAAACACGCCAATACAGTCTGCACTGATATTGGGTTAAATATATTACTAAGGCCACACATTAAAACACGCCAATACAGTCTGCACTGTTACGGTGTTGAATATATTACTAAGGATACACAATTAAACACGCCAATACAGTCTGCACTGATATTGGGTTGAATATATTATTAAGGCCACACATTAAAACACGCAACTACTGTCTACAATGTAATGATTTTGGATATATAACTAAGGTCACACAACAGAACACGTCACTACGGTCTATCGAAGACGACACAACAAAACACGCCTCTACAGTCTTAACTGTTATGATGTTGGATATATTATTAAGGCCACACATTGAAACACGCCAATACAGTCTGCACTGTTACGGTGTTGAATATATTACTAAGGATACACAATTAAACACGCCAATACAGTCTGCACTGATATTGGGTTGAATATATTATTAAGGCCACACATTAAAACACGCAACTACTGTCTACAATGTAATGATTTTGGATATATAACTAAGGTCACACAACAGAACACGTCACTACGGTCTATCGAAGACGACACAACAAAACACGCCTCTAAAGTCTTAACTGTTATGATGTTGGATATATTATTAAGGCCACACATTGAAACACGCCAATACAGTCTGCACTGTTACGGTGTTGAATATATTACTAAGGATACACAATTAAACACGCCAATACAGTCTGCACTGATATTGGGTTGAATATATTATTAAGGCCACACATTAAAACACGCAACTACTGTCTACAATGTAATGATTTTGGATATATAACTAAGGTCACACAACAGAACACGTCACTACGGTCTATCGAAGACGACACAACAAAACACGCCTCTACAGTCTTAACTGTTATGATGTTGGATATATTATTAAGGCCACACATTGAAACACGCCAATACAGTCTGCACTGATATGGGGTTAAATATATTACTAAGGCCACACATTAAAACACGCCAATACAGTCTGCACTGTTACGGTGTTGAATATATTACTAAGGATACACAATTAAACACGCCAATACAGTCTGCACTGATATTGGGTTGAATATATTATTAAGGCCACACATTAAAACACGCAACTACTGTCTACAATGTAATGATTTTGGATATATAACTAAGGTCACACAACAGAACACCTCACTACGGTCTATCGAAGACGACACAACAAAACACACCTCTACAGTCTTAACTGTTATGATGTTGGATATATTATTAAGGCCACACATTGAAACACGCCAATACAGTCTGCACTGTTACGGTGTTGAATATATTACTAAGGATACACAATTAAACACGCCAATACAGTCTGCACTGATATTGGGTTGAATATATTATTAAGGCCACACATTAAAACACGCAACTACTGTCTACAATGTAATGATTTTGGATATATAACTAAGGTCACACAACAGAACACGTCACTACGGTCTATCGAAGACGACACAACAAAACACGCCTCTACAGTCTTAACTGTTATGATGTTGGATATATTATTAAGGCCACACATTGAAACACGCCAATACAGTCTGCACTGATATGGGGTTAAATATATTACTAAGGCCACACATTAAAACACGCCAATACAGTCTGCACTGTTACGGTGTTGAATATATTACTAAGGATACACAATTAAACACGCCAATACAGTCTGCACTGATATTGGGTTGAATATATTATTAAGGCCACACATTAAAACACGCAACTACTGTCTACAATGTAATGATTTTGGATATATAACTAAGGTCACACAACAGAACACGTCACTACGGTCTATCGAAGACGACACAACAAAACACGCCTCTACAGTCTTAACTGTTATGATGTTGGATATATTATTAAGGCCACACATTGAAACACGCCAATACAGTCTGCACTGATATGGGGTTAAATATACTACTAAGGCCACACATTAAAACACGCCAATACAGTCTGCACTGTTACGGTGTTGAATATATTACTAAGGATACACAATTAAACACGCCAATACAGTCTGCACTGATATTGGGTTGAATATATTATTAAGGCCACACATTAAAACACGCCAATACAGTCTGCACTGTTACGGTGTTGAATATATTACTAAGGATACACAATTAAACACGCCAATACAGTCTGCACTGATATTGGGTTGAATATATTATTAAGGCCACACATTAAAACACGCAACTACTGTCTACAATGAAATGATTTTGGATATATAACTAAGGTCACACAAAGGAACACGTCACTACGGTCTATCGAAGACGACACAACAAAACACGCCTCTACAGTCTTAACTGTTATGATGTTGGATATATTATTAAGGCCACACATTGAAACACGCCAATACAGTCTGCACTGATATGGGGTTAAATATATTACTAAGGCCACACATTAAAACACGCCAATACAGTCTGCACTGTTACGGTGTTGAATATATTACTAAGGATACACAATTAAACACGCCAATACAGTCTGCACTGATATTGGGTTGAATATATTATTAAGGCCACACATTAAAACACGCAACTACTGTCTACAATGTAATGATTTTGGATATATAACTAAGGTCACACAACAGAACACGTCACTACGGTCTATCGAAGACGACACAACAAAACACGCCTCTACAGTCTTAACTGTTATGATGTTGGATATATTATTAAGGCCACACATTGAAACACGCCAATACAGTCTGCACTGTTACGGTGTTGAATATATTACTAAGGATACACAAATAAACACGCCAATACAGTCTGCTCTGATATTGGGTTGAATATATTATTAAGGCCACACATTAAAACACGCAACTACTGTCTACAATGTAATGATTTTGGATATATAACTAAGATCACACAACAGAACACGTCACTACGGTCTATCGAAGACGACACAACAAAACACGCCTCTACAGTCTTAACTGTTATGATGTTGGATATATTATTAAGGCCACACATTGAAACACGCCAATACAGTCTGCACTGATATGGGGTTAAATATATTACTAAGGCCACACATTAAAACACGCCAATACAGTCTGCACTGTTACGGTGTTGAATATATTACTAAGGATACACAATTAAACACGCCAATACAGTCTGCACTGAGATTGGGTTGAATATATTATTAAGGCCACACATTAAAACACGCAACTACTGTCTACAATGTAATGATTTTGGATATATAACTAAGGTCACACAACAGAACACGTCACTACGGTCTATCGAAGACGACACAACAAAACACCCCTCTACAGTCTTAACTGTTATGATGTTGGATATATTATTAAGGCCACACATTGAAACACGCCAATACAGTCTGCACTGATATGGGGTTAAATATATTACTAAGGCCACACATTAAAACACGCCAATACAGTCTGCACTGTTACGGTGTTGAATATATTACTAAGGATACACAATTAAACACGCCAATACAGTCTGCACTGATATTGGGTTGAATATATTATTAAGGCCCACATTAAAACACGCAACTACTGTCTACAATGTAATGATTTTGGATATATAACTAAGGTCACACAACAGAACACGTCACTACGGTCTATCGAAGACGACACAACAAAACACGCCTCTACAGTCTTAACTGTTATGATGTTGGACATATTATTAAGGCCACACATTGAAACACGCCAATACAGTCTGCACTGTTACGGTGTTGAATATATTACTAAGGATACACAATTAAACACGCCAATACAGTCTGCACTGATATTGGGTTGAATATATTATTAAGGCCACACATTAAAACACGCAACTACTGTCTACAATGTAATGATTTTGGATATATAACTAAGGTCACACAACAGAACACGTCACTACGGTCTATCGAAGACGACACAACAAAACACGCCTCTACAGTCTTAACTGTTATGATGTTGGATATATTATTAAGGCCACACATTGAAACACGCCAATACAGTCTGCACTGATATGGGGTTAAATATATTACTAAGGCCACACATGAAAAAAAGCCAATACAGTCTGCACTGTTACGGTGTTGAATATATTACTAAGGAAACACAATTAAACACGCCAATCAGTCTGCACTGATATTGGGTTGAATATATTATTAAGGCCACACATTAAAACACGCAACTACTGTCTACAATGTAATGATTTTGGATATATAACTAAGGTCACACAACAGAACACGTCACTACGGTCTATCGAAGACGACACAACAAAACACGCCTCTACAGTCTTAACTGTTATGATGTTGGATATATTATTAAGGCGACACATTGAAACACGCCAATACAGTCTGCACTGATATGGGGTTAAATATATTACTAAGGCCACACATTAAAACACGCCAATACAGTCTGCACTGTTACGGTGTTGAATATATTACTAAGGATACACAATTAAACACGCCAATACAGTCTGCACTGATATTGGGTTGAATATATTATTAAGGCCACACATTAAAACACGCAACTACTGTCTACAATGTAATGATTTTGGATATATAACTAAGGTCACACAACAGAACACGTCACTACGGTCTATCGAAGACGACACAACAAAACACGCCTCTACAGTCTTAACTGTTATGATGTTGGATATATTATTAAGGCCACACATTGAAACACGCCAATACAGTCTGCACTGTTACGGTGTTGAATATATTACTAAGGATACACAATTAAACACGCCAATACAGTCTGCACTGATATTGGGTTGAATATATTATTAAGGCCACACATTAAAACACGCAACTACTGTCTACAATGTAATGATTTTGGATATATAACTAAGGTCACACAACAGAACACGTCACTACGGTCTATCGAAGACGACACAACAAAACACGCCTCTACAGTCTTAACTGTTATGATGTTGGATATATTATTAAGGCCACACATTGAAACACGCCAATACAGTCTGCACTGATATGGGGTTAAATATATTACTAAGGCCACACATTAAAACACGCCAATACAGTCTGCACTGTTACGGTGTTGAATATATTACTAAGGATACACAATTAAACACGCCAATACAGTCTGCACTGATATTGGGTTGAATATATTATTAAGGCCACACATTAAAACACGCAACTACTGTCTACAATGTAATGATTTTGGATATATAACTAAGGTCACACAACAGAACACGTCACTACGGTCTATCGAAGACGACACAACAAAACACGCCTCTACAGTCTTAACTGTTATGATGTTGGATATATTATTAAGGCCACACATTGAAACACGCCAATTCAGTCTGCACTGATATGGGGTTTAATATATTACTAAGGCCACACATTAAAACACGCCAATACAGTCTGAACTGTTACGGTGTTGAATATATTACTAAGGATACACAATTAAACACGCCAATACAGTCTGCACTGATATTGGGTTGAATATATTATTAAGGCCACACATTAAAACACGCAACTACTGTCTACAATGTAATGATTTTGGATATATAACTAAGGTCACACAACAGAACACGTCACTACGGTCTATCGAAGACGACACAACAAAACACGCCTCTACAGTCTTAACTGTTATGATGTTGGATATATTATTAAGGCCACACATTGAAACACGCCAATACAGTCTGCACTGTTACGGTGTTGAATATATTACTAAGGATACACAATTAAACACGCCAATACAGTCTGCACTGATATTGGGTTGAATATATTATTAAGGCCACACATTAAAACACGCAACTACTGTCTACAATGTAATGATTTTGGATATATAACTAAGGTCACACAACAGAACACGTCACTACGGTCTATCGAAGACGACACAACAAAACACGCCTCTACAGTCTTAACTGTTATGATGTTGGATATATTATTAAGGCCACACATTGAAACACGCCAATACAGTCTGCACTGTTACGGTGTTGAATATATTACTAAGGATACACAATTAAACACGCCAATACAGTCTGCACTGATATTGGGTTGAATATATTATTAAGGCCACACATTAAAACACGCAACTACTGTCTACAATGTAATGATTTTGGATATATAACTAAGGTCACACAACAGAACACGTCACTACGGTCTATCGAAGACGACACAACAAAACACGCCTCTACAGTCTTAACTGTTATGATGTTGGATATATTATTAAGGCCACACATTGAAACACGCCAATACAGTCTGCACTGATATGGGGTTAAATATATTACTAAGGCCACACATTAAAACACGCCAATACAGTCTGCACTGTTACGGTGTTGAATATATTACTAAGGATACACAATTAAACACGCCAATCAGTCTGCACTGATACTGGGTTGAATATATTATTAAGGCCACACATTAAAACACGCAACTACTATCTACAATGTAATGATTTTGGATATATAACTAAGGTCACACAACAGAACACGTCACTACGGTCTATCGAAGACGACACAACAAAACACGCCTCTACAGTCTTAACTGTTATGATGTTGGATATATTATTAAGGCCACACATTGAAACACGCCAATACAGTCTGCACTGATATGGGGTTAAATATATTACTAAGGCCACACATTAAAACACGCCAATACAGTATGCACTGTTACGGTGTTGAATATATTACTAAGGATACACAATTAAACACGCCAATACAGTCTGCACTGATATTGGGTTGAATATATTATTAAGGCCACACATTAAAACACGCAACTACTGTCTACAATGTAATGATTTTGGATATATAACTAAGGTCACACAACAGAACACGTCACTACGGTCTATCGAAGACGACACAACAAAACACGCCTCTACAGTCTTAACTGTTATGATGTTGGATATATTATTAAGGCCACACATTGAAACACGCCAATACAGTCTGCACTGTTACGGTGTTGAATATATTACTAAGGATACACAATTAAACACGCCAATACAGTCTGCACTGATATTGGGTTGAATATATTATTAAGGCCACACATTAAAACACGCAACTACTGTCTACAATGTAATGATTTTGGATATATAACTAAGGTCACACAACAGAACACGTCACTACGGTCTATCGAAGACGACACAACAAAACACGCCTCTACAGTCTTAACTGTTATGATGTTGGATATATTATTAAGGCCACACATTGAAACACGCCAATACAGTCTGCACTGATATGGGGTTAAATATATTACTAAGGCCACACATTAAAACACGCCAATACAGTCTGCACTGTTACGGTGTTGAATATATTACTAAGGATACACAATTGAACACGCCAATCAGTCTGCACTGATATTGGGTTGAATATATTATTAAGGCCACACATTAAAACACGCAACTACTATCTACAATGTAATGATTTTGGATATATAACTAAGGTCACACAACAGAACACGTCACTACGGTCTATCGAAGAAGACACAACAAAACACGCCTCTACAGTCTTAACTGTTATGATGTTGGATATATTATTAAGGCCACACATTGAAACACGCCAATACAGTCTGCACTGATATGGGGTTAAATATATTACTAAGGCCACACATTAAAACACGCCAATACAGTATGCACTGTTACGGTGTTGAATATATTACTAAGGATACACAATTAAACACGCCAATACAGTCTGCACTGATATTGGGTTGAATATATTATTAAGGCCACACATTAAAACACGCAACTACTGTCTACAATGTAATGATTTTGGATATATAACTAAGGTCACACAACAGAACACGTCACTACGGTCTATCGAAGACGACACAACAAAACACGCCTCTACAGTCTTAACTGTTATGATGTTGGATATATTATTAAGGCCACACATTGAAACACGCCAATACAGTCTGCACTGATATGGGGTTAAATATATTACTAAGGCCACACATTAAAACACGCCAATACAGTCTGCACTGTTACGGTGTTGAATATATTACTAAGGATACACAATTAAACACGCCAATACAGTCTGCACTGATATTGGGTTGAATATATTATTAAGGCCACACATTAAAACACGCCAATACAGTCTGCACTGTTACGGTGTTGAATATATTACTAAGGATACACAATTAAACACGCCAATACAGTCTGCACTGATATTGGGTTGAATATATTATTAAGGCCACACATTAAAATACGCAACTACTGTCTACAATGAAATGATTTTGGATATATAACTAAGGTCACACAACAGAACACGTCACTACGGTCTATCGAAGACGACACAACAAAACACGCCTCTACAGTCTTAACTGTTATGATGTTGGATATATTATTAAGGCCACACATTGAAACACGCCAATACAGTCTGCACTGATATGGGGTTAAATATATTACTAAGGCCACACATTAAAACACGCCAATACAGTCTGCACTGTTACGGTGTTGAATATATTACTAAGGATACACAATTAAACACGCCAATACAGTCTGCACTGATATTGGGTTGAATATATTATTAAGGCCACACATTAAAACACGCAACTACTGTCTACAATGTAATGATTTTGGATATATAACTAAGGTCACACAACAGAACACGTCACTACGGTCTATCGAAGACGACACAACAAAACACGCCTCTACAGTCTTAACTGTTATGATGTTGGATATATTATTAAGGCCACACATTGAAACACGCCAATACAGTCTGCACTGATATGGGGTTAAATATATTACTAAGGCCACACATTAAAACACGCCAATACAGTCTGCACTGTTACGGTGTTGAATATATTACTAAGGATACACAATTAAACACGCCAATCAGTCTGCACTGATATTGGGTTGAATATATTATTAAGGCCACACATTAAAACACGCAACTACTGTCTACAATGTAATGATTTTGGATATATAACTAAGGTCACACAACAGAACACGTCACTACGGTCTATCGAAGACGACACAACAAAACACGCCTCTACAGTCTTAACTGTTATGATGTTGGATATATTATTAAGGCCACACATTGAAACACGCCAATACAGTCTGCACTGATATGGGGTTAAATATATTACTAAGGCCACACATTAAAACACGCCAATACAGTATGCACTGTTACGGTGTTGAATATATTACTAAGGATACACAATTAAACACGCCAATACAGTCTGCACTGATATTGGGTTGAATATATTATTAAGGCCACACATTAAAACACGCAACTACTGTCTACAATGTAATGATTTTGGATATATAACTAAGGTCACACAACAGAACACGTCACTACGGTCTATCGAAGACGACACAACAAAACACGCCTCTACAGTCTTAACTGTTATGATGTTGGATATATTATTAAGGCCACACATTGAAACACGCCAATACAGTCTGCACTGTTACGGTGTTGAATATATTACTAAGGATACACAATTAAACACGCCAATACAGTCTGCACTGATATTGGGTTGAATATATTATTAAGGCCACACATTAAAACACGCAACTACTGTCTACAATGTAATGATTTTGGATATATAACTAAGGTCACACAACAGAACACGTCACTACGGTCTATCGAAGACGACACAACAAAACACGCCTCTACAGTCTTAACTGTTATGATGTTGGATATATTATTAAGGCCACACATTGAAACACGCCAATACAGTCTGCACTGTTACGGTGTTGAATATATTACTAAGGATACACAATTAAACACGCCAATACAGTCTGCACTGATATTGGGTTGAATATATTATTAAGGCCACACATTAAAACACGCAACTACTGTCTACAATGTAATGATTTTGGATATATAACTAAGGTCACACAACAGAACACGTCACTACGGTCTATCGAAGACGACACAACAAAACACGCCTCTACAGTCTTAACTGTTATGATGTTGGATATATTATTAAGGCCACACATTGAAACACGCCAATACAGTCTGCACTGTTACGGTGTTGAATATATTACTAAGGATACACAATTAAACACGCCAATACAGTCTGCACTGATATTGGGTTGAATATATTATTAAGGCCACACATTAAAACACGCAACTACTGTCTACAATGTAATGATTTTGGATATATAACTAAGGTCACACAACAGAACACGTCACTACGGTCTATCGAAGACGACACAACAAAACACGCCTCTACAGTCTTAACTGTTATGATGTTGGATATATTATTAAGGCCACACATTGAAACACGCCAATACAGTCTGCACTGATATGGGGTTAAATATATTACTAAGGCCACACATTAAAACACGCCAATACAGTCTGCACTGTTACGGTGTTGAATATATTACTAAGGATACACAATTAAACACGCCAATACAGTCTGCACTGATATTGGGTTGAATATATTATTAAGGCCACACATTAAAACACGCCAATACAGTCTGCACTGTTACGGTGTTGAATATATTACTAAGGATACACAATTAAACACGCCAATACAGTCTGCACTGATATTGGGTTGAATATATTATTAAGGCCACACATTAAAATACGCAACTACTGTCTACAATGAAATGATTTTGGATATATAACTAAGGTCACACAACAGAACACGTCACTACGGTCTATCGAAGACGACACAACAAAACACGCCTCTACAGTCTTAACTGTTATGATGTTGGATATATTATTAAGGCCACACATTGAAACACGCCAATACAGTCTGCACTGATATGGGGTTAAATATATTACTAAGGCCACACATTAAAACACGCCAATACAGTCTGCACTGTTACGGTGTTGAATATATTACTAAGGATACACAATTAAACACGCCAATACAGTCTGCACTGATATTGGGTTGAATATATTATTAAGGCCACACATTAAAACACGCAACTACTGTCTACAATGTAATGATTTTGGATATATAACTAAGGTCACACAACAGAACACGTCACTACGGTCTATCGAAGACGACACAACAAAACACGCCTCTACAGTCTTAACTGTTATGATGTTGGATATATTATTAAGGCCACACATTGAAACACGCCAATACAGTCTGCACTGATATGGGGTTAAATATATTACTAAGGCCACACATTAAAACACGCCAATACAGTCTGCACTGTTACGGTGTTGAATATATTACTAAGGATACACAATTAAACACGCCAATCAGTCTGCACTGATATTGGGTTGAATATATTATTAAGGCCACACATTAAAACACGCAACTACTGTCTACAATGTAATGATTTTGGATATATAACTAAGGTCACACAACAGAACACGTCACTACGGTCTATCGAAGACGACACAACAAAACACGCCTCTACAGTCTTAACTGTTATGATGTTGGATATATTATTAAGGCCACACATTGAAACACGCCAATACAGTCTGCACTGATATGGGGTTAAATATATTACTAAGGCCACACATTAAAACACGCCAATACAGTATGCACTGTTACGGTGTTGAATATATTACTAAGGATACACAATTAAACACGCCAATACAGTCTGCACTGATATTGGGTTGAATATATTATTAAGGCCACACATTAAAACACGCAACTACTGTCTACAATGTAATGATTTTGGATATATAACTAAGGTCACACAACAGAACACGTCACTACGGTCTATCGAAGACGACACAACAAAACACGCCTCTACAGTCTTAACTGTTATGATGTTGGATATATTATTAAGGCCACACATTGAAACACGCCAATACAGTCTGCACTGTTACGGTGTTGAATATATTACTAAGGATACACAATTAAACACGCCAATACAGTCTGCACTGATATTGGGTTGAATATATTATTAAGGCCACACATTAAAACACGCAACTACTGTCTACAATGTAATGATTTTGGATATATAACTAAGGTCACACAACAGAACACGTCACTACGGTCTATCGAAGACGACACAACAAAACACGCCTCTACAGTCTTAACTGTTATGATGTTGGATATATTATTAAGGCCACACATTGAAACACGCCAATACAGTCTGCACTGTTACGGTGTTGAATATATTACTAAGGATACACAATTAAACACGCCAATACAGTCTGCACTGATATTGGGTTGAATATATTATTAAGGCCACACATTAAAACACGCAACTACTGTCTACAATGTAATGATTTTGGATATATAACTAAGGTCACACAACAGAACACGTCACTACGGTCTATCGAAGACGACACAACAAAACACGCCTCTACAGTCTTAACTGTTATGATGTTGGATATATTATTAAGGCCACACATTGAAACACGCCAATACAGTCTGCACTGTTACGGTGTTGAATATATTACTAAGGATACACAATTAAACACGCCAATACAGTCTGCACTGATATTGGGTTGAATATATTATTAAGGCCACACATTAAAACACGCAACTACTGTCTACAATGTAATGATTTTGGATATATAACTAAGGTCACACAACAGAACACGTCACTACGGTCTATCGAAGACGACACAACAAAACACGCCTCTACAGTCTTAACTGTTATGATGTTGGATATATTATTAAGGCCACACATTGAAACACGCCAATACAGTCTGCACTGATATGGGGTTAAATATATTACTACGGCCACACATTAAAACACGCCAATACAGTCTGCACTGTTACGGTGTTGAATATATTACTAAGGATACACAATTAAACACGCCAATACAGTCTGCACTGATATTGGGTTGAATATATTATTAAGGCCACACATTAAAACACGCCAATACAGTCTGCACTGTTACGGTGTTGAATATATTACTAAGGATACACAATTAAACACGCCAATACAGTCTGCACTGATATTGGGTTGAATATATTATTAAGGCCACACATTAAAATACGCAACTACTGTCTACAATGAAATGATTTTGGATATATAACTAAGGTCACACAACAGAACACGTCACTACGGTCTATCGAAGACGACACAACAAAACACGCCTCTACAGTCTTAACTGTTATGATGTTGGATATATTATTAAGGCCACACATTGAAACACGCCAATACAGTCTGCACTGATATGGGGTTAAATATATTACTAAGGCCACACATTAAAACACGCCAATACAGTCTGCACTGTTACGGTGTTGAATATATTACTAAGGATACACAATTAAACACGCCAATACAGTCTGCACTGATATTGGGTTGAATATATTATTAAGGCCACACATTAAAACACGCAACTACTGTCTACAATGTAATGATTTTGGATATATAACTAAGGTCACACAACAGAACACGTCACTACGGTCTATCGAAGACGACACAACAAAACACGCCTCTACAGTCTTAACTGTTATGATGTTGGATATATTATTAAGGCCACACATTGAAACACGCCAATACAGTCTGCACTGATATGGGGTTAAATATATTACTAAGGCCACACATTAAAACACGCCAATACAGTCTGCACTGTTACGGTGTTGAATATATTACTAAGGATACACAATTAAACACGCCAATCAGTCTGCACTGATATTGGGTTGAATATATTATTAAGGCCACACATTAAAACACGCAACTACTGTCTACAATGTAATGATTTTGGATATATAACTAAGGTCACACAACAGAACACGTCACTACGGTCTATCGAAGACGACACAACAAAACACGCCTCTACAGTCTTAACTGTTATGATGTTGGATATATTATTAAGGCCACACATTGAAACACGCCAATACAGTCTGCACTGATATGGGGTTAAATATATTACTAAGGCCACACATTAAAACACGCCAATACAGTATGCACTGTTACGGTGTTGAATATATTACTAAGGATACACAATTAAACACGCCAATACAGTCTGCACTGATATTGGGTTGAATATATTATTAAGGCCACACATTAAAACACGCAACTACTGTCTACAATGTAATGATTTTGGATATATAACTAAGGTCACACAACAGAACACGTCACTACGGTCTATCGAAGACGACACAACAAAACACGCCTCTACAGTCTTAACTGTTATGATGTTGGATATATTATTAAGGCCACACATTGAAACACGCCAATACAGTCTGCACTGTTACGGTGTTGAATATATTACTAAGGATACACAATTAAACACGCCAATACAGTCTGCACTGATATTGGGTTGAATATATTATTAAGGCCACACATTAAAACACGCAACTACTGTCTACAATGTAATGATTTTGGATATATAACTAAGGTCACACAACAGAACACGTCACTACGGTCTATCGAAGACGACACAACAAAACACGCCTCTACAGTCTTAACTGTTATGATGTTGGATATATTATTAAGGCCACACATTGAAACACGCCAATACAGTCTGCACTGATATGAGGTTAAATATATTACTAAGGCCACACATTAAAACACGCCAATACAGTCTGCACTGTTACGGTGTTGAATATATTACTAAGGATACACAATTAAACACGCCAATACAGTCTGCACTGATATTGGGTTGAATATATTATTAAGGCCACACATTAAAACACGCAACTACTGTCTACAATGTAATGATTTTGGATATATAACTAAGGTCACACAACAGAACACGTCACTACGGTCTATCGAAGACGACACAACAAAACACGCCTCTACAGTCTTAACTGTTATGATGTTGGATATATTATTAAGGCCACACATTGAAACACGCCAATACAGTCTGCACTGATATGGGGTTAAATATATTACTAAGGCCACACATTAAAACACGCCAATACAGTCTGCACTGTTACGGTGTTGAATATATTACTAAGGATACACAATTAAACACGCCAATACAGTCTGCACTGATATTGGGTTGAATATATTATTAAGGCCACACATTAAAACACGCAACTACTGTCTACAATGTAATGATTTTGGATATATAACTAAGGTCACACAACAGAACACGTCACTACGGTCTATCGAAGACGACACAACAAAACACGCCTCTACAGTCTTAACTGTTATGATGTTGGATATATTATTAAGGCCACACATTGAAACACGCCAATACAGTCTGCACTGTTACGGTGTTGAATATATTACTAAGGATACACAATTAAACACGCCAATACAGTCTGCACTGATATTGGGTTGAATATATTACTAAGGATACACAATTAAACACGCCAATACAGTCTGCACTGATATTGGGTTGAATATATTATTAAGGCCACACATTAAAACACGCCAATACAGTCTGCACTGTTACGGTGTTGAATATATTACTAAGGATACACAATTAAACACGCCAATACAGTCTGCACTGATATTGGGTTGAATATATTATTAAGGCCACACATTAAAATACGCAACTACTGTCTACAATGAAATGATTTTGGATATATAACTAAGGTCACACAACAGAACACGTCACTACGGTCTATCGAAGACGACACAACAAAACACGCCTCTACAGTCTTAACTGTTATGATGTTGGATATATTATTAAGGCCACACATTGAAACACGCCAATACAGTCTGCACTGATATGGGGTTAAATATATTACTAAGGCCACACATTAAAACACGCCAATACAGTCTGCACTGTTACGGTGTTGAATATATTACTAAGGATACACAATTAAACACGCCAATACAGTCTGCACTGATATTGGGTTGAATATATTATTAAGGCCACACATTAAAACACGCAACTACTGTCTACAATGTAATGATTTTGGATATATAACTAAGGTCACACAACAGAACACGTCACTACGGTCTATCGAAGACGACACAACAAAACACGCCTCTACAGTCTTAACTGTTATGATGTTGGATATATTATTAAGGCCACACATTGAAACACGCCAATACAGTCTGCACTGATATGGGGTTAAATATATTACTAAGGCCACACATTAAAACACGCCAATACAGTCTGCACTGTTACGGTGTTGAATATATTACTAAGGATACACAATTAAACACGCCAATCAGTCTGCACTGATATTGGGTTGAATATATTATTAAGGCCACACATTAAAACACGCAACTACTGTCTACAATGTAATGATTTTGGATATATAACTAAGGTCACACAACAGAACACGTCACTACGGTCTATCGAAGACGACACAACAAAACACGCCTCTACAGTCTTAACTGTTATGATGTTGGATATATTATTAAGGCCACACATTGAAACACGCCAATACAGTCTGCACTGATATGGGGTTAAATATATTACTAAGGCCACACATTAAAACACGCCAATACAGTATGCACTGTTACGGTGTTGAATATATTACTAAGGATACACAATTAAACACGCCAATACAGTCTGCACTGATATTGGGTTGAATATATTATTAAGGCCACACATTAAAACACGCAACTACTGTCTACAATGTAATGATTTTGGATATATAACTAAGGTCACACAACAGAACACGTCACTACGGTCTATCGAAGACGACACAACAAAACACGCCTCTACAGTCTTAACTGTTATGATGTTGGATATATTATTAAGGCCACACATTGAAACACGCCAATACAGTCTGCACTGTTACGGTGTTGAATATATTACTAAGGATACACAATTAAACACGCCAATACAGTCTGCACTGATATTGGGTTGAATATATTATTAAGGCCACACATTAAAACACGCAACTACTGTCTACAATGTAATGATTTTGGATATATAACTAAGGTCACACAACAGAACACGTCACTACGGTCTATCGAAGACGACACAACAAAACACGCCTCTACAGTCTTAACTGTTATGATGTTGGATATATTATTAAGGCCACACATTGAAACACGCCAATACAGTCTGCACTGTTACGGTGTTGAATATATTACTAAGGATACACAATTAAACACGCCAATACAGTCTGCACTGATATTGGGTTGAATATATTATTAAGGCCACACATTAAAACACGCAACTACTGTCTACAATGTAATGATTTTGGATATATAACTAAGGTCACACAACAGAACACGTCACTACGGTCTATCGAAGACGACACAACAAAACACGCCTCTACAGTCTTAACTGTTATGATGTTGGATATATTATTAAGGCCACACATTGAAACACGCCAATACAGTCTGCACTGTTACGGTGTTGAATATATTACTAAGGATACACAATTAAACACGCCAATACAGTCTGCACTGATATTGGGTTGAATATATTATTAAGGCCACACATTAAAACACGCAACTACTGTCTACAATGTAATGATTTTGGATATATAACTAAGGTCACACAACAGAACACGTCACTACGGTCTATCGAAGACGACACAACAAAACACGCCTCTACAGTCTTAACTGTTATGATGTTGGATATATTATTAAGGCCACACATTGAAACACGCCAATACAGTCTGCACTGATATGGGGTTAAATATATTACTAAGGCCACACATTAAAACACGCCAATACAGTCTGCACTGTTACGGTGTTGAATATATTACTAAGGATACACAATTAAACACGCCAATACAGTCTGCACTGATATTGGGTTGAATATATTATTAAGGCCACACATTAAAACACGCCAATACAGTCTGCACTGTTACGGTGTTGAATATATTACTAAGGATACACAATTAAACACGCCAATACAGTCTGCACTGATATTGGGTTGAATATATTATTAAGGCCACACATTAAAATACGCAACTACTGTCTACAATGAAATGATTTTGGATATATAACTAAGGTCACACAACAGAACACGTCACTACGGTCTATCGAAGACGACACAACAAAACACGCCTCTACAGTCTTAACTGTTATGATGTTGGATATATTATTAAGGCCACACATTGAAACACGCCAATACAGTCTGCACTGATATGGGGTTAAATATATTACTAAGGCCACACATTAAAACACGCCAATACAGTCTGCACTGTTACGGTGTTGAATATATTACTAAGGATACACAATTAAACACGCCAATACAGTCTGCACTGATATTGGGTTGAATATATTATTAAGGCCACACATTAAAACACGCAACTACTGTCTACAATGTAATGATTTTGGATATATAACTAAGGTCACACAACAGAACACGTCACTACGGTCTATCGAAGACGACACAACAAAACACGCCTCTACAGTCTTAACTGTTATGATGTTGGATATATTATTAAGGCCACACATTGAAACACGCCAATACAGTCTGCACTGATATGGGGTTAAATATATTACTAAGGCCACACATTAAAACACGCCAATACAGTCTGCACTGTTACGGTGTTGAATATATTACTAAGGATACACAATTAAACACGCCAATCAGTCTGCACTGATATTGGGTTGAATATATTATTAAGGCCACACATTAAAACACGCAACTACTGTCTACAATGTAATGATTTTGGATATATAACTAAGGTCACACAACAGAACACGTCACTACGGTCTATCGAAGACGACACAACAAAACACGCCTCTACAGTCTTAACTGTTATGATGTTGGATATATTATTAAGGCCACACATTGAAACACGCCAATACAGTCTGCACTGATATGGGGTTAAATATATTACTAAGGCCACACATTAAAACACGCCAATACAGTATGCACTGTTACGGTGTTGAATATATTACTAAGGATACACAATTAAACACGCCAATACAGTCTGCACTGATATTGGGTTGAATATATTATTAAGGCCACACATTAAAACACGCAACTACTGTCTACAATGTAATGATTTTGGATATATAACTAAGGTCACACAACAGAACACGTCACTACGGTCTATCGAAGACGACACAACAAAACACGCCTCTACAGTCTTAACTGTTATGATGTTGGATATATTATTAAGGCCACACATTGAAACACGCCAATACAGTCTGCACTGTTACGGTGTTGAATATATTACTAAGGATACACAATTAAACACGCCAATACAGTCTGCACTGATATTGGGTTGAATATATTATTAAGGCCACACATTAAAACACGCAACTACTGTCTACAATGTAATGATTTTGGATATATAACTAAGGTCACACAACAGAACACGTCACTACGGTCTATCGAAGACGACACAACAAAACACGCCTCTACAGTCTTAACTGTTATGATGTTGGATATATTATTAAGGCCACACATTGAAACACGCCAATACAGTCTGCACTGATATGAGGTTAAATATATTACTAAGGCCACACATTAAAACACGCCAATACAGTCTGCACTGTTACGGTGTTGAATATATTACTAAGGATACACAATTAAACACGCCAATACAGTCTGCACTGATATTGGGTTGAATATATTATTAAGGCCACACATTAAAACACGCAACTACTGTCTACAATGTAATGATTTTGGATATATAACTAAGGTCACACAACAGAACACGTCACTACGGTCTATCGAAGACGACACAACAAAACACGCCTCTACAGTCTTAACTGTTATGATGTTGGATATATTATTAAGGCCACACATTGAAACACGCCAATACAGTCTGCACTGATATGGGGTTAAATATATTACTAAGGCCACACATTAAAACACGCCAATACAGTCTGCACTGTTACGGTGTTGAATATATTACTAAGGATACACAATTAAACACGCCAATACAGTCTGCACTGATATTGGGTTGAATATATTATTAAGGCCACACATTAAAACACGCAACTACTGTCTACAATGTAATGATTTTGGATATATAACTAAGGTCACACAACAGAACACGTCACTACGGTCTATCGAAGACGACACAACAAAACACGCCTCTACAGTCTTAACTGTTATGATGTTGGATATATTATTAAGGCCACACATTGAAACACGCCAATACAGTCTGCACTGTTACGGTGTTGAATATATTACTAAGGATACACAATTAAACACGCCAATACAGTCTGCACTGATATTGGGTTGAATATATTATTAAGGCCACACATTAAAACACGCAACTACTGTCTACAATGTAATGATTTTGGATATATAACTAAGGTCACACAACAGAACACGTCACTACGGTCTATCGAAGACGACACAACAAAACACGCCTCTACAGTCTTAACTGTTATGATGTTGGATATATTATTAAGGCCACACATTGAAACACGCCAATACAGTCTGCACTGATATGGGGTTAAATATATTACTAAGGCCACACATTAAAACACGCCAATACAGTATGCACTGTTACGGTGTTGAATATATTACTAAGGATACACAATTAAACACGCCAATACAGTCTGCACTGATATTGGGTTGAATATATTATTAAGGCCACACATTAAAACACGCAACTACTGTCTACAATGTAATGATTTTGGATATATAACTAAGGTCACACAACAGAACACGTCACTACGGTCTATCGAAGACGACACAACAAAACACGCCTCTACAGTCTTAACTGTTATGATGTTGGATATATTATTAAGGCCACACATTGAAACACGCCAATACAGTCTGCACTGTTACGGTGTTGAATATATTACTAAGGATACACAATTAAACACGCCAATACAGTCTGCACTGATATTGGGTTGAATATATTATTACGGCCACACATTAAAACACGCAACTACTGTCTACAATGTAATGATTTTGGATATATAACTAAGGTCACACAACAGAACACGTCACTACGGTCTATCGAAGACGACACAACAAAACACGCCTCTACAGTCTTAACTGTTATGATGTTGGATATATTATTAAGGCCACACATTGAAACACGCCAATACAGTCTGCACTGTTACGGTGTTGAATATATTACTAAGGATACACAATTAAACACGCCAATACAGTCTGCACTGATATTGGGTTGAATATATTATTAAGGCCACACATTAAAACACGCAACTACTGTCTACAATGTAATGATTTTGGATATATAACTAAGGTCACACAACAGAACACGTCACTACGGTCTATCGAAGACGACACAACAAAACACGCCTCTACAGTCTTAACTGTTATGATGTTGGATATATTATTAAGGCCACACATTGAAACACGCCAATACAGTCTGCACTGATATGGGGTTAAATATATTACTAAGGCCACACATTAAAACACGCCAATACAGTCTGCACTGTTACGGTGTTGAATATATTACTAAGGATACACAATTAAACACGCCAATACAGTCTGCACTGATATTGGGTTGAATATATTATTAAGGCAACACATTAAAACACGCAACTACTGTCTACAATGTAATGATTTTGGATATATAACTAAGGTCACACAACAGAACACGTCACTACGGTCTATCGAAGACGACACAACAAAACACGCCTCTACAGTCTTAACTGTTATGATGTTGGATATATTATTAAGGCCACACATTGAAACACGCCAATACAGTCTGCACTGATATGGGGTTAAATATATTACTAAGGCCACACATTAAAACACGCCAATACAGTCTGCACTGTTACGGTGTTGAATATATTACTAAGGATACACAATTAAACACGCCAATACAGTCTGCACTGATATTGGGTTGAATATATTATTAAGGCCACACATTAAAACACGCAACTACTGTCTACAATGTAATGATTTTGGATATATAACTAAGGTCACACAACAGAACACGCCACTACGGTCTATCGAAGACGACACAACAAAACACGCCTCTACAGTCTTAACTGTTATGATGTTGGATATATTATTAAGGCCACACATTGAAACACGCCAATACAGTCTGCACTGATATTGGGTTAAATATATTACTAAGGCCACACATTAAAACACGCCAATACAGTCTGCACTGTTACGGTGTTGAATATATTACTAAGGATACACAATTAAACACGCCAATACAGTCTGCACTGATATTGGGTTGAATATATTATTAAGGCCACACATTAAAACACGCAACTACTGTCTACAATGTAATGATTTTGGATATATAACTAAGGTCACACAACAGAACACGTCACTACGGTCTATCGAAGACGACACAACAAAACACGCCTCTACAGTCTTAACTGTTATGATGTTGGATATATTATTAAGGCCACACATTGAAACACGCCAATACAGTCTGCACTGTTACGGTGTTGAATATATTACTAAGGATACACAATTAAACACGCCAATACAGTCTGCACTGATATTGGGTTGAATATATTATTAAGGCCACACATTAAAACACGCAACTACTGTCTACAATGTAATGATTTTGGATATATAACTAAGGTCACACAACAGAACACGTCACTACGGTCTATCGAAGACGACACAACAAAACACGCCTCTAAAGTCTTAACTGTTATGATGTTGGATATATTATTAAGGCCACACATTGAAACACGCCAATACAGTCTGCACTGTTACGGTGTTGAATATATTACTAAGGATACACAATTAAACACGCCAATACAGTCTGCACTGATATTGGGTTGAATATATTATTAAGGCCACACATTAAAACACGCAACTACTGTCTACAATGTAATGATTTTGGATATATAACTAAGGTCACACAACAGAACACGTCACTACGGTCTATCGAAGACGACACAACAAAACACGCCTCTACAGTCTTAACTGTTATGATGTTGGATATATTATTAAGGCCACACATTGAAACACGCCAATACAGTCTGCACTGATATGGGGTTAAATATATTACTAAGGCCACACATTAAAACACGCCAATACAGTCTGCACTGTTACGGTGTTGAATATATTACTAAGGATACACAATTAAACACGCCAATACAGTCTGCACTGATATTGGGTTGAATATATTATTAAGGCCACACATTAAAACACGCAACTACTGTCTACAATGTAATGATTTTGGATATATAACTAAGGTCACACAACAGAACACCTCACTACGGTCTATCGAAGACGACACAACAAAACACACCTCTACAGTCTTAACTGTTATGATGTTGGATATATTATTAAGGCCACACATTGAAACACGCCAATACAGTCTGCACTGTTACGGTGTTGAATATATTACTAAGGATACACAATTAAACACGCCAATACAGTCTGCACTGATATTGGGTTGAATATATTATTAAGGCCACACATTAAAACACGCAACTACTGTCTACAATGTAATGATTTTGGATATATAACTAAGGTCACACAACAGAACACGTCACTACGGTCTATCGAAGACGACACAACAAAACACGCCTCTACAGTCTTAACTGTTATGATGTTGGATATATTATTAAGGCCACACATTGAAACACGCCAATACAGTCTGCACTGATATGGGGTTAAATATATTACTAAGGCCACACATTAAAACACGCCAATACAGTCTGCACTGTTACGGTGTTGAATATATTACTAAGGATACACAATTAAACACGCCAATACAGTCTGCACTGATATTGGGTTGAATATATTATTAAGGCCACACATTAAAACACGCAACTACTGTCTACAATGTAATGATTTTGGATATATAACTAAGGTCACACAACAGAACACGTCACTACGGTCTATCGAAGACGACACAACAAAACACGCCTCTACAGTCTTAACTGTTATGATGTTGGATATATTATTAAGGCCACACATTGAAACACGCCAATACAGTCTGCACTGATATGGGGTTAAATATACTACTAAGGCCACACATTAAAACACGCCAATACAGTCTGCACTGTTACGGTGTTGAATATATTACTAAGGATACACAATTAAACACGCCAATACAGTCTGCACTGATATTGGGTTGAATATATTATTAAGGCCACACATTAAAACACGCCAATACAGTCTGCACTGTTACGGTGTTGAATATATTACTAAGGATACACAATTAAACACGCCAATACAGTCTGCACTGATATTGGGTTGAATATATTATTAAGGCCACACATTAAAACACGCAACTACTGTCTACAATGAAATGATTTTGGATATATAACTAAGGTCACACAACAGAACACGTCACTACGGTCTATCGAAGACGACACAACAAAACACGCCTCTACAGTCTTAACTGTTATGATGTTGGATATATTATTAAGGCCACACATTGAAACACGCCAATACAGTCTGCACTGATATGGGGTTAAATATATTACTAAGGCCACACATTAAAACACGCCAATACAGTCTGCACTGTTACGGTGTTGAATATATTACTAAGGATACACAATTAAACACGCCAATACAGTCTGCACTGATATTGGGTTGAATATATTATTAAGGCCACACATTAAAACACGCAACTACTGTCTACAATGTAATGATTTTGGATATATAACTAAGGTCACACAACAGAACACGTCACTACGGTCTATCGAAGACGACACAACAAAACACGCCTCTACAGTCTTAACTGTTATGATGTTGGATATATTATTAAGGCCACACATTGAAACACGCCAATACAGTCTGCACTGTTACGGTGTTGAATATATTACTAAGGATACACAAATAAACACGCCAATACAGTCTGCTCTGATATTGGGTTGAATATATTATTAAGGCCACACATTAAAACACGCAACTACTGTCTACAATGTAATGATTTTGGATATATAACTAAGATCACACAACAGAACACGTCACTACGGTCTATCGAAGACGACACAACAAAACACGCCTCTACAGTCTTAACTGTTATGATGTTGGATATATTATTAAGGCCACACATTGAAACACGCCAATACAGTCTGCACTGATATGGGGTTAAATATATTACTAAGGCCACACATTAAAACACGCCAATACAGTCTGCACTGTTACGGTGTTGAATATATTACTAAGGATACACAATTAAACACGCCAATACAGTCTGCACTGAGATTGGGTTGAATATATTATTAAGGCCACACATTAAAACACGCAACTACTGTCTACAATGTAATGATTTTGGATATATAACTAAGGTCACACAACAGAACACGTCACTACGGTCTATCGAAGACGACACAACAAAACACCCCTCTACAGTCTTAACTGTTATGATGTTGGATATATTATTAAGGCCACACATTGAAACACGCCAATACAGTCTGCACTGATATGGGGTTAAATATATTACTAAGGCCACACATTAAAACACGCCAATACAGTCTGCACTGTTACGGTGTTGAATATATTACTAAGGATACACAATTAAACACGCCAATACAGTCTGCACTGATATTGGGTTGAATATATTATTAAGGCCCACATTAAAACACGCAACTACTGTCTACAATGTAATGATTTTGGATATATAACTAAGGTCACACAACAGAACACGTCACTACGGTCTATCGAAGACGACACAACAAAACACGCCTCTACAGTCTTAACTGTTATGATGTTGGACATATTATTAAGGCCACACATTGAAACACGCCAATACAGTCTGCACTGTTACGGTGTTGAATATATTACTAAGGATACACAATTAAACACGCCAATACAGTCTGCACTGATATTGGGTTGAATATATTATTAAGGCCACACATTAAAACACGCAACTACTGTCTACAATGTAATGATTTTGGATATATAACTAAGGTCACACAACAGAACACGTCACTACGGTCTATCGAAGACGACACAACAAAACACGCCTCTACAGTCTTAACTGTTATGATGTTGGATATATTATTAAGGCCACACATTGAAACACGCCAATACAGTCTGCACTGATATGGGGTTAAATATATTACTAAGGCCACACATGAAAAAAAGCCAATACAGTCTGCACTGTTACGGTGTTGAATATATTACTAAGGAAACACAATTAAACACGCCAATCAGTCTGCACTGATATTGGGTTGAATATATTATTAAGGCCACACATTAAAACACGCAACTACTGTCTACAATGTAATGATTTTGGATATATAACTAAGGTCACACAACAGAACACGTCACTACGGTCTATCGAAGACGACACAACAAAACACGCCTCTACAGTCTTAACTGTTATGATGTTGGATATATTATTAAGGCGACACATTGAAACACGCCAATACAGTCTGCACTGATATGGGGTTAAATATATTACTAAGGCCACACATTAAAACACGCCAATACAGTCTGCACTGTTACGGTGTTGAATATATTACTAAGGATACACAATTAAACACGCCAATACAGTCTGCACTGATATTGGGTTGAATATATTATTAAGGCCACACATTAAAACACGCAACTACTGTCTACAATGTAATGATTTTGGATATATAACTAAGGTCACACAACAGAACACGTCACTACGGTCTATCGAAGACGACACAACAAAACACGCCTCTACAGTCTTAACTGTTATGATGTTGGATATATTATTAAGGCCACACATTGAAACACGCCAATACAGTCTGCACTGTTACGGTGTTGAATATATTACTAAGGATACACAATTAAACACGCCAATACAGTCTGCACTGATATTGGGTTGAATATATTATTAAGGCCACACATTAAAACACGCAACTACTGTCTACAATGTAATGATTTTGGATATATAACTAAGGTCACACAACAGAACACGTCACTACGGTCTATCGAAGACGACACAACAAAACACGCCTCTACAGTCTTAACTGTTATGATGTTGGATATATTATTAAGGCCACACATTGAAACACGCCAATACAGTCTGCACTGATATGGGGTTAAATATATTACTAAGGCCACACATTAAAACACGCCAATACAGTCTGCACTGTTACGGTGTTGAATATATTACTAAGGATACACAATTAAACACGCCAATACAGTCTGCACTGATATTGGGTTGAATATATTATTAAGGCCACACATTAAAACACGCAACTACTGTCTACAATGTAATGATTTTGGATATATAACTAAGGTCACACAACAGAACACGTCACTACGGTCTATCGAAGACGACACAACAAAACACGCCTCTACAGTCTTAACTGTTATGATGTTGGATATATTATTAAGGCCACACATTGAAACACGCCAATTCAGTCTGCACTGATATGGGGTTTAATATATTACTAAGGCCACACATTAAAACACGCCAATACAGTCTGAACTGTTACGGTGTTGAATATATTACTAAGGATACACAATTAAACACGCCAATACAGTCTGCACTGATATTGGGTTGAATATATTATTAAGGCCACACATTAAAACACGCAACTACTGTCTACAATGTAATGATTTTGGATATATAACTAAGGTCACACAACAGAACACGTCACTACGGTCTATCGAAGACGACACAACAAAACACGCCTCTACAGTCTTAACTGTTATGATGTTGGATATATTATTAAGGCCACACATTGAAACACGCCAATACAGTCTGCACTGTTACGGTGTTGAATATATTACTAAGGATACACAATTAAACACGCCAATACAGTCTGCACTGATATTGGGTTGAATATATTATTAAGGCCACACATTAAAACACGCAACTACTGTCTACAATGTAATGATTTTGGATATATAACTAAGGTCACACAACAGAACACGTCACTACGGTCTATCGAAGACGACACAACAAAACACGCCTCTACAGTCTTAACTGTTATGATGTTGGATATATTATTAAGGCCACACATTGAAACACGCCAATACAGTCTGCACTGTTACGGTGTTGAATATATTACTAAGGATACACAATTAAACACGCCAATACAGTCTGCACTGATATTGGGTTGAATATATTATTAAGGCCACACATTAAAACACGCAACTACTGTCTACAATGTAATGATTTTGGATATATAACTAAGGTCACACAACAGAACACGTCACTACGGTCTATCGAAGACGACACAACAAAACACGCCTCTACAGTCTTAACTGTTATGATGTTGGATATATTATTAAGGCCACACATTGAAACACGCCAATACAGTCTGCACTGATATGGGGTTAAATATATTACTAAGGCCACACATTAAAACACGCCAATACAGTCTGCACTGTTACGGTGTTGAATATATTACTAAGGATACACAATTAAACACGCCAATCAGTCTGCACTGATACTGGGTTGAATATATTATTAAGGCCACACATTAAAACACGCAACTACTATCTACAATGTAATGATTTTGGATATATAACTAAGGTCACACAACAGAACACGTCACTACGGTCTATCGAAGACGACACAACAAAACACGCCTCTACAGTCTTAACTGTTATGATGTTGGATATATTATTAAGGCCACACATTGAAACACGCCAATACAGTCTGCACTGATATGGGGTTAAATATATTACTAAGGCCACACATTAAAACACGCCAATACAGTATGCACTGTTACGGTGTTGAATATATTACTAAGGATACACAATTAAACACGCCAATACAGTCTGCACTGATATTGGGTTGAATATATTATTAAGGCCACACATTAAAACACGCAACTACTGTCTACAATGTAATGATTTTGGATATATAACTAAGGTCACACAACAGAACACGTCACTACGGTCTATCGAAGACGACACAACAAAACACGCCTCTACAGTCTTAACTGTTATGATGTTGGATATATTATTAAGGCCACACATTGAAACACGCCAATACAGTCTGCACTGTTACGGTGTTGAATATATTACTAAGGATACACAATTAAACACGCCAATACAGTCTGCACTGATATTGGGTTGAATATATTATTAAGGCCACACATTAAAACACGCAACTACTGTCTACAATGTAATGATTTTGGATATATAACTAAGGTCACACAACAGAACACGTCACTACGGTCTATCGAAGACGACACAACAAAACACGCCTCTACAGTCTTAACTGTTATGATGTTGGATATATTATTAAGGCCACACATTGAAACACGCCAATACAGTCTGCACTGTTACGGTGTTGAATATATTACTAAGGATACACAATTAAACACGCCAATACAGTCTGCACTGATATTGGGTTGAATATATTATTAAGGCCACACATTAAAACACGCAACTACTGTCTACAATGTAATGATTTTGGATATATAACTAAGGTCACACAACAGAACACGTCACTACGGTCTATCGAAGACGACACAACAAAACACGCCTCTACAGTCTTAACTGTTATGATGTTGGATATATTATTAAGGCCACACATTGAAACACGCCAATACAGTCTGCACTGATATGGGGTTAAATATATTACTAAGGCCACACATTAAAACACGCCAATACAGTCTGCACTGTTACGGTGTTGAATATATTACTAAGGATACACAATTAAACACGCCAATACAGTCTGCACTGATATTGGGTTGAATATATTATTAAGGCCACACATTAAAACACGCCAATACAGTCTGCACTGTTACGGTGTTGAATATATTACTAAGGATACACAATTAAACACGCCAATACAGTCTGCACTGATATTTGGTTGAATATATTATTAAGGCCACACATTAAAACACGCAACTACTGTCTACAATGTAATGATTTTGGATATATAACTAAGGTCACACAACAGAACACGTCACTACGGTCTATCGAAGACGACACAACAAAACACGCCTCTACAGTCTTAACTGTTATGATGTTGGATATATTATTAAGGCCACACATTGAAACACGCCAATACAGTCTGCACTGATATGGGGTTAAATATATTACTAAGGCCACACATTAAAACACGCCAATACAGTATGCACTGTTACGGTGTTGAATATATTACTAAGGATACACAATTAAACACGCCAATACAGTCTGCACTGATATTGGGTTGAATATATTATTAAGGCCACACATTAAAACACGCAACTACTGTCTACAATGTAATGATTTTGGATATATAACTAAGGTCACACAACAGAACACGTCACTACGGTCTATCGAAGACGACACAACAAAACACGCCTCTACAGTCTTAACTGTTATGATGTTGGATATATTATTAAGGCCACACATTGAAACACGCCAATACAGTCTGCACTGTTACGGTGTTGAATATATTACTAAGGATACACAATTAAACACGCCAATACAGTCTGCACTGATATTGGGTTGAATATATTATTACAGCCACACATTAAAACACGCAACTACTGTCTACAATGTAATGATTTTGGATATATAACTAAGGTCACACAACAGAACACGTCACTACGGTCTATCGAAGACGACACAACAAAACACGCCTCTACAGTCTTAACTGTTATGATGTTGGATATATTATTAAGGCCACACATTGAAACACGCCAATACAGTCTGCACTGTTACGGTGTTGAATATATTACTAAGGATACACAATTAAACACGCCAATACAGTCTGCACTGATATTGGGTTGAATATATTATTAAGGCCACACATTAAAACACGCAACTACTGTCTACAATGTAATGATTTTGGATATATAACTAAGGTCACACAACAGAACACGTCACTACGGTCTATCGAAGACGACACAACAAAACACGCCTCTACAGTCTTAACTGTTATGATGTTGGATATATTATTAAGGCCACACATTGAAACACGCCAATACAGTCTGCACTGATATGGGGTTAAATATATTACTAAGGCCACACATTAAAACACGCCAATACAGTCTGCACTGTTACGGTGTTGAATATATTACTAAGGATACACAATTAAACACGCCAATACAGTCTGCACTGATATTGGGTT
Source organism: Sipunculus nudus (assembly GCA_026874595.1). Lineage (NCBI taxonomy): Eukaryota > Metazoa > Annelida > Sipuncula > Golfingiida > Sipunculidae > Sipunculus > Sipunculus nudus. The sequence goes on from CM049319.1 coordinate 678,625, forward strand.
GAATATATTATTAAGGCCACACATTAAAACACGCAACTACTGTCTACAATGTAATGATTTTGGATATATAACTAAGGTCACACAACAGAACACGTCACTACGGTCTATCGAAGACGACACAACAAAACACGCCTCTACAGTCTTAACTGTTATGATGTTGGATATATTATTAAGGCCACACATTGAAACACGTCAATACAGTCTGCACTGATATGGGGTTAAATATATTACTAAGGCCACACATTAAAACACGCCAATACAGTCTGCACTGTTACGGTGTTGAATATATTACTAAGGATACACAATTAAACACGCCAATACAGTCTGCACTGATATTGGGTTGAATATATTATTAAGGCCACACATTAAAACACGCAACTACTGTCTACAATGTAATGATTTTGGATATATAACTAAGGTCACACAACAGAACACGCCACTACGGTCTATCGAAGACGACACAACAAAACACGCCTCTACAGTCTTAACTGTTATGATGTTGGATATATTATTAAGGCCACACATTGAAACACGCCAATACAGTCTGCACTGATATTGGGTTAAATATATTACTAAGGCCACACATTAAAACACGCCAATACAGTCTGCACTGTTACGGTGTTGAATATATTACTAAGGATACACAATTAAACACGCCAATACAGTCTGCACTGATATTGGGTTGAATATATTATTAAGGCCACACATTAAAACACGCAACTACTGTCTACAATGTAATGATTTTGGATATATAACTAAGGTCACACAACAGAACATGTCACTACGGTCTATCGAAGACGACACAACAAAACACGCCTCTACAGTCTTAACTGTTATGATGTTGGATATATTATTAAGGCCACACATTGAAACACGCCAATACAGTCTGCACTGTTACGGTGTTGAATATATTACTAAGGATACACAATTAAACACGCCAATACAGTCTGCACTGATATTGGGTTGAATATATTATTAAGGCCACACATTAAAACACGCAACTACTGTCTACAATGTAATGATTTTGGATATATAACTAAGGTCACACAACAGAACACGTCACTACGGTCTATCGAAGACGACACAACAAAACACGCCTCTACAGTCTTAACTGTTATGATGTTGGATATATTATTAAGGCCACACATTGAAACACGCCAATACAGTCTGCACTGTTACGGTGTTGAATATATTACTAAGGATACACAATTAAACACGCCAATACAGTCTGCACTGATATTGGGTTGAATATATTATTAAGGCCACACATTAAAACACGCAACTACTGTCTACAATGTAATGATTTTGGATATATAACTAAGGTCACACAACAGAACACGTCACTACGGTCTATCGAAGACGACACAACAAAACACGCCTCTACAGTCTTAACTGTTATGATGTTGGATATATTATTAAGGCCACACATTGAAACACGCCAATACAGTCTTAACTGTTATGATGTTGGATATATTATTAAGGCCACACATTGAAACACGCCAATACAGTCTGCACTGTTACGGTGTTGAATATATTACTAAGGATACACAATTAAACACGCCAATACAGTCTGCACTGATATTGGGTTGAATATATTATTAAGGCCACACATTAAAACACGCAACTACTGTCTACAATGTAATGATTTTGGATATATAACTAAGGTCACACAACAGAACACGTCACTACGGTCTATCGAAGACGACACAACAAAACACGCCTCTACAGTCTTAACTGTTATGATGTTGGATATATTATTAAGGCCACACATTGAAACACGCCAATACAGTCTGCACTGATATGGGGTTAAATATATTACTAAGGCCACACATTAAACACGCCAATACAGTCTGCACTGTTACGGTGTTGAATATATTACTAAGGATACACAATTAAACACGCCAATACAGTCTGCACTGATATTGGGTTGAATATATTATTAAGGCCACACATTAAAACACGCAACTACTGTCTACAATGTAATGATTTTGGATATATAACTAAGGTCACACAACAGAACACGTCACTACGGTCTATCGAAGACGACACAACAAAACACGCCTCTACAGTCTTAACTGTTATGATGTTGGATATATTATTAAGGCCACACATTGAAACACGCCAATACAGTCTGCACTGATATGGGGTTAAATATATTACTAAGGCCACACATTAAAACACGCCAATACAGTCTGCACTGTTACGGTGTTGAATATATTACTAAGGATACACAATTAAACACGCCAATACAGTCTGCACTGATATTGGGTTGAATATATTATTAAGGCCACACATTAAAACACGCCAATACAGTCTGCACTGTTACGGTGTTGAATATATTACTAAGGATACACAATTAAACACGCCAATACAGTCTGCACTGATATTGGGTTGAATATATTATTAAGGCCACACATTAAAACACGCAACTACTGTCTACAATGTAATGATTTTGGATATATAACTAAGGTCACACAACAGAACACGTCACTACGGTCTATCGAAGACGACACAACAAAACACGCCTCTACAGTCTTAACTGTTATGATGTTGGATATATTATTAAGGCCACACATTGAAACACGCCAATACAGTCTGCACTGATATGGGGTTAAATATATTACTAAGGCCACACATTAAAACACGCCAATACAGTCTGCACTGTTACGGTGTTGAATATATTACTAAGGATACACAATTAAACACGCCAATACAGTCTGCACTGATATTGGGTTGAATATATTATTAAGGCCACACATTAAAACACGCAACTACTGTCTACAATGTAATGATTTTGGATATATAACTAAGGTCACACAACAGAACACGTCACTACGGTATATCGAAGACGACACAACAAAACACGCCTCTACAGTCTTAACTGTTATGATGTTGGATATATTATTAAGGCCACACATTGAAACACGCCAATACAGTCTGCACTGTTACGGTGTTGAATATATTACTAAGGATACACAATTAAACACGCCAATACAGTCTGCACTGATATTGGGTTGAATATATTATTAAGGCCACACATTAAAACACGCAACTACTGTCTACAATGTAATGATTTTGGATATATAACTAAGGTCACACAACAGAACACGTCACTACGGTCTATCGAAGACGACACAACAAAACACGCCTCTACAGTCTTAACTGTTATGATGTTGGATATATTATTAAGGCCACACATTGAAACACGCCAATACAGTCTGCACTGATATGGGGTTAAATATATTACTAAGGCCACACATTAAAACACGCCAATACAGTCTGCACTGTTACGGTGTTGAATATATTACTAAGGATACACAATTAAACACGCCAATACAGTCTGCACTGATATTGGGTTGAATATATTATTAAGGCCACACATTAAAACACGCAACTACTGTCTACAATGTAATGATTTTGGATATATAACTAAGGTCACACAACAGAACACGTCACTACGGTCTATCGAAGACGACACAACAAAACACGCCTCTACAGTCTTAACTGTTATGATGTTGGATATATTATTAAGGCCACACATTGAAACACGCCAATACAGTCTGCACTGTTATGGTGTTGAATATATTACTAAGGATACACAATTAAACACGCCAATACAGTCTGCACTGATATTGGGTTGAATATATTATTAAGGCCACACATTAAAACACGCAACTACTGTCTACAATGTAATGATTTTGGATATATAACTAAGGTCACACAACAGAACACGTCACTACGGTCTATCGAAGACGACACAACAAAACACGCCTCTACAGTCTTAACTGTTATGATGTTGGATATATTATTAAGGCCACACATTGAAACACGCCAATACAGTCTGCACTGATATGGGGTTAAATATATTACTAAGGCCACACATTAAAACACGCCAATACAGTCTGCACTGTTACGGTGTTGAATATATTACTAAGGATACACAATTAAACACGCCAATACAGTCTGCACTGATATTGGGTTGAATATATTATTAAGGCCACACATTAAAACACGCAACTACTGTCTACAATGTAATGATTTTGGATATATAACTAAGGTCACACAACAGAACACGTCACTACGGTCTATCGAAGACGACACAACAAAACACGCCTCTACAGTCTTAACTGTTATGATGTTGGATATATTATTAAGGCCACACATTGAAACACGCCAATACAGTCTGCACTGTTACGGTGTTGAATATATTACTAAGGATACACAATTAAACACGCCAATACAGTCTGCACTGATATTGGGTTGAATATATTATAAAGGCCACACATTAAAACACGCAACTACTGTCTACAATGTAATGATTTTGGATATATAACTAAGGTCACACAACAGAACACGTCACTACGGTCTATCGAAGACGACACAACAAAACACGCCTCTACAGTCTTAACTGTTATGATGTTGGATATATTATTAAGGCCACACATTGAAACACGCCAATACAGTCTGCACTGTTACGGTGTTGAATATATTACTAAGGATACACAATTAAACACGCCAATACAGTCTGCACTGATATTGGGTTGAATATATTATTAAGGCCACACATTAAAACACGCAACTACTGTCTACAATGTAATGATTTTGGATATATAACTAAGGTCACACAACAGAACACGTCACTACGGTCTATCGAAGACGACACAACAAAACACGCCTCTACAGTCTTAACTGTTATGATGTTGGATATATTATTAAGGCCACACATTGAAACACGCCAATACAGTCTGCACTGTTACGGTGTTGAATATATTACTAAGGATACACAATTAAACACGCCAATACAGTCTGCACTGATATTGGGTTGAATATATTATTAAGGCCACACTTTAAAACACGCAACTACTGTCTACAATGTAATGATTTTGGATATATAACTAAGATCACACAACAGAACACGTCACTACGGTCTATCGAAGACGACACAACAAAACACGCCTCTACAGTCTTAACTGTTATGATGTTGGATATATTATTAAGGCCACACATTGAAACACGCCAATACAGTCTGCACTGTTACGGTGTTGAATATATTACTAAGGATACACAATTAAACACGCCAATACAGTCTGCACTGATATTGGGTTGAATATATTATTAAGGCCACACATTAAAACACGCAACTACTGTCTACAATGTAATGATTTTGGATATATAACTAAGGTCACACAACAGAACACGTCACTACGGTCTATCGAAGACGACACAACAAAACACGCCTCTACAGTCTTAACTGTTATGATGTTGGATATATTATTAAGGCCACACATTGAAACACGCCAATACAGTCTGCACTGTTACGGTGTTGAATATATTACTAAGGATACACAATTAAACACGCCAATACAGTCTGCACTGATAATGGGTTGAATATATTATTAAGGCCACACATTAAAACACGCAACTACTGTCTACAATGTAATGATTTTGGATATATAACTAAGGTCACACAACAGAACACGTCACTACGGTCTATCGAAGACGACACAACAAAACACGCCTCTACAGTCTTAACTGTTATGATGTTGGATATATTATTAAGGCCACACATTGAAACACGCCAATACAGTCTGCACTGATATGGGGTTAAATATATTACTAAGGCCACACATTAAAACACGCCAATACAGTCTGCACTGTTACGGTGTTGAATATATTACTAAGGATACACAATTAAACACGCCAATACAGTCTGCACTGATATTGGGTTGAATATATTATTAAGTCCACACATTAAAACACGCAACTACTGTCTATAATGTAATGATTTTGGATATATAACTAAGGTCACACAACAGAACACGTCACTACGGTCTATCGAAGACGACACAACAAAACACGCCTCTACAGTCTTAACTGTTATGATGTTGGATATATTATTAAGGCCACACATTGAAACACGCCAATACAGTCTGCACTGATATGGGGTTAAATATATTACTAAGGCCACACATTAAAACACGCCAATACAGTCTGCACTGTTACGGTGTTGAATATATTACTAAGGATACACAATTAAACACGCCAATACAGTCTGCACTGATATTGGGTTGAATATATTATTAAGGCCACACATTAAAACACGCAACTACTGTCTACAATGTAATGATTTTGGATATATAACTAAGGTCACACAACAGAACACGTCACTACGGTCTATCGAAGACGACACAACAAAACACGCCTCTACAGTCTTAACTGTTATGATGTTGGATATATTATTAAGGCCACACATTGAAACACGCCAATACAGTCTGCACTGATATGGGGTTAAATATATTACTAAGGCCACACATTAAAACACGCCAATACAGTCTGCACTGTTACGGTGTTGAATATATTACTAAGGATACACAATTAAACACGCCAATACAGTCTGCACTGATATTGGGTTGAATATATTATTAAGGCCACACATTAAAACACGCAACTACTGTCTACAATGTAATGATTTTGGATATATAACTAAGGTCACACAACAGAACACGTCACTACGGTCTATCGAAGACGACACAACAAAACACGCCTCTACAGTCTTAACTGTTATGATGTTGGATATATTATTAAGGCCACACATTGAAACACGCCAATACAGTCTGCACTGTTACGGTGTTGAATATATTACTAAGGATACACAATTAAACACGCCAATACAGTCTGCACTGATATTGGGTTGAATATATTATTACTAAATACAGTCTGCACTGATATGGGGTTAAATATATTACTAAGGCCACACATTAAAACACGCCAATACAGTCTGCACTGTTACGGTGTTGAATATATTACTAAGGATACACAATTAAACACGCCAATACAGTCTGCACTGATATTGGGTTGAATATATTATTAAGGCCACACATTAAAACACGCAACTACTGTCTACAATGTAATGATTTTGGATATATAACTAAGGTCACACAACAGAACACGTCACTACGGTCTATCGAAGACGACACAACAAAACACGCCTCTACAGTCTTAACTGTTATGATGTTGGATATATTATTAAGGCCACACATTGAAACACGCCAATACAGTCTGCACTGTTACGGTGTTGAATATATTACTAAGGCCACACATTAAAACACGCCAATACAGTCTGCACTGTTACGGTGTTGAATATATTACTAAGGATACACAATTAAACACGCCAATACAGTCTGCACTGATATTGGGTTGAATATATTATTAAGGCCACACATTAAAACACGCAACTACTGTCTACAATGTAATGATTTTGGATATATAACTAAGGTCACACAACAGAACACGTCACTACGGTCTATCGAAGACGACACAACAAAACACGCCTCTACAGTCTTAACTGTTATGATGTTGGATATATTATTAAGGCCACACATTGAAACACGCCAATACAGTCTGCACTGATATGGGGTTAAACATATTACTAAGGCCACACATTAAAACACGCCAATACAGTCTGCACTGTTACAGTGTTGAATATATTACTAAGGATACACAATTAAACACGCCAATACAGTCTGCACTGATATTGGGTTGAATATATTATTAAGGCCACACATTAAAACACGCAACTACTGTCTACAATGTCATGATTTTGGATATATAACTAAGGTCACACAACAGAACACGTCACTACAGTCTATCGAAGACGACACAACAAAACACGCCTCTACAGTCTTAACTGTTATGATGTTGGATATATTATTAAGGCCACACATTGAAACACGCCAATACAGTCTGCACTGATATTGGGTTGAATATATTATTAAGGCCACACATTAAAACACGCAACTACTGTCTACAATGTAATGATTTTGGATATATAACTAAGGTCACACAACAGAACACGTCACTACGGTCTATCGAAGACGACACAACAAAACACGCCTCTACAGTCTTAACTGTTATGATGTTGGATATATTATTAAGGCCACACATTGAAACACGCCAATACAGTCTGCACTGATATGGGGTTAAATATATTACTAAGGCCACACATTAAAACACGCCAATACAGTCTGCACTGTTACGGTGTTGAATATATTACTAAGGATACACAATTAAACACGCCAATACAGTCTGCACTGATATTGGGTTGAATATATTATTAAGGCCACACATTAAAACACGCAACTACTGTCTACAATGTAATGATTTTGGATATATAACTAAGGTCACGCAACAGAACACGTCACTACGGTCTATCGAAGACGACACAACAAAACACGCCTCTACAGTCTTAACTGTTATGATGTTGGATATATTATTAAGGCCACACATTGAAACACGCCAATACAGTCTGCACTGTTACGGTGTTGAATATATTACTAAGGATACACAATTAAACACGCCAATACAGTCTGCACTGATATTGGGTTGAATATATTATTAAGGCCACACATTAAAACACGCAACTACTGTCTACAATGTAATGATTTTGGATATATAACTAAGGTCACACAACAGAACACGTCACTACGGTCTATCGAAGACGACACAACAAAACACGCCTCTACAGTCTTAACTGTTATGATGTTGGATATATTATTAAGGCCACACATTGAAACACGCCAATACAGTCTGCACTGATATGGGGTTAAATATATTACTAAGGCCACACATTAAAACACGCCAATACAGTCTGCACTGTTACGGTGTTGAATATATTACTAAGGATACACAATTAAACACGCCAATACAGTCTGCACTGATATTGGGTTGAATATATTATTAAGGCCACACATTAAAACACGCAACTACTGTCTACAATGTAATGATTTTGGATATATAACTAAGGTCACACAACAGAACACGTCACTACGGTCTATCGAAGACGACACAACAAAACACGCCTCTACAGTCTTAACTGTTATGATGTTGGATATATTATTAAGGCCACACATTGAAACACGCCAATACAGTCTGCACTGTTACGGTGTTGAATATATTACTAAGGATACACAATTAAACACGCCAATACAGTCTGCACTGATATTGGGTTGAATATATTATTACTAAATACAGTCTGCACTGATATGGGGTTAAATATATTACTAAGGCCACACATTAAAACACGCCAATACAGTCTGCACTGTTACGGTGTTGAATATATTACTAAGGATACACAATTAAACACGCCAATACAGTCTGCACTGATATTGGGTTGAATATATTATTAAGGCCACACATTAAAACACGCAACTACTGTCTACAATGTAATGATTTTGGATATATAACTAAGGTCACACAACAGTACACGTCACTACGGTCTATCGAAGACGACACAACAAAACACGCCTCTACAGTCTTAACTGTTATGATGTTGGATATATTATTAAGGCCACACATTGAAACACGCCAATACAGTCTGCACTGTTACGGTGTTGAATATATTACTAAGGCCACACATTAAAACACGCCAATACAGTCTGCACTGTTACGGTGTTGAATATATTACTAAGGATACACAATTAAACACGCCAATACAGTCTGCACTGATATTGGGTTGAATATATTATTAAGGCCACACATTAAAACACGCAACTACTGTCTACAATGTAATGATTTTGGATATATAACTAAGGTCACACAACAGAACACGTCACTACGGTCTATCGAAGACGACACAACAAAACACGCCTCTACAGTCTTAACTGTTATGATGTTGGATATATTATTAAGGCCACACATTGAAACACGCCAATACAGTCTGCACTGATATGGGGTTAAACATATTACTAAGGCCACACATTAAAACACGCCAATACAGTCTGCACTGTTACAGTGTTGAATATATTACTAAGGATACACAATTAAACACGCCAATACAGTCTGCACTGATATTGGGTTGAATATATTATTAAGGCCACACATTAAAACACGCAACTACTGTCTACAATGTAATGATTTTGGATATATAACTAAGGTCACACAACAGAACACGTCACTACGGTCTATCGAAGACGACACAACAAAACACGCCTCTACAGTCTTAACTGTTATGATGTTGGATATATTATTAAGGCCACACATTGAAACACGCCAATACAGTCTGCACTGATATTGGGTTGAATATATTATTAAGGCCACACATTAAAACACGCAACTACTGTCTACAATGTAATGATTTTGGATATATAACTAAGGTCACACAACAGAACACGTCACTACGGTCTATCGAAGACGACACAACAAAACACGCCTCTACAGTCTTAACTGTTATGATGTTGGATATATTATTAAGGCCACACATTGAAACACGCCAATACAGTCTGCACTGTTACGGTGTTGAATATATTACTAAGGATACACAATTAAACACGCCAATACAGTCTGCACTGATATTGGGTTGAATATATTATTAAGGCCACACATTAAAACACGCAACTACTGTCTACAATGTAATGATTTTGGATATATAACTAAGGTCACACAACAGAACACGTCACTACGGTCTATCGAAGACGACACAACAAAACACGCCTCTACAGTCTTAACTGTTATGATGTTGGATATATTATTAAGGCCACACATTGAAACACGCCAATACAGTCTGCACTGATATGGGGTTAAATATATTACTAAGGCCACACATTAAAACACGCCAATACAGTCTGCACTGTTACGGTGTTGAATATATTACTAAGGATACACAATTAAACACGCCAATACAGTCTGCACTGATATTGGGTTGAATATATTATTAAGGCCACACATTAAAACACGCAACTACTGTCTACAATGTAATGATTTTGGATATATAACTAAGGTCACACAACAGAACACCTCACTACGGTCTATCGAAGACGACACAACAAAACACGCCTCTACAGTCTTAACTGTTATGATGTTGGATATATTATTAAGGCCACACATTGAAACACGGTGTTGAATATATTACTAAGGATACACAATTAAACACGCCAATACAGTCTGCACTGATATTGGGTTGAATATATTATTAAGGCCACACATTAAAACACGCAACTACTGTCTACAATGTAATGATTTTGGATATATAACTAAGGTCACACAACAGAACACGTCACTACGGTCTATCGAAGACGACACAACAAAACACGCCTCTACAGTCTTAACTGTTATGATGTTGGATATATTATTAAGGCCACACATTGAAACACGCCAATACAGTCTGCACTGTTACGGTGTTGAATATATTACCAAGGCCACACATTAAAACACGCCAATACAGTCTGCACTGTTACGGTGTTGAATATATTACTAAGGATACACAATTAAACACGCCAATACAGTCTGCACTGATATTGGGTTGAATATATTATTAAGGCCACACATTAAAACACGCAACTACTGTCTACAATGTAATGATTTTGGATATATAACTAAGGTCACACAACAGAACACGTCACTACGGTCTATCGAAGACGACACAACAAAACACGCCTCTACAGTCTTAACTGTTATGATGTTGGATATATTATTAAGGCCACACATTGAAACACGCCAATACAGTCTGCACTGATATGGGGTTAAACATATTACTAAGGCCACACATTAAAACACGCCAATACAGTCTGCACTGTTACAGTGTTGAATATATTACTAAGGATACACAATTAAACACGCCAATACAGTCTGCACTGATATTGGGTTGAATATATTATTAAGGCCACACATTAAAACACGCAACTACTGTCTACAATGTAATGATTTTGGATATATAACTAAGGTCACACAACAGAACACGTCACTACGGTCTATCGAAGACGACACAACAAAACACGCCTCTACAGTCTTAACTGTTATGATGTTGGATATATTATTAAGGCCACACATTGAAACACGCCAATACAGTCTGCACTGATATTGGGTTGAATATATTATTAAGGCCACACATTAAAACACGCAACTACTGTCTACAATGTAATGATTTTGGATATATAACTAAGGTCACACAACAGAACACGTCACTACGGTCTATCGAAGACGACACAACAAAACACGCCTCTACAGTCTTAACTGTTATGATGTTGGATATATTATTAAGGCCACACATTGAAACACGCCAATACAGTCTGCACTGTTACGGTGTTGAATATATTACTAAGGATACACAATTAAACACGCCAATACAGTCTGCACTGATATTGGGTTGAATATATTATTAAGGCCACACATTAAAACACGCAACTACTGTCTACAATGTAATGATTTTGGATATATAACTAAGGTCACACAACAGAACACGTCACTACGGTCTATCGAAGACGACACAACAAAACACGCCTCTACAGTCTTAACTGTTATGATGTTGGATATATTATTAAGGCCACACATTGAAACACGCCAATACAGTCTGCACTGTTACGGTGTTGAATATATTACTAAGGATACACAATTAAACACGCCAATACAGTCTGCACTGATATTGGGTTGAATATATTATTAAGGCCACACATTAAAACACGCAACTACTGTCTACAATGTAATGATTTTGGATATATAACTAAGGTCACACAACAGAACACGTCACTACGGTCTATCGAAGACGACACAACAAAACACGCCTCTACAGTCTTAACTGTTATGATGTTGGATATATTATTAAGGCCACACATTGAAACACGCCAATACAGTCTGCACTGTTACGGTGTTGAATATATTACTAAGGATACACAATTAAACACGCCAATACAGTCTGCACTGATATTGGGTTGAATATATTATTAAGGCCACACATTAAAACACGCAACTACTGTCTACAATGTAATGATTTTGGATATATAACTAAGGTCACACAACAGAACACGTCACTACGGTCTATCGAAGACGACACAACAAAACACGCCTCTACAGTCTTAACTGTTATGATGTTGGATATATTATTAAGGCCACACATTGAAACACGCCAATACAGTCTGCACTGTTACGGTGTTGAATATATTACTAAGGATACACAATTAAACACGCCAATACAGTCTGCACTGATATTGGGTTGAATATATTATTAAGGCCACACATTAAAACACGCAACTACTGTCTACAATGTAATGATTTTGGATATATAACTAAGGTCACACAACAGAACACGTCACTACGGTCTATCGAAGACGACACAACAAAACACGCCTCTACAGTCTTAACTGTTATGATGTTGGATATATTATTAAGGCCACACATTGAAACACGCCAATACAGACTGCACTGATATGGGGTTAAATATATTACTAAGGCCACACATTAAAACACGCCAATACAGTCTGCACTGTTACGGTGTTGAATATATTACTAAGGATACACAATTAAACACGCCAATACAGTCTGCACTGATATTGGGTTGAATATATTATTAAGGCCACACATTAAAACACGCAACTACTGTCTACAATGTAATGATTTTGGATATATAACTAAGGTCACACAACAGAACACGTCACTACGGTCTATCGAAGACGACACAACAAAACATGCCTCTACAGTCTTAACTGTTATGATGTTGGATATATTATTAAGGCCACACATTGAAACACGCCAATACAGTCTGCACTGATATGGGGTTAAATATATTACTAAGGCCACACATTAAAACACGCCAATACAGTCTGCACTGTTACGGTGTTGAATATATTACTAAGGATACACAATTAAACACGCCAATACAGTCTGCACTGATATTGGGTTGAATATATTATTAAGGCCACACATTAAAACACGCAACTACTGTCTACAATGTAATGATTTTGGATATATAACTAAGGTCACACAACAGAACACGTCACTACGGTCTATCGAAGACGACACAACAAAACACGCCTCTACAGTCTTAACTGTTATGATGTTGGATATATTATTAAGGCCACACATTGAAACACGCCAATACAGTCTGCACTGTTACGGTGTTGAATATATTACTAAGGATACACAATTAAACACGCCAATACAGTCTGCACTGATATTGGGTTGAATATATTATTAAGGCCACACATTAAAACACGCAACTACTGTCTACAATGTAATGATTTTGGATATATAACTAAGGTCACACAACAGAACACGTCACTACGGTCTATCGAAGACGACACAACAAAACACGCCTCTACAGTCTTAACTGTTATGATGTTGGATATATTATTAAGGCCACACATTGAAACACGCCAATACAGTCTGCACTGATATGGGGTTAAATATATTACTAAGGCCACACATTAAAACACGCCAATACAGTCTGCACTGTTACGGTGTTGAATATATTACTAAGGATACACAATTAAACACGCCAATACAGTCTGCACTGATATTGGGTTGAATATATTATTAAGGCCACACATTAAAACACGCAACTACTGTCTACAATGTAATGATTTTGGATATATAACTAAGGTCACACAACAGAACACGTCACTACGGTCTATCGAAGACGACACAACAAAACACGCCTCTACAGTCTTAACTGTTATGATGTTGGATATATTATTAAGGCCACACATTGAAACACGCCAATACAGTCTGCACTGTTACGGTGTTGAATATATTACTAAGGATACACAATTAAACACGCCAATACAGTCTGCACTGATATTGGGTTGAATATATTATTAAGGCCACACATTAAAACACGCAACTACTGTCTACAATGTAATGATTTTGGATATATAACTAAGGTCACACAACAGAACACGTCACTACGGTCTATCGAAGACGACACAACAAAACACGCCTCTACAGTCTTAACTGTTATGATGTTGGATATATTATTAAGGCCACACATTGAAACACGCCAATACAGTCTGCACTGTTACGGTGTTGAATATATTACTAAGGATACACAATTAAACACGCCAATACAGTCTGCACTGATATTGGGTTGAATATATTATTAAGGCCACACATTAAAACACGCAACTACTGTCTACAATGTAATGATTTTGGATATATAACTAAGGTCACACAACAGAACACGTCACTACGGTCTATCGAAGACGACACAACAAAACACGCCTCTACAGTCTTAACTGTTATGATGTTGGATATATTATTAAGGCCACACATTGAAACACGCCAATACAGACTGCACTGATATGGGGTTAAATATATTACTAAGGCCACACATTAAAACACGCCAATACAGTCTGCACTGTTACGGTGTTGAATATATTACTAAGGATACACAATTAAACACGCCAATACAGTCTGCACTGATATTGGGTTGAATATATTATTAAGGCCACACATTAAAACACGCAACTACTGTCTACAATGTAATGATTTTGGATATATAACTAAGGTCACACAACAGAACACGTCACTACGGTCTATCGAAGACGACACAACAAAACATGCCTCTACAGTCTTAACTGTTATGATGTTGGATATATTATTAAGGCCACACATTGAAACACGCCAATACAGTCTGCACTGATATGGGGTTAAATATATTACTAAGGCCACACATTAAAACACGCCAATACAGTCTGCACTGTTACGGTGTTGAATATATTACTAAGGATACACAATTAAACACGCCAATACAGTCTGCACTGATATTGGGTTGAATATATTATTAAGGCCACACATTAAAACACGCAACTACTGTCTACAATGTAATGATTTTGGATATATAACTAAGGTCACACAACAGAACACGTCACTACGGTCTATCGAAGACGACACAACAAAACACGCCTCTACAGTCTTAACTGTTATGATGTTGGATATATTATTAAGGCCACACATTGAAACACGCCAATACAGTCTGCACTGTTACGGTGTTGAATATATTACTAAGGATACACAATTAAACACGCCAATACAGTCTGCACTGATATTGGGTTGAATATATTATTAAGGCCACACATTAAAACACGCAACTACTGTCTACAATGTAATGATTTTGGATATATAACTAAGGTCACACAACAGAACACGTCACTACGGTCTATCGAAGACGACACAACAAAACACGCCTCTACAGTCTTAACTGTTATGATGTTGGATATATTATTAAGGCCACACATTGAAACACGCCAATACAGTCTGCACTGATATGGGGTTAAATATATTACTAAGGCCACACATTAAAACACGCCAATACAGTCTGCACTGTTACGGTGTTGAATATATTACTAAGGATACACAATTAAACACGCCAATACAGTCTGCACTGATATTGGGTTGAATATATTATTAAGGCCACACATTAAAACACGCAACTACTGTCTACAATGTAATGATTTTGGATATATAACTAAGGTCACACAACAGAACACGTCACTACGGTCTATCGAAGACGACACAACAAAACACGCCTCTACAGTCTTAACTGTTATGATGTTGGATATATTATTAAGGCCACACATTGAAACACGCCAATACAGTCTGCACTGATATGGGGTTAAATATATTACTAAGGCCACACATTAAAACACGCCAATACAGTCTGCACTGTTACGGTGTTGAATATATTACTAAGGATACACAATTAAACACGCCAATACAGTCTGCACTGATATTGGGTTGAATATATTATTAAGGCCACACATTAAAACACGCAACTACTGTCTACAATGTAATGATTTTGGATATATAACTAAGGTCACACAACAGAACACGTCACTACGGTCTATCGAAGACGACACAACAAAACACGCCTCTACAGTCTTAACTGTTATGATGTTGGATATATTATTAAGGCCACACATTGAAACACGCCAATACAGTCTGCACTGTTACGGTGTTGAATATATTACTAAGGATACACAATTAAACACGCCAATACAGTCTGCACTGATATTGGGTTGAATATATTATTAAGGCCACACATTAAAACACGCAACTACTGTCTACAATGTAATGATTTTGGATATATAACTAAGGTCACACAACAGAACACGTCACTACGGTCTATCGAAGACGACACAACAAAACACGCCTCTACAGTCTTAACTGTTATGATGTTGGATATATTATTAAGGCCACACATTGAAACACGCCAATACAGTCTGCACTGATATGGGGTTAAATATATTACTAAGGCCACACATTAAAACACGCCAATACAGTCTGCACTGTTACGGTGTTGAATATATTACTAAGGATACACAATTAAACACGCCAATACAGTCTGCACTGATATTGGGTTGAATATATTATTAAGGCCACACATTAAAACACGCAACTACTGTCTACAATGTAATGATTTTGGATATATAACTAAGGTCACACAACAGAACACGTCACTACGGTCTATCGAAGACGACACAACAAAACACGCCTCTACAGTCTTAACTGTTATGATGTTGGATATATTATTAAGGCCACACATTGAAACACGCCAATACAGTCTGCACTGTTACGGTGTTGAATATATTACTAAGGATACACAATTAAACACGCCAATACAGTCTGCACTGATATTGGGTTGAATATTTTATTAAGGCCACACATTAAAACACGCAACTACTGTCTACAATGTAATGATTTTGGATATATAACTAAGGTCACACAACAGAACACGTCACTACGGTCTATCGAAGACGACACAACAAAACACGCCTCTACAGTCTTAACTGTTATGATGTTGGATATATTATTAAGGCCACACATTGAAACACGCCAATACAGTCTGCACTGATATGGGGTTAAATATATTACTAAGGCCACACATTAAAACACGCCAATACAGTCTGCACTGTTACGGTGTTGAATATATTACTAAGGATACACAATTAAACACGCCAATACAGTCTGCACTGATATTGGGTTGAATATATTATTAAGGCCACACATTAAAACACGCAACTACTGTCTACAATGTAATGATTTTGGATATATAACTAAGGTCACACAACAGAACACGTCACTACGGTATATCGAAGACGACACAACAAAACACGCCTCTACAGTCTTAACTGTTATGATGTTGGATATATTATTAAGGCCACACATTGAAACACGCCAATACAGTCTGCACTGTTACGGTGTTGAATATATTACTAAGGATACACAATTAAACACGCCAATACAGTCTGCACTGATATTGGGTTGAATATATTATTAAGGCCACACATTAAAACACGCAACTACTGTCTACAATGTAATGATTTTGGATATATAACTAAGGTCACACAACAGAACACGTCACTACGGTCTATCGAAGACGACACAACAAAACACGCCTCTACAGTCTTAACTGTTATGATGTTGGATATATTATTAAGGCCACACATTAAAACACGCCAATACAGTCTGCACTGTTACGGTGTTGAATATATTACTAAGGATACACAATTAAACACGCCAATACAGTCTGCACTGATATTGGGTTGAATATATTATTAAGGCCACACATTAAAACACGCAACTACTGTCTACAATGTAATGATTTTGGATATATAACTAAGGTCACACAACAGAACACGTCACTACGGTCTATCGAAGACGACACAACAAAACACGCCTCTACAGTCTTAACTGTTATGATGTTGGATATATTATTAAGGCCACACATTGAAACACGCCAATACAGTCTGCACTGTTACGGTGTTGAATATATTACTAAGGATACACAATTAAACACGCCAATACAGTCTGCACTGATATTGGGTTGAATATATTATTAAGGCCACACATTAAAACACGCAACTACTGTCTACAATGTAATGA
This sequence comes from Sipunculus nudus, assembly GCA_026874595.1. Lineage (NCBI taxonomy): Eukaryota > Metazoa > Annelida > Sipuncula > Golfingiida > Sipunculidae > Sipunculus > Sipunculus nudus. The sequence goes on from CM049319.1 coordinate 697,273, forward strand.
TTTTGGATATATAACTAAGGTCACACAACAGAACACGTCACTACGGTCTATCGAAGACGACACAACAAAACACGCCTCTACAGTCTTAACTGTTATGATGTTGGATATATTATTAAGGCCACACATTGAAACACGCCAATACAGTCTGCACTGTTACGGTGTTGAGTATATTACTAAGGATACACAATTAAACACGCCAATACAGTCTGCACTGATATTGGGTTGAATATATTATTAAGGCCACACATTAAAACACGCAACTACTGTCTACAATGTAATGATTTTGGATATATAACTAAGGTCACACAACAGAACACGTCACTACGGTCTATCGAAGACGACACAACAAAACACGCCTCTACAGTCTTAACTGTTATGATGTTGGATATATTATTAAGGCCACACATTGAAACACGCCAATACAGTCTGCACTGTTACGGTGTTGAATATATTACTAAGGATACACAATTAAACACGCCAATACAGTCTGCACTGATATTGGGTTGAATATATTATTAAGGCCACACATTAAAACACGCAACTACTGTCTACAATGTAATGATTTTGGATATATAACTAAGGTCACACAACAGAACACGTCACTACGGTCTATCGAAGACGACACAACAAAACACGCCTCTACAGTCTTAACTGTTATGATGTTGGATATATTATTAAGGCCACACATTGAAACACGCCAATACAGACTGCACTGATATGGGGTTAAATATATTACTAAGGCCACACATTAAAACACGCCAATACAGTCTGCACTGTTACGGTGTTGAATATATTACTAAGGATACACAATTAAACACGCCAATACAGTCTGCACTGATATTGGGTTGAATATATTATTAAGGCCACACATTAAAACACGCAACTACTGTCTACAATGTAATGATTTTGGATATATAACTAAGGTCACACAACAGAACACGTCACTACGGTCTATCGAAGACGACACAACAAAACACGCCTCTACAGTCTTAACTGTTATGATGTTGGATATATTATTAAGGCCACACATTGAAACACGCCAATACAGTCTGCACTGATATGGGGTTAAATATATTACTAAGGCCACACATTAAAACACGCCAATACAGTCTGCACTGTTACGGTGTTGAATATATTACTAAGGATACACAATTAAACACGCCAATACAGTCTGCACTGATATTGGGTTGAATATATTATTAAGGCCACACATTAAAACACGCAACTACTGTCTACAATGTTATGATTTTGGATATATAACTAAGGTCACACAACAGAACACGTCACTACGGTCTATCGAAGACGACACAACAAAACACGCCTCTACAGTCTTAACTGTTATGATGTTGGATATATTATTAAGGCCACACATTGAAACACGCCAATACAGTCTGCACTGTTACGGTGTTGAATATATTACTAAGGATACACAATTAAACACGCCAATACAGTCTGCACTGATATTGGGTTGAATATATTATTAAGGCCACACATTAAAACACGCAACTACTGTCTACAATGTAATGATTTTGGATATATAACTAAGGTCACACAACAGAACACGTCACTACGGTCTATCGAAGACGACACAACAAAACACGCCTCTACAGTCTTAACTGTTATGATGTTGGATATATTATTAAGGCCACACATTGAAACACGCCAATACAGTCTGCACTGATATGGGGTTAAATATATTACTAAGGCCACACATTAAAACACGCCAATACAGTCTGCACTGTTACGGTGTTGAATATATTACTAAGGATACACAATTAAACACGCCAATACAGTCTGCACTGATATTGGGTTGAATATATTATTAAGGCCACACATTAAAACACGCAACTACTGTCTACAATGTAATGATTTTGGATATATAACTAAGGTCACACAACAGAACACGTCACTACGGTCTATCGAAGACGACACAACAAAACACGCCTCTACAGTCTTAACTGTTATGATGTTGGATATATTATTAAGGCCACACATTGAAACACGCCAATACAGTCTGCACTGATATGGGGTTAAATATACTACTAAGGCCACACATTAAAACACGCCAATACAGTCTGCACTGTTACGGTGTTGAATATATTACTAAGGATACACAATTAAACACGCCAATACAGTCTGCACTGATATTGGGTTGAATATATTATTAAGGCCACACATTAAAACACGCCAATACAGTCTGCACTGTTACGGTGTTGAATATATTACTAAGGATACACAATTAAACACGCCAATACAGTCTGCACTGATATTGGGTTGAATATATTATTAAGGCCACACATTAAAACACGCAACTACTGTCTACAATGAAATGATTTTGGATATATAACTAAGGTCACACAACAGAACACGTCACTACGGTCTATCGAAGACGACACAACAAAACACGCCTCTACAGTCTTAACTGTTATGATGTTGGATATATTATTAAGGCCACACATTGAAACACGCCAATACAGTCTGCACTGATATGGGGTTAAATATATTACTAAGGCCACACATTAAAACACGCCAATACAGTCTGCACTGTTACGGTGTTGAATATATTACTAAGGATACACAATTAAACACGCCAATACAGTCTGCACTGATATTGGGTTGAATATATTATTAAGGCCACACATTAAAACACGCAACTACTGTCTACAATGTAATGATTTTGGATATATAACTAAGGTCACACAACAGAACACGTCACTACGGTCTATCGAAGACGACACAACAAAACACGCCTCTACAGTCTTAACTGTTATGATGTTGGATATATTATTAAGGCCACACATTGAAACACGCCAATACAGTCTGCACTGTTACGGTGTTGAATATATTACTAAGGATACACAAATAAACACGCCAATACAGTCTGCTCTGATATTGGGTTGAATATATTATTAAGGCCACACATTAAAACACGCAACTACTGTCTACAATGTAATGATTTTGGATATATAACTAAGATCACACAACAGAACACGTCACTACGGTCTATCGAAGACGACACAACAAAACACGCCTCTACAGTCTTAACTGTTATGATGTTGGATATATTATTAAGGCCACACATTGAAACACGCCAATACAGTCTGCACTGATATGGGGTTAAATATATTACTAAGGCCACACATTAAAACACGCCAATACAGTCTGCACTGTTACGGTGTTGAATATATTACTAAGGATACACAATTAAACACGCCAATACAGTCTGCACTGAGATTGGGTTGAATATATTATTAAGGCCACACATTAAAACACGCAACTACTGTCTACAATGTAATGATTTTGGATATATAACTAAGGTCACACAACAGAACACGTCACTACGGTCTATCGAAGACGACACAACAAAACACCCCTCTACAGTCTTAACTGTTATGATGTTGGATATATTATTAAGGCCACACATTGAAACACGCCAATACAGTCTGCACTGATATGGGGTTAAATATATTACTAAGGCCACACATTAAAACACGCCAATACAGTCTGCACTGTTACGGTGTTGAATATATTACTAAGGATACACAATTAAACACGCCAATACAGTCTGCACTGATATTGGGTTGAATATATTATTAAGGCCCACATTAAAACACGCAACTACTGTCTACAATGTAATGATTTTGGATATATAACTAAGGTCACACAACAGAACACGTCACTACGGTCTATCGAAGACGACACAACAAAACACGCCTCTACAGTCTTAACTGTTATGATGTTGGACATATTATTAAGGCCACACATTGAAACACGCCAATACAGTCTGCACTGTTACGGTGTTGAATATATTACTAAGGATACACAATTAAACACGCCAATACAGTCTGCACTGATATTGGGTTGAATATATTATTAAGGCCACACATTAAAACACGCAACTACTGTCTACAATGTAATGATTTTGGATATATAACTAAGGTCACACAACAGAACACGTCACTACGGTCTATCGAAGACGACACAACAAAACACGCCTCTACAGTCTTAACTGTTATGATGTTGGATATATTATTAAGGCCACACATTGAAACACGCCAATACAGTCTGCACTGATATGGGGTTAAATATATTACTAAGGCCACACATGAAAAAAAGCCAATACAGTCTGCACTGTTACGGTGTTGAATATATTACTAAGGAAACACAATTAAACACGCCAATCAGTCTGCACTGATATTGGGTTGAATATATTATTAAGGCCACACATTAAAACACGCAACTACTGTCTACAATGTAATGATTTTGGATATATAACTAAGGTCACACAACAGAACACGTCACTACGGTCTATCGAAGACGACACAACAAAACACGCCTCTACAGTCTTAACTGTTATGATGTTGGATATATTATTAAGGCGACACATTGAAACACGCCAATACAGTCTGCACTGATATGGGGTTAAATATATTACTAAGGCCACACATTAAAACACGCCAATACAGTCTGCACTGTTACGGTGTTGAATATATTACTAAGGATACACAATTAAACACGCCAATACAGTCTGCACTGATATTGGGTTGAATATATTATTAAGGCCACACATTAAAACACGCAACTACTGTCTACAATGTAATGATTTTGGATATATAACTAAGGTCACACAACAGAACACGTCACTACGGTCTATCGAAGACGACACAACAAAACACGCCTCTACAGTCTTAACTGTTATGATGTTGGATATATTATTAAGGCCACACATTGAAACACGCCAATACAGTCTGCACTGTTACGGTGTTGAATATATTACTAAGGATACACAATTAAACACGCCAATACAGTCTGCACTGATATTGGGTTGAATATATTATTAAGGCCACACATTAAAACACGCAACTACTGTCTACAATGTAATGATTTTGGATATATAACTAAGGTCACACAACAGAACACGTCACTACGGTCTATCGAAGACGACACAACAAAACACGCCTCTACAGTCTTAACTGTTATGATGTTGGATATATTATTAAGGCCACACATTGAAACACGCCAATACAGTCTGCACTGATATGGGGTTAAATATATTACTAAGGCCACACATTAAAACACGCCAATACAGTCTGCACTGTTACGGTGTTGAATATATTACTAAGGATACACAATTAAACACGCCAATACAGTCTGCACTGATATTGGGTTGAATATATTATTAAGGCCACACATTAAAACACGCAACTACTGTCTACAATGTAATGATTTTGGATATATAACTAAGGTCACACAACAGAACACGTCACTACGGTCTATCGAAGACGACACAACAAAACACGCCTCTACAGTCTTAACTGTTATGATGTTGGATATATTATTAAGGCCACACATTGAAACACGCCAATTCAGTCTGCACTGATATGGGGTTTAATATATTACTAAGGCCACACATTAAAACACGCCAATACAGTCTGAACTGTTACGGTGTTGAATATATTACTAAGGATACACAATTAAACACGCCAATACAGTCTGCACTGATATTGGGTTGAATATATTATTAAGGCCACACATTAAAACACGCAACTACTGTCTACAATGTAATGATTTTGGATATATAACTAAGGTCACACAACAGAACACGTCACTACGGTCTATCGAAGACGACACAACAAAACACGCCTCTACAGTCTTAACTGTTATGATGTTGGATATATTATTAAGGCCACACATTGAAACACGCCAATACAGTCTGCACTGTTACGGTGTTGAATATATTACTAAGGATACACAATTAAACACGCCAATACAGTCTGCACTGATATTGGGTTGAATATATTATTAAGGCCACACATTAAAACACGCAACTACTGTCTACAATGTAATGATTTTGGATATATAACTAAGGTCACACAACAGAACACGTCACTACGGTCTATCGAAGACGACACAACAAAACACGCCTCTACAGTCTTAACTGTTATGATGTTGGATATATTATTAAGGCCACACATTGAAACACGCCAATACAGTCTGCACTGTTACGGTGTTGAATATATTACTAAGGATACACAATTAAACACGCCAATACAGTCTGCACTGATATTGGGTTGAATATATTATTAAGGCCACACATTAAAACACGCAACTACTGTCTACAATGTAATGATTTTGGATATATAACTAAGGTCACACAACAGAACACGTCACTACGGTCTATCGAAGACGACACAACAAAACACGCCTCTACAGTCTTAACTGTTATGATGTTGGATATATTATTAAGGCCACACATTGAAACACGCCAATACAGTCTGCACTGATATGGGGTTAAATATATTACTAAGGCCACACATTAAAACACGCCAATACAGTCTGCACTGTTACGGTGTTGAATATATTACTAAGGATACACAATTAAACACGCCAATCAGTCTGCACTGATACTGGGTTGAATATATTATTAAGGCCACACATTAAAACACGCAACTACTATCTACAATGTAATGATTTTGGATATATAACTAAGGTCACACAACAGAACACGTCACTACGGTCTATCGAAGACGACACAACAAAACACGCCTCTACAGTCTTAACTGTTATGATGTTGGATATATTATTAAGGCCACACATTGAAACACGCCAATACAGTCTGCACTGATATGGGGTTAAATATATTACTAAGGCCACACATTAAAACACGCCAATACAGTATGCACTGTTACGGTGTTGAATATATTACTAAGGATACACAATTAAACACGCCAATACAGTCTGCACTGATATTGGGTTGAATATATTATTAAGGCCACACATTAAAACACGCAACTACTGTCTACAATGTAATGATTTTGGATATATAACTAAGGTCACACAACAGAACACGTCACTACGGTCTATCGAAGACGACACAACAAAACACGCCTCTACAGTCTTAACTGTTATGATGTTGGATATATTATTAAGGCCACACATTGAAACACGCCAATACAGTCTGCACTGTTACGGTGTTGAATATATTACTAAGGATACACAATTAAACACGCCAATACAGTCTGCACTGATATTGGGTTGAATATATTATTAAGGCCACACATTAAAACACGCAACTACTGTCTACAATGTAATGATTTTGGATATATAACTAAGGTCACACAACAGAACACGTCACTACGGTCTATCGAAGACGACACAACAAAACACGCCTCTACAGTCTTAACTGTTATGATGTTGGATATATTATTAAGGCCACACATTGAAACACGCCAATACAGTCTGCACTGTTACGGTGTTGAATATATTACTAAGGATACACAATTAAACACGCCAATACAGTCTGCACTGATATTGGGTTGAATATATTATTAAGGCCACACATTAAAACACGCAACTACTGTCTACAATGTAATGATTTTGGATATATAACTAAGGTCACACAACAGAACACGTCACTACGGTCTATCGAAGACGACACAACAAAACACGCCTCTACAGTCTTAACTGTTATGATGTTGGATATATTATTAAGGCCACACATTGAAACACGCCAATACAGTCTGCACTGATATGGGGTTAAATATATTACTAAGGCCACACATTAAAACACGCCAATACAGTCTGCACTGTTACGGTGTTGAATATATTACTAAGGATACACAATTAAACACGCCAATACAGTCTGCACTGATATTGGGTTGAATATATTATTAAGGCCACACATTAAAACACGCCAATACAGTCTGCACTGTTACGGTGTTGAATATATTACTAAGGATACACAATTAAACACGCCAATACAGTCTGCACTGATATTTGGTTGAATATATTATTAAGGCCACACATTAAAACACGCAACTACTGTCTACAATGTAATGATTTTGGATATATAACTAAGGTCACACAACAGAACACGTCACTACGGTCTATCGAAGACGACACAACAAAACACGCCTCTACAGTCTTAACTGTTATGATGTTGGATATATTATTAAGGCCACACATTGAAACACGCCAATACAGTCTGCACTGATATGGGGTTAAATATATTACTAAGGCCACACATTAAAACACGCCAATACAGTATGCACTGTTACGGTGTTGAATATATTACTAAGGGTACACAATTAAACACGCCAATACAGTCTGCACTGATATTGGGTTGAATATATTATTAAGGCCACACATTAAAACACGCAACTACTGTCTACAATGTAATGATTTTGGATATATAACTAAGGTCACACAACAGAACACGTCACTACGGTCTATCGAAGACGACACAACAAAACACGCCTCTACAGTCTTAACTGTTATGATGTTGGATATATTATTAAGGCCACACATTGAAACACGCCAATACAGTCTGCACTGTTACGGTGTTGAATATATTACTAAGGATACACAATTAAACACGCCAATACAGTCTGCACTGATATTGGGTTGAATATATTATTACAGCCACACATTAAAACACGCAACTACTGTCTACAATGTAATGATTTTGGATATATAACTAAGGTCACACAACAGAACACGTCACTACGGTCTATCGAAGACGACACAACAAAACACGCCTCTACAGTCTTAACTGTTATGATGTTGGATATATTATTAAGGCCACACATTGAAACACGCCAATACAGTCTGCACTGTTACGGTGTTGAATATATTACTAAGGATACACAATTAAACACGCCAATACAGTCTGCACTGATATTGGGTTGAATATATTATTAAGGCCACACATTAAAACACGCAACTACTGTCTACAATGTAATGATTTTGGATATATAACTAAGGTCACACAACAGAACACGTCACTACGGTCTATCGAAGACGACACAACAAAACACGCCTCTACAGTCTTAACTGTTATGATGTTGGATATATTATTAAGGCCACACATTGAAACACGCCAATACAGTCTGCACTGATATGGGGTTAAATATATTACTAAGGCCACACATTAAAACACGCCAATACAGTCTGCACTGTTACGGTGTTGAATATATTACTAAGGATACACAATTAAACACGCCAATACAGTCTGCACTGATATTGGGTTGAATATATTATTAAGGCCACACATTAAAACACGCAACTACTGTCTACAATGTAATGATTTTGGATATATAACTAAGGTCACACAACAGAACACGTCACTACGGTCTATCGAAGACGACACAACAAAACACGCCTCTACAGTCTTAACTGTTATGATGTTGGATATATTATTAAGGCCACACATTGAAACACGTCAATACAGTCTGCACTGATATGGGGTTAAATATATTACTAAGGCCACACATTAAAACACGCCAATACAGTCTGCACTGTTACGGTGTTGAATATATTACTAAGGATACACAATTAAACACGCCAATACAGTCTGCACTGATATTGGGTTGAATATATTATTAAGGCCACACATTAAAACACGCAACTACTGTCTACAATGTAATGATTTTGGATATATAACTAAGGTCACACAACAGAACACGCCACTACGGTCTATCGAAGACGACACAACAAAACACGCCTCTACAGTCTTAACTGTTATGATGTTGGATATATTATTAAGGCCACACATTGAAACACGCCAATACAGTCTGCACTGATATTGGGTTAAATATATTACTAAGGCCACACATTAAAACACGCCAATACAGTCTGCACTGTTACGGTGTTGAATATATTACTAAGGATACACAATTAAACACGCCAATACAGTCTGCACTGATATTGGGTTGAATATATTATTAAGGCCACACATTAAAACACGCAACTACTGTCTACAATGTAATGATTTTGGATATATAACTAAGGTCACACAACAGAACATGTCACTACGGTCTATCGAAGACGACACAACAAAACACGCCTCTACAGTCTTAACTGTTATGATGTTGGATATATTATTAAGGCCACACATTGAAACACGCCAATACAGTCTGCACTGTTACGGTGTTGAATATATTACTAAGGATACACAATTAAACACGCCAATACAGTCTGCACTGATATTGGGTTGAATATATTATTAAGGCCACACATTAAAACACGCAACTACTGTCTACAATGTAATGATTTTGGATATATAACTAAGGTCACACAACAGAACACGTCACTACGGTCTATCGAAGACGACACAACAAAACACGCCTCTACAGTCTTAACTGTTATGATGTTGGATATATTATTAAGGCCACACATTGAAACACGCCAATACAGTCTGCACTGTTACGGTGTTGAATATATTACTAAGGATACACAATTAAACACGCCAATACAGTCTGCACTGATATTGGGTTGAATATATTATTAAGGCCACACATTAAAACACGCAACTACTGTCTACAATGTAATGATTTTGGATATATAACTAAGGTCACACAACAGAACACGTCACTACGGTCTATCGAAGACGACACAACAAAACACGCCTCTACAGTCTTAACTGTTATGATGTTGGATATATTATTAAGGCCACACATTGAAACACGCCAATACAGTCTTAACTGTTATGATGTTGGATATATTATTAAGGCCACACATTGAAACACGCCAATACAGTCTGCACTGTTACGGTGTTGAATATATTACTAAGGATACACAATTAAACACGCCAATACAGTCTGCACTGATATTGGGTTGAATATATTATTAAGGCCACACATTAAAACACGCAACTACTGTCTACAATGTAATGATTTTGGATATATAACTAAGGTCACACAACAGAACACGTCACTACGGTCTATCGAAGACGACACAACAAAACACGCCTCTACAGTCTTAACTGTTATGATGTTGGATATATTATTAAGGCCACACATTGAAACACGCCAATACAGTCTGCACTGATATGGGGTTAAATATATTACTAAGGCCACACATTAAACACGCCAATACAGTCTGCACTGTTACGGTGTTGAATATATTACTAAGGATACACAATTAAACACGCCAATACAGTCTGCACTGATATTGGGTTGAATATATTATTAAGGCCACACATTAAAACACGCAACTACTGTCTACAATGTAATGATTTTGGATATATAACTAAGGTCACACAACAGAACACGTCACTACGGTCTATCGAAGACGACACAACAAAACACGCCTCTACAGTCTTAACTGTTATGATGTTGGATATATTATTAAGGCCACACATTGAAACACGCCAATACAGTCTGCACTGATATGGGGTTAAATATATTACTAAGGCCACACATTAAAACACGCCAATACAGTCTGCACTGTTACGGTGTTGAATATATTACTAAGGATACACAATTAAACACGCCAATACAGTCTGCACTGATATTGGGTTGAATATATTATTAAGGCCACACATTAAAACACGCCAATACAGTCTGCACTGTTACGGTGTTGAATATATTACTAAGGATACACAATTAAACACGCCAATACAGTCTGCACTGATATTGGGTTGAATATATTATTAAGGCCACACATTAAAACACGCAACTACTGTCTACAATGTAATGATTTTGGATATATAACTAAGGTCACACAACAGAACACGTCACTACGGTCTATCGAAGACGACACAACAAAACACGCCTCTACAGTCTTAACTGTTATGATGTTGGATATATTATTAAGGCCACACATTGAAACACGCCAATACAGTCTGCACTGATATGGGGTTAAATATATTACTAAGGCCACACATTAAAACACGCCAATACAGTCTGCACTGTTACGGTGTTGAATATATTACTAAGGATACACAATTAAACACGCCAATACAGTCTGCACTGATATTGGGTTGAATATATTATTAAGGCCACACATTAAAACACGCAACTACTGTCTACAATGTAATGATTTTGGATATATAACTAAGGTCACACAACAGAACACGTCACTACGGTCTATCGAAGACGACACAACAAAACACGCCTCTACAGTCTTAACTGTTATGATGTTGGATATATTATTAAGGCCACACATTGAAACACGCCAATACAGTCTGCACTGTTACGGTGTTGAATATATTACTAAGGATACACAATTAAACACGCCAATACAGTCTGCACTGATATTGGGTTGAATATATTATTAAGGCCACACATTAAAACACGCAACTACTGTCTACAATGTAATGATTTTGGATATATAACTAAGGTCACACAACAGAACACGTCACTACGGTCTATCGAAGACGACACAACAAAACACGCCTCTACAGTCTTAACTGTTATGATGTTGGATATATTATTAAGGCCACACATTGAAACACGCCAATACAGTCTGCACTGATATGGGGTTAAATATATTACTAAGGCCACACATTAAAACACGCCAATACAGTCTGCACTGTTACGGTGTTGAATATATTACTAAGGATACACAATTAAACACGCCAATACAGTCTGCACTGATATTGGGTTGAATATATTATTAAGGCCACACATTAAAACACGCAACTACTGTCTACAATGTAATGATTTTGGATATATAACTAAGGTCACACAACAGAACACGTCACTACGGTCTATCGAAGACGACACAACAAAACACGCCTCTACAGTCTTAACTGTTATGATGTTGGATATATTATTAAGGCCACACATTGAAACACGCCAATACAGTCTGCACTGATATGGGGTTAAATATATTACTAAGGCCACACATTAAAACACGCCAATACAGTCTGCACTGTTACGATGTTGAATATATTACTAAGGATACACAATTAAACACGCCAATACAGTCTGCACTGATATTGGGTTGAATATATTATTAAGGCCACACATTAAAACACGCAACTACTGTCTACAATGTAATGATTTTGGATATATAACTAAGGTCACACAACAGAACACGTCACTACGGTCTATCGAAGACGACACAACAAAACACGCCTCTACAGTCTTAACTGTTATGATGTTGGATATATTATTAAGGCCACACATTGAAACACGCCAATACAGTCTGCACTGTTATGGTGTTGAATATATTACTAAGGATACACAATTAAACACGCCAATACAGTCTGCACTGATATTGGGTTGAATATATTATTAAGGCCACACATTAAAACACGCAACTACTGTCTACAATGTAATGATTTTGGATATATAACTAAGGTCACACAACAGAACACGTCACTACGGTCTATCGAAGACGACACAACAAAACACGCCTCTACAGTCTTAACTGTTATGATGTTGGATATATTATTAAGGCCACACATTGAAACACGCCAATACAGTCTGCACTGATATGGGGTTAAATATATTACTAAGGCCACACATTAAAACACGCCAATACAGTCTGCACTGTTACGGTGTTGAATATATTACTAAGGATACACAATTAAACACGCCAATACAGTCTGCACTGATATTGGGTTGAATATATTATTAAGGCCACACATTAAAACACGCAACTACTGTCTACAATGTAATGATTTTGGATATATAACTAAGGTCACACAACAGAACACGTCACTACGGTCTATCGAAGACGACACAACAAAACACGCCTCTACAGTCTTAACTGTTATGATGTTGGATATATTATTAAGGCCACACATTGAAACACGCCAATACAGTCTGCACTGTTACGGTGTTGAATATATTACTAAGGATACACAATTAAACACGCCAATACAGTCTGCACTGATATTGGGTTGAATATATTATAAAGGCCACACATTAAAACACGCAACTACTGTCTACAATGTAATGATTTTGGATATATAACTAAGGTCACACAACAGAACACGTCACTACGGTCTATCGAAGACGACACAACAAAACACGCCTCTACAGTCTTAACTGTTATGATGTTGGATATATTATTAAGGCCACACATTGAAACACGCCAATACAGTCTGCACTGTTACGGTGTTGAATATATTACTAAGGATACACAATTAAACACGCCAATACAGTCTGCACTGATATTGGGTTGAATATATTATTAAGGCCACACATTAAAACACGCAACTACTGTCTACAATGTAATGATTTTGGATATATAACTAAGGTCACACAACAGAACACGTCACTACGGTCTATCGAAGACGACACAACAAAACACGCCTCTACAGTCTTAACTGTTATGATGTTGGATATATTATTAAGGCCACACATTGAAACACGCCAATACAGTCTGCACTGTTACGGTGTTGAATATATTACTAAGGATACACAATTAAACACGCCAATACAGTCTGCACTGATATTGGGTTGAATATATTATTAAGGCCACACTTTAAAACACGCAACTACTGTCTACAATGTAATGATTTTGGATATATAACTAAGATCACACAACAGAACACGTCACTACGGTCTATCGAAGACGACACAACAAAACACGCCTCTACAGTCTTAACTGTTATGATGTTGGATATATTATTAAGGCCACACATTGAAACACGCCAATACAGTCTGCACTGTTACGGTGTTGAATATATTACTAAGGATACACAATTAAACACGCCAATACAGTCTGCACTGATATTGGGTTGAATATATTATTAAGGCCACACATTAAAACACGCAACTACTGTCTACAATGTAATGATTTTGGATATATAACTAAGGTCACACAACAGAACACGTCACTACGGTCTATCGAAGACGACACAACAAAACACGCCTCTACAGTCTTAACTGTTATGATGTTGGATATATTATTAAGGCCACACATTGAAACACGCCAATACAGTCTGCACTGTTACGGTGTTGAATATATTACTAAGGATACACAATTAAACACGCCAATACAGTCTGCACTGATATTGGGTTGAATATATTATTAAGGCCACACATTAAAACACGCAACTACTGTCTACAATGTAATGATTTTGGATATATAACTAAGGTCACACAACAGAACACGTCACTACGGTCTATCGAAGACGACACAACAAAACACGCCTCTACAGTCTTAACTGTTATGATGTTGGATATATTATTAAGGCCACACATTGAAACACGCCAATACAGTCTGCACTGATATGGGGTTAAATATATTACTAAGGCCACACATTAAAACACGCCAATACAGTCTGCACTGTTACGGTGTTGAATATATTACTAAGGATACACAATTAAACACGCCAATACAGTCTGCACTGATATTGGGTTGAATATATTATTAAGTCCACACATTAAAACACGCAACTACTGTCTATAATGTAATGATTTTGGATATATAACTAAGGTCACACAACAGAACACGTCACTACGGTCTATCGAAGACGACACAACAAAACACGCCTCTACAGTCTTAACTGTTATGATGTTGGATATATTATTAAGGCCACACATTGAAACACGCCAATACAGTCTGCACTGATATGGGGTTAAATATATTACTAAGGCCACACATTAAAACACGCCAATACAGTCTGCACTGTTACGGTGTTGAATATATTACTAAGGATACACAATTAAACACGCCAATACAGTCTGCACTGATATTGGGTTGAATATATTATTAAGGCCACACATTAAAACACGCAACTACTGTCTACAATGTAATGATTTTGGATATATAACTAAGGTCACACAACAGAACACGTCACTACGGTCTATCGAAGACGACACAACAAAACACGCCTCTACAGTCTTAACTGTTATGATGTTGGATATATTATTAAGGCCACACATTGAAACACGCCAATACAGTCTGCACTGATATGGGGTTAAATATATTACTAAGGCCACACATTAAAACACGCCAATACAGTCTGCACTGTTACGGTGTTGAATATATTACTAAGGATACACAATTAAACACGCCAATACAGTCTGCACTGATATTGGGTTGAATATATTATTAAGGCCACACATTAAAACACGCAACTACTGTCTACAATGTAATGATTTTGGATATATAACTAAGGTCACACAACAGAACACGTCACTACGGTCTATCGAAGACGACACAACAAAACACGCCTCTACAGTCTTAACTGTTATGATGTTGGATATATTATTAAGGCCACACATTGAAACACGCCAATACAGTCTGCACTGTTACGGTGTTGAATATATTACTAAGGATACACAATTAAACACGCCAATACAGTCTGCACTGATATTGGGTTGAATATATTATTACTAAATACAGTCTGCACTGATATGGGGTTAAATATATTACTAAGGCCACACATTAAAACACGCCAATACAGTCTGCACTGTTACGGTGTTGAATATATTACTAAGGATACACAATTAAACACGCCAATACAGTCTGCACTGATATTGGGTTGAATATATTATTAAGGCCACACATTAAAACACGCAACTACTGTCTACAATGTAATGATTTTGGATATATAACTAAGGTCACACAACAGAACACGTCACTACGGTCTATCGAAGACGACACAACAAAACACGCCTCTACAGTCTTAACTGTTATGATGTTGGATATATTATTAAGGCCACACATTGAAACACGCCAATACAGTCTGCACTGTTACGGTGTTGAATATATTACTAAGGCCACACATTAAAACACGCCAATACAGTCTGCACTGTTACGGTGTTGAATATATTACTAAGGATACACAATTAAACACGCCAATACAGTCTGCACTGATATTGGGTTGAATATATTATTAAGGCCACACATTAAAACACGCAACTACTGTCTACAATGTAATGATTTTGGATATATAACTAAGGTCACACAACAGAACACGTCACTACGGTCTATCGAAGACGACACAACAAAACACGCCTCTACAGTCTTAACTGTTATGATGTTGGATATATTATTAAGGCCACACATTGAAACACGCCAATACAGTCTGCACTGATATGGGGTTAAACATATTACTAAGGCCACACATTAAAACACGCCAATACAGTCTGCACTGTTACAGTGTTGAATATATTACTAAGGATACACAATTAAACACGCCAATACAGTCTGCACTGATATTGGGTTGAATATATTATTAAGGCCACACATTAAAACACGCAACTACTGTCTACAATGTCATGATTTTGGATATATAACTAAGGTCACACAACAGAACACGTCACTACGGTCTATCGAAGACGACACAACAAAACACGCCTCTACAGTCTTAACTGTTATGATGTTGGATATATTATTAAGGCCACACATTGAAACACGCCAATACAGTCTGCACTGATATTGGGTTGAATATATTATTAAGGCCACACATTAAAACACGCAACTACTGTCTACAATGTAATGATTTTGGATATATAACTAAGGTCACACAACAGAACACGTCACTACGGTCTATCGAAGACGACACAACAAAACACGCCTCTACAGTCTTAACTGTTATGATGTTGGATATATTATTAAGGCCACACATTGAAACACGCCAATACAGTCTGCACTGATATGGGGTTAAATATATTACTAAGGCCACACATTAAAACACGCCAATACAGTCTGCACTGTTACGGTGTTGAATATATTACTAAGGATACACAATTAAACACGCCAATACAGTCTGCACTGATATTGGGTTGAATATATTATTAAGGCCACACATTAAAACACGCAACTACTGTCTACAATGTAATGATTTTGGATATATAACTAAGGTCACGCAACAGAACACGTCACTACGGTCTATCGAAGACGACACAACAAAACACGCCTCTACAGTCTTAACTGTTATGATGTTGGATATATTATTAAGGCCACACATTGAAACACGCCAATACAGTCTGCACTGTTACGGTGTTGAATATATTACTAAGGATACACAATTAAACACGCCAATACAGTCTGCACTGATATTGGGTTGAATATATTATTAAGGCCACACATTAAAACACGCAACTACTGTCTACAATGTAATGATTTTGGATATATAACTAAGGTCACACAACAGAACACGTCACTACGGTCTATCGAAGACGACACAACAAAACACGCCTCTACAGTCTTAACTGTTATGATGTTGGATATATTATTAAGGCCACACATTGAAACACGCCAATACAGTCTGCACTGATATGGGGTTAAATATATTACTAAGGCCACACATTAAAACACGCCAATACAGTCTGCACTGTTACGGTGTTGAATATATTACTAAGGATACACAATTAAACACGCCAATACAGTCTGCACTGATATTGGGTTGAATATATTATTAAGGCCACACATTAAAACACGCAACTACTGTCTACAATGTAATGATTTTGGATATATAACTAAGGTCACACAACAGAACACGTCACTACGGTCTATCGAAGACGACACAACAAAACACGCCTCTACAGTCTTAACTGTTATGATGTTGGATATATTATTAAGGCCACACATTGAAACACGCCAATACAGTCTGCACTGTTACGGTGTTGAATATATTACTAAGGATACACAATTAAACACGCCAATACAGTCTGCACTGATATTGGGTTGAATATATTATTACTAAATACAGTCTGCACTGATATGGGGTTAAATATATTACTAAGGCCACACATTAAAACACGCCAATACAGTCTGCACTGTTACGGTGTTGAATATATTACTAAGGATACACAATTAAACACGCCAATACAGTCTGCACTGATATTGGGTTGAATATATTATTAAGGCCACACATTAAAACACGCAACTACTGTCTACAATGTAATGATTTTGGATATATAACTAAGGTCACACAACAGTACACGTCACTACGGTCTATCGAAGACGACACAACAAAACACGCCTCTACAGTCTTAACTGTTATGATGTTGGATATATTATTAAGGCCACACATTGAAACACGCCAATACAGTCTGCACTGTTACGGTGTTGAATATATTACTAAGGCCACACATTAAAACACGCCAATACAGTCTGCACTGTTACGGTGTTGAATATATTACTAAGGATACACAATTAAACACGCCAATACAGTCTGCACTGATATTGGGTTGAATATATTATTAAGGCCACACATTAAAACACGCAACTACTGTCTACAATGTAATGATTTTGGATATATAACTAAGGTCACACAACAGAACACGTCACTACGGTCTATCGAAGACGACACAACAAAACACGCCTCTACAGTCTTAACTGTTATGATGTTGGATATATTATTAAGGCCACACATTGAAACACGCCAATACAGTCTGCACTGATATGGGGTTAAACATATTACTAAGGCCACACATTAAAACACGCCAATACAGTCTGCACTGTTACAGTGTTGAATATATTACTAAGGATACACAATTAAACACGCCAATACAGTCTGCACTGATATTGGGTTGAATATATTATTAAGGCCACACATTAAAACACGCAACTACTGTCTACAATGTAATGATTTTGGATATATAACTAAGGTCACACAACAGAACACGTCACTACGGTCTATCGAAGACGACACAACAAAACACGCCTCTACAGTCTTAACTGTTATGATGTTGGATATATTATTAAGGCCACACATTGAAACACGCCAATACAGTCTGCACTGATATTGGGTTGAATATATTATTAAGGCCACACATTAAAACACGCAACTACTGTCTACAATGTAATGATTTTGGATATATAACTAAGGTCACACAACAGAACACGTCACTACGGTCTATCGAAGACGACACAACAAAACACGCCTCTACAGTCTTAACTGTTATGATGTTGGATATATTATTAAGGCCACACATTGAAACACGCCAATACAGTCTGCACTGTTACGGTGTTGAATATATTACTAAGGATACACAATTAAACACGCCAATACAGTCTGCACTGATATTGGGTTGAATATATTATTAAGGCCACACATTAAAACACGCAACTACTGTCTACAATGTAATGATTTTGGATATATAACTAAGGTCACACAACAGAACACGTCACTACGGTCTATCGAAGACGACACAACAAAACACGCCTCTACAGTCTTAACTGTTATGATGTTGGATATATTATTAAGGCCACACATTGAAACACGCCAATACAGTCTGCACTGATATGGGGTTAAATATATTACTAAGGCCACACATTAAAACACGCCAATACAGTCTGCACTGTTACGGTGTTGAATATATTACTAAGGATACACAATTAAACACGCCAATACAGTCTGCACTGATATTGGGTTGAATATATTATTAAGGCCACACATTAAAACACGCAACTACTGTCTACAATGTAATGATTTTGGATATATAACTAAGGTCACACAACAGAACACCTCACTACGGTCTATCGAAGACGACACAACAAAACACGCCTCTACAGTCTTAACTGTTATGATGTTGGATATATTATTAAGGCCACACATTGAAACACGGTGTTGAATATATTACTAAGGATACACAATTAAACACGCCAATACAGTCTGCACTGATATTGGGTTGAATATATTATTAAGGCCACACATTAAAACACGCAACTACTGTCTACAATGTAATGATTTTGGATATATAACTAAGGTCACACAACAGAACACGTCACTACGGTCTATCGAAGACGACACAACAAAACACGCCTCTACAGTCTTAACTGTTATGATGTTGGATATATTATTAAGGCCACACATTGAAACACGCCAATACAGTCTGCACTGTTACGGTGTTGAATATATTACCAAGGCCACACATTAAAACACGCCAATACAGTCTGCACTGTTACGGTGTTGAATATATTACTAAGGATACACAATTAAACACGCCAATACAGTCTGCACTGATATTGGGTTGAATATATTATTAAGGCCACACATTAAAACACGCAACTACTGTCTACAATGTAATGATTTTGGATATATAACTAAGGTCACACAACAGAACACGTCACTACGGTCTATCGAAGACGACACAACAAAACACGCCTCTACAGTCTTAACTGTTATGATGTTGGATATATTATTAAGGCCACACATTGAAACACGCCAATACAGTCTGCACTGATATGGGGTTAAACATATTACTAAGGCCACACATTAAAACACGCCAATACAGTCTGCACTGTTACAGTGTTGAATATATTACTAAGGATACACAATTAAACACGCCAATACAGTCTGCACTGATATTGGGTTGAATATATTATTAAGGCCACACATTAAAACACGCAACTACTGTCTACAATGTAATGATTTTGGATATATAACTAAGGTCACACAACAGAACACGTCACTACGGTCTATCGAAGACGACACAACAAAACACGCCTCTACAGTCTTAACTGTTATGATGTTGGATATATTATTAAGGCCACACATTGAAACACGCCAATACAGTCTGCACTGATATTGGGTTGAATATATTATTAAGGCCACACATTAAAACACGCAACTACTGTCTACAATGTAATGATTTTGGATATATAACTAAGGTCACACAACAGAACACGTCACTACGGTCTATCGAAGACGACACAACAAAACACGCCTCTACAGTCTTAACTGTTATGATGTTGGATATATTATTAAGGCCACACATTGAAACACGCCAATACAGTCTGCACTGTTACGGTGTTGAATATATTACTAAGGATACACAATTAAACACGCCAATACAGTCTGCACTGATATTGGGTTGAATATATTATTAAGGCCACACATTAAAACACGCAACTACTGTCTACAATGTAATGATTTTGGATATATAACTAAGGTCACACAACAGAACACGTCACTACGGTCTATCGAAGACGACACAACAAAACACGCCTCTACAGTCTTAACTGTTATGATGTTGGATATATTATTAAGGCCACACATTGAAACACGCCAATACAGTCTGCACTGTTACGGTGTTGAATATATTACTAAGGATACACAATTAAACACGCCAATACAGTCTGCACTGATATTGGGTTGAATATATTATTAAGGCCACACATTAAAACACGCAACTACTGTCTACAATGTAATGATTTTGGATATATAACTAAGGTCACACAACAGAACACGTCACTACGGTCTATCGAAGACGACACAACAAAACACGCCTCTACAGTCTTAACTGTTATGATGTTGGATATATTATTAAGGCCACACATTGAAACACGCCAATACAGTCTGCACAGTTACGGTGTTGAATATATTACTAAGGATACACAATTAAACACGCCAATACAGTCTGCACTGATATTGGGTTGAATATATTATTAAGGCCACACATTAAAACACGCAACTACTGTCTACAATGTAATGATTTTGGATATATAACTAAGGTCACACAACAGAACACGTCACTACGGTCTATCGAAGACGACACAACAAAACACGCCTCTACAGTCTTAACTGTTATGATGTTGGATATATTATTAAGGCCACACATTGAAACACGCCAATACAGTCTGCACTGTTACGGTGTTGAATATATTACTAAGGATACACAATTAAACACGCCAATACAGTCTGCACTGATATTGGGTTGAATATATTATTAAGGCCACACATTAAAACACGCAACTACTGTCTACAATGTAATGATTTTGGATATATAACTAAGGTCACACAACAGAACACGTCACTACGGTCTATCGAAGACGACACAACAAAACACGCCTCTACAGTCTTAACTGTTATGATGTTGGATATATTATTAAGGCCACACATTGAAACACGCCAATACAGACTGCACTGATATGGGGTTAAATATATTACTAAGGCCACACATTAAAACACGCCAATACAGTCTGCACTGTTACGGTGTTGAATATATTACTAAGGATACACAATTAAACACGCCAATACAGTCTGCACTGATATTGGGTTGAATATATTATTAAGGCCACACATTAAAACACGCAACTACTGTCTACAATGTAATGATTTTGGATATATAACTAAGGTCACACAACAGAACACGTCACTACGGTCTATCGAAGACGACACAACAAAACACGCCTCTACAGTCTTAACTGTTATGATGTTGGATATATTATTAAGGCCACACATTGAAACACGCCAATACAGTCTGCACTGATATGGGGTTAAATATATTACTAAGGCCACACATTAAAACACGCCAATACAGTCTGCACTGTTACGGTGTTGAATATATTACTAAGGATACACAATTAAACACGCCAATACAGTCTGCACTGATATTGGGTTGAATATATTATTAAGGCCACACATTAAAACACGCAACTACTGTCTACAATGTAATGATTTTGGATATATAACTAAGGTCACACAACAGAACACGTCACTACGGTCTATCGAAGACGACACAACAAAACACGCCTCTACAGTCTTAACTGTTATGATGTTGGATATATTATTAAGGCCACACATTGAAACACGCCAATACAGTCTGCACTGTTACGGTGTTGAATATATTACTAAGGATACACAATTAAACACGCCAATACAGTCTGCACTGATATTGGGTTGAATATATTATTAAGGCCACACATTAAAACACGCAACTACTGTCTACAATGTAATGATTTTGGATATATAACTAAGGTCACACAACAGAACACGTCACTACGGTCTATCGAAGACGACACAACAAAACACGCCTCTACAGTCTTAACTGTTATGATGTTGGATATATTATTAAGGCCACACATTGAAACACGCCAATACAGTCTGCACTGATATGGGGTTAAATATATTACTAAGGCCACACATTAAAACACGCCAATACAGTCTGCACTGTTACGGTGTTGAATATATTACTAAGGATACACAATTAAACACGCCAATACAGTCTGCACTGATATTGGGTTGAATATATTATTAAGGCCACACATTAAAACACGAAACTACTGTCTACAATGTAATGATTTTGGATATATAACTAAGGTCACACAACAGAACACGTCACTACGGTCTATCGAAGACGACACAACAAAACACGCCTCTACAGTCTTAACTGTTATGATGTTGGATATATTATTAAGGCCACACATTGAAACACGCCAATACAGTCTGCACTGATATGGGGTTAAATATATTACTAAGGCCACACATTAAAACACGCCAATACAGTCTGCACTGTTACGGTGTTGAATATATTACTAAGGATACACAATTAAACACGCCAATACAGTCTGCACTGATATTGGGTTGAATATATTATTAAGGCCACACATTAAAACACGCAACTACTGTCTACAATGTAATGATTTTGGATATATAACTAAGGTCACACAACAGAACACGTCACTACGGTCTATCGAAGACGACACAACAAAACACGCCTCTACAGTCTTAACTGTTATGATGTTGGATATATTATTAAGGCCACACATTGAAACACGCCAATACAGTCTGCACTGTTACGGTGTTGAATATATTACTAAGGATACACAATTAAACACGCCAATACAGTCTGCACTGATATTGGGTTGAATATTTTATTAAGGCCACACATTAAAACACGCAACTACTGTCTACAATGTAATGATTTTGGATATATAACTAAGGTCACACAACAGAACACGTCACTACGGTCTATCGAAGACGACACAACAAAACACGCCTCTACAGTCTTAACTGTTATGATGTTGGATATATTATTAAGGCCACACATTGAAACACGCCAATACAGTCTGCACTGATATGGGGTTAAATATATTACTAAGGCCACACATTAAAACACGCCAATACAGTCTGCACTGTTACGGTGTTGAATATATTACTAAGGATACACAATTAAACACGCCAATACAGTCTGCACTGATATTGGGTTGAATATATTATTAAGGCCACACATTAAAACACGCAACTACTGTCTACAATGTAATGATTTTGGATATATAACTAAGGTCACACAACAGAACACGTCACTACGGTATATCGAAGACGACACAACAAAACACGCCTCTACAGTCTTAACTGTTATGATGTTGGATATATTATTAAGGCCACACATTGAAACACGCCAATACAGTCTGCACTGTTACGGTGTTGAATATATTACTAAGGATACACAATTAAACACGCCAATACAGTCTGCACTGATATTGGGTTGAATATATTATTAAGGCCACACATTAAAACACGCAACTACTGTCTACAATGTAATGATTTTGGATATATAACTAAGGTCACACAACAGAACACGTCACTACGGTCTATCGAAGACGACACAACAAAACACGCCTCTACAGTCTTAACTGTTATGATGTTGGATATATTATTAAGGCCACACATTAAAACACGCCAATACAGTCTGCACTGTTACGGTGTTGAATATATTACTAAGGATACACAATTAAACACGCCAATACAGTCTGCACTGATATTGGGTTGAATATATTATTAAGGCCACACATTAAAACACGCAACTACTGTCTACAATGTAATGATTTTGGATATATAACTAAGGTCACACAACAGAACACGTCACTACGGTCTATCGAAGACGACACAACAAAACACGCCTCTACAGTCTTAACTGTTATGATGTTGGATATATTATTAAGGCCACACATTGAAACACGCCAATACAGTCTGCACTGTTACGGTGTTGAATATATTACTAAGGATACACAATTAAACACGCCAATACAGTCTGCACTGATATTGGGTTGAATATATTATTAAGGCCACACATTAAAACACGCAACTACTGTCTACAATGTAATGATTTTGGATATATAACTAAGGTCACACAACAGAACACGTCACTACGGTCTATCGAAGACGACACAACAAAACACGCCTCTACAGTCTTAACTGTTATGATGTTGGATATATTATTAAGGCCACACATTGAAACACGCCAATACAGTCTGCACTGTTACGGTGTTGAGTATATTACTAAGGATACACAATTAAACACGCCAATACAGTCTGCACTGATATTGGGTTGAATATATTATTAAGGCCACACATTAAAACACGCAACTACTGTCTACAATGTAATGATTTTGGATATATAACTAAGGTCACACAACAGAACACGTCACTACGGTCTATCGAAGACGACACAACAAAACACGCCTCTACAGTCTTAACTGTTATGATGTTGGATATATTATTAAGGCCACACATTGAAACACGCCAATACAGACTGCACTGATATGGGGTTAAATATATTACTAAGGCCACACATTAAAACACGCCAATACAGTCTGCACTGTTACGGTGTTGAATATATTACTAAGGATACACAATTAAACACGCCAATACAGTCTGCACTGATATTGGGTTGAATATATTATTAAGGCCACACATTAAAACACGCAACTACTGTCTACAATGTAATGATTTTGGATATATAACTAAGGTCACACAACAGAACACGTCACTACGGTCTATCGAAGACGACACAACAAAACACGCCTCTACAGTCTTAACTGTTATGATGTTGGATATATTATTAAGGCCACACATTGAAACACGCCAATACAGTCTGCACTGATATGGGGTTAAATATATTACTAAGGCCACACATTAAAACACGCCAATACAGTCTGCACTGTTACGGTGTTGAATATATTACTAAGGATACACAATTAAACACGCCAATACAGTCTGCACTGATATTGGGTTGAATATATTATTAAGGCCACACATTAAAACACGCAACTACTGTCTACAATGTAATGATTTTGGATATATAACTAAGGTCACACAACAGAACACGTCACTACGGTCTATCGAAGACGACACAACAAAACACGCCTCTACAGTCTTAACTGTTATGATGTTGGATATATTATTAAGGCCACACATTGAAACACGCCAATACAGTCTGCACTGTTACGGTGTTGAATATATTACTAAGGATACACAATTAAACACGCCAATACAGTCTGCACTGATATTGGGTTGAATATATTATTAAGGCCACACATTAAAACACGCAACTACTGTCTACAATGTAATGATTTTGGATATATAACTAAGGTCACACAACAGAACACGTCACTACGGTCTATCGAAGACGACACAACAAAACACGCCTCTACAGTCTTAACTGTTATGATGTTGGATATATTATTAAGGCCACACATTGAAACACGCCAATACAGTCTGCACTGATATGGGGTTAAATATATTACTAAGGCCACACATTAAAACACGCCAATACAGTCTGCACTGTTACGGTGTTGAATATATTACTAAGGATACACAATTAAACACGCCAATACAGTCTGCACTGATATTGGGTTGAATATATTATTAAGGCCACACATTAAAACACGCAACTACTGTCTACAATGTAATGATTTTGGATATATAACTAAGGTCACACAACAGAACACGTCACTACGGTCTATCGAAGACGACACAACAAAACACGCCTCTACAGTCTTAACTGTTATGATGTTGGATATATTATTAAGGCCACACATTGAAACACGCCAATACAGTCTGCACTGATATGGGGTTAAATATATTACTAAGGCCACACATTAAAACACGCCAATACAGTCTGCACTGTTACGGTGTTGAATATATTACTAAGGATACACAATTAAACACGCCAATACAGTCTGCACTGATATTGGGTTGAATATATTATTAAGGCCACACATTAAAACACGCAACTACTGTCTACAATGTAATGATTTTGGATATATAACTAAGGTCACACAACAGAACACGTCACTACGGTCTATCGAAGACGACACAACAAAACACGCCTCTACAGTCTTAACTGTTATGATGTTGGATATATTATTAAGGCCACACATTGAAACACGCCAATACAGTCTGCACTGTTACGGTGTTGAATATATTACTAAGGATACACAATTAAACACGCCAATACAGTCTGCACTGATATTGGGTTGAATATATTATTAAGGCCACACATTAAAACACGCAACTACTGTCTACAATGTAATGATTTTGGATATATAACTAAGGTCACACAACAGAACACGTCACTACGGTCTATCGAAGACGACACAACAAAACACGCCTCTACAGTCTTAACTGTTATGATGTTGGATATATTATTAAGGCCACACATTGAAACACGCCAATACAGTCTGCACTGATATGGGGTTAAATATATTACTAAGGCCACACATTAAAACACGCCAATACAGTCTGCACTGTTACGGTGTTGAATATATTACTAAGGATACACAATTAAACACGCCAATACAGTCTGCACTGATATTGGGTTGAATATATTATTAAGGCCACACATTAAAACACGCAACTACTGTCTACAATGTAATGATTTTGGATATATAACTAAGGTCACACAACAGAACACGTCACTACGGTCTATCGAAGACGACACAACAAAACACGCCTCTACAGTCTTAACTGTTATGATGTTGGATATATTATTAAGGCCACACATTGAAACACGCCAATACAGTCTGCACTGATATGGGGTTAAATATATTACTAAGGCCACACATTAAAACACGCCAATACAGTCTGCACTGTTACGGTGTTGAATATATTACTAAGGATACACAATTAAACACGCCAATACAGTCTGCACTGATATTGGGTTGAATATATTATTAAGGCCACACATTAAAACACGCAACTACTGTCTACAATGTAATGATTTTGGATATATAACTAAGGTCACACAACAGAACACGTCACTACGGTCTATCGAAGACGACACAACAAAAGACGCCTCTACAGTCTTAACTGTTATGATGTTGGATATATTATTAAGGCCACACATTGAAACACGCCAATACAGTCTGCACTGTTACGGTGTTGAATATATTACTAAGGATACACAATTAAACACGCCAATACAGTCTGCACTGATATTGGGTTGAATATATTATTAAGGCCACACATTAAAACACGCAACTACTGTCTACAATGTAATGATTTTGGATATATAACTAAGGTCACACAACAGAACACGTCACTACGGACTATCGAAGACGACACAACAAAACACGCCTCTACAGTCTTAACTGTTATGATGTTGGATATATTATTAAGGCCACACATTGAAACACGCCAATACAGTCTGCACTGTTACGGTGTTGAATATATTACTAAGGATACACAATTAAACACGCCAATACAGTCTGCACTGATATTGGGTTGAATATATTATTAAGGCCACACATTAAAACACGCAACTACTGTCTACAATGTAATGATTTTGGATATATAACTAAGGTCACACAACAGAACACGTCACTACGGTCTATCGAAGACGACACAACAAAACACGCCTCTAAAGTCTTAACTGTTATGATGTTGGATATATTATTAAGGCCACACATTGAAACACGCCAATACAGTCCACATTGAAACACGGTGTTGAATATATTACTAAGGATACACAATTAAACACGCCAATACAGTCTGCACTGATATTGGGTTGAATATATTATTAAGGCCACACATTAAAACACGCAACTACTGTCTACAATGTAATGATTTTGGATATATAACTAAGGTCACACAACAGAACACGTCACTACGGTCTATCGAAGACGACACAACAAAACACGCCTCTACAGTCTTAACTGTTATGATGTTGGATATATTATTAAGGCCACACATTGAAACACGCCAATACAGTCTGCACTGTTACGGTGTTGAATATATTACTAAGGATACACAATTAAACACGCCAATACAGTCTGCACTGATATTGGGTTGAATATATTTTTAAGGCCACACATTAAAACACGCAACTACTGTCTACAATGTAATGATTTTGGATATATAACTAAGGTCACACAACAGAACACGTCACTACGGTCTATCGAAGACGACACAACAAAACACGCCTCTACAGTCTTAACTGTTATGATGTTGGATATATTATTAAGGCCACACATTGAAACACGCCAATACAGTCTGCACTGTTACGGTGTTGAATATATTACTAAGGATACACAATTAAACACGCCAATACAGTCTGCACTGATATTGGGTTGAATATATTATTAAGGCCACACATTAAAACACGCAACTACTGTCTACAATGTAATGATTTTGGATATATAACTAAGGTCACACAACAGAACACGTCACTACGGTCTATCGAAGACGACACAACAAAACACGCCTCTACAGTCTTAACTGTTATGATGTTGGATATATTATTAAGGCCACACATTGAAACACGCCAATACAGTCTGCACTGATATGGGGTTAAATATATTACTAAGGCCACACATTAAAACACGCCAATACAGTCTGCACTGTTACGGTGTTGAATATATTACTAAGGATACACAATTAAACACGCCAATACAGTCTGCACTGATATTGGGTTGAATATATTATTAAGGCCACACATTAAAACACGCAACTACTGTCTACAATGTAATGATTTTGGATATATAACTAAGGTCACACAACAGAACACGTCACTACGGTCTATCGAAGACGACACAACAAAACACGCCTCTACAGTCTTAACTGTTATGATGTTGGATATATTATTAAGGCCACACATTGAAACACGCCAATACAGTCTGCACTGTTACGGTGTTGAATATATTACTAAGGATACACAATTAAACACGCCAATACAGTCTGCACTGATATTGGGTTGAATATATTATTAAGGCCACACATTAAAACACGCAACTACT
Source organism: Sipunculus nudus (assembly GCA_026874595.1). Taxonomy (NCBI): domain Eukaryota; kingdom Metazoa; phylum Annelida; class Sipuncula; order Golfingiida; family Sipunculidae; genus Sipunculus; species Sipunculus nudus. Next base: position 727,708 of record CM049319.1, read on the forward strand.
GTCTACAATGTAATGATTTTGGATATATAACTAAGGTCACACAACAGAACACGTCACTACGGTCTATCGAAGACGACACAACAAAACACGCCTCTACAGTCTTAACTGTTATGATGTTGGATATATTATTAAGGCCACACATTGAAACACGCCAATACAGTCTGCACTGATATGGGGTTAAATATATTACTAAGGCCACACATTAAAACACGCCAATACAGTCTGCACTGTTACGGTGTTGAATATATTACTATGGATACACAATTAAACACGCCAATACAGTCTGCACTGATATTGGGTTGAATATATTATTAAGGCCACACATTAAAACACGCAACTACTGTCTACAATGTAATGATTTTGGATATATAACTAAGGTCACACAACAGAACACGTCACTACGGTCTATCGAAGACGACACAACAAAACACGCCTCTACAGTCTTAACTGTTATGATGTTGGATATATTATTAAGGCCACACATTGAAACACGCCAATACAGTCTGCACTGTTACGGTGTTGAATATATTACTAAGGATACACAATTAAACACGCCAATACAGTCTGCACTGATATTGGGTTGAATATATTATTAAGGCCACACATTAAAACACGCAACTACTGTCTACAATGTAATGATTTTGGATATATAACTAAGGTCACACAACAGAACACGTCACTACGGTCTATCGAAGACGACACAACAAAACACGCCTCTACAGTCTTAACTGTTATGATGTTGGATATATTATTAAGGCCACACATTGAAACACGCCAATACAGTCTGCACTGTTACGGTGTTGAATATATTACTAAGGATACACAATTAAACACGCCAATACAGTCTGCACTGATATTGGGTTGAATATATTATTAAGGCCACACATTAAAACACGCAACTACTGTCTACAATGTAATGATTTTGGATATATAACTAAGGTCACACAACAGAACACGTCACTACGGTCTATCGAAGACGACACAACAAAACACGCCTCTACAGTCTTAACTGTTATGATGTTGGATATATTATTAAGGCCACACATTGAAACACGCCAATACAGTCTGCACTGTTACGGTGTTGAATATATTACTAAGGATACACAATTAAACACGCCAATACAGTCTGCACTGATATTGGGTTGAATATATTATTAAGGCCACACATTAAAACACGCAACTACTGTCTACAATGTAATGATTTTGGATATATAACTAAGGTCACACAACAGAACACGTCACTACGGTCTATCGAAGACGACACAACAAAACACGCCTCTACAGTCTTAACTGTTATGATGTTGGATATATTATTAAGGCCACACATTGAAACACGCCAATACAGTCTGCACTGTTACGGTGTTGAATATATTACTAAGGATACACAATTAAACACGCCAATACAGTCTGCACTGATATTGGGTTGAATATATTATTAAGGCCACACATTAAAACACGCAACTACTGTCTACAATGTAATGATTTTGGATATATAACTAAGGTCACACAACAGAACACGTCACTACGGTCTATCGAAGACGACACAACAAAACACGCCTCTACAGTCTTAACTGTTATGATGTTGGATATATTATTAAGGCCACACATTGAAACACGCCAATACAGTCTGCACTGTTACGGTGTTGAATATATTACTAAGGATACACAATTAAACACGCCAATACAGTCTGCACTGATATTGGGTTGAATATATTATTAAGGCCACACATTAAAACACGCAACTACTGTCTACAATGTAATGATTTTGGATATATAACTAAGGTCACACAACAGAACACGTCACTACGGTCTATCGAAGACGACACAACAAAACACGCCTCTACAGTCTTAACTGTTATGATGTTGGATATATTATTAAGGCCACACATTGAAACACGCCAATACAGTCTGCACTGTTACGGTGTTGAATATATTACTAAGGATACACAATTAAACACGCCAATACAGTCTGCACTGATATTGGGTTGAATATATTATTAAGGCCACACATTAAAACACGCAACTACTGTCTACAATGTAATGATTTTGGATATATAACTAAGGTCACACAACAGAACACGTCACTACGGTCTATCGAAGACGACACAACAAAACACGCCTCTACAGTCTTAACTGTTATGATGTTGGATATATTATTAAGGCCACACATTGAAACACGCCAATACAGTCTGCACTGATATGGGGTTAAATATATTACTAAGGCCACACATTAAAACACGCCAATACAGTCTGCACTGTTACGGTGTTGAATATATTACTAAGGATACACAATTAAACACGCCAATACAGTCTGCACTGATATTGGGATGAATATATTATTAAGGCCACACATTAAAACACGCAACTACTGTCTACAATGTAATGATTTTGGATATATAACTAAGGTCACACAACAGAACACGTCACTACGGTATATCGAAGACGACACAACAAAACACGCCTCTACAGTCTTAACTGTTATGATGTTGGATATATTATTAAGGCCACACATTGAAACACGCCAATACAGTCTGCACTGTTACGGTGTTGAATATATTACTAAGGATACACAATTAAACACGCCAATACAGTCTGCACTGATATTGGGTTGAATATATTATTAAGGCCACACATTAAAACACGCAACTACTGTCTACAATGTAATGATTTTGGATATATAACTAAGGTCACACAACAGAACACGTCACTACGGTCTATCGAAGACGACACAACAAAACACGCCTCTACAGTCTTAACTGTTATGATGTTGGATATATTATTAAGGCCACACATTGAAACACGCCAATACAGTCTGCACTGTTACGGTGTTGAATATATTACTAAGGATACACAATTAAACACGCCAATACAGTCTGCACTGATATTGGGTTGAATATATTATTAAGGCCACACATTAAAACACGCAACTACTGTCTACAATGTAATGATTTTGGATATATAACTAAGGTCACACAACAGAACACGTCACTACGGTCTATCGAAGACGACACAACAAAACACGCCTCTACAGTCTTAACTGTTATGATGTTGGATATATTATTAAGGCCACACATTGAAACACGCCAATACAGTCTGCACTGTTACGGTGTTGAATATATTACTAAGGATGCACAATTAAACACGCCAATACAGTCTGCACTGATATTGGGTTGAATATATTATTAAGGCCACACATTAAAACACGCAACTACTGTCTACAATGTAATGATTTTGGATATATAACTAAGGTCACACAACAGAACACGTCACTACGGTCTATCGAAGACGACACAACAAAACACGCCTCTACAGTCTTAACTGTTATGATGTTGGATATATTATTAAGGCCACACATTGAAACACGCCAATACAGTCTGCACTGTTACGGTGTTGAATATATTACTAAGGATACACAATTAAACACGCCAATACAGTCTGCACTGATATTGGGTTGAATATATTATTAAGGCCACACATTAAAACACGCAACTACTGTCTACAATGTAATGATTTTGGATATATAACTAAGGTCACACAACAGAACACGTCACTACGGTCTATCGAAGACGACACAACAAAACACGCCTCTACAGTCTTAACTGTTATGATGTTGGATATATTATTAAGGCCACACATTGAAACACGCCAATACAGTCTGCACTGTTACGGTGTTGAATATATTACTAAGGATACACAATTAAACACGCCAATACAGTCTGCACTGATATTGGGTTGAATATATTATTAAGGCCACACATTAAAACACGCAACTACTGTCTACAATGTAATGATTTTGGATATATAACTAAGGTCACACAACAGAACACGTCACTACGGTCTATCGAAGACGACACAACAAAACACGCCTCTACAGTCTTAACTGTTATGATGTTGGATATATTATTAAGGCCACACATTGAAACACGCCAATACAGTCTGCACTGATATGGGGTTAAATATATTACTAAGGCCACACATTAAAACACGCCAATACAGTCTGCACTGTTACGGTGTTGAATATATTACTAAGGATACACAATTAAACACGCCAATACAGTCTGCACTGATATTGGGTTGAATATATTATTAAGGCCACACATTAAAACACGCAACTACTGTCTACAATGTAATGATTTTGGATATATAACTAAGGTCACACAACAGAACACGTCACTACGGTCTATCGAAGACGACACAACAAAACACGCCTCTACAGTCTTAACTGTTATGATGTTGGATATATTATTAAGGCCACACATTGAAACACGCCAATACAGTCTGCACTGTTACGGTGTTGAATATATTACTAAGGATACACAATTAAACACGCCAATACAGTCTGCACTGATATTGGGTTGAATATATTATTAAGGCCACACATTAAAACACGCAACTACTGTCTACAATGTAATGATTTTGGATATATAACTAAGGTCACACAACAGAACACGTCACTACGGTCTATCGAAGACGACACAACAAAACACGCCTCTACAGTCTTAACTGTTATGATGTTGGATATATTATTAAGGCCACACATTGAAACACGCCAATACAGTCTGCACTGATATGGGGTTAAATATATTACTAAGGCCACACATTAAAACACGCCAATACAGTCTGCACTGTTACGGTGTTGAATATATTACTAAGGATACACAATTAAACACGCCAATACAGTCTGCACTGATATTGGGTTGAATATATTATTAAGGCCACACATTAAAACACGCAACTACTGTCTACAATGTAATGATTTTGGATATATAACTAAGGTCACACAACAGAACACGTCACTACGGTCTATCGAAGACGACACAACAAAACACGCCTCTACAGTCTTAACTGTTATGATGTTGGATATATTATTAAGGCCACACATTGAAACACGCCAATACAGTCTGCACTGTTACGGTGTTGAATATATTACTAAGGATACACAATTAAACACGCCAATACAGTCTGCACTGATATTGGGTTGAATATATTATTAAGGCCACACATTAAAACACGCAACTACTGTCTACAATGTAATGATTTTGGATATATAACTAAGGTCACACAACAGAACACGTCACTACGGTCTATCGAAGACGACACAACAAAACACGCCTCTACAGTCTTAACTGTTATGATGTTGGATATATTATTAAGGCCACACATTGAAACACGCCAATACAGTCTGCACTGTTACGGTGTTGAATATATTACTAAGGATACACAATTAAACACGCCAATACAGTCTGCACTGATATTGGGTTGAATATATTATTAAGGCCACACATTAAAACACGCAACTACTGTCTACAATGTAATGATTTTGGATATATAACTAAGGTCACACAACAGAACACGTCACTACGGTCTATCGAAGACGACACAACAAAACACGCCTCTACAGTCTTAACTGTTATGATGTTGGATATATTATTAAGGCCACACATTGAAACACGCCAATACAGTCTGCACTGTTACGGTGTTGAATATATTACTAAGGATACACAATTAAACACGCCAATACAGTCTGCACTGATATTGGGTTGAATATATTATTAAGGCCACACATTAAAACACGCAACTACTGTCTACAATGTAATGATTTTGGATATATAACTAAGGTCACACAACAGAACACGTCACTACGGTCTATCGAAGACGACACAACAAAACACGCCTCTACAGTCTTAACTGTTATGATGTTGGATATATTATTAAGGCCACACATTGAAACACGCCAATACAGTCTGCACTGTTACGGTGTTGAATATATTACTAAGGATACACAATTAAACACGCCAATACAGTCTGCACTGATATTGGGTTGAATATATTATTAAGGCCACACATTAAAACACGCAACTACTGTCTACAATGTAATGATTTTGGATATATAACTAAGGTCACACAACAGAACACGTCACTACGGTCTATCGAAGACGACACAACAAAACACGCCTCTACAGTCTTAACTGTTATGATGTTGGATATATTATTAAGGCCACACATTGAAACACGCCAATACAGTCTGCACTGTTACGGTGTTGAATATATTACTAAGGATACACAATTAAACACGCCAATACAGTCTGCACTGATATTGGGTTGAATATATTATTAAGGCCACACATTAAAACACGCAACTACTGTCTACAATGTAATGATTTTGGATATATAACTAAGGTCACACAACAGAACACGTCACTACGGTCTATCGAAGACGACACAACAAAACACGCCTCTACAGTCTTAACTGTTATGATGTTGGATATATTATTAAGGCCACACATTGAAACACGCCAATACAGTCTGCACTGTTACGGTGTTGAATATATTACTAAGGATACACAATTAAACACGCCAATACAGTCTGCACTGATATTGGGTTGAATATATTATTAAGGCCACACATTAAAACACGCAACTACTGTCTACAATGTAATGATTTTGGATATATAACTAAGGTCACACAACAGAACACGTCACTACGGTCTATCGAAGACGACACAACAAAACACGCCTCTACAGTCTTAACTGTTATGATGTTGGATATATTATTAAGGCCACACATTGAAACACGCCAATACAGTCTGCACTGATATGGGGTTAAATATATTACTAAGGCCACACATTAAAACACGCCAATACAGTCTGCACTGTTACGGTGTTGAATATATTACTAAGGATACACAATTAAACACGCCAATACAGTCTGCACTGATATTGGGTTGAATATATTATTAAGGCCACACATTAAAACACGCAACTACTGTCTACAATGTAATGATTTTGGATATATAACTAAGGTCACACAACAGAACACGTCACTACGGTCTATCGAAGACGACACAACAAAACACGCCTCTACAGTCTTAACTGTTATGATGTTGGATATATTATTAAGGCCACACATTGAAACACGCCAATACAGTCTGCACTGTTACGGTGTTGAATATATTACTAAGGATACACAATTAAACACGCCAATACAGTCTGCACTGATATTGGGTTGAATATATTATTAAGGCCACACATTAAAACACGCAACTACTGTCTACAATGTAATGATTTTGGATATATAACTAAGGTCACACAACAGAACACGTCACTACGGTCTATCGAAGACGACACAACAAAACACGCCTCTACAGTCTTAACTGTTATGATGTTGGATATATTATTAAGGCCACACATTGAAACACGCCAATACAGTCTGCACTGATATGGGGTTAAATATATTACTAAGGCCACACATTAAAACACGCCAATACAGTCTGCACTGTTACGGTGTTGAATATATTACTAAGGATACACAATTAAACACGCCAATACAGTCTGCACTGATATTGGGTTGAATATATTATTAAGGCCACACATTAAAACACGCAACTACTGTCTACAATGTAATGATTTTGGATATATAACTAAGGTCACACAACAGAACACGTCACTACGGTCTATCGAAGACGACACAACAAAACACGCCTCTACAGTCTTAACTGTTATAATGTTGGATATATTATTAAGGCCACACATTGAAACACGCCAATACAGTCTGCACTGTTACGGTGTTGAATATATTACTAAGGATACCCAATTAAACACGCCAATACAGTCTGCACTGATATTGGGTTGAATATATTATTAAGGCCACACATTAAAACACGCAACTACTGTCTACAATGTAATGATTTTGGATATATAACTAAGGTCACACAACAGAACACGTCACTACGGTCTATCGAAGACGACACAACAAAACACGCCTCTACAGTCTTAACTGTTATGATGTTGGATATATTATTAAGGCCACACATTGAAACACGCCAATACAGTCTGCACTGATATGGGGTTAAATATATTACTAAGGCCACACATTAAAACACGCCAATACAGTCTGCACTGTTACGGTGTTGAATATATTACTAAGGATACACAATTAAACACGCCAATACAGTCTGCACTGATATTGGGTTGAATATATTATTAAGGCCACACATTAAAACACGCCAATACAGTCTGCACTGTTACGGTGTTGAATATATTACTAAGGATACACAATTAAACACGCCAATACAGTCTGCACTGATATTGGGTTGGATATATTATTAAGGCCACACATTAAAACACGCAACTACTGTCTACAATGTAATGATTTTGGATATATAACTAAGGTCACACAACAGAACACGTCACTACGGTCTATCGAAGACGACACAACAAAACACGCCTCTACAGTCTTAACTGTTATGATGTTGGATAGATTATTAAGGCCACACATTGAAACACGCCAATACAGTCTGCACTGATATGGGGTTAAATATATTACTAAGGCCACACATTAAAACACGCCAATACAGTCTGCACTGTTACGGTGTTGAATATATTACTAAGGATACACAATTAAACACGCCAATACAGTCTGCACTGATATTGGGTTGAATATATTATTAAGGCCACACATTAAAACACGCAACTACTGTCTACAATGTAATGATTTTGGATATATAACTAAGGTCACACAACAGAACACGTCACTACGGTCTATCGAAGACGACACAACAAAAAACGCCTCTACAGTCTTAACTGTTATGATGTTGGATATATTATTAAGGCCACACATTGAAACACGCCAATACAGTCTGCACTGTTACGGTGTTGAATATATTACTAAGGATACACAATTAAACACGCCAATACAGTCTGCACTGATATTGGGTTGAATATATTATTAAGGCCACACATTAAAACACGCAACTACTGTCTACAATGTAATGATTTTGGATATATAACTAAGGTCACACAACAGAACACGTCACTACGGTCTATCGAAGACGACACAACAAAACACGCCTCTACAGTCTTAACTGTTATGATGTTGGATATATTATTAAGGCCACACATTGAAACACGCCAATACAGTCTGCACTGTTACGGTGTTGAATATATTACTAAGGATACACAATTAAACACGCCAATACAGTCTGCACTGATATTGGGTTGAATATATTATTAAGGCCACACATTAAAACACGCAACTACTGTCTACAATGTAATGATTTTGGATATATAACTAAGGTCACACAACAGAACACGTCACTACGGTCTATCGAAGACGACACAACAAAACACGCCTCTACAGTCTTAACTGTTATGATGTTGGATATATTATTAAGGCCACACATTGAAACACGCCAATACAGTCTGCACTGTTACGGTGTTGAATATATTACTAAGGATACACAATTGAACACGCCAATACAGTCTGCACTGATATTGGGTTGAATATATTATTAAGGCCACACATTAAAACACGCAACTACTGTCTACAATGTAATGATTTTGGATATATAACTAAGGTCACACAACAGAACACGTCACTACGGTCTATCGAAGACGACACAACAAAACACGCCTCTACAGTCTTAACTGTTATGATGTTGGATATATTATTAAGGCCACACATTGAAACACGCCAATACAGTCTGCACTGTTACGGTGTTGAATATATTACTAAGGATACACAATTAAACACGCCAATACAGTCTGCACTGATATTGGGTTGAATATATTATTAAGGCCACACATTAAAACACGCAACTACTGTCTACAATGTAATGATTTTGGATATATAACTAAGGTCACACAACAGAACACGTCACTACGGTCTATCGAAGACGACACAACAAAACACGCCTCTACAGTCTTAACTGTTATGATGTTGGATATATTATTAAGGCCACACATTGAAACACGCCAATACAGTCTGCACTGTTACGGTGTTGAATATATTACTAAGGATACACAATTAAACACGCCAATACAGTCTGCACTGATATTGGGTTGAATATATTATTAAGGCCACACATTAAAACACGCAACTACTGTCTACAATGTAATGATTTTGGATATATAACTAAGATCACACAACAGAACACGTCACTACGGTCTATCGAAGACGACACAACAAAACACGCCTCTACAGTCTTAACTGTTATGATGTTGGATATATTATTAAGGCCACACATTGAAACACGCCAATACAGTCTGCACTGATATGGGGTTAAATATATTACTAAGGCCACACATTAAAAACCGCCAATACAGTCTGCACTGTTACGGTGTTGAATATATTACTAAGGATACACAATTAAACACGCCAATACAGTCTGCACTGTTATTGGGTTGAATATATTATTAAGGCCACACATTAAAACACGCAACTACTGTCTACAATGTAATGATTTTGGATATATAACTAAGGTCACACAACAGAACACGTCACAACGGTCTATCGAAGACGACACAACAAAACACGCCTCTACAGTCTTAACTGTTATGATGTTGGATATATTATTAAGGCCACACATTGAAACACGCCAATACAGTCTGCACTGTTACGGTGTTGAATATATTACTAAGGATACACAATTAAACACGCCAATACAGTCTGCACTGATATTGGGTTGAATATATTATTAAGGCCACACATTAAAACACGCAACTACTGTCTACAATGTAATGATTTTGGATATATAACTAAGGTCACACAACAGAACACGTCACTACGGTCTATCGAAGACGACACAACAAAACACGCCTCTACAGTCTTAACTGTTATGATGTTGGATATATTATTAAGGCCACACATTGAAACACGCCAATACAGTCTGCACTGATATGGGGTTAAATATATTACTAAGGCCACACATTAAAACACGCCAATACAGTCTGCACTGTTACGGTGTTGAATATATTACTAAGGATACACAATTAAACACGCCAATACAGTCTGCACTGATATTGGGTTGAATATATTATTAAGGCCACACATTAAAACACGCAACTACTGTCTACAATGTAATGATTTTGGATATATAACTAAGGTCACACAACAGAACACGTCACTACGGTCTATCGAAGACGACACAACAAAACACGCCTCTACAGTCTTAACTGTTATGATGTTGGATATATTATTAAGGCCACACATTGAAACACGCCAATACAGTCTGCACTGTTACGGTGTTGAATATATTACTAAGGATACACAATTAAACACGCCAATACAGTCTGCACTGATATTGGGTTGAATATATTATTAAGGCCACACATTAAAACACGCAACTACTGTCTACAATGTAATGATTTTGGATATTTAACTAAGGTCACACAACAGAACACGTCACTACGGTCTATCGAAGACGACACAACAAAACACGCCTCTACAGTCTTAACTGTTATGATGTTGGATATATTATTAAGGCCACACATTAAAACACGCCAATACAGTCTGCACTGTTACGGTGTTGAATATATTACTAAGGATACACAATTAAACACGCCAATACAGTCTGCACTGATATTGGGTTGAATATATTATTAAGGCCACACATTAAAACACGCAACTACTGTCTACAATGTAATGATTTTGGATATATAACTAAGGTCACACAACAGAACACGTCACTACGGTCTATCGAAGACGACACAACAAAACACGCCTCTACAGTCTTAACTGTTATGATGTTGGATATATTATTAAGGCCACACATTGAAACACGCCAATACAGTCTGCACTGTTACGGTGTTGAATATATTACTAAGGATACACAATTAAACACGCCAATACAGTCTGCACGCAACTATTGTCTACAATGTAATGATTTTGGATATATAACTAAGGTCACACAACAGAACACGTCACTACGGTCTATCGAAGACGACACAACAAAACACGCCTCTACAGTCTTAAATGTTATGATGTTGGATATATTATTAAGGCCACACATTGAAACACGCCAATACAGTCTGCACTGATATGGGGTTAAATATATTACTAAGGCCACACATTAAAACACGCCAATACAGTCTGCACTGTTACGGTGTTGAATATATTACTAAGGATACACAATTAAACACGCCAATACAGTCTGCACTGATATTGGGTTGAATATATTATTAAGGCCACACATTAAAACACGCAACTACTGTCTACAATGTAATGATTTTGGATATATAACTAAGGTCACACAACAGAACACGTCACTACGGTCTATCGAAGACGACACAACAAAACACGCCTCTACAGTCTTAACTGTTATGATGTTGGATATATTATTAAGGCCACACATTGAAACACGCCAATACAGTCTGCACTGTTACGGTGTTGAATATATTACTAAGGATACACAATTAAACACGCCAATACAGTCTGCACTGATATTGGGTTGAATATATTATTACTAAATACAGTCTGCACTGATATGGGGTTAAATATATTACTAAGGCCACACATTAAAACACGCCAATACAGTCTGCACTGTTACGGTGTTGAATATATTACTAAGGATACACAATTAAACACGCCAATACAGTCTGCACTGATATTGGGTTGAATATATTATTAAGGCCACACATTAAAACACGCAGCTACTGTCTACAATGTAATGATTTTGGATATATAACTAAGGTCACACAACAGTACACGTCACTACGGTCTATCGAAGACGACACAACAAAACACGCCTCTACAGTCTTAACTGTTATGATGTTGGATATATTATTAAGGCCACACATTGAAACACGCCAATACAGTCTGCACTGTTACGGTGTTGAATATATTACTAAGGCCACACATTAAAACACGCCAATACAGTCTGCACTGTTACGGTGTTGAATATATTACTAAGGATACACAATTAAACACGCCAATACAGTCTGCACTGATATTGGGTTGAATATATTATTAAGGCCACACATTAAAACACGCAACTACTGTCTACAATGTAATGATTTTGGATATATAACTAAGGTCACACAACAGAACACGTCACTACGGTCTATCGAAGACGACACAACAAAACACGCCTCTACAGTCTTAACTGTTATGATGTTGGATATATTATTAAGGCCACACATTGAAACACGCCAATACAGTCTGCACTGTTACGGTGTTGAATATATTACTAAGGCCACACATTAAAACACGCCAATACAGTCTGCACTGTTACGGTGTTGAATATATTACTAAGGATACACAATTAAACACGCCAATACAGTCTGCACTGATATTGGGTTGAATATATTATTAAGGCCACACATTAAAACACGCAAATACTGTCTACAATGTAATGATTTTGGATATATAACTAAGGTCACACAACAGAACACGTCACTACGGTCTATCGAAGACGACACAACAAAACACGCCTCTACAGTCTTAACTGTTATGATGTTGGATATATTATTAAGGCCACACATTGAAACACGCCAATACAGTCTGCACTGTTACGGTGTTGAATATATTACTAAGGATACACAATTAAACACGCCAATACAGTCTGCACTGATATTGGGTTGAATATATTATTACTAAATACAGTCTGCACTGATATGGGGTTAAATATATTACTAAGGCCACACATTAAAACACGCCAATACAGTCTGCACTGTTACGGTGTTGAATATATTACTAAGGATACACAATTAAACACGCCAATACAGTCTGCACTGATATTGGGTTGAATATATTATTAAGGCCACACATTAAAACACGCAACTACTGTCTACAATGTAATGATTTTGGATATATAACTAAGGTCACACAACAGTACACGTCACTACGGTCTATCGAAGACGACACAACAAAACACGCCTCTACAGTCTTAACTGTTATGATGTTGGATATATTATTAAGGCCACACATTGAAACACGCCAATACAGTCTGCACTGTTACGGTGTTGAATATATTACTAAGGCCACACATTAAAACACGCCAATACAGTCTGCACTGTTACGGTGTTGAATATATTACTAAGGATACACAATTAAACACGCCAATACAGTCTGCACTGATATTGGGTTGAATATATTATTAAGGCCACACATTAAAACACGCAACTACTGTCTACAATGTAATGATTTTGGATATATAACTAAGGTCACACAACAGAACACGTCACTACGGTCTATCGAAGACGACACAACAAAACACGCCTCTACAGTCTTAACTGTTATGATGTTGGATATATTATTAAGGCCACACATTGAAACACGCCAATACAGTCTGCACTGATATGGGGTTAAACATATTACTAAGGCCACACATTAAAACACGCCAATACAGTCTGCACTGTTACAGTGTTGAATATATTACTAAGGATACACAATTAAACACGCCAATACAGTCTGCACTGATATTGGGTTGAATATATTATTAAGGCCACACATTAAAACACGCAACTACTGTCTACAATGTAATGATTTTGGATATATAACTAAGGTCACACAACAGAACACGTCACTACGGTCTATCGAAGACGACACAACAAAACACGCCTCTACAGTCTTAACTGTTATGATGTTGGATATATTATTAAGGCCACACATTGAAACACGCCAATACAGTCTGCACTGATATTGGGTTGAATATATTATTAAGGCCACACATTAAAACACGCAACTACTGTCTACAATGTAATGATTTTGGATATATAACTAAGGTCACACAACAGAACACGTCACTACGGTCTATCGAAGACGACACAACAAAACACGCCTCTACAGTCTTAACTGTTATGATGTTGGATATATTATTAAGGCCACACATTGAAACACGCCAATACAGTCTGCACTGTTACGGTGTTGAATATATTACTAAGGATACACAATTAAACACGCCAATACAGTCTGCACTGATATTGGGTTGAATATATTATTAAGGCCACACATTAAAACACGCAACTACTGTCTACAATGTAATGATTTTGGATATATAACTAAGGTCACACAACAGAACACGTCACTACGGTCTATCGAAGACGACACAACAAAACACGCCTCTACAGTCTTAACTGTTATGATGTTGGATATATTATTAAGGCCACACATTGAAACACGCCAATACAGTCTGCACTGATATGGGGTTAAATATATTACTAAGGCCACACATTAAAACACGCCAATACAGTCTGCACTGTTACGGTGTTGAATATATTACTAAGGATACACAATTAAACACGCCAATACAGTCTGCACTGATATTGGGTTGAATATATTATTAAGGCCACACATTAAAACACGCAACTACTGTCTACAATGTAATGATTTTGGATATATAACTAAGGTCACACAACAGAACACCTCACTACGGTCTATCGAAGACGACACAACAAAACACGCCTCTACAGTCTTAACTGTTATGATGTTGGATATATTATTAAGGCCACACATTGAAACACGGTGTTGAATATATTACTAAGGATACACAATTAAACACGCCAATACAGTCTGCACTGATATTGGGTTGAATATATTATTAAGGCCACACATTAAAACACGCAACTACTGTCTACAATGTAATGATTTTGGATATATAACTAAGGTCACACAACAGAACACGTCACTACGGTCTATCGAAGACGACACAACAAAACACGCCTCTACAGTCTTAACTGTTATGATGTTGGATATATTATTAAGGCCACACATTGAAACACGCCAATACAGTCTGCACTGTTACGGTGTTGAATATATTACCAAGGCCACACATTAAAACACGCCAATACAGTCTGCACTGTTACGGTGTTGAATATATTACTAAGGATACACAATTAAACACGCCAATACAGTCTGCACTGATATTGGGTTGAATATATTATTAAGGCCACACATTAAAACACGCAACTACTGTCTACAATGTAATGATTTTGGATATATAACTAAGGTCACACAACAGAACACGTCACTACGGTCTATCGAAGACGACACAACAAAACACGCCTCTACAGTCTTAACTGTTATGATGTTGGATATATTATTAAGGCCACACATTGAAACACGCCAATACAGTCTGCACTGATATGGGGTTAAACATATTACTAAGGCCACACATTAAAACACGCCAATACAGTCTGCACTGTTACAGTGTTGAATATATTACTAAGGATACACAATTAAACACGCCAATACAGTCTGCACTGATATTGGGTTGAATATATTATTAAGGCCACACATTAAAACACGCAACTACTGTCTACAATGTAATGATTTTGGATATATAACTAAGGTCACACAACAGAACACGTCACTACGGTCTATCGAAGACGACACAACAAAACACGCCTCTACAGTCTTAACTGTTATGATGTTGGATATATTATTAAGGCCACACATTGAAACACGCCAATACAGTCTGCACTGATATTGGGTTGAATATATTATTAAGGCCACACATTAAAACACGCAACTACTGTCTACAATGTAATGATTTTGGATATATAACTAAGGTCACACAACAGAACACGTCACTACGGTCTATCGAAGACGACACAACAAAACACGCCTCTACAGTCTTAACTGTTATGATGTTGGATATATTATTAAGGCCACACATTGAAACACGCCAATACAGTCTGCACTGTTACGGTGTTGAATATATTACTAAGGATACACAATTAAACACGCCAATACAGTCTGCACTGATATTGGGTTGAATATATTATTAAGGCCACACATTAAAACACGCAACTACTGTCTACAATGTAATGATTTTGGATATATAACTAAGGTCACACAACAGAACACGTCACTACGGTCTATCGAAGACGACACAACAAAACACGCCTCTACAGTCTTAACTGTTATGATGTTGGATATATTATTAAGGCCACACATTGAAACACGCCAATACAGTCTGCACTGTTACGGTGTTGAATATATTACTAAGGATACACAATTAAACACGCCAATACAGTCTGCACTGATATTGGGTTGAATATATTATTAAGGCCACACATTAAAACACGCAACTACTGTCTACAATGTAATGATTTTGGATATATAACTAAGGTCACACAACAGAACACGTCACTACGGTCTATCGAAGACGACACAACAAAACACGCCTCTACAGTCTTAACTGTTATGATGTTGGATATATTATTAAGGCCACACATTGAAACACGCCAATACAGTCTGCACTGTTACGGTGTTGAATATATTACTAAGGATACACAATTAAACACGCCAATACAGTCTGCACTGATATTGGGTTGAATATATTATTAAGGCCACACATTAAAACACGCAACTACTGTCTACAATGTAATGATTTTGGATATATAACTAAGGTCACACAACAGAACACGTCACTACGGTCTATCGAAGACGACACAACAAAACACGCCTCTACAGTCTTAACTGTTATGATGTTGGATATATTATTAAGGCCACACATTAAAACACGCCAATACAGTCTGCACTGTTACGGTGTTGAATATATTACTAAGGATACACAATTAAACACGCCAATACAGTCTGCACTGATATTGGGTTGAATATATTATTAAGGCCACACATTAAAACACGCAACTACTGTCTACAATGTAATGATTTTGGATATATAACTAAGGTCACACAACAGAACACGTCACTACGGTCTATCGAAGACGACACAACAAAACACGCCTCTACAGTCTTAACTGTTATGATGTTGGATATATTATTAAGGCCACACATTGAAACACGCCAATACAGTCTGCACTGTTACGGTGTTGAATATATTACTAAGGATACACAATTAAACACGCCAATACAGTCTGCACGCAACTATTGTCTACAATGTAATGATTTTGGATATATAACTAAGGTCACACAACAGAACACGTCACTACGGTCTATCGAAGACGACACAACAAAACACGCCTCTACAGTCTTAAATGTTATGATGTTGGATATATTATTAAGGCCACACATTGAAACACGCCAATACAGTCTGCACTGATATGGGGTTAAATATATTACTAAGGCCACACATTAAAACACGCCAATACAGTCTGCACTGTTACGGTGTTGAATATATTACTAAGGATACACAATTAAACACGCCAATACAGTCTGCACTGATATTGGGTTGAATATATTATTAAGGCCACACATTAAAACACGCAACTACTGTCTACAATGTAATGATTTTGGATATATAACTAAGGTCACACAACAGAACACGTCACTACGGTCTATCGAAGACGACACAACAAAACACGCCTCTACAGTCTTAACTGTTATGATGTTGGATATATTATTAAGGCCACACATTGAAACACGCCAATACAGTCTGCACTGTTACGGTGTTGAATATATTACTAAGGATACACAATTAAACACGCCAATACAGTCTGCACTGATATTGGGTTGAATATATTATTACTAAATACAGTCTGCACTGATATGGGGTTAAATATATTACTAAGGCCACACATTAAAACACGCCAATACAGTCTGCACTGTTACGGTGTTGAATATATTACTAAGGATACACAATTAAACACGCCAATACAGTCTGCACTGATATTGGGTTGAATATATTATTAAGGCCACACATTAAAACACGCAACTACTGTCTACAATGTAATGATTTTGGATATATAACTAAGGTCACACAACAGTACACGTCACTACGGTCTATCGAAGACGACACAACAAAACACGCCTCTACAGTCTTAACTGTTATGATGTTGGATATATTATTAAGGCCACACATTGAAACACGCCAATACAGTCTGCACTGTTACGGTGTTGAATATATTACTAAGGCCACACATTAAAACACGCCAATACAGTCTGCACTGTTACGGTGTTGAATATATTACTAAGGATACACAATTAAACACGCCAATACAGTCTGCACTGATATTGGGTTGAATATATTATTAAGGCCACACATTAAAACACGCAACTACTGTCTACAATGTAATGATTTTGGATATATAACTAAGGTCACACAACAGAACACGTCACTACGGTCTATCGAAGACGACACAACAAAACACGCCTCTACAGTCTTAACTGTTATGATGTTGGATATATTATTAAGGCCACACATTGAAACACGCCAATACAGTCTGCACTGTTACGGTGTTGAATATATTACTAAGGCCACACATTAAAACACGCCAATACAGTCTGCACTGTTACGGTGTTGAATATATTACTAAGGATACACAATTAAACACGCCAATACAGTCTGCACTGATATTGGGTTGAATATATTATTAAGGCCACACATTAAAACACGCAACTACTGTCTACAATGTAATGATTTTGGATATATAACTAAGGTCACACAACAGAACACGTCACTACGGTCTATCGAAGACGACACAACAAAACACGCCTCTACAGTCTTAACTGTTATGATGTTGGATATATTATTAAGGCCACACATTGAAACACGCCAATACAGTCTGCACTGTTACGGTGTTGAATATATTACTAAGGATACACAATTAAACACGCCAATACAGTCTGCACTGATATTGGGTTGAATATATTATTACTAAATACAGTCTGCACTGATATGGGGTTAAATATATTACTAAGGCCACACATTAAAACACGCCAATACAGTCTGCACTGTTACGGTGTTGAATATATTACTAAGGATACACAATTAAACACGCCAATACAGTCTGCACTGATATTGGGTTGAATATATTATTAAGGCCACACATTAAAACACGCAACTACTGTCTACAATGTAATGATTTTGGATATATAACTAAGGTCACACAACAGTACACGTCACTACGGTCTATCGAAGACGACACAACAAAACACGCCTCTACAGTCTTAACTGTTATGATGTTGGATATATTATTAAGGCCACACATTGAAACACGCCAATACAGTCTGCACTGTTACGGTGTTGAATATATTACTAAGGCCACACATTAAAACACGCCAATACAGTCTGCACTGTTACGGTGTTGAATATATTACTAAGGATACACAATTAAACACGCCAATACAGTCTGCACTGATATTGGGTTGAATATATTATTAAGGCCACACATTAAAACACGCAACTACTGTCTACAATGTAATGATTTTGGATATATAACTAAGGTCACACAACAGAACACGTCACTACGGTCTATCGAAGACGACACAACAAAACACGCCTCTACAGTCTTAACTGTTATGATGTTGGATATATTATTAAGGCCACACATTGAAACACGCCAATACAGTCTGCACTGATATGGGGTTAAACATATTACTAAGGCCACACATTAAAACACGCCAATACAGTCTGCACTGTTACAGTGTTGAATATATTACTAAGGATACACAATTAAACACGCCAATACAGTCTGCACTGATATTGGGTTGAATATATTATTAAGGCCACACATTAAAACACGCAACTACTGTCTACAATGTAATGATTTTGGATATATAACTAAGGTCACACAACAGAACACGTCACTACGGTCTATCGAAGACGACACAACAAAACACGCCTCTACAGTCTTAACTGTTATGATGTTGGATATATTATTAAGGCCACACATTGAAACACGCCAATACAGTCTGCACTGATATTGGGTTGAATATATTATTAAGGCCACACATTAAAACACGCAACTACTGTCTACAATGTAATGATTTTGGATATATAACTAAGGTCACACAACAGAACACGTCACTACGGTCTATCGAAGACGACACAACAAAACACGCCTCTACAGTCTTAACTGTTATGATGTTGGATATATTATTAAGGCCACACATTGAAACACGCCAATACAGTCTGCACTGATATGGGGTTAAATATATTACTAAGGCCACACATTAAAACACGCCAATACAGTCTGCACTGTTACGGTGTTGAATATATTACTAAGGATACACAATTAAACACGCCAATACAGTCTGCACTGATATTGGGTTGAATATATTATTAAGGCCACACATTAAAACACGCAACTACTGTCTACAATGTAATGATTTTGGATATATAACTAAGGTCACACAACAGAACACCTCACTACGGTCTATCGAAGACGACACAACAAAACACGCCTCTACAGTCTTAACTGTTATGATGTTGGATATATTATTAAGGCCACACATTGAAACACGGTGTTGAATATATTACTAAGGATACACAATTAAACACGCCAATACAGTCTGCACTGATATTGGGTTGAATATATTATTAAGGCCACACATTAAAACACGCAACTACTGTCTACAATGTAATGATTTTGGATATATAACTAAGGTCACACAACAGAACACGTCACTACGGTCTATCGAAGACGACACAACAAAACACGCCTCTACAGTCTTAACTGTTATGATGTTGGATATATTATTAAGGCCACACATTGAAACACGCCAATACAGTCTGCACTGTTACGGTGTTGAATATATTACCAAGGCCACACATTAAAACACGCCAATACAGTCTGCACTGTTACGGTGTTGAATATATTACTAAGGATACACAATTAAACACGCCAATACAGTCTGCACTGATATTGGGTTGAATATATTATTAAGGCCACACATTAAAACACGCAACTACTGTCTACAATGTAATGATTTTGGATATATAACTAAGGTCACACAACAGAACACGTCACTACGGTCTATCGAAGACGACACAACAAAACACGCCTCTACAGTCTTAACTGTTATGATGTTGGATATATTATTAAGGCCACACATTGAAACACGCCAATACAGTCTGCACTGATATGGGGTTAAACATATTACTAAGGCCACACATTAAAACACGCCAATACAGTCTGCACTGTTACAGTGTTGAATATATTACTAAGGATACACAATTAAACACGCCAATACAGTCTGCACTGATATTGGGTTGAATATATTATTAAGGCCACACATTAAAACACGCAACTACTGTCTACAATGTAATGATTTTGGATATATAACTAAGGTCACACAACAGAACACGTCACTACGGTCTATCGAAGACGACACAACAAAACACGCCTCTACAGTCTTAACTGTTATGATGTTGGATATATTATTAAGGCCACACATTGAAACACGCCAATACAGTCTGCACTGATATTGGGTTGAATATATTATTAAGGCCACACATTAAAACACGCAACTACTGTCTACAATGTAATGATTTTGGATATATAACTAAGGTCACACAACAGAACACGTCACTACGGTCTATCGAAGACGACACAACAAAACACGCCTCTACAGTCTTAACTGTTATGATGTTGGATATATTATTAAGGCCACACATTGAAACACGCCAATACAGTCTGCACTGTTACGGTGTTGAATATATTACTAAGGATACACAATTAAACACGCCAATACAGTCTGCACTGATATTGGGTTGAATATATTATTAAGGCCACACATTAAAACACGCAACTACTGTCTACAATGTAATGATTTTGGATATATAACTAAGGTCACACAACAGAACACGTCACTACGGTCTATCGAAGACGACACAACAAAACACGCCTCTACAGTCTTAACTGTTATGATGTTGGATATATTATTAAGGCCACACATTGAAACACGCCAATACAGTCTGCACTGTTACGGTGTTGAATATATTACTAAGGATACACAATTAAACACGCCAATACAGTCTGCACTGATATTGGGTTGAATATATTATTAAGGCCACACATTAAAACACGCAACTACTGTCTACAATGTAATGATTTTGGATATATAACTAAGGTCACACAACAGAACACGTCACTACGGTCTATCGAAGACGACACAACAAAACACGCCTCTACAGTCTTAACTGTTATGATGTTGGATATATTATTAAGGCCACACATTGAAACACGCCAATACAGTCTGCACTGTTACGGTGTTGAATATATTACTAAGGATACACAATTAAACACGCCAATACAGTCTGCACTGATATTGGGTTGAATATATTATTAAGGCCACACATTAAAACACGCAACTACTGTCTACAATGTAATGATTTTGGATATATAACTAAGGTCACACAACAGAACACGTCACTACGGTCTATCGAAGACGACACAACAAAACACGCCTCTACAGTCTTAACTGTTATGATGTTGGATATATTATTAAGGCCACACATTGAAACACGCCAATACAGTCTGCACTGTTACGGTGTTGAATATATTACTAAGGATACACAATTAAACACGCCAATACAGTCTGCACTGATATTGGGTTGAATATATTATTAAGGCCACACATTAAAACACGCAACTACTGTCTACAATGTAATGATTTTGGATATATAACTAAGGTCACACAACAGAACACGTCACTACGGTCTATCGAAGACGACACAACAAAACACGCCTCTACAGTCTTAACTGTTATGATGTTGGATATATTATTAAGGCCACACATTGAAACACGCCAATACAGACTGCACTGATATGGGGTTAAATATATTACTAAGGCCACACATTAAAACACGCCAATACAGTCTGCACTGTTACGGTGTTGAATATATTACTAAGGATACACAATTAAACACGCCAATACAGTCTGCACTGATATTGGGTTGAATATATTATTAAGGCCACACATTAAAACACGCAACTACTGTCTACAATGTAATGATTTTGGATATATAACTAAGGTCACACAACAGAACACGTCACTACGGTCTATCGAAGACGACACAACAAAACACGCCTCTACAGTCTTAACTGTTATGATGTTGGATATATTATTAAGGCCACACATTGAAACACGCCAATACAGTCTGCACTGATATGGGGTTAAATATATTACTAAGGCCACACATTAAAACACGCCAATACAGTCTGCACTGTTACGGTGTTGAATATATTACTAAGGATACACAATTAAACACGCCAATACAGTCTGCACTGATATTGGGTTGAATATATTATTAAGGCCACACATTAAAACACGCAACTACTGTCTACAATGTAATGATTTTGGATATATAACTAAGGTCACACAACAGAACACGTCACTACGGTCTATCGAAGACGACACAACAAAACACGCCTCTACAGTCTTAACTGTTATGATGTTGGATATATTATTAAGGCCACACATTGAAACACGCCAATACAGTCTGCACTGTTACGGTGTTGAATATATTACTAAGGATACACAATTAAACACGCCAATACAGTCTGCACTGATATTGGGTTGAATATATTATTAAGGCCACACATTAAAACACGCAACTACTGTCTACAATGTAATGATTTTGGATATATAACTAAGGTCACACAAGAGAACACGTCACTACGGTCTATCGAAGACGACACAACAAAACACGCCTCTACAGTCTTAACTGTTATGATGTTGGATATATTATTAAGGCCACACATTGAAACACGCCAATACAGTCTGCACTGATATGGGGTTAAATATATTACTAAGGCCACACATTAAAACACGCCAATACAGTCTGCACTGTTACGGTGTTGAATATATTACTAAGGATACACAATTAAACACGCCAATACAGTCTGCACTGATATTGGGTTGAATATATTATTAAGGCCACACATTAAAACACGCAACTACTGTCTACAATGTAATGATTTTGGATATATAACTAAGGTCACACAACAGAACACGTCACTACGGTCTATCGAAGACGACACAACAAAACACGCCTCTACAGTCTTAACTGTTATGATGTTGGATATATTATTAAGGCCACACATTGAAACACGCCAATACAGTCTGCACTGATATGGGGTTAAATATATTACTAAGGCCACACATTAAAACACGCCAATACAGTCTGCACTGTTACGGTGTTGAATATATTACTAAGGATACACAATTAAACACGCCAATACAGTCTGCACTGATATTGGGTTGAATATATTATTAAGGCCACACATTAAAACACGCAACTACTGTCTACAATGTAATGATTTTGGATATATAACTAAGGTCACACAACAGAACACGTCACTACGGTCTATCAAAGACGACACAACAAAACACGCCTCTACAGTCTTAACTGTTATGATGTTGGATATATTATTAAGGCCACACATTGAAACACGCCAATACAGTCTGCACTGTTACGGTGTTGAATATATTACTAAGGATACACAATTAAACACGCCAATACAGTCTGCACTGATATTGGGTTGAATATATTATTAAGGCCACACATTAAAACACGCAACTACTGTCTACAATGTAATGATTTTGGATATATAACTAAGGTCACACAACAGAACACGTCACTACGGTCTATCGAAGACGACACAACAAAACACGCCTCTACAGTCTTAACTGTTATGATGTTGGATATATTATTAAGGCCACACATTGAAACACGCCAATACAGTCTGCACTGATATGGGGTTAAATATATTACTAAGGCCACACATTAAAACACGCCAATACAGTCTGCACTGTTACGGTGTTGAATATATTACTAAGGATACACAATTAAACACGCCAATACAGTCTGCACTGATATTGGGTTGAATATATTATTAAGGCCACACATTAAAACACGCAACTACTGTCTACAATGTAATGATTTTGGATATATAACTAAGGTCACACAACAGAACACGTCACTACGGTCTATCGAAGACGACACAACAAAACACGCCTCTACAGTCTTAACTGTTATGATGTTGGATATATTATTAAGGCCACACATTGAAACACGCCAATACAGTCTGCACTGTTACGGTGTTGAATATATTACTAAGGATACACAATTAAACACGCCAATACAGTCTGCACTGATATTGGGTTGAATATTTTATTAAGGCCACACATTAAAACACGCAACTACTGTCTACAATGTAATGATTTTGGATATATAACTAAGGTCACACAACAGAACACGTCACTACGGTCTATCGAAGACGACACAACAAAACACGCCTCTACAGT
Organism: Sipunculus nudus; assembly: GCA_026874595.1. Lineage (NCBI taxonomy): Eukaryota > Metazoa > Annelida > Sipuncula > Golfingiida > Sipunculidae > Sipunculus > Sipunculus nudus. The sequence continues at coordinate 753,422 of CM049319.1, forward strand.
CTTAACTGTTATGATGTTGGATATATTATTAAGGCCACACATTGAAACACGCCAATACAGTCTGCACTGATATGGGGTTAAATATATTACTAAGGCCACACATTAAAACACGCCAATACAGTCTGCACTGTTACGGTGTTGAATATATTACTAAGGATACACAATTAAACACGCCAATACAGTCTGCACTGATATTGGGTTGAATATATTATTAAGGCCACACATTAAAACACGCAACTACTGTCTACAATGTAATGATTTTGGATATATAACTAAGGTCACACAACAGAACACGTCACTACGGTATATCGAAGACGACACAACAAAACACGCCTCTACAGTCTTAACTGTTATGATGTTGGATATATTATTAAGGCCACACATTGAAACACGCCAATACAGTCTGCACTGTTACGGTGTTGAATATATTACTAAGGATACACAATTAAACACGCCAATACAGTCTGCACTGATATTGGGTTGAATATATTATTAAGGCCACACATTAAAACACGCAACTACTGTCTACAATGTAATGATTTTGGATATATAACTAAGGTCACACAACAGAACACGTCACTACGGTCTATCGAAGACGACACAACAAAACACGCCTCTACAGTCTTAACTGTTATGATGTTGGATATATTATTAAGGCCACACATTGAAACACGCCAATACAGTCTGCACTGTTACGGTGTTGAATATATTACTAAGGATACACAATTAAACACGCCAATACAGTCTGCACTGATATTGGGTTGAATATATTATTAAGGCCACACATTAAAACACGCAACTACTGTCTACAATGTAATGATTTTGGATATATAACTAAGGTCACACAACAGAACACGTCACTACGGTCTATCGAAGACGACACAACAAAACACGCCTCTACAGTCTTAACTGTTATGATGTTGGATATATTATTAAGGCCACACATTGAAACACGCCAATACAGTCTGCACTGTTACGGTGTTGAATATATTACTAAGGATACACAATTAAACACGCCAATACAGTCTGCACTGATATTGGGTTGAATATATTATTAAGGCCACACATTAAAACACGCAACTACTGTCTTCAATGTAATGATTTTGGATATATAACTAAGGTCACACAACAGAACACGTCACTACGGTCTATCGAAGACGACACAACAAAACACGCCTCTACAGTCTTAACTGTTATGATGTTGGATATATTATTAAGGCCACACATTGAAACACGCCAATACAGTCTGCACTGTTACGGTGTTGAGTATATTACTAAGGATACACAATTAAACACGCCAATACAGTCTGCACTGATATTGGGTTGAATATATTATTAAGGCCACACATTAAAACACGCAACTACTGTCTACAATGTAATGATTTTGGATATATAACTAAGGTCACACAACAGAACACGTCACTACGGTCTATCGAAGACGACACAACAAAACACGCCTCTACAGTCTTAACTGTTATGATGTTGGATATATTATTAAGGCCACACATTGAAACACGCCAATACAGTCTGCACTGTTACGGTGTTGAATATATTACTAAGGATACACAATTAAACACGCCAATTCAGTCTGCACTGATATTGGGTTGAATATATTATTAAGGCCACACATTAAAACACGCAACTACTGTCTACAATGTAATGATTTTGGATATATAACTAAGGTCACACAACAGAACACGTCACTACGGTCTATCGAAGACGACACAACAAAACACGCCTCTACAGTCTTAACTGTTATGATGTTGGATATATTATTAAGGCCACACATTGAAACACGCCAATACAGACTGCACTGATATGGGGTTAAATATATTACTAAGGCCACACATTAAAACACGCCAATACAGTCTGCACTGTTACGGTGTTGAATATATTACTAAGGATACACAATTAAACACGCCAATACAGTCTGCACTGATATTGGGTTGAATATATTATTAAGGCCACACATTAAAACACGCAACTACTGTCTACAATGTAATGATTTTGGATATATAACTAAGGTCACACAACAGAACACGTCACTACGGTCTATCGAAGACGACACAACAAAACACGCCTCTACAGTCTTAACTGTTATGATGTTGGATATATTATTAAGGCCACACATTGAAACACGCCAATACAGTCTGCACTGATATGGGGTTAAATATATTACTAAGGCCACACATTAAAACACGCCAATACAGTCTGCACTGTTACGGTGTTGAATATATTACTAAGGATACACAATTAAACACGCCAATACAGTCTGCACTGATATTGGGTTGAATATATTATTAAGGCCACACATTAAAACACGCAACTACTGTCTACAATGTAATGATTTTGGATATATAACTAAGGTCACACAACAGAACACGTCACTACGGTCTATCGAAGACGACACAACAAAACACGCCTCTACAGTCTTAACTGTTATGATGTTGGATATATTATTAAGGCCACACATTGAAACACGCCAATACAGTCTGCACTGTTACGGTGTTGAATATATTACTAAGGATACACAATTAAACACGCCAATACAGTCTGCACTGATATTGGGTTGAATATATTATTAAGGCCACACATTAAAACACGCAACTACTGTCTACAATGTAATGATTTTGGATATATAACTAAGGTCACACAACAGAACACGTCACTACGGTCTATCGAAGACGACACAACAAAACACGCCTCTACAGTCTTAACTGTTATGATGTTGGATATATTATTAAGGCCACACATTGAAACACGCGAATACAGTCTGCACTGATATGGGGTTAAATATATTACTAAGGCCACACATTAAAACACGCCAATACAGTCTGCACTGTTACGGTGTTGAATATATTACTAAGGATACACAATTAAACACGCCAATACAGTCTGCACTGATATTGGGTTGAATATATTATTAAGGCCACACATTAAAACACGCAACTACTGTCTACAATGTAATGATTTTGGATATATAACTAAGGTCACACAACAGAACACGTCACTACGGTCTATCGAAGACGACACAACAAAACACGCCTCTACAGTCTTAACTGTTATGATGTTGGATATATTATTAAGGCCACACATTGAAACACGCCAATACAGTCTGCACTGATATGGGGTTAAATATATTACTAAGGCCACACATTAAAACACGCCAATACAGTCTGCACTGTTACGGTGTTGAATATATTACTAAGGATACACAATTAAACACGCCAATACAGTCTGCACTGATATTGGGTTGAATATATTATTAAGGCCACACATTAAAACACGCAACTACTGTCTACAATGTAATGATTTTGGATATATAACTAAGGTCACACAACAGAACACGTCACTACGGTCTATCGAAGACGACACAACAAAACACGCCTCTACAGTCTTAACTGTTATGATGTTGGATATATTATTAAGGCCACACATTGAAACACGCCAATACAGTCTGCACTGTTACGGTGTTGAATATATTACTAAGGATACACAATTAAACACGCCAATACAGTCTGCACTGATATTGGGTTGAATATATTATTAAGGCCACACATTAAAACACGCAACTACTGTCTACAATGTAATGATTTTGGATATATAACTAAGGTCACACAACAGAACACGTCACTACGGTCTATCGAAGACGACACAACAAAACACGCCTCTACAGTCTTAACTGTTATGATGTTGGATATATTATTAAGGCCACACATTGAAACACGCCAATACAGTCTGCACTGATATGGGGTTAAATATATTACTAAGGCCACACATTAAAACACGCCAATACAGTCTGCACTGTTACGGTGTTGAATATATTACTAAGGATACACAATTAAACACGCCAATACAGTCTGCACTGATATTGGGTTGAATATATTATTAAGGCCACACATTAAAACACGCAACTACTGTCTACAATGTAATGATTTTGGATATATAACTAAGGTCACACAACAGAACACGTCACTACGGTCTATCGAAGACGACACAACAAAACACGCCTCTACAGTCTTAACTGTTATGATGTTGGATATATTATTAAGGCCACACATTGAAACACGCCAATACAGTCTGCACTGTTACGGTGTTGAATATATTACTAAGGATACACAATTAAACACGCCAATACAGTCTGCACTGATATTGGGTTGAATATTTTATTAAGGCCACACATTAAAACACGCAACTACTGTCTACAATGTAATGATTTTGGATATATAACTAAGGTCACACAACAGAACACGTCACTACGGTCTATCGAAGACGACACAACAAAACACGCCTCTACAGTCTTAACTGTTATGATGTTGGATATATTATTAAGGCCACACATTGAAACACGCCAATACAGTCTGCACTGATATGGGGTTAAATATATTACTAAGGCCACACATTAAAACACGCCAATACAGTCTGCACTGTTACGGTGTTGAATATATTACTAAGGATACACAATTAAACACGCCAATACAGTCTGCACTGATATTGGGTTGAATATATTATTAAGGCCACACATTAAAACACGCAACTACTGTCTACAATGTAATGATTTTGGATATATAACTAAGGTCACACAACAGAACACGTCACTACGGTATATCGAAGACGACACAACAAAACACGCCTCTACAGTCTTAACTGTTATGATGTTGGATATATTATTAAGGCCACACATTGAAACACGCCAATACAGTCTGCACTGTTACGGTGTTGAATATATTACTAAGGATACACAATTAAACACGCCAATACAGTCTGCACTGATATTGGGTTGAATATATTATTAAGGCCACACATTAAAACACGCAACTACTGTCTACAATGTAATGATTTTGGATATATAACTAAGGTCACACAACAGAACACGTCACTACGGTCTATCGAAGACGACACAACAAAACACGCCTCTACAGTCTTAACTGTTATGATGTTGGATATATTATTAAGGCCACACATTGAAACACGCCAATACAGTCTGCACTGTTACGGTGTTGAATATATTACTAAGGATACACAATTAAACACGCCAATACAGTCTGCACTGATATTGGGTTGAATATATTATTAAGGCCACACATTAAAACACGCAACTACTGTCTACAATGTAATGATTTTGGATATATAACTAAGGTCACACAACAGAACACGTCACTACGGTCTATCGAAGACGACACAACAAAACACGCCTCTACAGTCTTAACTGTTATGATGTTGGATATATTATTAAGGCCACACATTGAAACACGCCAATACAGTCTGCACTGATATGGGGTTAAATATATTACTAAGGCCACACATTAAAACACGCCAATACAGTCTGCACTGTTACGGTGTTGAATATATTACTAAGGATACACAATTAAACACGCCAATACAGTCTGCACTGATATTGGGTTGAATATATTATTAAGGCCACACATTAAAACGCGCAACTACTGTCTACAATGTAATGATTTTGGATATATAACTAAGGTCACACAACAGAACACGTCACTACGGTCTATCGAAGACGACACAACAAAACACGCCTCTACAGTCTTAACTGTTATGATGTTGGATATATTATTAAGGCCACACATTGAAACACGCCAATACAGTCTGCACTGTTACGGTGTTGAATATATTACTAAGGATACACAATTAAACACGCCAATACAGTCTGCACTGATATTGGGTTGAATATTTTATTAAGGCCACACATTAAAACACGCAACTACTGTCTACAATGTAATGATTTTGGATATATAACTAAGGTCACACAACAGAACACGTCACTACGGTCTATCGAAGACGACACAACAAAACACGCCTCTACAGTCTTAACTGTTATGATGTTGGATATATTATTAAGGCCACACATTGAAACACGCCAATACAGTCTGCACTGATATGGGGTTAAATATATTACTAAGGCCACACATTAAAACACGCCAATACAGTCTGCACTGTTACGGTGTTGAATATATTACTAAGGATACACAATTAAACACGCCAATACAGTCTGCACTGATATTGGGTTGAATATATTATTAAGGCCACACATTAAAACACGCAACTACTGTCTACAATGTAATGATTTTGGATATATAACTAAGGTCACACAACAGAACACGTCACTACGGTATATCGAAGACGACACAACAAAACACGCCTCTACAGTCTTAACTGTTATGATGTTGGATATATTATTAAGGCCACACATTGAAACACGCCAATACAGTCTGCACTGTTACGGTGTTGAATATATTACTAAGGATACACAATTAAACACGCCAATACAGTCTGCACTGATATTGGGTTGAATATATTATTAAGGCCACACATTAAAACACGCAACTACTGTCTACAATGTAATGATTTTGGATATATAACTAAGGTCACACAACAGAACACGTCACTACGGTCTATCGAAGACGACACAACAAAACACGCCTCTACAGTCTTAACTGTTATGATGTTGGATATATTATTAAGGCCACACATTGAAACACGCCAATACAGTCTGCACTGTTACGGTGTTGAATATATTACTAAGGATACACAATTAAACACGCCAATACAGTCTGCACTGATATTGGGTTGAATATATTATTAAGGCCACACATTAAAACACGCAACTACTGTCTACAATGTAATGATTTTGGATATATAACTAAGGTCACACAACAGAACACGTCACTACGGTCTATCGAAGACGACACAACAAAACACGCCTCTACAGTCTTAACTGTTATGATGTTGGATATATTATTAAGGCCACACATTGAAACACGCCAATACAGTCTGCACTGTTACGGTGTTGAATATATTACTAAGGATACACAATTAAACACGCCAATACAGTCTGCACTGATATTGGGTTGAATATATTATTAAGGCCACACATTAAAACACGCAACTACTGTCTACAATGTAATGATTTTGGATATATAACTAAGGTCACACAACAGAACACGTCACTACGGTCTATCGAAGACGACACAACAAAACACGCCTCTACAGTCTTAACTGTTATGATGTTGGATATATTATTAAGGCCACACATTGAAACACGCCAATACAGTCTGCACTGTTACGGTGTTGAATATATTACTAAGGATACACAATTAAACACGCCAATACAGTCTGCACTGATATTGGGTTGAATATATTATTAAGGCCACACATTAAAACACGCAACTACTGTCTACAATGTAATGATTTTGGATATATAACTAAGGTCACACAACAGAACACGTCACTACGGTCTATCGAAGACGACACAACAAAACACGCCTCTACAGTCTTAACTGTTATGATGTTGGATATATTATTAAGGCCACACATTGAAACACGCCAATACAGTCTGCACTGTTACGGTGTTGAATATATTACTAAGGATACACAATTAAACACGCCAATACAGTCTGCACTGATATTGGGTTGAATATATTATTAAGGCCACACATTAAAACACGCAACTACTGTCTACAATGTAATGATTTTGGATATATAACTAAGGTCACACAACAGAACACGTCACTACGGTCTATCGAAGACGACACAACAAAACACGCCTCTACAGTCTTAACTGTTATGATGTTGGATATATTATTAAGGCCACACATTGAAACACGCCAATACAGTCTGCACTGATATGGGGTTAAATATATTACTAAGGCCACACATTAAAACACGCCAATACAGTCTGCACTGTTACGGTGTTGAATATATTACTAAGGATACACAATTAAACACGCCAATACAGTCTGCACTGATATTGGGTTGAATATATTATTAAGGCCACACATTAAAACACGCAACTACTGTCTACAATGTAATGATTTTGGATATATAACTAAGGTCACACAACAGAACACGTCACTACGGTCTATCGAAGACGACACAACAAAACACGCCTCTACAGTCTTAACTGTTATGATGTTGGATATATTATTAAGGCCACACATTGAAACACGCCAATACAGTCTGCACTGTTACGGTGTTGAATATATTACTAAGGATACACAATTAAACACGCCAATACAGTCTGCACTGATATTGGGTTGAATATTTTATTAAGGCCACACATTAAAACACGCAACTACTGTCTACAATGTAATGATTTTGGATATATAACTAAGGTCACACAACAGAACACGTCACTACGGTCTATCGAAGACGACACAACAAAACACGCCTCTACAGTCTTAACTGTTATGATGTTGGATATATTATTAAGGCCACACATTGAAACACGCCAATACAGTCTGCACTGATATGGGGTTAAATATATTACTAAGGCCACACATTAAAACACGCCAATACAGTCTGCACTGTTACGGTGTTGAATATATTACTAAGGATACACAATTAAACACGCCAATACAGTCTGCACTGATATTGGGTTGAATATATTATTAAGGCCACACATTAAAACACGCAACTACTGTCTACAATGTAATGATTTTGGATATATAACTAAGGTCACACAACAGAACACGTCACTACGGTATATCGAAGACGACACAACAAAACACGCCTCTACAGTCTTAACTGTTATGATGTTGGATATATTATTAAGGCCACACATTGAAACACGCCAATACAGTCTGCACTGTTACGGTGTTGAATATATTACTAAGGATACACAATTAAACACGCCAATACAGTCTGCACTGATATTGGGTTGAATATATTATTAAGGCCACACATTAAAACACGCAACTACTGTCTACAATGTAATGATTTTGGATATATAACTAAGGTCACACAACAGAACACGTCACTACGGTCTATCGAAGACGACACAACAAAACACGCCTCTACAGTCTTAACTGTTATGATGTTGGATATATTATTAAGGCCACACATTGAAACACGCCAATACAGTCTGCACTGTTACGGTGTTGAATATATTACTAAGGATACACAATTAAACACGCCAATACAGTCTGCACTGATATTGGGTTGAATATATTATTAAGGCCACACATTAAAACACGCAACTACTGTCTACAATGTAATGATTTTGGATATATAACTAAGGTCACACAACAGAACACGTCACTACGGTCTATCGAAGACGACACAACAAAACACGCCTCTACAGTCTTAACTGTTATGATGTTGGATATATTATTAAGGCCACACATTGAAACACGCCAATACAGTCTGCACTGTTACGGTGTTGAATATATTACTAAGGATACACAATTAAACACGCCAATACAGTCTGCACTGATATTGGGTTGAATATATTATTAAGGCCACACATTAAAACACGCAACTACTGTCTACAATGTAATGATTTTGGATATATAACTAAGGTCACACAACAGAACACGTCACTACGGTCTATCGAAGACGACACAACAAAACACGCCTCTACAGTCTTAACTGTTATGATGTTGGATATATTATTAAGGCCACACATTGAAACACGCCAATACAGTCTGCACTGTTACGGTGTTGAATATATTACTAAGGATACACAATTAAACACGCCAATACAGTCTGCACTGATATTGGGTTGAATATATTATTAAGGCCACACATTAAAACACGCAACTACTGTCTACAATGTAATGATTTTGGATATATAACTAAGGTCACACAACAGAACACGTCACTACGGTCTATCGAAGACGACACAACAAAACACGCCTCTACAGTCTTAACTGTTATGATGTTGGATATATTATTAAGGCCACACATTGAAACACGCCAATACAGTCTGCACTGTTACGGTGTTGAATATATTACTAAGGATACACAATTAAACACGCCAATACAGTCTGCACTGATATTGGGTTGAATATATTATTAAGGCCACACATTAAAACACGCAACTACTGTCTACAATGTAATGATTTTGGATATATAACTAAGGTCACACAACAGAACACGTCACTACGGTCTATCGAAGACGACACAACAAAACACGCCTCTACAGTCTTAACTGTTATGATGTTGGATATATTATTAAGGCCACACATTGAAACACGCCAATACAGTCTGCACTGTTACGGTGTTGAATATATTACTAAGGATACACAATTAAACACGCCAATACAGTCTGCACTGATATTGGGTTGAATATATTATTAAGGCCACACATTAAAACACGCAACTACTGTCTACAATGTAATGATTTTGGATATATAACTAAGGTCACACAACAGAACACGTCACTACGGTCTATCGAAGACGACACAACAAAACACGCCTCTACAGTCTTAACTGTTATGATGTTGGATATATTATTAAGGCCACACATTGAAACACGCCAATACAGTCTGCACTGATATGGGGTTAAATATATTACTAAGGCCACACATTTAAACACGCCAATACAGTCTGCACTGTTACGGTGTTGAATATATTACTAAGGATACACAATTAAACACGCCAATACAGTCTGCACTGATATTGGGTTGAATATATTATTAAGGCCACACATTAAAACACGCAACTACTGTCTACAATGTAATGATTTTGGATATATAACTAAGGTCACACAACAGAACACGTCACTACGGTCTATCGAAGACGACACAACAAAACACGCCTCTACAGTCTTAACTGTTATGATGTTGGATATATTATTAAGGCCACACATTGAAACACGCCAATACAGTCTGCACTGTTACGGTGTTGAATATATTACTAAGGATACACAATTAAACACGCCAATACAGTCTGCACTGATATTGGGTTGAATATATTATTAAGGCCACACATTAAAACACGCAACTACTGTCTACAATGTAATGATTTTGGATATATAACTAAGGTCACACAACAGAACACGTCACTACGGTCTATCGAAGACGACACAACAAAACACGCCTCTACAGTCTTAACTGTTATGATGTTGGATATATTATTAAGGCCACACATTGAAACACGCCAATACAGTCTGCACTGATATGGGGTTAAATATATTACTAAGGCCACACATTAAAACACGCCAATACAGTCTGCACTGTTAGGGTGTTGAATATATTACTAAGGATACACAATTAAACACGCCAATACAGTCTGCACTGATATTGGGTTGAATATATTATTAAGGCCACACATTAAAACACGCAACTACTGTCTACAATGTAATGATTTTGGATATATAACTAAGGTCACACAACAGAACACGTCACTACGGTCTATCGAAGACGACACAACAAAACACGCCTCTACAGTCTTAACTGTTATGATGTTGGATATATTATTAAGGCCACACATTGAAACACGCCAATACAGTCTGCACTGTTACGGTGTTGAATATATTACTAAGGATACACAATTAAACACGCCAATACAGTCTGCACTGATATTGGGTTGAATATATTATTAAGGCCACACATTAAAACACGCAACTACTGTCTACAATGTAATGATTTTGGATATATAACTAAGGTCACACAACAGAACACGTCACTACGGTCTATCGAAGACGACACAACAAAACACGCCTCTACAGTCTTAACTGTTATGATGTTGGATATATTATTAAGGCCACACATTGAAACACGCCAATACAGTCTGCACTGATATGGGGTTAAATATATTACTAAGGCCACACATTAAAACACGCCAATACAGTCTGCACTGTTACGGTGTTGAATATATTACTAAGGATACACAATTAAACACGCCAATACAGTCTGCACTGATATTGGGTTGAATATATTATTAAGGCCACACATTAAAACACGCAACTACTGTCTACAATGTAATGATTTTGGATATATAACTAAGGTCACACAACAGAACACGTCACTACGGTCTATCGAAGACGACACAACAAAACACGCCTCTACAGTCTTAACTGTTATGATGTTGGATATATTATTAAGGCCACACATTGAAACACGCCAATACAGTCTGCACTGATATGGGGTTAAATATATTACTAAGGCCACACATTAAAACACGCCAATACAGTCTGCACTGTTACGGTGTTGAATATATTACTAAGGATACACAATTAAACACGCCAATACAGTCTGCACTGATATTGGGTTGAATATATTATTAAGGCCACACATTAAAACACGCAACTACTGTCTACAATGTAATGATTTTGGATATATAACTAAGGTCACACAACAGAACACGTCACTACGGTCTATCGAAGACGACACAACAAAACACGCCTCTACAGTCTTAACTGTTATGATGTTGGATATATTATTAAGGCCACACATTGAAACACGCCAATACAGTCTGCACTGATATGGGGTTAAACATATTACTAAGGCCACACATTAAAACACGCCAATACAGTCTGCACTGTTACAGTGTTGAATATATTACTAAGGATACACATTAAAACACGCAACTACTGTCTACAATGTAATGATTTTGGATATATAACTAAGGTCACACAACAGAACACGTCACTACGGTCTATCGAAGACGACACAACAAAACACGCCTCTACAGTCTTAACTGTTATAATGTTGGATATATTATTAAGGCCACACATTGAAACACGCCAATACAGTCTGCACTGTTACGGTGTTGAATATATTACTAAGGATACACAATTAAACACGCCAATACAGTCTGCACTGATATTGGGTTGAATATATTATTAAGGCCACACATTAAAACACGCAACTACTGTCTACAATGTAATGATTTTGGATATATAACTAAGGTCACACAACAGAACACGTCACTACGGTCTATCGAAGACGACACAACAAAACACGCCTCTACAGTCTTAACTGTTATGATGTTGGATATATTATTAAGGCCACACATTGAAACACGCCAATACAGTCTGCACTGATATGGGGTTAAATATATTACTAAGGCCACACATTAAAACACGCCAATACAGTCTGCACTGTTACGGTGTTGAATATATTACTAAGGATACACAATTAAACACGCCAATACAGTCTGCACTGATATTGGGTTGAATATATTATTAAGGCCACACATTAAAACACGCCAATACAGTCTGCACTGTTACGGTGTTGAATATATTACTAAGGATACACAATTAAACACGCCAATACAGTCTGCACTGATATTGGGTTGGATATATTATTAAGGCCACACATTAAAACACGCAACTACTGTCTACAATGTAATGATTTTGGATATATAACTAAGGTCACACAACAGAACACGTCACTACGGTCTATCGAAGACGACACAACAAAACACGCCTCTACAGTCTTAACTGTTATGATGTTGGATATATTATTAAGGCCACACATTGAAACACGCCAATACAGTCTGCACTGATATGGGGTTAAATATATTACTAAGGCCACACATTAAAACACGCCAATACAGTCTGCACTGTTACGGTGTTGAATATATTACTAAGGATACACAATTAAACACGCCAATACAGTCTGCACTGATATTGGGTTGAATATATTATTAAGGCCACACATTAAAACACGCAACTACTGTCTACAATGTAATGATTTTGGATATATAACTAAGGTCACACAACAGAACACGTCACTACGGTCTATCGAAGACGACACAACAAAACACGCCTCTACAGTCTTAACTGTTATGATGTTGGATATATTATTAAGGCCACACATTGAAACACGCCAATACAGTCTGCACTGTTACGGTGTTGAATATATTACTAAGGATACACAATTAAACACGCCAATACAGTCTGCACTGATATTGGGTTGAATATATTATTAAGGCCACACATTAAAACACGCAACTACTGTCTACAATGTAATGATTTTGGATATATAACTAAGGTCACACAACAGAACACGTCACTACGGTCTATCGAAGACGACACAACAAAACACGCCTCTACAGTCTTAACTGTTATGATGTTGGATATATTATTAAGGCCACACATTGAAACACGCCAATACAGTCTGCACTGTTACGGTGTTGAATATATTACTAAGGATACACAATTAAACACGCCAATACAGTCTGCACTGATATTGGGTTGAATATATTATTAAGGCCACACATTAAAACACGCAACTACTGTCTACAATGTAATGATTTTGGATATATAACTAAGGTCACACAACAGAACACGTCACTACGGTCTATCGAAGACGACACAACAAAACACGCCTCTACAGTCTTAACTGTTATGATGTTGGATATATTATTAAGGCCACACATTGAAACACGCCAATACAGTCTGCACTGTTACGGTGTTGAATATATTACTAAGGATACACAATTGAACACGCCAATACAGTCTGCACTGATATTGGGTTGAATATATTATTAAGGCCACACATTAAAACACGCAACTACTGTCTACAATGTAATGATTTTGGATATATAACTAAGGTCACACAACAGAACACGTCACTACGGTCTATCGAAGACGACACAACAAAACACGCCTCTACAGTCTTAACTGTTATGATGTTGGATATATTATTAAGGCCACACATTGAAACACGCCAATACAGTCTGCACTGTTACGGTGTTGAATATATTACTAAGGATACACAATTAAACACGCCAATACAGTCTGCACTGATATTGGGTTGAATATATTATTAAGGCCACACATTAAAACACGCAACTACTGTCTACAATGTAATGATTTTGGATATAAAACTAAGGTCACACAACAGAACACGTCACTACGGTCCATCGAAGACGACACAACAAAACACGCCAATACAGTCTGCACTGATATGGGGTTAAATATATTACTAAGGCCACACATTAAAACACGCCAATACAGTCTGCACTGTTACGGTGTTGAATATATTACTAAGGATACACAATTAAACACGCCAATACAGTCTGCACTGTTACGGTGTTGAATATATTACTAAGGATACACAATTAAACACGCCAATACAGTCTGCACTGATATTGGGTTGAATATATTATTAAGGCCACACATTAAAACACGCAACTACTGTCTACAATGTAATGATTTTGGATATATAACTAAGGTCACACAACAGAACACGTCACTACGGTCTATCGAAGACGACACAACAAAACACGCCTCTACAGTCTTAACTGTTATGATGTTGGATATATTATTGAGGCCACACATTGAAACACGCCAATACAGTCTGCACTGATATGGGGTTAAATATATTACTAAGGCCACACATTAAAAACCGCCAATACAGTCTGCACTGTTACGGTGTTGAATATATTACTAAGGATACACAATTAAACACGCCAATACAGTCTGCACTGTTATTGGGTTGAATATATTATTAAGGCCACACATTAAAACACGCAACTACTGTCTACAATGTAATGATTTTGGATATATAACTAAGATCACACAACAGAACACGTCACAACGGTCTATCGAAGACGACACAACAAAACACGCCTCTACAGTCTTAACTGTTATGATGTTGGATATATTATTAAGGCCACACATTGAAACACGCCAATACAGTCTGCACTGTTACGGTGTTGAATATATTACTAAGGATACACAATTAAACACGCCAATACAGTCTGCACTGATATTGGGTTGAATATATTATTAAGGCCACACATTAAAACACGCAACTACTGTCTACAATGTAATGATTTTGGATATATAACTAAGGTCACACAACAGAACACGTCACTACGGTCTATCGAAGACGACACAACAAAACACGCCTCTACAGTCTTAACTGTTATGATGTTGGATATATTATTAAGGCCACACATTGAAACACGCCAATACAGTCTGCACTGTTACGGTGTTGAATATATTACTAAGGATACACAATTAAACACGCCAATACAGTCTGCACTGATATTGGGTTGAATATATTATTAAGGCCACACATTAAAACACGCAACTACTGTCTACAATGTAATGATTTTGGATATATAACTAAGGTCACACAACAGAACACGTCACTACGGTCTATCGAAGACGACACAACAAAACACGCCTCTACAGTCTTAACTGTTATGATGTTGGATATATTATTAAGGCCACACATTGAAACACGCCAATACAGTCTGCACTGTTACGGTGTTGAATATATTACTAAGGATACACAATTAAACACGCCAATACAGTCTGCACTGATATTGGGTTGAATATATTATTAAGGCCACACATTAAAACACGCAACTACTGTCTACAATGTAATGATTTTGGATATATAACTAAGGTCACACAACAGAACACGTCACTACGGTCTATCGAAGACGACACAACAAAACACGCCTCTACAGTCTTAACTGTTATGATGTTGGATATATTATTAAGGCCACACATTGAAACACGCCAATACAGTCTGCACTGTTACGGTGTTGAATATATTACTAAGGATACACAATTAAACACGCCAATACAGTCTGCACTGATATTGGGTTGAATATATTATTAAGGCCACACATTAAAACACGCAACTACTGTCTACAATGTAATGATTTTGGATATATAACTAAGGTCACACAACAGAACACGTCACTACGGTCTATCGAAGACGACACAACAAAACACGCCTCTACAGTCTTAACTGTTATGATGTTGGATATATTATTAAGGCCACACATTGAAACACGCCAATACAGTCTGCACTGTTACGGTGTTGAATATATTACTAAGGATACACAATTAAACACGCCAATACAGTCTGCACTGATATTGGGTTGAATATATTATTAAGGCCACACATTAAAACACGCAACTACTGTCTACAATGTAATGATTTTGGATATATAACTAAGGTCACACAACAGAACACGTCACTACGGTCTATCGAAGACGACACAACAAAACACGCCTCTACAGTCTTAACTGTTATGATGTTGGATATATTATTAAGGCCACACATTGAAACACGCCAATACAGTCTGCACTGATATGGGGTTAAATATATTACTAAGGCCACACATTTAAACACGCCAATACAGTCTGCACTGTTACGGTGTTGAATATATTACTAAGGATACACAATTAAACACGCCAATACAGTCTGCACTGATATTGGGTTGAATATATTATTAAGGCCACACATTAAAACACGCAACTACTGTCTACAATGTAATGATTTTGGATATATAACTAAGGTCACACAACAGAACACGTCACTACGGTCTATCGAAGACGACACAACAAAACACGCCTCTACAGTCTTAACTGTTAGGATGTTGGATATATTATTAAGGCCACACATTGAAACACGCCAATAGAGTCTGCACTGATATGGGGTTAAATATATTACTAAGGCCACACATTAAAACACGCCAATACAGTCTGCACTGTTACGGTGTTGAATATATTACTAAGGATACACAATTAAACACGCCAATACAGTCTGCACTGATATTGGGTTGAATATATTATTAAGGCCACACATTAAAACACGCAACTACTGTCTACAATGTAATGATTTTGGATATATAACTAAGGTCACACAACAGAACACGTCACTACGGTCTATCGAAGACGACACAACAAAACACGCCTCTACAGTCTTAACTGTTATGATGTTGGATATATTATTAAGGCCACACATTGAAACACGCCAATACAGTCTGCACTGTTACGGTGTTGAATATATTACTAAGGATACACAATTAAACACGCCAATACAGTCTGCACTGATATTGGGTTGAATATATTATTAAGGCCACACATTAAAACACGCAACTACTGTCTACAATGTAATGATTTTGGATATATAACTAAGGTCACACAACAGAACACGTCACTACGGTCTATCGAAGACGACACAACAAAACACGCCTCTACAGTCTTAACTGTTATGATGTTGGATATATTATTAAGGCCACACATTGAAACACGCCAATACAGTCTGCACTGATATGGGGTTAAATATATTACTAAGGCCACACATTAAAACACGCCAATACAGTCTGCACTGTTACGGTGTTGAATATATTACTAAGGATACACAATTAAACACGCCAATACAGTCTGCACTGATATTGGGTTGAATATATTATTAAGGCCACACATTAAAACACGCAACTACTGTCTACAATGTAATGATTTTGGATATATAACTAAGGTCACACAACAGAACACGTCACTACGGTCTATCGAAGACGACACAACAAAACACGCCTCTACAGTCTTAACTGTTATGATGTTGGATATATTATTAAGGCCACACATTGAAACACGCCAATACAGTCTGCACTGATATGGGGTTAAATATATTACTAAGGCCACACATTAAAACACGCCAATACAGTCTGCACTGTTACGGTGTTGAATATATTACTAAGGATACACAATTAAACACGCCAATACAGTCTGCACTGATATTGGGTTGAATATATTATTAAGGCCACACATTAAAACACGCAACTACTGTCTACAATGTAATGATTTTGGATATATAACTAAGGTCACACAACAGAACACGTCACTACGGTCTATCGAAGACGACACAACAAAACACGCCTCTACAGTCTTAACTGTTATGATGTTGGATATATTATTAAGGCCACACATTGAAACACGCCAATACAGTCTGCACTGATATGGGGTTAAACATATTACTAAGGCCACACATTAAAACACGCCAATACAGTCTGCACTGTTACAGTGTTGAATATATTACTAAGGATACACATTAAAACACGCAACTACTGTCTACAATGTAATGATTTTGGATATATAACTAAGGTCACACAACAGAACACGTCACTACGGTCTATCGAAGACGACACAACAAAACACGCCTCTACAGTCTTAACTGTTATAATGTTGGATATATTATTAAGGCCACACATTGAAACACGCCAATACAGTCTGCACTGTTACGGTGTTGAATATATTACTAAGGATACACAATTAAACACGCCAATACAGTCTGCACTGATATTGGGTTGAATATATTATTAAGGCCACACATTAAAACACGCAACTACTGTCTACAATGTAATGATTTTGGATATATAACTAAGGTCACACAACAGAACACGTCACTACGGTCTATCGAAGACGACACAACAAAACACGCCTCTACAGTCTTAACTGTTATGATGTTGGATATATTATTAAGGCCACACATTGAAACACGCCAATACAGTCTGCACTGATATGGGGTTAAATATATTACTAAGGCCACACATTAAAACACGCCAATACAGTCTGCACTGTTACGGTGTTGAATATATTACTAAGGATACACAATTAAACACGCCAATACAGTCTGCACTGATATTGGGTTGAATATATTATTAAGGCCACACATTAAAACACGCCAATACAGTCTGCACTGTTACGGTGTTGAATATATTACTAAGGATACACAATTAAACACGCCAATACAGTCTGCACTGATATTGGGTTGGATATATTATTAAGGCCACACATTAAAACACGCAACTACTGTCTACAATGTAATGATTTTGGAGATATAACTAAGGTCACACAACAGAACACGTCACTACGGTCTATCGAAGACGACACAACAAAACACGCCTCTACAGTCTTAACTGTTATGATGTTGGATATATTATTAAGGCCACACATTGAAACACGCCAATACAGTCTGCACTGATATGGGGTTAAATATATTACTAAGGCCACACATTAAAACACGCCAATACAGTCTGCACTGTTACGGTGTTGAATATATTACTAAGGATACACAATTAAACACGCCAATACAGTCTGCACTGATATTGGGTTGAATATATTATTAAGGCCACACATTAAAACACGCAACTACTGTCTACAATGTAATGATTTTGGATATATAACTAAGGTCACACAACAGAACACGTCACTACGGTCTATCGAAGACGACACAACAAAACACGCCTCTACAGTCTTAACTGTTATGATGTTGGATATATTATTAAGGCCACACATTGAAACACGCCAATACAGTCTGCACTGTTACGGTGTTGAATATATTACTAAGGATACACAATTAAACACGCCAATACAGTCTGCACTGATATTGGGTTGAATATATTATTAAGGCCACACATTAAAACACGCAACTACTGTCTACAATGTAATGATTTTGGATATATAACTAAGGTCACACAACAGAACACGTCACTACGGTCTATCGAAGACGACACAACAAAACACGCCTCTACAGTCTTAACTGTTATGATGTTGGATATATTATTAAGGCCACACATTGAAACACGCCAATACAGTCTGCACTGTTACGGTGTTGAATATATTACTAAGGATACACAATTAAACACGCCAATACAGTCTGGACTGATATTGGGTTGAATATATTATTAAGGCCACACATTAAAACACGCAACTACTGTCTACAATGTAATGATTTTGGATATATAACTAAGGTCACACAACAGAACACGTCACTACGGTCTATCGAAGACGACACAACAAAACACGCCTCTACAGTCTTAACTGTTATGATGTTGGATATATTATTAAGGCCACACATTGAAACACGCCAATACAGTCTGCACTGTTACGGTGTTGAATATATTACTAAGGATACACAATTGAACACGCCAATACAGTCTGCACTGATATTGGGTTGAATATATTATTAAGGCCACACATTAAAACACGCAACTACTGTCTACAATGTAATGATTTTGGATATATAACTAAGGTCACACAACAGAACACGTCACTACGGTCTATCGAAGACGACACAACAAAACACGCCTCTACAGTCTTAACTGTTATGATGTTGGATATATTATTAAGGCCACACATTGAAACACGCCAATACAGTCTGCACTGTTACGGTGTTGAATATATTACTAAGGATACACAATTAAACACGCCAATACAGTCTGCACTGATATTGGGTTGAATATATTATTAAGGCCACACATTAAAACACGCAACTACTGTCTACAATGTAATGATTTTGGATATAAAACTAAGGTCACACAACAGAACACGTCACTACGGTCCATCGAAGACGACACAACAAAACACGCCAATACAGTCTGCACTGATATGGGGTTAAATATATTACTAAGGCCACACATTAAAACACGCCAATACAGTCTGCACTGTTACGGTGTTGAATATATTACTAAGGATACACAATTAAACACGCCAATACAGTCTGCACTGATATTGGGTTGAATATATTATTAAGGCCACACATTAAAACACGCAACTACTGTCTACAATGTAATGATTTTGGATATATAACTAAGGTCACACAACAGAACACGTCACTACGGTCTATCGAAGACGACACAACAAAACACGCCTCTACAGTCTTAACTGTTATGATGTTGGATATATTATTAAGGCCACACATTGAAACACGCCAATACAGTCTGCACTGTTACGGTGTTGAATATATTACTAAGGATACACAATTAAACACGCCAATACAGTCTGCACTGATATTGGGTTGAATATATTATTAAGGCCACACATTAAAACACGCAACTACTGTCTACAATGTAATGATTTTGGATATATAACTAAGGTCACACAACAGAACACGTCACTACGGTCTATCGAAGACGACACAACAAAACACGCCTCTACAGTCTTAACTGTTATGATGTTGGATATATTATTGAGGCCACACATTGAAACACGCCAATACAGTCTGCACTGATATGGGGTTAAATATATTACTAAGGCCACACATTAAAAACCGCCAATACAGTCTGCACTGTTACGGTGTTGAATATATTACTAAGGATACACAATTAAACACGCCAATACAGTCTGCACTGTTATTGGGTTGAATATATTATTAAGGCCACACATTAAAACACGCAACTACTGTCTACAATGTAATGATTTTGGATATATAACTAAGATCACACAACAGAACACGTCACAACGGTCTATCGAAGACGACACAACAAAACACGCCTCTACAGTCTTAACTGTTATGATGTTGGATATATTATTAAGGCCACACATTGAAACACGCCAATACAGTCTGCACTGTTACGGTGTTGAATATATTACTAAGGATACACAATTAAACACGCCAATACAGTCTGCACTGATATTGGGTTGAATATATTATTAAGGCCACACATTAAAACACGCAACTACTGTCTACAATGTAATGATTTTGGATATATAACTAAGGTCACACAACAGAACACGTCACTACGGTCTATCGAAGACGACACAACAAAACACGCCTCTACAGTCTTAACTGTTATGATGTTGGATATATTATTAAGGCCACACATTGAAACACGCCAATACAGTCTGCACTGATATGGGGTTAAATATATTACTAAGGCCACACATTAAAACACGCCAATACAGTCTGCACTGTTACGGTGTTGAATATATTACTAAGGATACACAATTAAACACGCCAATACAGTCTGCACTGATATTGGGTTGAATATATTATTAAGGCCACACATTAAAACACGCAACTACTGTCTACAATGTAATGATTTTGGATATATAACTAAGGTCACACAACAGAACACGTCACTACGGTCTATCGAAGACGACACAACAAAACACGCCTCTACAGTCTTAACTGTTATGATGTTGGATATATTATTAAGGCCACACATTGAAACACGCCAATACAGTCTGCACTGTTACGGTGTTGAATATATTACTAAGGATACACAATTAAACACGCCAATACAGTCTGCACTGATATTGGGTTGAATATATTATTAAGGCCACACATTAAAACACGCAACTACTGTCTACAATGTAATGATTTTGGATATTTAACTAAGGTCACACAACAGAACACGTCACTACGGTCTATCGAAGACGACACAACAAAACACGCCTCTACAGTCTTAACTGTTATGATGTTGGATATATTATTAAGGCCACACATTAAAACACGCCAATACAGTCTGCACTGTTACGGTGTTGAATATATTACTAAGGATACACAATTAAACACGCCAATACAGTCTGCACTGATATTGGGTTGAATATATTATTAAGGCCACACATTAAAACACGCAACTACTGTCTACAATGTAATGATTTTGGATATATAACTAAGGTCACACAACAGAACACGTCACTACGGTCTATCGAAGACGACACAACAAAACACGCCTCTACAGTCTTAACTGTTATGATGTTGGATATATTATTAAGGCCACACATTGAAACACGCCAATACAGTCTGCACTGTTACGGTGTTGAATATATTACTAAGGATACACAATTAAACACGCCAATACAGTCTGCACGCAACTATTGTCTACAATGTAATGATTTTGGATATATAACTAAGGTCACACAACAGAACACGTCACTACGGTCTATCGAAGACGACACAACAAAACACGCCTCTACAGTCTTAACTGTTATGATGTTGGATATATTATTAAGGCCACACATTGAAACACGCCAATACAGTCTGCACTGTTACGGTGTTGAATATATTACTAAGGATACACAATTAAACACGCCAATACAGTCTGCACTGATATTGGGTTGAATATATTATTAAGGCCACACATTAAAACACGCAACTACTGTCTACAATGTAATGATTTTGGATATATAACTAAGGTCACACAACAGAACACGTCACTACGGTCTATCGAAGACGACACAACAAAACACGCCTCTACAGTCTTAACTGTTATGATGTTGGATATATTATTAAGGCCACACATTGAAACACGCCAATACAGTCTGCACTGTTACGGTGTTGAATATATTACTAAGGATACACAATTAAACACGCCAATACAGTCTGCACTGATATTGGGTTGAATATATTATTACGGCCACACATTAAAACACGCAACTACTGTCTACAATGTAATGATTTTGGATATATAAATAAGGTCACACAACAGAACACGTCACTACGGTCTATCGAAGACGACACAACAAAACACGCCTCTACAGTCTTAACTGTTATGATGTTGGATATATTATTAAGGCCACACATTGAAACACGCCAATACAGTCTGCACTGTTACGGTGTTGAATATATTACTAAGGATACACAATTAAACACGCCAATACAGTCTGCACTGATATTGGGTTGAATATATTATTAAGGCCAAACATTAAAACACGCAACTACTGTCTACAATGTAATGATTTTGGATATATAACTAAGGTCACACAACAGAACACGTCACTACGGTCTATCGAAGACGACACAACAAAACACGCCTCTACAGTCTTAACTGTTATGATGTTGGATATATTATTAAGGCCACACATTGAAACACGCCAATACAGTCTGCACTGATATGGGGTTAAATATATTACTAAGGCCACACATTGAAACACGCCAATACAGTCTGCATTGTTACGGTGTTGAATATATTACTAAGGATACACAATTAAACACGCCAATACAGTCTGCACTGATATTGGGTTGAATATATTATTAAGGCCACACATTAAAACACGCAACTACTGTCTGCAATGTA
Source organism: Sipunculus nudus (assembly GCA_026874595.1). Lineage (NCBI taxonomy): Eukaryota > Metazoa > Annelida > Sipuncula > Golfingiida > Sipunculidae > Sipunculus > Sipunculus nudus. The sequence goes on from CM049319.1 coordinate 777,722, forward strand.
ATGATTTTGGATATATAACTAAGGTCACACAACAGAACACGTCACTACGGTCTATCGAAGACGACACAACAAAACACGCCTCTACAGTCTTAACTGTTATGATGTTGGATATATTATTAAGGCCACACATTGAAACACGCCAATACAGTCTGCACTGATATGGGGTTAAATATATTACTAAGGCCACACATTAAAACACGCCAATACAGTCTGCACTGTTACGGTGTTGAATATATTACTAAGGATACACAATTAAACACGCCAATACAGTCTGCACTGATATTGGGTTGAATATATTATTAAGGCCACACATTAAAACACGCAACTACTGTCTACAATGTAATGATTTTGGATATATAACTAAGGTCACACAACAGAACACGTCACTACGGTCTATCGAAGACGACACAACAAAACACGCCTCTACAGTCTTAACTGTTATGATGTTGGATATATTATTAAGGCCACACATTGAAACACGCCAATACAGTCTGCACTAATATGGGGTTAAACATATTACTAAGGCCACACATTAAAACACGCCAATACAGTCTGCACTGTTACAGTGTTGAATATATTACTAAGGATACACAATTAAACACGCCAATACAGTCTGCACTGATATTGGGTTGAATATATTATTAAGGCCACACATTAAAACACGCAACTACTGTCTACAATGTAATGATTTTGGATATATAACTAAGGTCACACAACAGAACACGTCACTACGGTCTATCGAAGACGACACAACAAAACACGCCTCTACAGTCTTAACTGTTATGATGTTGGATATATTATTAAGGCCACACATTGAAACACGCCAATACAGTCTGCACTGTTACGGTGTTGAATATATTACTAAGGATACACAATTAAACACGCCAATACAGTCTGCACTGATATTGGGTTGAATATATTATTAAGGCCACACATTAAAACACGCAACTACTGTCTACAATGTAATGATTTTGGATATATAACTAAGGTCACACAACAGAACACGTCACTACGGTCTATCGAAGACGACACAACAAAACACGCCTCTACAGTCTTAACTGTTATGATGTTGGATATATTATTAAGGCCACACATTGAAACACGCCAATACAGTCTGCACTGATATGGGGTTAAATATATTACTAAGGCCACACATTAAAACACGCCAATACAGTCTGCACTGTTACGGTGTTGAATATATTACTAAGGATACACAATTAAACACGCCAATACAGTCTGCACTGATATTGGGTTGAATATATTATTAAGGCCACACATTAAAACACGCAACTACTGTCTACAATATAATGATTTTGGATATATAACTAAGGTCACACAACAGAACACGTCACTACGGTCTATCGAAGACGACACAACAAAACACGCCTCTACAGTCTTAACTGTTATGATGTTGGATATATTATTAAGGCCACACATTGAAACACGCCAATACAGTCTGCACTGATATGGGGTTAAATATATTACTAAGGCCACACATTAAAACACGCCAATACAGTCTGCACTGTTACGGTGTTGAATATATTACTAAGGATACACAATTAAACACGCCAATACAGTCTGCACTGATATTGGGTTGAATATATTATTAAGGCCACACATTAAAACACGCCAATACAGTCTGCACTGTTACGGTGTTGAATATATTACTAAGGATACACAATTAAACACGCCAATACAGTCTGCACTGATATAGGGTTGAATATATTATTAAGGCCAAACATTAAAACACGCAACTACTGTCTACAATGTAATGATTTTGGATATATAACTAAGGTCACACAACAGAACACATCACAACGGTCTATCGAAGACGACACAACAAAACACGCCTCTACAGTCTTAACTGTTATGATGTTGGATATATTATTAAGGCCACACATTGAAACACGCCAATACAGTCTGCACTGATATGGGGTTAAATATATTACTAAGGCCACACATTAAAACACGCCAATACAGTCTGCACTGTTACGGTGTTGAATATATTACTAAGGATACACAATTAAACACGCCAATACAGTCTGCACTGATATTGGGTTGAATATATTATTAAGGCCACACATTAAAACACGCAACTACTGTCTACAATGTAATGATTTTGGATATATAACTAAGGTCACACAACAGAACACGTCACTACGGTCTATCGAAGACGACACAACAAAACACGCCTCTACAGTCTTAACTGTTATGATGTTGGATATATTATTAAGGCCACACATTGAAACACGCCAATACAGTCTGCACTGTTACGGTGTTGAATATATTACTAAGGATACACAATTAAACACGCCAATACAGTCTGCACTGATATTGGGTTGAATATATTATTAAGGCCACACATTAAAACACGCAACTACTGTCTACAATGTAATGATTTTGGATATATAACTAAGGTCACACAACAGAACACGTCACTACGGTCTATCGAAGACGACACAACAAAACACGCCTCTACAGTCTTAACTGTTATGATGTTGGATATAATATTAAGGCCACACATTGAAACACGCCAATACAGTCTGCACTGTTACGGTGTTGAATATATTACTAAGGATACACAATTAAACACGCCAATACAGTCTGCACTGATATTGGGTTGAATATATTATTAAGGCCACACATTAAAACACGCAACTACTGTCTACAATGTAATGATTTTGGATATATAACTAAGGTCACACAACAGAACACGTCACTACGGTCTATCGAAGACGACACAACAAAACACGCCTCTACAGTCTTAACTGTTATGATGTTGGATATATTATTAAGGCCACACATTGAAACACGCCAATACAGTCTGCACTGTTACGGTGTTGAATATATTACTAAGGATACACAATTAAACACGCCAATACAGTCTGCACTGATATTGGGTTGAATATATTATTAAGGCCACACATTAAAACACGCAACTACTGTCTACAATGTAATGATTTTGGATATATAACTAAGGTCACACAACAGAACACGTCACAACGGTCTATCGAAGACGACACAACAAAACACGCCTCTACAGTCTTAACTGTTATGATGTTGGATATATTATTAAGGCCACACATTGAAACACGCCAATACAGTCTGCACTGTTACGGTGTTGAATATATTACTAAGGATACACAATTAAACACGCCAATACAGTCTGCACTGATATTGGGTTGAATATATTATTAAGGCCACACATTAAAACACGCAACTACTGTCTACAATGTAATGATTTTGGATATATAACTAAGGTCACACAACAGAACACGTCACTACGGTCTATCGAAGACGACACAACAAAACACGCCTCTACAGTCTTAACTGTTATGATGTTGGATATATTATTAAGGCCACACATTGAAACACGCCAATACAGTCTGCACTGATATGGGGTTAAATATATTACTAAGGCCACACATTAAAACACGCCAATACAGTCTGCACTGTTACGGTGTTGAATATATTACTAAGGATACACAATTAAACACGCCAATACAGTCTGCACTGATATTGGGTTGAATATATTATTAAGGCCACACATTAAAACACGCAACTACTGTCTACAATGTAATGATTTTGGATATATAACTAAGGTCACACAACAGAACACGTCACTACGGTCTATCGAAGACGACACAACAAAACACGCCTCTACAGTCTTAACTGTTATGATGTTGGATATATTATTAAGGCCACACATTGAAACACGCCAATACAGTCTGCACTGTTACGGTGTTGAATATATTACTAAGGATACACAATTAAACACGCCAATACAGTCTGCACTGATATTGGGTTGAATATATTATTAAGGCCACACATTAAAACACGCAACTACTGTCTACAATGTAATGATTTTGGATATTTAACTAAGGTCACACAACAGAACACGTCACTACGGTCTATCGAAGACGACACAACAAAACACGCCTCTACAGTCTTAACTGTTATGATGTTGGATATATTATTAAGGCCACACATTGAAACACGCCAATACAGTCTGCACTGTTACGGTGTTGAATATATTACTAAGGATACACAATTAAACACGCCAATACAGTCTGCACTGATATTGGGTTGAATATATTATTAAGGCCACACATTAAAACACGCAACTACTGTCTACAATGTAATGATTTTGGATATATAACTAAGGTCACACAACAGAACACGTCACTACGGTCTATCGAAGACGACACAACAAAACACGCCTCTACAGTCTTAACTGTTATGATGTTGGATATATTATTAAGGCCACACATTGAAACACGCCAATACAGTCTGCACTGTTACGGTGTTGAATATATTACTAAGGATACACAATTAAACACGCCAATACAGTCTGCACTGATATTGGGTTGAATATATTATTAAGGCCACACATTAAAACACGCAACTACTGTCTACAATGTAATGATTTTGGATATATAACTAAGGTCACACAGCAGAACACGTCACTACGGTCTATCGAAGACGACACAACAAAACACGCCTCTACAGTCTTAACTGTTATGATGTTGGATATATTATTAAGGCCACACATTGAAACACGCCAATACAGTCTGCACTGTTACGGTGTTGAATATATTACTAAGGATACACAATTAAACACGCCAATACAGTCTGCACTGATATTGGGTTGAATATATTATTACGGCCACACATTAAAACACGCAACTACTGTCTACAATGTAATGATTTTGGATATATAAATAAGGTCACACAACAGAACACGTCACTACGGTCTATCGAAGACGACACAACAAAACACGCCTCTACAGTCTTAACTGTTATGATGTTGGATATATTATTAAGGCCACACATTGAAACACGCCAATACAGTCTGCACTGTTACGGTGTTGAATATATTACTAAGGATACACAATTAAACACGCCAATACAGTCTGCACTGATATTGGGTTGAATATATTATTAAGGCCAAACATTAAAACACGCAACTACTGTCTACAATGTAATGATTTTGGATATATAACTAAGGTCACACAACAGAACACGTCACTACGGTCTATCGAAGACGACACAACAAAACACGCCTCTACAGTCTTAACTATTATGATGTTGGATATATTATTAAGGCCACACATTGAAACACGCCAATACAGTCTGCACTGATATGGGGTTAAATATATTACTAAGGCCACACATTGAAACACGCCAATACAGTCTGCACTGTTACGGTGTTGAATATATTACTAAGGATACACAATTAAACACGCCAATACAGTCTGCACTGATATTGGGTTGAATATATTATTAAGGCCACACATTAAAACACGCAACTACTGTCTGCAATGTAATGATTTTGGATATATAACTAAGGTCACACAACAGAACACGTCACTACGGTCTATCGAAGACGACACAACAAAACACGCCTCTACAGTCTTAACTGTTATGATGTTGGATATATTATTAAGGCCACACATTGAAACACGCCAATACAGTCTGCACTGATATGGGGTTAAATATATTACTAAGGCCACACATTAAAACACGCCAATACAGTCTGCACTGTTACGGTGTTGAATATATTACTAAGGATACACAATTAAACACGCAAATACAGTCTGCACTGATATTGGGTTGAATATATTATTAAGGCCACACATTAAAACACGCAACTACTGTCTACAATGTAATGATTTTGGATATATAACTAAGGTCACACAACAGAACACGTCACTACGGTCTATCGAAGACGACACAACAAAACACGCCTCTACAGTCTTAACTGTTATGATGTTGGATATATTATTAAGGCCACACATTGAAACACGCCAATACAGTCTGCACTAATATGGGGTTAAACATATTACTAAGGCCACACATTAAAACACGCCAATACAGTCTGCACTGTTACAGTGTTGAATATATTACTAAGGATACACAATTAAACACGCCAATACAGTCTGCACTGATATTGGGTTGAATATATTATTAAGGCCACACATTAAAACACGCAACTACTGTCTACAATGTAATGATTTTGGATATATAACTAAGGTCACACAACAGAACACGTCACTACGGTCTATCGAAGACGACACAACAAAACACGCCTCTACAGTCTTAACTGTTATGATGTTGGATATATTATTAAGGCCACACATTGAAACACGCCAATACAGTCTGCACTGTTACGGTGTTGAATATATTACTAAGGATACACAATTAAACACGCCAATACAGTCTGCACTGATATTGGGTTGAATATATTATTAAGGCCACACATTAAAACACGCAACTACTGTCTACAATGTAATGATTTTGGATATATAACTAAGGTCACACAACAGAACACGTCACTACGGTCTATCGAAGACGACACAACAAAACACGCCTCTACAGTCTTAACTGTTATGATGTTGGATATATTATTAAGGCCACACATTGAAACACGCCAATACAGTCTGCACTGATATGGGGTTAAATATATTACTAAGGCCACACATTAAAACACGCCAATACAGTCTGCACTGTTACGGTGTTGAATATATTACTAAGGATACACAATTAAAAACGCCAATACAGTCTGCACTGATATTGGGTTGAATATATTATTAAGGCCACACATTAAAACACGCAACTACTGTCTACAATATAATGATTTTGGATATATAACTAAGGTCACACAACAGAACACGTCACTACGGTCTATCGAAGACGACACAACAAAACACGCCTCTACAGTCTTAACTGTTATGATGTTGGATATATTATTAAGGCCACACATTGAAACACGCCAATACAGTCTGCACTGATATGGGGTTAAATATATTACTAAGGCCACACATTAAAACACGCCAATACAGTCTGCACTGTTACGGTGTTGAATATATTACTAAGGATACACAATTAAACACGCCAATACAGTCTGCACTGATATTGGGTTGAATATATTATTAAGGCCACACATTAAAACACGCCAATACAGTCTGCACTGTTACGGTGTTGAATATATTACTAAGGATACACAATTAAACACGCCAATACAGTCTGCACTGATATTGGGTTGAATATATTATTAAGGCCACACATTAAAACACGCAACTACTGTCTACAATGTAATGATTTTGGATATATAACTAAGGTCACACAACAGAACACGTCACAACGGTCTATCGAAGACGACACAACAAAACACGCCTCTACAGTCTTAACTGTTATGATGTTGGATATATTATTAAGGCCACACATTGAAACACGCCAATACAGTCTGCACTGATATGGGGTTAAATATATTACTAAGGCCACACATTAAAACACGCCAATACAGTCTGCACTGTTACGGTGTTGAATATATTACTAAGGATACACAATTAAACACGCCAATACAGTCTGCACTGATATTGGGTTGAATATATTATTAAGGCCACACATTAAAACACGCAACTACTGTCTACAATGTAATGATTTTGGATATATAACTAAGGTCACACAACAGAACACGTCACTACGGTCTATCGAAGACGACACAACAAAACACGCCTCTACAGTCTTAACTGTTATGATGTTGGATATATTATTAAGGCCACACATTGAAACACGCCAATACAGTCTGCACTGTTACGGTGTTGAATATATTACTAAGGATACACAATTAAACACGCCAATACAGTCTGCACTGATATTGGGTTGAATATATTATTAAGGCCACACATTAAAACACGCAACTACTGTCTACAATGTAATGATTTTGGATATATAACTAAGGTCACACAACAGAACACGTCACTACGGTCTATCGAAGACGACACAACAAAACACGCCTCTACAGTCTTAACTGTTATGATGTTGGATATATTATTAAGGCCACACATTGAAACACCCCAATACAGTCTGCACTGTTACGGTGTTGAATATATTACTAAGGATACACAATTAAACACGCCAATACAGTCTGCACTGATATTGGGTTGAATATATTATTAAGGCCACACATTAAAACACGCAACTACTGTCTACAATGTAATGATTTTGGATATATAACTAAGGTCACACAACAGAACACGTCACTACGGTCTATCGAAGACGACACAACAAAACACGCCTCTACAGTCTTAACTGTTATGATGTTGGATATATTATTAAGGCCACACATTGAAACATGCCAATACAGTCTGCACTGTTACGGTGTTGAATATATTACTAAGGATACACAATTAAACACGCCAATACAGTCTGCACTGATATTGGGTTGAATATATTATTAAGGCCACACATTAAAACACGCAACTACTGTCTACAATGTAATGATTTTGGATATATAACTAAGGTCACACAACAGAACACGTCACTACGGTCTATCGAAGACGACACAACAAAACACGCCTCTACAGTCTTAACTGTTATGATGTTGGATATATTATTAAGGCCACACATTGAAACACGCCAATACAGTCTGCACTGTTACGGTGTTGAATATATTACTAAGGATACACAATTAAACACGCCAATACAGTCTGCACTGATATTGGGTTGAATATATTATTAAGGCCACACATTAAAACACGCAACTACTGTCTACAATGTAATGATTTTGGATATATAACTAAGGTCACACAACAGAACACGTCACTACGGTCTATCGAAGACGACACAACAAAACACGCCTCTACAGTCTTAACTGTTATGATGTTGGATATATTATTAAGGCCACACATTGAAACACGCCAATACAGTCTGCACTGATATGGGGTTAAATATATTACTAAGGCCACACATTAAAACACGCCAATACAGTCTGCACTGTTACGGTGTTGAATATATTACTAAGGATACACAATTTAACACGCCAATACAGTCTGCACTGATATTGGGTTGAATATATTATTAAGGCCACACATTAAAACACGCAACTACTGTCTACAATGTAATGATTTTGGATATATAACTAAGGTCACACAACAGAACACGTCACTACGGTCTATCGAAGACGACACAACAAAACACGCCTCTACAGTCTTAACTGTTATGATGTTGGATATATTATTAAGGCCACACATTGAAACACGCCAATACAGTCTGCACTGATATGGGGTTAAATATATTACTAAGGCCACACATTAAAACACGCCAATACAGTCTGCACTGTTACGGTGTTGAATATATTACTAAGGATACACAATTAAACACGCCAATACAGTCTGCACTGATATTGGGTTGTATATATTATTAAGGCCACACATTAAAACACGCAACTACTGTCTACAATGTAATGATTTTGGATATACAACTAAGGTCACACAACAGAACACGTCACTACGGTCTATCGAAGACGACACAACAAAACACGCCTCTACAGTCTTAACTGTTATGATGTTGGATATATTATTAAGGCCACACATTGAAACACGCCAATACAGTCTGCACTAATATGGGGTTAAACATATTACTAAGGCCACATTAAAACACGCCAATACAGTCTGCACTGTTACAGTGTTGAATATATTACTAAGGATACACAATTAAACACGCCAATACAGTCTGCACTGATATTGGGTTGAATATATTATTAAGGCCACACATTAAAACACGCAACTACTGTCTACAATGTAATGATTTTGGATATATAACTAAGGTCACACAACAGAACACGTCACTACGGTCTATCGAAGACGACACAACAAAACACGCCTCTACAGTCTTAACTGTTATGATGTTGGATATATTATTAAGGCCACACATTGAAACACCCCAATACAGTCTGCACTGTTACGGTGTTGAATATATTACTAAGGATACACAATTAAACACGCCAATACAGTCTGCACTGATATTGGGTTGAATATATTATTAAGGCCACACATTAAAACACGCAACTACTGTCTACAATGTAATGATTTTGGATATATAACTAAGGTCACACAACAGAACACGTCACTACGGTCTATCGAAGACGACACAACAAAACACGCCTCTACAGTCTTAACTGTTATGATGTTGGATATATTATTAAGGCCACACATTGAAACACGCCAATACAGTCTGCACTGATATGGGGTTAAATATATTACTAAGGCCACACATTAAAACACGCCAATACAGTCTGCACTGTTACGGTGTTGAATATATTACTAAGGATACACAATTAAACACGCCAATACAGTCTGCACTGATATTGGGTTGAATATATTATTAAGGCCACACATTAAAACACGCAACTACTGTCTACAATGTAATGATTTTGGATATATAACTAAGGTCACACAACAGAACACGTCACTACGGTCTATCGAAGACGACACAACAAAACACGCCTCTACAGTCTTAACTGTTATGATGTTGGATATATTATTAAGGCCACACATTGAAACACGCCAATACAGTCTGCACTGATATGGGGTTAAATATATTACTAAGGCCACACATTAAAACACGCCAATACAGTCTGCACTGTTACGGTGTTGAATATATTACTAAGGATACACAATTAAACACGCCAATACAGTCTGCACTGATATTGGGTTGAATATATTATTAAGGCCACACATTAAAACACGCCAATACAGTCTGCACTGTTACGGTGTTGAATATATTACAAAGGATACACAATTAAACACGCCAATACAGTCTGCACTGATATTGGGTTGAATATATTATTAAGGCCACACATTAAAACACGCAACTACTGTCTACAATGTAATGATTTTGGATATATAACTAAGGTCACACAACAGAACACGTCACAACGGTCTATCGAAGACGACACAACAAAACACGCCTCTACAGTCTTAACTGTTATGATGTTGGATATATTATTAAGGCCACACATTGAAACACGCCAATACAGTCTGCACTGATATGGGGTTAAATATATTACTAAGGCCACACATTAAAACACGCCAATACAGTCTGCACTGTTACGGTGTTGAATATATTACTAAGGATACACAATTAAACACGCCAATACAGTCTGCACTGATATTGGGTTGAATATATTATTAAGGCCACACATTAAAACACGCAACTACTGTCTACAATGTAATGATTTTGGATATATAACTAAGGTCACACAACAGAACACGTCACTACGGTCTATCGAAGACGACACAACAAAACACGCCTCTACAGTCTTAACTGTTATGATGTTGGATATATTATTAAGGCCACACATTGAAACACCCCAATACAGTCTGCACTGTTACGGTGTTGAATATATTACTAAGGATACACAATTAAACACGCCAATACAGTCTGCACTGATATTGGGTTGAATATATTATTAAGGCCACACATTAAAACACGCAACTACTGTCTACAATGTAATGATTTTGGATATATAACTAAGGTCACACAACAGAACACGTCACTACGGTCTATCGAAGACGACACAACAAAACACGCCTCTACAGTCTTAACTGTTATGATGTTGGATATATTATTAAGGCCACACATTGAAACACGCCAATACAGTCTGCACTGTTACGGTGTTGAATATATTACTAAGGATACACAATTAAACACGCCAATACAGTCTGCACTGATATTGGGTTGAATATATTATTAAGGCCACACATTAAAACACGCAACTACTGTCTACAATGTAATGATTTTGGATATATAACTAAGGTCACACAACAGAACACGTCACTACGGTCTATCGAAGACGACACAACAAAACACGCCTCTACAGTCTTAACTGTTATGATGTTGGATATATTATTAAGGCCACACATTGAAACACGCCAATACAGTCTGCACTGTTACGGTGTTGAATATATTACTAAGGATACACAATTAAACACGCCAATACAGTCTGCACTGATATTGGGTTGAATATATTATTAAGGCCACACATTAAAACACGCAACTACTGTCTACAATGTAATGATTTTGGATATATAACTAAGGTCACACAACAGAACACGTCACTACGGTCTATCGAAGACGACACAACAAAACACGCCTCTACAGTCTTAACTGTTATGATGTTGGATATATTATTAAGGCCACACATTGAAACACGACAATACAGTCTGCACTGTTACGGTGTTGAATATATTACTAAGGATACACAATTAAACACGCCAATACAGTCTGCACTGATATTGGGTTGAATATATTATTAAGGCCACACATTAAAACACGCAACTACTGTCTACAATGTAATGATTTTGGATATATAACTAAGGTCACACAACAGAACACGTCACTACGGTCTATCGAAGACGACACAACAAAACACGCCTCTACAGTCTTAACTGTTATGATGTTGGATATATTATTAAGGCCACACATTGAAACACGACAATACAGTCTGCACTGTTACGGTGTTGAATATATTACTAAGGATACACAATTAAACACGCCAATACAGTCTGCACTGATATTGGGTTGAATATATTATTAAGGCCACACATTAAAACACGCAACTACTGTCTACAATGTAATGATTTTGGATATATAACTAAGGTCACACAACAGAACACGTCACTACGGTCTATCGAAGACGACACAACAAAACACGCCTCTACAGTCTTAACTGTTATGATGTTGGATATATTATTAAGGCCACACATTGAAACACGCCAATACAGTCTGCACTGATATGGGGTTAAATATATTACTAAGGCCACACATTAAAACACGCCAATACAGTCTGCACTGTTACGGTGTTGAATATATTACTAAGGATACACAATTTAACACGCCAATACAGTCTGCACTGATATTGGGTTGAATATATTATTAAGGCCACACATTAAAACACGCAACTACTGTCTACAATGTAATGATTTTGGATATATAACTAAGGTCACACAACAGAACACGTCACTACGGTCTATCGAAGACGACACAACAAAACACGCCTCTACAGTCTTAACTGTTATGATGTTGGATATATTATTAAGGCCACACATTGAAACACGCCAATACAGTCTGCACTGATATGGGGTTAAATATATTACTAAGGCCACACATTAAAACACGCCAATACAGTCTGCACTGTTACGGTGTTGAATATATTACTAAGGATACACAATTAAACACGCCAATACAGTCTGCACTGTTATTGGGTTGAATATATTATTAAGGCCACACATTAAAACACGCAACTACTGTCTACAATGTAATGATTTTGGATATATAACTAAGGTCACACAACAGAACACGTCACAACGGTCTAACGAAGACGACACAACAAAACACGCCTCTACAGTCTTAACTGTTATGATGTTGGATATATTATTAAGGCCACACATTGAAACACGCCAATACAGTCTGCACTGTTACGGTGTTGAATATATTACTAAGGATACACAATTAAACACGCCAATACAGTCTGCACTGATATTGGGTTGAATATATTATTAAGGCCACACATTAAAACACGCAACTACTGTCTACAATGTAATGATTTTGGATATATAACTAAGGTCACACAACAGAACACGTCACTACGGTCTATCGAAGACGACACAACAAAACACGCCTCTACAGTCTTAACTGTTATGATGTTGGATATATTATTAAGGCCACACATTGAAACACGCCAATACAGTCTGCACTGATATGGGGTTAAACATATTACTAAGGCCACACATTAAAACACGCCAATACAGTCTGCACTGTTACAGTGTTGAATATATTACTAAGGATACACAATTAAACACGCCAATACAGTCTGCACTGATATTGGGTTGAATATATTATTAAGGCCACACATTAAAACACGCAACTACTGTCTACAATGTAATGATTTTGGATATATAACTAAGGTCACACAACAGAACACGTCACTACGGTCTATCGAAGACGACACAACAAAACACGCCTCTACAGTCTTAACTGTTATGATGTTGGATATATTATTAAGGCCACACATTGAAACACGCCAATACAGTCTGCACTGTTACGGTGTTGAATATATTACTAAGGATACACAATTAAACACGCCAATACAGTCTGCACTGATATTGGGTTGAATATATTATTAAGGCCACACATTAAAACACGCAACTACTGTCTACAATGTAATGATTTTGGATATATAACTAAGGTCACACAACAGAACACGTCACTACGGTCTATCGAAGACGACACAACAAAACACGCCTCTACAGTCTTAACTGTTATGATGTTGGATATATTATTAAGGCCACACATTGAAACACGCCAATACAGTCTGCACTGTTACGGTGTTGAATATATTACTAAGGATACACAATTAAACACGCCAATACAGTCTGCACTGATATTGGGTTGAATATATTATTAAGGCCACACATTAAAACACGCAACTACTGTCTACAATGTAATGATTTTGGATATATAACTAAGGTCACACAACAGAACACGTCACTACGGTCTATCGAAGACGACACAACAAAACACGCCTCTACAGTCTTAACTGTTATGATGTTGGATATATTATTAAGGCCACACATTGAAACACGCCAATACAGTCTGCACTGATATGGGGTTAAATATATTACTAAGGCCACACATTAAAACACGCCAATACCGTCTGCACTGTTACGGTGTTGAATATATTACTAAGGATACACAATTAAACACGCCAATACAGTCTGCACTGATATTGGGTTGAATATATTATTAAGGCCACACCTTAAAACACGCAACTACTGTCTACAATGTAATGATTTTGGATATATAACTAAGGTCACACAACAGAACACGTCACTACGGTCTATCGAAGACGACACAACAAAACACGCCTCTACAGTCTTAACTGTTATGATGTTGGATATATTATTAAGGCCACACATTGAAACACGCCAATACAGTCTGCACTGTTACGGTGTTGAATATATTACTAAGGATACACAATTAAACACGCCAATACAGTCTGCACTGATATTGGGTTGAATATATTATTAAGGCCACACATTAAAACACGCAACTACTGTCTACAATGTAATGATTTTGGATATATAACTAAGGTCACACAACAGAACACGTCACTACGGTCTATCGAAGACGACACAACAAAACACGCCTCTACAGTCTTAACTGTTATGATGTTGGATATATTATTAAGGCCACACATTGAAACACGCCAATACAGTCTGCACTGATATGGGGTTAAATATATTACTAAGGCCACACATTAAAACACGCCAATACAGTCTGCACTGTTACGGTGTTGAATATATTACTAAGGATACACAATTAAACACGCCAATACAGTCTGCACTGTTATTGGGTTGAATATATTATTAAGGCCACACATTAAAACACGCAACTACTGTCTACAATGTAATGATTTTGGATATATAACTAAGGTCACACAACAGAACACGTCACAACGGTCTATCGAAGACGACACAACAAAACACGCCTCTACAGTCTTAACTGTTATGATGTTGGATATATTATTAAGGCCACAAATTGAAACACGCCAATACAGTCTGCACTGTTACGGTGTTGAATATATTACTTAGGATACACAATTAAACACGCCAATACAGTCTGCACTGATATTGGGTTGAATATATTATTAAGGCCACACATTAAAACACGCAACTACTGTCTACAATGTAATGATTTTGGATATATAACTAAGGTCACACAACAGAACACGTCACTACGGTCTATCGAAGACGACACAACAAAACACGCCTCTACAGTCTTAACTGTTATGATGTTGGATATATTATTAAGGCCACACATTGAAACACGCCAATACAGTCTGCACTGATATGGGGTTAAACATATTACTAAGGCCACACATTAAAACACGCCAATACAGTCTGCACTGTTACAGTGTTGAATATATTACTAAGGATACACAATTAAACACGCCAATACAGTCTGCACTGATATTGGGTTGAATATATTATTAAGGCCACACATGAAAACACGCAACTACTGTCTACAATGTAATGATTTTGGATATATAACTAAGGTCACACAACAGAACACGTCACTACGGTCTATCGAAGACGACACAAAAAAACACTCCTCTACAGTCTTAACTGTTATGATGTTGGATATATTATTAAGGCCACACATTGAAACACGCCAATACAGTCTGCACTGTTACGGTGTTGAATATATTACTAAGGATACACAATTAAACACGCCAATACAGTCTGCACTGATATTGGGTTGAATATATTATTAAGGCCACACATTAAAACACGCAACTACTGTCTACAATGTAATGATTTTGGATATATAACTAAGGTCACACAACAGAACACGTCACTACGGTCTATCGAAGACGACACAACAAAACACGCCTCTACAGTCTTAACTGTTATGATGTTGGATATATTATTAAGGCCACACATTGAAACACGCCAATACAGTCTGCACTGATATGGGGTTAAATATATTACTAAGGCCACACATTAAAACACGCCAATACAGTCTGCACTGTTACGGTGTTGAATATATTACTAAGGATACACAATTAAACACGCCAATACGGTCTGCACTGATATTGGGTTGAATATATTATTAAGGCCACACATTAAAACAGGCAACTACTGTCTACAATGTAATGATTTTGGATATATAACTAAGGTCACACAACAGAACACGTCACTACGGTCTATCGAAGACGACACAACAAAACACGCCTCTACAGTCTTAACTGTTATGATGTTGGATATATTATTAAGGCCACACATTGAAACACGCCAATACAGTCTGCACTGATATGGGGTTAAATATATTACTAAGGCCACACATTAAAACACGCCAATACAGTCTGCACTGTTACGGTGTTGAATATATTACTAAGGATACACAATTAAACGCGCCAATACAGTCTGCACTGATATTGGGTTGAATATATTATTAAGGCCACACATTAAAACACGCAACTACTGTCTACAATGTAATGATTTTGGATATATAACTAAGGTCACACAACAGAACACGTCACTACGGTCTATCGAAGACGACACAACAAAACACGCCTCTACAGTCTTAACTGTTATGATGTTGGATATATTATTAAGGCCACACATTGAAACACGCCAATACAGTCTGCACTGTTACGGTGTTGAATATATTACTAAGGATACACAATTAAACACGCCAATACAGTCTGCACTGATATTGGGTTGAATATATTATTAAGGCCACACATTAAAACACGCAACTACTGTCTACAATGTAATGATTTTGGATATATAACTAAGGTCACACAACAGAACACGTCACTACGGTCTATCGAAGACGACACAACAAAACACGCCTCTACAGTTTTAACTGTTATGATGTTGGATATATTATTAAGGCCACACATTGAAACACGCCAATACAGTCTGCACTGTTACGGTGTTGAATATATTACTAAGGATACACAATTAAACACGCCAATACAGTCTGCACTGATATTGGGTTGAATATATTATTAAGGCCACACATTAAAACACGCAACTACTGTCTACAATGTAATGATTTTGGATATATAACTAAGGTCACACAACAGAACACGTCACTACGGTCTATCGAAGACGACACAACAAAACACGCCTCTACAGTCTTAACTGTTATGATGTTGGATATATTATTAAGGCCACACATTGAAACACGCCAATACAGTCTGCACTGTTACGGTGTTGAATATATTACTAAGGATACACAATTAAACACGCCAATACAGTCTGCACTGATATTGGGTTGAATATATTATTAAGGCCACACATTAAAACACGCAACTACTGTCTACAATGTAATGATTTTGGATATATAACTAAGGTCACACAACAGAACACGTCACTACGGTATATCGAAGACGACACAACAAAACACGCCTCTACAGTCTTAACTGTTATGATGTTGGATATATTATTAAGGCCACACATTGAAACACGCCAATACAGTCTGCACTGTTACGGTGTTGAATATATTACTAAGGATACACAATTAAACACGCCAATACAGTCTGCACTGATATTGGGTTGAATATATTATTAAGGCCACACATTAAAACACGCAACTACTGTCTACAATGTAATGATTTTGGATATATAACTAAGGTCACACAACAGAACACGTCACTACGGTCTATCGAAGACGACACAACAAAACACGCCTCTACAGTCTTAACTGTTATGATGTTGGATATATTATTAAGGCCACACATTGAAACACGCCAATACAGTCTGCACTGATATGGGGTTAAATATATTACTAAGGCCACACATTAAAACACGCCAATACAGTCTGCACTGTTACGGTGTTGAATATATTACTAAGGATACACAATTAAACACGCCAATACAGTCTGCACTGATATTGGGTTGAATATATTATTAAGGCCACACATTAAAACACGCAACTACTGTCTACAATGTAATGATTTTGGATATATAACTAAGGTCACACAACAGAACACGTCACTACGGTCTATCGAAGACGACACAACAAAACACGCCTCTACAGTCTTAACTGTTATGATGTTGGATATATTATTAAGGCCACACATTGAAACACGCCAATACAGTCTGCACTGTTACGGTGTTGAATATATTACTAAGGATACACAATTAAACACGCCAATACAGTCTGCACTGATATTGCGTTGAATATATTATTAAGGCCACACATTAAAACACGCAACTACTGTCTACAATGTAATGATTTTGGATATATAACTAAGGTCACACAACAGAACACGTCACTACGGTCTATCGAAGACGACACAACAAAACACGCCTCTACAGTCTTAACTGTTATGATGTTGGATATATTATTAAGGCCACACATTGAAACACGCCAATACAGTCTGCACTGTTACGGTGTTGAATATATTACTAAGGATACACAATTAAACACGCCAATACAGTCTGCACTGATATTGGGTTGAATATATTATTAAGGCCACACATTAAAACACGCAACTACTGTCTACAATGCAATGATTTTGGATATATAACTAAGGTCACACAACAGAACACGTCACTACGGTCTATCGAAGACGACACAACAAAACACGCCTCTACAGTCTTAACTGTTATGATGTTGGATATATTATTAAGGCCACACATTGAAACACGCCAATACAGTCTGCACTGTTACGGTGTTGAATATATTACTAAGGATACACAATTAAACACGCCAATACAGTCTGCACTGATATTGGGTTGAATATATTATTAAGGCCACACATTAAAACACGCAACTACTGTCTACAATGTAATGGTTTTGGATATATAACTAAGGTCACACAACAGAACACGTCACTACGGTCTATCGAAGACGACACAACAAAACACGCCTCTACAGTCTTAACTGTTATGATGTTGGATATATTATTAAGGCCACACATTGAAACACGCCAATACAGTCTGCACTGATATGGGGTTAAATATATTACTAAGGCCACACATTAAAACACGCCAATACAGTCTGCACTGTTACGGTGTTGAATATATTACTAAGGATACACAATTAAACACGCCAATACAGTCTGCACTGATATTGGGTTGAATATATTATTAAGGCCACACATTAAAACACGCAACTACTTTCTACAATGTAATGATTTTGAATATATAACTAAGGTCACACAACAGAACACGTCACTACGGTCTATCGAAGACGACACAACAAAACACGCCTCTACAGTCTTAACTGTTATGATGTTGGATATATTATTAAGGCCACACATTGAAACACGCCAATACAGTCTGCACTGTTACGGTGTTGAATATATTACTAAGGATACACAATTAAACACGCCAATACAGTCTGCACTGATATTGGGTTGAATATATTATTAAGGCCACACATTAAAACACGCAACTACTGTCTACAATGTAATGATTTTGGATATATAACTAAGGTCACACAACAGAACACGTCACTACGGTCTATCGAAGACGACACAACAAAACACGCCTCTACAGTCTTAACTGTTATGATGTTGGATATATTATTAAGGCCACACATTGAAACACGCCAATACAGTCTGCACTGATATGGGGTTAAATATATTACTAAGGCCACACATTAAAACACGCCAATACAGTCTGCACTGTTACGGTGTTGAATATATTACTAAGGACACACAATTAAACACGCCAATACAGTCTGCACTGTTATTGGGTTGAATATATTATTAAGGCCACACATTAAAACACGCAACTACTGTCTACAATGTAATGATTTTGGATATATAACTAAGGTCACACAACAGAACACGTCACAACGGTCTATCGAAGACGACACAACAAAACACGCCTCTACAGTCATAACTGTTATGATGTTGGATATATTATTAAGGCCACACATTGAAACACGCCAATACAGTCTGCACTGTTACGGTGTTGAATATATTACTAAGGATACACAATTAAACACGCCAATACAGTCTGCACTGATATTGGGTTGAATATATTATTAAGGCCACACATTAAAACACGCAACTACTGTCTACAATGTAATGATTTTGGATATATAACTAAGGTCACACAACAGAACACGTCACTACGGTCTATCGAAGACGACACAACAAAACACGCCTCTACAGTCTTAACTGTTATGATGTTGGATATATTATTAAGGCCACACATTGAAACACGCCAATACAGTCTGCACTGATATGGGGTTAAATATATTACTAAGGCCACACATTGAAACACGCCAATACAGTCTGCACTGTTACGGTGTTGAATATATTACTAAGGATACACAATTAAACACGCCAATACAGTCTGCACTGATATTGGGTTGAATATATTATTAAGGCCACACATTAAAACACGCAACTACTGTCTACAATGTAATGATTTTGGATATATAACTAAGGTCACACAACAGAACACGTCACTACGGTCTATCGAAGACGACACAACAAAACACGCCTCTACAGTCTTAACTGTTATGATGTTGGATATATTATTAAGGCCACACATTGAAACACGCCAATACAGTCTGCACTGATATGGGGTTAAATATATTACTAAGGCCACACATTAAAACACGCCAATACAGTCTGCACTGTTACGGTGTTGAATATATTACTAAGGATACACAATTAAACACGCCAATACAGTCTGCACTGATATTGGGTTGAATATATTATTAAGGCCACACATTAAAACACGCAACTACTTTCTACAATGTAATGATTTTGAATATATAACTAAGGTCACACAACAGAACACGTCACTACGGTCTATCGAAGACGACACAACAAAACACGCCTCTACAGTCTTAACTGTTATGATGTTGGATATATTATTAAGGCCACACATTGAAACACGCCAATACAGTCTGCACTGTTACGGTGTTGAATATATTACTAAGGATACACAATTAAACACGCCAATACAGTCTGCACTGATATTGGGTTGAATATATTATTAAGGCCACACATTAAAACACGCAACTACTGTCTACAATGTAATGATTTTGGATATATAACTAAGGTCACACAACAGAACACGTCACTACGGTCTATCGAAGACGACACAACAAAACACGCCTCTACAGTCTTAACTGTTATGATGTTGGATATATTATTAAGGCCACACATTGAAACACGCCAATACAGTCTGCACTGATATGGGGTTAAATATATTACTAAGGCCACACATTAAAACACGCCAATACAGTCTGCACTGTTACGGTGTTGAATATATTACTAAGGACACACAATTAAACACGCCAATACAGTCTGCACTGTTATTGGGTTGAATATATTATTAAGGCCACACATTAAAACACGCAACTACTGTCTACAATGTAATGATTTTGGATATATAACTAAGGTCACACAACAGAACACGTCACAACGGTCTATCGAAGACGACACAACAAAACACGCCTCTACAGTCATAACTGTTATGATGTTGGATATATTATTAAGGCCACACATTGAAACACGCCAATACAGTCTGCACTGTTACGGTGTTGAATATATTACTAAGGATACACAATTAAACACGCCAATACAGTCTGCACTGATATTGGGTTGAATATATTATTAAGGCCACACATTAAAACACGCAACTACTGTCTACAATGTAATGATTTTGGATATATAACTAAGGTCACACAACAGAACACGTCACTACGGTCTATCGAAGACGACACAACAAAACACGCCTCTACAGTCTTAACTGTTATGATGTTGGATATATTATTAAGGCCACACATTGAAACACGCCAATACAGTCTGCACTGATATGGGGTTAAATATATTACTAAGGCCACACATTAAAACACGCCAATACAGTCTGCACTGTTACGGTGTTGAATATATTACTAAGGATACACAATTAAACACGCCAATACAGTCTGCACTGATATTGGGTTGAATATATTATTAAGGCCACACATTAAAACACGCAACTACTTTCTACAATGTAATGATTTTGAATATATAACTAAGGTCACACAACAGAACACGTCACTACGGTCTATCGAAGACGACACAACAAAACACGCCTCTACAGTCTTAACTGTTATGATGTTGGATATATTATTAAGGCCACACATTGAAACACGCCAATACAGTCTGCACTGTTACGGTGTTGAATATATTACTAAGGATACACAATTAAACACGCCAATACAGTCTGCACTGATATTGGGTTGAATATATTATTAAGGCCACACATTAAAACACGCAACTACTGTCTACAATGTAATGATTTTGGATATATAACTAAGGTCACACAACAGAACACGTCACTACGGTCTATCGAAGACGACACAACAAAACACGCCTCTACAGTCTTAACTGTTATGATGTTGGATATATTATTAAGGCCACACATTGAAACACGCCAATACAGTCTGCACTGATATGGGGTTAAATATATTACTAAGGCCACACATTAAAACACGCCAATACAGTCTGCACTGTTACGGTGTTGAATATATTACTAAGGACACACAATTAAACACGCCAATACAGTCTGCACTGTTATTGGGTTGAATATATTATTAAGGCCACACATTAAAACACGCAACTACTGTCTACAATGTAATGATTTTGGATATATAACTAAGGTCACACAACAGAACACGTCACAACGGTCTATCGAAGACGACACAACAAAACACGCCTCTACAGTCATAACTGTTATGATGTTGGATATATTATTAAGGCCACACATTGAAACACGCCAATACAGTCTGCACTGTTACGGTGTTGAATATATTACTAAGGATACACAATTAAACACGCCAATACAGTCTGCACTGATATTGGGTTGAATATATTATTAAGGCCACACATTAAAACACGCAACTACTGTCTACAATGTAATGATTTTGGATATATAACTAAGGTCACACAACAGAACACGTCACTACGGTCTATCGAAGACGACACAACAAAACACGCCTCTACAGTCTTAACTGTTATGATGTTGGATATATTATTAAGGCCACACATTGAAACACGCCAATACAGTCTGCACTGATATGGGGTTAAATATATTACTAAGGCCACACATTGAAACACGCCAATACAGTCTGCACTGTTACGGTGTTGAATATATTACTAAGGATACACAATTAAACACGCCAATACAGTCTGCACTGATATTGGGTTGAATATATTATTAAGGCCACACATTAAAACACGCAACTACTGTCTACAATGTAATGATTTTGGATATATAACTAAGGTCACACAACAGAACACGTCACTACGGTCTATCGAAGACGACACAACAAAACACGCCTCTACAGTCTTAACTGTTATGATGTTGGATATATTATTAAGGCCACACATTGAAACACGCCAATACAGTCTGCACTGTTACGGTGTTGAATATATTACTAAGGATACACAATTAAACACGCCAATACAGTCTGCACTGATATTGGGTTGAATATATTATTAAGGCCACACATTAAAACACGCAACTACTGTCTACAATGTAATGATTTTGGATATATAACTAAGGTCACACAACAGAACACGTCACTACGGTCTATCGAAGACGACACAACAAAACACGCCTCTACAGTCTTAACTGTTATGATGTTGGATATATTATTAAGGCCACACATTGAAACACGCCAATACAGTCTGCACTGATATGGGGTTAAATATATTACTAAGGCCACACATTAAAACACGCCAATACAGTCTGCACTGTTACGGTGTTGAATATATTACTAAGGATACACAATTAAACACGCCAATACAGTCTGCACTGATATTGGGTTGAATATATTATTAAGGCCACACATTAAAACACGCAACTACTGTCTACAATGTAATGATTTTGGATATATAACTAAGGTCACACAACAGAACACGTCACTACGGTCTATCGAAGACGACACAACAAAACACGCCTCTACAGTCTTAACTGTTATGATGTTGGATATATTATTAAGGCCACACATTGAAACACGCCAATACAGTCTGCACTGTTACGGTGTTGAATATATTACTAAGGATACACAATTAAACACGCCAATACAGTCTGCACTGATATTGGGTTGAATATATTATTAAGGCCACACATTAAAACACGCAACTACTGTCTACAATGTAATGATTTTGGATATATAACTAAGGTCACACAACAGAACACGTCACTACGGTCTATCGAAGACGACACAACAAAACACGCCTCTACAGTCTTAACTGTTATGATGTTGGATATATTATTAAGGCCACACATTGAAACACGCCAATACAGTCTGCACTGATATGGGGTTAAATATATTACTAAGGCCACACATTAAAACACGCCAATACAGTCTGCACTGTTACGGTGTTGAATATATTACTAAGGACACACAATTAAACACGCCAATACAGTCTGCACTGTTATTGGGTTGAATATATTATTAAGTCCACACATTAAAACACGCAACTACTGTCTACAATGTAATGATTTTGGATATATAACTAAGGTCACACAACAGAACACGTCACAACGGTCTATCGAAGACGACACAACAAAACACGCCTCTACAGTCATAACTGTTATGATGTTGGATATATTATTAAGGCCACACATTGAAACACGCCAATACAGTCTGCACTGTTACGGTGTTGAATATATTACTAAGGATACACAATTAAACACGCCAATACAGTCTGCACTGATATTGGGTTGAATATATTATTAAGGCCACACATTAAAACACGCAACTACTGTGTACAATGTAATGATTTTGGATATATAACTAAGGTCACACAACAGAACACGTCACTACGGTCTATCGAAGACGACACAACAAAACACGCCTCTACAGTCTTAACTGTTATGATGTTGGATATATTATTAAGGCCACACATTGATACACGCCAATATAGTCTGCACTGATATGGGGTTAAATATATTACTAAGGCCACACATTGAAACACGCCAATACAGTCTGCACTGTTACGGTGTTGAATATATTACTAAGGATACACAATTAAACACGCCAATACAGTCTGCACTGATATTGGGTTGAATATATTATTAAAGCCACACATTAAAACACGCAACTACTGTCTACAATGTAATGATTTTGGATATATAACTAAGGTCACACAACAGAACACGTCACTACGGTCTATCGAAGACGACACAACAAAACACGCCTCTACAGTCTTAACTGTTATGATGTTGGATATATTATTAAGGCCACACATTGAAACACGCCAATACAGTCTGCACTGTTACGGTGTTGAATATATTACTAAGGATACACAATTAAACACGCCAATACAGTCTGCACTGATATTGGGTTGAATATATTATTAAGGCCACACATTAAAACACGCAACTACTGTCTACAATGTAATGATTTTGGATATATAACTAAGGTCACACAACAGAACACGTCACTACGGTCTATCGAAGACGACACAACAAAACACGCCTCTACAGTCTTAACTGTTATGATGTTGGATATATTATTAAGGCCACACATTGAAACACGCCAATACAGTCTGCACTGATATGGGGTTAAATATATTACTAAGGCCACACATTAAAACACGCCAATACAGTCTGCACTGTTACGGTGTTGAATATATTACTAAGGATACACAATTAAACACGCCAATACAGTCTGCACTGATATTGGGTTGAATATATTATTAAGGCCACACATTAAAACACGCAACTACTGTCTACAATGTAATGATTTTGGATATATAACTAAGGTCACACAACAGAACACGTCACTACGGTCTATCGAAGACGACACAACAAAACACGCCTCTACAGTCTTAACTGTTATGATGTTGGATATATTATTAAGGCCACACATTGAAACACGCCAATACAGTCTGCACTGTTACGCTGTTGAATATATTACTAAGGATACACAATTAAACACGCCAATACAGTCTGCACTGTTATTGGGTTGAATATATTATTAAGGCCACACATTAAAACACGCAACTACTGTCTACAATGTAATGATTTTGGATATATAACTAAGGTCACACAACAGAACACGTCACAACGGTCTATCGAAGACTACACAACAAAACACGCCTCTACAGTCTTAACTGTTATGATGTTGGATATATTATTAAGGCCACACATTGAAACACGCCAATACAGTCTGCACTGTTACGGTGTTGAATATATTACTAAGGATACACAATTAAACACGCCAATACAGTCTGCACTGTTATTGGGTTGAATATATTATTAAGGCCACACATTAAAACACGCAACTACTGTCTACAATGTAATGATTTTGGATATATAACTAAGGTCACACAACAGAACACGTCACAACGGTCTATCGAAGACGACACAACAAAACACGCCTCTACAGTCTTAACTGTTATGATGTTGGATATATTATTAAGGCCACACATTGAAACTCGCCAATACAGTCTGCACTGTTACGCTGTTGAATATATTACTAAGGATACACAATTAAACACGCCAATACAGTCTGCACTGATATTGGGTTGAATATATTATTAAGGCCACACATTAAAACACGCAACTACTGTCTACAATGTAATGATTTTGGATATATAACTAAGGTCACACAACAGAACACGTCACTACGGTCTATCGAAGACGACACAACAAAACACGCCTCTACAGTCTTAACTGTTATGATGTTGGATATATTATTAAGGCCACACATTGAAACACGCCAATACAGTCTGCACTGATATGGGGTTAAATATATTACTAAGGCCACACATTAAAACACGCCAATACAGTCTGCACTGTTACGGTGTTGAATATATTACTAAGGATACACAATTAAACACGCCAATACAGTCTGCACTGATATTGGGTTGAATATATTATTAAGGCCACACATTAAAACACGCAACTACTGTCTACAATGTAATGATTTTGGATATATAACTAAGGTCACACAACAGAACACGTCACTACGGTCTATCGAAGACGACACAACAAAACACGCCTCTACAGTCTTAACTGTTATGATGTTGGATATATTATTAAGGCCACACATTGAAACACGCCAATACAGTCTGCACTGTTACGGTGTTGAATATATTACTAAGGATACACAATTAAACACGCCAATACAGTCTGCACTGATATTGGGTTGAATATATTATTAAGGCCACACATTAAAACACGCAACTACTGTCTACAATGTAATGATTTTGGATATATAACTAAGGTCACACAACAGAACACGTCACTACGGTCTATCGAAGACGACACAACAAAACACGCCTCTACAGTCTTAACTGTTATGATGTTGGATATATTATTAAGGCCACACATTGAAACACGCCAATACAGTCTGCACTGATATGGGGTTAAATATATTACTAAGGCCACACATTAAAACACGCCAATACAGTCTGCACTGTTACGGTGTTGAATATATTACTAAGGATACACAATTAAACACGCCAATACAGTCTGCACTGATATTGGGTTGAATATATTATTAAGGCCACACATTAAAACACGCCAATACAGTCTGCACTGTTACGGTGTTGAATATATTACTAAGGATACACAATTAAACACGCCAATGCAGTCTGCACTGATATTGGGTTGAATATATTATTAAGGCCACACATTAAAACACGCAACTACTGTCTACAATGTAATGATTTTGGATATATAACTAAGGTCACACAAGAGAACACGTCACTACGGTCTATCGAAGACGACACAACAAAACACGCCTCTACAGTCTTAACTGTTATGATGTTGGATATATTATTAAGGCCACACATTGAAACACGCCAATACAGTCTGCACTGATATGGGGTTAAATATATTACTAAGGCCACACATTAAAACACGCCAATACAGTCTGCACTGTTACGGTGTTGAATATATTACTAAGGATACACAATTAAACACGCCAATACAGTCTGCACTGATATTGGGTTGAATATATTATTAAGGCCACACATTAAAACACGCAACTACTGTCTACAATGTAATGATTTTGGATATATAACTAAGGTCACACAACAGAACACGTCACTACGGTCTATCGAAGACGACACAACAAAACACGCCTCTACAGTCTTAACTGTTATGATGTTGGATATATTATTAAGGCCACACATTGAAACACGCCAATACAGTCTGCACTGTTACGGTGTTGAATATATTACTAAGGATACACAATTAAACACGCCAATACAGTCTGCACTGATATTGGGTTGAATATATTATTAAGGCCACACATTAAAACACGCAACTACTGTCTACAATGTAATGATTTTGGATATATAACTAAGGTCACACAACAGAACACGTCACTACGGTCTATCGAAGACGACACAACAAAACACGCCTCTACAGTCTTAACTGTTATGATGTTGGATATATTATTAAGGCCACACATTGAAACACGCCAATACAGTCTGCACTGTTACGGTGTTGAATATATTACTAAGGATACACAATTAAACACGCCAATACAGTCTGCACTGATATTGGGTTGAATATATTATTAAGGCCACACATTAAAACACGCAACTACTGTCTACAATGTAATGATTTTGGATATATAACTAAGGTCACACAACAGAACACGTCACTACGGTCTATCGAAGACGACACAACAAAACACGCCTCTACAGTCTTAACTGTTATGATGTTGGATATATTATTAAGGCCACACATTGAAACACGCCAATACAGTCTGCACTGATATGGGGTTAAATATATTACTAAGGCCACACATTAAAACACGCCAATACAGTCTGCACTGTTACGGTGTTGAATATATTACTAAGGATACACAATTAAACACGCCAATACAGTCTGCACTGATATTGGGTTGAATATATTATTAAGGCCACACATTAAAACACGCAACTACTGTCTACAATGTAATGATTTTGGATATATAACTAAGGTCACACAACAGAACACGTCACTACGGTCTATCGAAGACGACACAACAAAACACGCCTCTACAGTCTTAACTGTTATGATGTTGGATATATTATTAAGGCCACACATTGAAACACGCCAATACAGTGTGCACTGATATGGGGTTAAATATATTACTAAGGCCACACATTAAAACACGCCAATACAGTCTGCACTGTTACGGTGTTGAATATATTACTAAGGATACACAATTAAACACGCCAATACAGTCTGCACTGATATTGGGTTGAATATATTATTAAGGCCACACATTAAAACACGCCAATACAGTCTGCACTGTTACGGTGTTGAATATATTACTAAGGATACACAATTAAACACGCCAATACAGTCTGCACTGATATTGGGTTGAATATATTATTAAGGCCACACATTAAAACACGCAACTACTGTCTACACTGTAATGATTTTGGATATATAACTAAGGTCACACAACAGAACACGTCACAACGGTCTATCGAAGACGACACAACAAAACACGCCTCTACAGTCTTAACTGTTATGATGTTGGATATATTATTAAGGCCACACATTGAAACACGCCAATACAGTCTGCACTGATATGGGGTTAAATATATTACTAAGGCCACACATTAAAACACGCCAATACAGTCTGCACTGTTACGGTGTTGAATATATTACTAAGGATACACAATTAAACACGCCAATACAGTCTGCACTGATATTGGGTTGAATATATTATTAAGGCCACACATTAAAACACGCAACTACTGTCTACAATGTAATGATTTTGGATATATAACTAAGGTCACACAACAGAACACGTCACTACGGTCTATCGAAGACGACACAACAAAACACGCCTCTACAGTCTTAACTGTTATGATGTTGGATATATTATTAAGGCCACACATTGAAACACCCCAATACAGTCTGCACTGTTACGGTGTTGAATATATTACTAAGGATACACAATTAAACACGCCAATACAGTCTGCACTGATATTGGGTTGAATATATTATTAAGGCCACACATTAAAACACGCAACTACTGTCTACAATGTAATGATTTTGGATATATAACTAAGGTCACACAACAGAACACGTCACTACGGTCTATCGAAGACGACACAACAAAACACGCCTCTACAGTCTTAACTGTTATGATGTTGGATATATTATTAAGGCCACACATTGAAACACGCCAATACAGTCTGCACTGTTACGGTGTTGAATATATTACTAAGGATACACAATTAAACACGCCAATACAGTCTGCACTGATATTGGGTTGAATATATTATTAAGGCCACACATTAAAACACGCAACTACTGTCTACAATGTAATGATTTTGGATATATAACTAAGGTCACACAACAGAACACGTCACTACGGTCTATCGAAGACGACACAACAAAACACGCCTCTACAGTCTTAACTGTTATGATGTTGGATATATTATTAAGGCCACACATTGAAACACGCCAATACAGTCTGCACTGTTACGGTGTTGAATATATTACTAAGGATACACAATTAAACACGCCAATACAGTCTGCACTGATATTGGGTTGAATATATTATTAAGGCCACACATTAAAACACGCAACTACTGTCTACAATGTAATGATTTTGGATATATAACTAAGGTCACACAACAGAACACGTCACTACGGTCTATCGAAGACGACACAACAAAACACGCCTCTACAGTCTTAACTGTTATGATGTTGGATATATTATTAGGCCACACATTGAAACACGACAATACAGTCTGCACTGTTACGGTGTTGAATATATTACTAAGGATACACAATTAAACACGCCAATACAGTCTGCACTGATATTGGGTTGAATATATTATTAAGGCCACACATTAAAACACGCAACTACTGTCTACAATGTAATGATTTTGGATATATAACTAAGGTCACACAACAGAACACGTCACTACGGTCTATCAAAGACGACACAACAAAACACGCCTCTACAGTCTTAACTGTTATGATGTTGGATATATTATTAAGGCCACACATTGAAACACGACAATACAGTCTGCACTGTTACGGTGTTGAATATATTACTAAGGATACACAATTAAACACGCCAATACAGTCTGCACTGATATTGGGTTGAATATATTATTAAGGCCACACATTAAAACACGCAACTACTGTCTACAATGTAATGATTTTGGATATATAACTAAGGTCACACAACAGAACACGTCACTACGGTCTATCGAAGACGACACAACAAAACACGCCTCTACAGTCTTAACTGTTATGATGTTGGATATATTATTAAGGCCACACATTGAAACACGCCAATACAGTCTGCACTGATATGGGGTTAAATATATTACTAAGGCCACACATTAAAACACGCCAATACAGTCTGCACTGTTACGGTGTTGAATATATTACTAAGGATACACAATTTAACACGCCAATACAGTCTGCACTGATATTGGGTTGAATATATTATTAAGGCCACACATTAAAACACGCAACTACTGTCTACAATGTAATGATTTTGGATATATAACTAAGGTCACACAACAGAACACGTCACTACGGTCTATCGAAGACGACACAACAAAACACGCCTCTACAGTCTTAACTGTTATGATGTTGGATATATTATTAAGGCCACACATTGAAACACGCCAATACAGTCTGCACTGATATGGGGTTAAATATATTACTAAGGCCACACATTAAAACACGCCAATACAGTCTGCACTGTTACGGTGTTGAATATATTACTAAGGATACACAATTAAACACGCCAATACAGTCTGCACTGTTATTGGGTTGAATATATTATTAAGGCCACACATTAAAACACGCAACTACTGTCTACAATGTAATGATTTTGGATATATAACTAAGGTCACACAACAGAACACGTCACAACGGTCTATCGAAGACGACACAACAAAACACGCCTCTACAGTCTTAACTGTTATGATGTTGGATATATTATTAAGGCCACACATTGAAACACGCCAATACAGTCTGCACTGTTACGGTGTTGAATATATTACTAAGGATACACAATTAAACACGCCAATACAGTCTGCACTGATATTGGGTTGAATATATTATTAAGGCCACACATTAAAACACGCAACTACTGTCTACAATGTAATGATTTTGGATATATAACTAAGGTCACACAACAGAACACGTCACTACGGTCTATCGAAGACGACACAACAAAACACGCCTCTACAGTCTTAACTGTTATGATGTTGGATATATTATTAAGGCCACACATTGAAACACGCCAATACAGTCTGCACTGATATGGGGTTAAACATATTACTAAGGCCACACATTAAAACACGCCAATACAGTCTGCACTGTTACAGTGTTGAATATATTACTAAGGATACACAATTAAACACGCCAATACAGTCTGCACTGATATTGGGTTGAATATATTATTAAGGCCACACATTAAAACACGCAACTACTGTCTACAATGTAATGATTTTGGATATATAACTAAGGTCACACAACAGAACACGTCACTACGGTGTATCGAAGACGACACAACAAAACACGCCTCTACAGTCTTAACTGATATGATGTTGGATATATTATTAAGGCCACACATTGAAACACGCCAATACAGTCTGCACTGTTACGGTGTTGAATATATTACTAAGGATACACAATTAAACACGCCAATACAGTCTGCACTGATATTGGGTTGAATATATTATTAAGGCCACACATTAAAACACGCAACTACTGTCTACAATGTAATGATTTTGGATATATAACTAAGGTCACACAACAGAACACGTCACTACGGTCTATCGAAGACGACACAACAAAACACGCCTCTACAGTCTTAACTGTTATGATGTTGGATATATTATTAAGGCCACACATTGAAACACGCCAATACAGTCTGCACTGTTACGGTGTTGAATATATTACTAAGGATACACAATTAAACACGCCAATACAGTCTGCACTGATATTGGGTTGAATATATTATTAAGGCCACACATTAAAACACGCAACTACTGTCTACAATGTAATGATTTTGGATATATAACTAAGGTCACACAACAGAACACGTCACTACGGTCTATCGAAGACGACACAACAAAACACGCCTCTACAGTCTTAACTGTTATGATGTTGGATATATTATTAAGGCCACACATTGAAACACGCCAATACAGTCTGCACTGATATGGGGTTAAATATATTACTAAGGCCACACATTAAAACACGCCAATACCGTCTGCACTGTTACGGTGTTGAATATATTACTAAGGATACACAATTAAACACGCCAATACAGTCTGCACTGATATTGGGTTGAATATATTATTAAGGCCACACCTTAAAACACGCAACTACTGTCTACAATGTAATGATTTTGGATATATAACTAAGGTCACACAACAGAACACGTCACTACGGTCTATCGAAGACGACACAACAAAACACGCCTCTACAGTCTTAACTGTTATGATGTTGGATATATTATTAAGGCCACACATTGAAACACGCCAATACAGTCTGCACTGTTACGGTGTTGAATATATTACTAAGGATACACAATTAAACACGCCAATACAGTCTGCACTGATATTGGGTTGAATATATTATTAAGGCCACACATTAAAACACGCAACTACTGTCTACAATGTAATGATTTTGGATATATAACTAAGGTCACACAACAGAACACGTCACTACGGTCTATCGAAGACGACACAACAAAACACGCCTCTACAGTCTTAACTGTTATGATGTTGGATATATTATTAAGGCCACACATTGAAACACGCCAATACAGTCTGCACTGATATGGGGTTAAATATATTACTAAGGCCACACATTAAAACACGCCAATACAGTCTGCACTGTTACGGTGTTGAATATATTACTAAGGATACACAATTAAACACGCCAATACAGTCTGCACTGTTATTGGGTTGAATATATTATTAAGGCCACACATTAAAACACGCAACTACTGTCTACAATGTAATGATTTTGGATATATAACTAAGGTCACACAACAGAACACGTCACAACGGTCTATCGAAGACGACACAACAAAACACGCCTCTACAGTCTTAACTGTTATGATGTTGGATATATTATTAAGGCCACAAATTGAAACACGCCAATACAGTCTGCACTGTTACGGTGTTGAATATATTACTTAGGATACACAATTAAACACGCCAATACAGTCTGCACTGATATTGGGTTGAATATATTATTAAGGCCACACATTAAAACACGCAACTACTGTCTACAATGTAATGATTTTGGATATATAACTAAGGTCACACAACAGAACACGTCACTACGGTCTATCGAAGACGACACAACAAAACACGCCTCTACAGTCTTAACTGTTATGATGTTGGATATATTATTAAGGCCACACATTGAAACACGCCAATACAGTCTGCACTGATATGGGGTTAAACATATTACTAAGGCCACACATTAAAACACGCCAATACAGTCTGCACTGTTACAGTGTTGAATATATTACTAAGGATACACAATTAAACACGCCAATACAGTCTGCACTGATATTGGGTTGAATATATTATTAAGGCCACACATGAAAACACGCAACTACTGTCTACAATGTAATGATTTTGGATATATAACTAAGGTCACACAACAGAACACGTCACTACGGTCTATCGAAGACGACACAACAAAACACTCCTCTACAGTCTTAACTGTTATGATGTTGGATATATTATTAAGGCCACACATTGAAACACGCCAATACAGTCTGCACTGTTACGGTGTTGAATATATTACTAAGGATACACAATTAAACACGCCAATACAGTCTGCACTGATATTGGGTTGAATATATTATTAAGGCCACACATTAAAACACGCAACTACTGTCTACAATGTAATGATTTTGGATATATAACTAAGGTCACACAACAGAACACGTCACTACGGTCTATCGAAGACGACACAACAAAACACGCCTCTACAGTCTTAACTGTTATGATGTTGGATATATTATTAAGGCCACACATTGAAACACGCCAATACAGTCTGCACTGATATGGGGTTAAATATATTACTAAGGCCACACATTAAAACACGCCAATACAGTCTGCACTGTTACGGTGTTGAATATATTACTAAGGATACACAATTAAACACGCCAATACGGTCTGCACTGATATTGGGTTGAATATATTATTAAGGCCACACATTAAAACAGGCAACTACTGTCTACAATGTAATGATTTTGGATATATAACTAAGGTCACACAACAGAACACGTCACTACGGTCTATCGAAGACGACACAACAAAACACGCCTCTACAGTCTTAACTGTTATGATGTTGGATATATTATTAAGGCCACACATTGAAACACGCCAATACAGTCTGCACTGATATGGGGTTAAATATATTACTAAGGCCACACATTAAAACACGCCAATACAGTCTGCACTGTTACGGTGTTGAATATATTACTAAGGATACACAATTAAACGCGCCAATACAGTCTGCACTGATATTGGGTTGAATATATTATTAAGGCCACACATTAAAACACGCAACTACTGTCTACAATGTAATGATTTTGGATATATAACTAAGGTCACACAACAGAACACGTCACTACGGTCTATCGAAGACGACACAACAAAACACGCCTCTACAGTCTTAACTGTTATGATGTTGGATATATTATTAAGGCCACACATTGAAACACGCCAATACAGTCTGCACTGTTACGGTGTTGAATATATTACTAAGGATACACAATTAAACACGCCAATACAGTCTGCACTGATATTGGGTTGAATATATTATTAAGGCCACACATTAAAACACGCAACTACTGTCTACAATGTAATGATTTTGGATATATAACTAAGGTCACACAACAGAACACGTCACTACGGTCTATCGAAGACGACACAACAAAACACGCCTCTACAGTCTTAACTGTTATGATGTTGGATATATTATTAAGGCCACACATTGAAACACGCCAATACAGTCTGCACTGTTACGGTGTTGAATATATTACTAAGGATACACAATTAAACACGCCAATACAGTCTGCACTGATATTGGGTTGAATATATTATTAAGGCCACACATTAAAACACGCAACTACTGTCTACAATGTAATGATTTTGGATATATAACTAAGGTCACACAACAGAACACGTCACTACGGTCTATCGAAGACGACACAACAAAACACGCCTCTACAGTCTTAACTGTTATGATGTTGGATATATTATTAAGGCCACACATTGAAACACGCCAATACAGTCTGCACTGTTACGGTGTTGAATATATTACTAAGGATACACAATTAAACACGCCAATACAGTCTGCACTGATATTGGGTTGAATATATTATTAAGGCCACACATTAAAACACGCAACTACTGTCTACAATGTAATGATTTTGGATATATAACTAAGGTCACACAACAGAACACGTCACTACGGTATATCGAAGACGACACAACAAAACACGCCTCTACAGTCTTAACTGTTATGATGTTGGATATATTATTAAGGCCACACATTGAAACACGCCAATACAGTCTGCACTGTTACGGTGTTGAATATATTACTAAGGATACACAATTAAACACGCCAATACAGTCTGCACTGATATTGGGTTGAATATATTATTAAGGCCACACATTAAAACACGCAACTACTGTCTACAATGTAATGATTTTGGATATATAACTAAGGTCACACAACAGAACACGTCACTACGGTCTATCGAAGACGACACAACAAAACACGCCTCTACAGTCTTAACTGTTATGATGTTGGATATATTATTAAGGCCACACATTGAAACACGCCAATACAGTCTGCACTGATATGGGGTTAAATATATTACTAAGGCCACACATTAAAACACGCCAATACAGTCTGCACTGTTACGGTGTTGAATATATTACTAAGGATACACAATTAAACACGCCAATACAGTCTGCACTGATATTGGGTTGAATATATTATTAAGGCCACACATTAAAACACGCAACTACTGTCTACAATGTAATGATTTTGGATATATAACTAAGGTCACACAACAGAACACGTCACTACGGTCTATCGAAGACGACACAACAAAACACGCCTCTACAGTCTTAACTGTTATGATGTTGGATATATTATTAAGGCCACACATTGAAACACGCCAATACAGTCTGCACTGTTACGGTGTTGAATATATTACTAAGGATACACAATTAAACACGCCAATACAGTCTGCACTGATATTGGGTTGAATATATTATTAAGGCCACACATTAAAACACGCAACTACTGTCTACAATGTAATGATTTTGGATATATAACTAAGGTCACACAACAGAACACGTCACTACGGTCTATCGAAGACGACACAACAAAACACGCCTCTACAGTCTTAACTGTTATGATGTTGGATATATTATTAAGGCCACACATTGAAACACGCCAATACAGTCTGCACTGTTACGGTGTTGAATATATTACTAAGGATACACAATTAAACACGCCAATACAGTCTGCACTGATATTGGGTTGAATATATTATTAAGGCCACACATTAAAACACGCAACTACTGTCTACAATGCAATGATTTTGGATATATAACTAAGGTCACACAACAGAACACGTCACTACGGTCTATCGAAGACGACACAACAAAACACGCCTCTACAGTCTTAACTGTTATGATGTTGGATATATTATTAAGGCCACACATTGAAACACGCCAATACAGTCTGCACTGTTACGGTGTTGAATATATTACTAAGGATACACAATTAAACACGCCAATACAGTCTGCACTGATATTGGGTTGAATATATTATTAAGGCCACACATTAAAACACGCAACTACTGTCTACAATGTAATGGTTTTGGATATATAACTAAGGTCACACAACAGAACACGTCACTACGGTCTATCGAAGACGACACAACAAAACACGCCTCTACAGTCTTAACTGTTATGATGTTGGATATATTATTAAGGCCACACATTGAAACACGCCAATACAGTCTGCACTGATATGGGGTTAAATATATTACTAAGGCCACACATTAAAACACGCCAATACAGTCTGCACTGTTACGGTGTTGAATATATTACTAAGGATACACAATTAAACACGCCAATACAGTCTGCACTGATATTGGGTTGAATATATTATTAAGGCCACACATTAAAACACGCAACTACTTTCTACAATGTAATGATTTTGAATATATAACTAAGGTCACACAACAGAACACGTCACTACGGTCTATCGAAGACGACACAACAAAACACGCCTCTACAGTCTTAACTGTTATGATGTTGGATATATTATTAAGGCCACACATTGAAACACGCCAATACAGTCTGCACTGTTACGGTGTTGAATATATTACTAAGGATACACAATTAAACACGCCAATACAGTCTGCACTGATATTGGGTTGAATATATTATTAAGGCCACACATTAAAACACGCAACTACTGTCTACAATGTAATGATTTTGGATATATAACTAAGGTCACACAACAGAACACGTCACTACGGTCTATCGAAGACGACACAACAAAACACGCCTCTACAGTCTTAACTGTTATGATGTTGGATATATTATTAAGGCCACACATTGAAACACGCCAATACAGTCTGCACTGATATGGGGTTAAATATATTACTAAGGCCACACATTAAAACACGCCAATACAGTCTGCACTGTTACGGTGTTGAATATATTACTAAGGACACACAATTAAACACGCCAATACAGTCTGCACTGTTATTGGGTTGAATATATTATTAAGGCCACACATTAAAACACGCAACTACTGTCTACAATGTAATGATTTTGGATATATAACTAAGGTCACACAACAGAACACGTCACTACGGTCTATCGAAGACGACACAACAAAACACGCCTCTACAGTCATAACTGTTATGATGTTGGATATATTATTAAGGCCACACATTGAAACACGCCAATACAGTCTGCACTGTTACGGTGTTGAATATATTACTAAGGATACACAATTAAACACGCCAATACAGTCTGCACTGATATTGGGTTGAATATATTATTAAGGCCACACATTAAAACACGCAACTACTGTCTACAATGTAATGATTTTGGATATATAACTAAGGTCACACAACAGAACACGTCACTACGGTCTATCGAAGACGACACAACAAAACACGCCTCTACAGTCTTAACTGTTATGATGTTGGATATATTATTAAGGCCACACATTGAAACACGCCAATACAGTCTGCACTGATATGGGGTTAAATATATTACTAAGGCCACACATTGAAACACGCCAATACAGTCTGCACTGTTACGGTGTTGAATATATTACTAAGGATACACAATTAAACACGCCAATACAGTCTGCACTGATATTGGGTTGAATATATTATTAAGGCCACACATTAAAACACGCAACTACTGTCTACAATGTAATGATTTTGGATATATAACTAAGGTCACACAACAGAACACGTCACTACGGTCTATCGAAGACGACACAACAAAACACGCCTCTACAGTCTTAACTGTTATGATGTTGGATATATTATTAAGGCCACACATTGAAACACGCCAATACAGTCTGCACTGATATGGGGTTAAATATATTACTAAGGCCACACATTAAAACACGCCAATACAGTCTGCACTGTTACGGTGTTGAATATATTACTAAGGATACACAATTAAACACGCCAATACAGTCTGCACTGATATTGGGTTGAATATATTATTAAGGCCACACATTAAAACACGCAACTACTTTCTACAATGTAATGATTTTGAATATATAACTAAGGTCACACAACAGAACACGTCACTACGGTCTATCGAAGACGACACAACAAAACACGCCTCTACAGTCTTAACTGTTATGATGTTGGATATATTATTAAGGCCACACATTGAAACACGCCAATACAGTCTGCACTGTTACGGTGTTGAATATATTACTAAGGATACACAATTAAACACGCCAATACAGTCTGCACTGATATTGGGTTGAATATATTATTAAGGCCACACATTAAAACACGCAACTACTGTCTACAATGTAATGATTTTGGATATATAACTAAGGTCACACAACAGAACACGTCACTACGGTCTATCGAAGACGACACAACAAAACACGCCTCTACAGTCTTAACTGTTATGATGTTGGATATATTATTAAGGCCACACATTGAAACACGCCAATACAGTCTGCACTGATATGGGGTTAAATATATTACTAAGGCCACACATTAAAACACGCCAATACAGTCTGCACTGTTACGGTGTTGAATATATTACTAAGGACACACAATTAAACACGCCAATACAGTCTGCACTGTTATTGGGTTGAATATATTATTAAGGCCACACATTAAAACACGCAACTACTGTCTACAATGTAATGATTTTGGATATATAACTAAGGTCACACAACAGAACACGTCACAACGGTCCATCGAAGACGACAAAACAAAACACGCCTCTACAGTCATAACTGTTATGATGTTGGATATATTATTAAGGCCACACATTGAAACACGCCAATACAGTCTGCACTGTTACGGTGTTGAATATATTACTAAGGATACACAATTAAACACGCCAATACAGTCTGCACTGATATTGGGTTGAATATATTATTAAGGCCACACATTAAAAC
Organism: Sipunculus nudus; assembly: GCA_026874595.1. NCBI lineage: Eukaryota > Metazoa > Annelida > Sipuncula > Golfingiida > Sipunculidae > Sipunculus > Sipunculus nudus. Next base: position 818,716 of record CM049319.1, read on the forward strand.
ACGCAACTACTGTCTACAATGTAATGATTTTGGATATATAACTAAGGTCACACAACAGAACACGTCACTACGGTCTATCGAAGACGACACAACAAAACACGCCTCTACAGTCTTAACTGTTATGATGTTGGATATATTATTAAGGCCACACATTGAAACACGCCAATACAGTCTGCACTGTTACGGTGTTGAATATATTACTAAGGATACACAATTAAACACGCCAATACAGTCTGCACTGATATTGGGTTGAATATATTATTAAGGCCACACATTAAAACACGCAACTACTGTCTACAATGTAATGATTTTGGATATATAACTAAGGTCACACAACAGAACACGTCACTACGGTCTATCGAAGACGACACAACAAAACACGCCTCTACAGTCTTAACTGTTATGATGTTGGATATATTATTAAGGCCACACATTGAAACACGCCAATACAGTCTGCACTGTTACGGTGTTGAATATATTACTAAGGATACACAATTAAACACGCCAATACAGTCTGCACTGATATTGGGTTGAATATATTATTAAGGCCACACATTAAAACACGCAACTACTGTCTACAATGTAATGATTTTGGATATATAACTAAGGTCACACAACAGAACACGTCACTACGGTCTATCGAAGACGACACAACAAAACACGCCTCTACAGTCTTAACTGTTATGATGTTGGATATATTATTAAGGCCACACATTGAAACACGCCAATACAGTCTGCACTGATATGGGGTTAAATATATTACTAAGGCCACACATTAAAACACGCCAATACAGTCTGCACTGTTACGGTGTTGAATATATTACTAAGGACACACAATTAAACACGCCAATACAGTCTGCACTGTTATTGGGTTGAATATATTATTAAGGCCACACATTAAAACACGCAACTACTGTCTACAATGTAATGATTTTGGATATATAACTAAGGTCACACAACAGAACACGTCACAACGGTCTATCGAAGACGACACAACAAAACACGCCTCTACAGTCATAACTGTTATGATGTTGGATATATTATCAAGGCCACACATTGAAACACGCCAATACAGTCTGCACTGTTACGGTGTTGAATATATTACTAAGGATACACAATTAAACACGCCAATACAGTCTGCACTGATATTGGGTTGAATATATTATTAAGGCCACACATTAAAACACGCAACTACTGTGTACAATGTAATGATTTTGGATATATAACTAAGGTCACACAACAGAACACGTCACTACGGTCTATCGAAGACGACACAACAAAACACGCCTCTACAGTCTTAACTGTTATGATGTTGGATATATTATTAAGGCCACAAATTGAAACACGCCAATACAGTCTGCACTGTTACGGTGTTGAATATATTACTTAGGATACACAATTAAACACGCCAATACAGTCTGCACTGATATTGGGTTGAATATATTATTAAGGCCACACATTAAAACACGCAACTACTGTCTACAATGTAATGATTTTGGATATATAACTAAGGTCACACAACAGAACACGTCACTACGGTCTATCGAAGACGACACAACAAAACACGCCTCTACAGTCTTAACTGTTATGATGTTGGATATATTATTAAGGCCACACATTGAAACACGCCAATACAGTCTGCACTGATATGGGGTTAAACATATTACTAAGGCCACACATTAAAACACGCCAATACAGTCTGCACTGTTACAGTGTTGAATATATTACTAAGGATACACAATTAAACACGCCAATACAGTCTGCACTGATATTGGGTTGAATATATTATTAAGGCCACACATGAAAACACGCAACTACTGTCTACAATGTAATGATTTTGGATATATAACTAAGGTCACACAACAGAACACGTCACTACGGTCTATCGAAGACGACACAACAAAACACTCCTCTACAGTCTTAACTGTTATGATGTTGGATATATTATTAAGGCCACACATTGAAACACGCCAATACAGTCTGCACTGTTACGGTGTTGAATATATTACTAAGGATACACAATTAAACACGCCAATACAGTCTGCACTGATATTGGGTTGAATATATTATTAAGGCCACACATTAAAACACGCAACTACTGTCTACAATGTAATGATTTTGGATATATAACTAAGGTCACACAACAGAACACGTCACTACGGTCTATCGAAGACGACACAACAAAACACGCCTCTACAGTCTTAACTGTTATGATGTTGGATATATTATTAAGGCCACACATTGAAACACGCCAATACAGTCTGCACTGATATGGGGTTAAATATATTACTAAGGCCACACATTAAAACACGCCAATACAGTCTGCACTGTTACGGTGTTGAATATATTACTAAGGATACACAATTAAACACGCCAATACGGTCTGCACTGATATTGGGTTGAATATATTATTAAGGCCACACATTAAAACAGGCAACTACTGTCTACAATGTAATGATTTTGGATATATAACTAAGGTCACACAACAGAACACGTCACTACGGTCTATCGAAGACGACACAACAAAACACGCCTCTACAGTCTTAACTGTTATGATGTTGGATATATTATTAAGGCCACACATTGAAACACGCCAATACAGTCTGCACTGATATGGGGTTAAATATATTACTAAGGCCACACATTAAAACACGCCAATACAGTCTGCACTGTTACGGTGTTGAATATATTACTAAGGATACACAATTAAACGCGCCAATACAGTCTGCACTGATATTGGGTTGAATATATTATTAAGGCCACACATTAAAACACGCAACTACTGTCTACAATGTAATGATTTTGGATATATAACTAAGGTCACACAACAGAACACGTCACTACGGTCTATCGAAGACGACACAACAAAACACGCCTCTACAGTCTTAACTGTTATGATGTTGGATATATTATTAAGGCCACACATTGAAACACGCCAATACAGTCTGCACTGTTACGGTGTTGAATATATTACTAAGGATACACAATTAAACACGCCAATACAGTCTGCACTGATATTGGGTTGAATATATTATTAAGGCCACACATTAAAACACGCAACTACTGTCTACAATGTAATGATTTTGGATATATAACTAAGGTCACACAACAGAACACGTCACTACGGTCTATCGAAGACGACACAACAAAACACGCCTCTACAGTCTTAACTGTTATGATGTTGGATATATTATTAAGGCCACACATTGAAACACGCCAATACAGTCTGCACTGTTACGGTGTTGAATATATTACTAAGGATACACAATTAAACACGCCAATACAGTCTGCACTGATATTGGGTTGAATATATTATTAAGGCCACACATTAAAACACGCAACTACTGTCTACAATGTAATGATTTTGGATATATAACTAAGGTCACACAACAGAACACGTCACTACGGTCTATCGAAGACGACACAACAAAACACGCCTCTACAGTCTTAACTGTTATGATGTTGGATATATTATTAAGGCCACACATTGAAACACGCCAATACAGTCTGCACTGTTACGGTGTTGAATATATTACTAAGGATACACAATTAAACACGCCAATACAGTCTGCACTGATATTGGGTTGAATATATTATTAAGGCCACACATTAAAACACGCAACTACTGTCTACAATGTAATGATTTTGGATATATAACTAAGGTCACACAACAGAACACGTCACTACGGTATATCGAAGACGACACAACAAAACACGCCTCTACAGTCTTAACTGTTATGATGTTGGATATATTATTAAGGCCACACATTGAAACACGCCAATACAGTCTGCACTGTTACGGTGTTGAATATATTACTAAGGATACACAATTAAACACGCCAATACAGTCTGCACTGATATTGGGTTGAATATATTATTAAGGCCACACATTAAAACACGCAACTACTGTCTACAATGTAATGATTTTGGATATATAACTAAGGTCACACAACAGAACACGTCACTACGGTCTATCGAAGACGACACAACAAAACACGCCTCTACAGTCTTAACTGTTATGATGTTGGATATATTATTAAGGCCACACATTGAAACACGCCAATACAGTCTGCACTGATATGGGGTTAAATATATTACTAAGGCCACACATTAAAACACGCCAATACAGTCTGCACTGTTACGGTGTTGAATATATTACTAAGGATACACAATTAAACACGCCAATACAGTCTGCACTGATATTGGGTTGAATATATTATTAAGGCCACACATTAAAACACGCAACTACTGTCTACAATGTAATGATTTTGGATATATAACTAAGGTCACACAACAGAACACGTCACTACGGTCTATCGAAGACGACACAACAAAACACGCCTCTACAGTCTTAACTGTTATGATGTTGGATATATTATTAAGGCCACACATTGAAACACGCCAATACAGTCTGCACTGTTACGGTGTTGAATATATTACTAAGGATACACAATTAAACACGCCAATACAGTCTGCACTGATATTGGGTTGAATATATTATTAAGGCCACACATTAAAACACGCAACTACTGTCTACAATGTAATGATTTTGGATATATAACTAAGGTCACACAACAGAACACGTCACTACGGTCTATCGAAGACGACACAACAAAACACGCCTCTACAGTCTTAACTGTTATGATGTTGGATATATTATTAAGGCCACACATTGAAACACGCCAATACAGTCTGCACTGTTACGGTGTTGAATATATTACTAAGGATACACAATTAAACACGCCAATACAGTCTGCACTGATATTGGGTTGAATATATTATTAAGGCCACACATTAAAACACGCAACTACTGTCTACAATGCAATGATTTTGGATATATAACTAAGGTCACACAACAGAACACGTCACTACGGTCTATCGAAGACGACACAACAAAACACGCCTCTACAGTCTTAACTGTTATGATGTTGGATATATTATTAAGGCCACACATTGAAACACGCCAATACAGTCTGCACTGTTACGGTGTTGAATATATTACTAAGGATACACAATTAAACACGCCAATACAGTCTGCACTGATATTGGGTTGAATATATTATTAAGGCCACACATTAAAACACGCAACTACTGTCTACAATGTAATGGTTTTGGATATATAACTAAGGTCACACAACAGAACACGTCACTACGGTCTATCGAAGACGACACAACAAAACACGCCTCTACAGTCTTAACTGTTATGATGTTGGATATATTATTAAGGCCACACATTGAAACACGCCAATACAGTCTGCACTGATATGGGGTTAAATATATTACTAAGGCCACACATTAAAACACGCCAATACAGTCTGCACTGTTACGGTGTTGAATATATTACTAAGGATACACAATTAAACACGCCAATACAGTCTGCACTGATATTGGGTTGAATATATTATTAAGGCCACACATTAAAACACGCAACTACTTTCTACAATGTAATGATTTTGAATATATAACTAAGGTCACACAACAGAACACGTCACTACGGTCTATCGAAGACGACACAACAAAACACGCCTCTACAGTCTTAACTGTTATGATGTTGGATATATTATTAAGGCCACACATTGAAACACGCCAATACAGTCTGCACTGTTACGGTGTTGAATATATTACTAAGGATACACAATTAAACACGCCAATACAGTCTGCACTGATATTGGGTTGAATATATTATTAAGGCCACACATTAAAACACGCAACTACTGTCTACAATGTAATGATTTTGGATATATAACTAAGGTCACACAACAGAACACGTCACTACGGTCTATCGAAGACGACACAACAAAACACGCCTCTACAGTCTTAACTGTTATGATGTTGGATATATTATTAAGGCCACACATTGAAACACGCCAATACAGTCTGCACTGATATGGGGTTAAATATATTACTAAGGCCACACATTAAAACACGCCAATACAGTCTGCACTGTTACGGTGTTGAATATATTACTAAGGACACACAATTAAACACGCCAATACAGTCTGCACTGTTATTGGGTTGAATATATTATTAAGGCCACACATTAAAACACGCAACTACTGTCTACAATGTAATGATTTTGGATATATAACTAAGGTCACACAACAGAACACGTCACTACGGTCTATCGAAGACGACACAACAAAACACGCCTCTACAGTCATAACTGTTATGATGTTGGATATATTATTAAGGCCACACATTGAAACACGCCAATACAGTCTGCACTGTTACGGTGTTGAATATATTACTAAGGATACACAATTAAACACGCCAATACAGTCTGCACTGATATTGGGTTGAATATATTATTAAGGCCACACATTAAAACACGCAACTACTGTCTACAATGTAATGATTTTGGATATATAACTAAGGTCACACAACAGAACACGTCACTACGGTCTATCGAAGACGACACAACAAAACACGCCTCTACAGTCTTAACTGTTATGATGTTGGATATATTATTAAGGCCACACATTGAAACACGCCAATACAGTCTGCACTGATATGGGGTTAAATATATTACTAAGGCCACACATTGAAACACGCCAATACAGTCTGCACTGTTACGGTGTTGAATATATTACTAAGGATACACAATTAAACACGCCAATACAGTCTGCACTGATATTGGGTTGAATATATTATTAAGGCCACACATTAAAACACGCAACTACTGTCTACAATGTAATGATTTTGGATATATAACTAAGGTCACACAACAGAACACGTCACTACGGTCTATCGAAGACGACACAACAAAACACGCCTCTACAGTCTTAACTGTTATGATGTTGGATATATTATTAAGGCCACACATTGAAACACGCCAATACAGTCTGCACTGATATGGGGTTAAATATATTACTAAGGCCACACATTAAAACACGCCAATACAGTCTGCACTGTTACGGTGTTGAATATATTACTAAGGATACACAATTAAACACGCCAATACAGTCTGCACTGATATTGGGTTGAATATATTATTAAGGCCACACATTAAAACACGCAACTACTTTCTACAATGTAATGATTTTGAATATATAACTAAGGTCACACAACAGAACACGTCACTACGGTCTATCGAAGACGACACAACAAAACACGCCTCTACAGTCTTAACTGTTATGATGTTGGATATATTATTAAGGCCACACATTGAAACACGCCAATACAGTCTGCACTGTTACGGTGTTGAATATATTACTAAGGATACACAATTAAACACGCCAATACAGTCTGCACTGATATTGGGTTGAATATATTATTAAGGCCACACATTAAAACACGCAACTACTGTCTACAATGTAATGATTTTGGATATATAACTAAGGTCACACAACAGAACACGTCACTACGGTCTATCGAAGACGACACAACAAAACACGCCTCTACAGTCTTAACTGTTATGATGTTGGATATATTATTAAGGCCACACATTGAAACACGCCAATACAGTCTGCACTGATATGGGGTTAAATATATTACTAAGGCCACACATTAAAACACGCCAATACAGTCTGCACTGTTACGGTGTTGAATATATTACTAAGGACACACAATTAAACACGCCAATACAGTCTGCACTGTTATTGGGTTGAATATATTATTAAGGCCACACATTAAAACACGCAACTACTGTCTACAATGTAATGATTTTGGATATATAACTAAGGTCACACAACAGAACACGTCACAACGGTCTATCGAAGACGACAAAACAAAACACGCCTCTACAGTCATAACTGTTATGATGTTGGATATATTATTAAGGCCACACATTGAAACACGCCAATACAGTCTGCACTGTTACGGTGTTGAATATATTACTAAGGATACACAATTAAACACGCCAATACAGTCTGCACTGATATTGGGTTGAATATATTATTAAGGCCACACATTAAAACACGCAACTACTGTCTACAATGTAATGATTTTGGATATATAACTAAGGTCACACAACAGAACACGTCACTACGGTCTATCGAAGACGACACAACAAAACACGCCTCTACAGTCTTAACTGTTATGATGTTGGATATATTATTAAGGCCACACATTGAAACACGCCAATACAGTCTGCACTGTTACGGTGTTGAATATATTACTAAGGATACACAATTAAACACGCCAATACAGTCTGCACTGATATTGGGTTGAATATATTATTAAGGCCACACATTAAAACACGCAACTACTGTCTACAATGTAATGATTTTGGATATATAACTAAGGTCACACAACAGAACACGTCACTACGGTCTATCGAAGACGACACAACAAAACACGCCTCTACAGTCTTAACTGTTATGATGTTGGATATATTATTAAGGCCACACATTGAAACACGCCAATACAGTCTGCACTGTTACGGTGTTGAATATATTACTAAGGATACACAATTAAACACGCCAATACAGTCTGCACTGATATTGGGTTGAATATATTATTAAGGCCACACATTAAAACACGCAACTACTGTCTACAATGTAATGATTTTGGATATATAACTAAGGTCACACAACAGAACACGTCACTACGGTCTATCGAAGACGACACAACAAAACACGCCTCTACAGTCTTAACTGTTATGATGTTGGATATATTATTAAGGCCACACATTGAAACACGCCAATACAGTCTGCACTGATATGGGGTTAAATATATTACTAAGGCCACACATTAAAACACGCCAATACAGTCTGCACTGTTACGGTGTTGAATATATTACTAAGGACACACAATTAAACACGCCAATACAGTCTGCACTGTTATTGGGTTGAATATATTATTAAGGCCACACATTAAAACACGCAACTACTGTCTACAATGTAATGATTTTGGATATATAACTAAGGTCACACAACAGAACACGTCACAACGGTCTATCGAAGACGACACAACAAAACACGCCTCTACAGTCATAACTGTTATGATGTTGGATATATTATCAAGGCCACACATTGAAACACGCCAATACAGTCTGCACTGTTACGGTGTTGAATATATTACTAAGGATACACAATTAAACACGCCAATACAGTCTGCACTGATATTGGGTTGAATATATTATTAAGGCCACACATTAAAACACGCAACTACTGTGTACAATGTAATGATTTTGGATATATAACTAAGGTCACACAACAGAACACGTCACTACGGTCTATCGAAGACGACACAACAAAACACGCCTCTACAGTCTTAACTGTTATGATGTTGGATATATTATTAAGGCCACACATTGATACACGCCAATATAGTCTGCACTGATATGGGGTTAAATATATTACTAAGGCCACACATTGAAACACGCCAATACAGTCTGCACTGTTACGGTGTTGAATATATTACTAAGGATACACAATTAAACACGCCAATACAGTCTGCACTGATATTGGGTTGAATATATTATTAAGGCCACACATTAAAACACGCAACCACTGTCTACAATGTAATGATTTTGGATATATAACTAAGGTCACACAACAGAACACGTCACTACGGTCTATCGAAGACGACACAACAAAACACGCCTCTACAGTCTTAACTGTTATGATGTTGGATATATTATTAAGGCCACACATTGAAACACGCCAATACAGTCTGCACTGTTACGGTGTTGAATATATTACTAAGGATACACAATTAAACACGCCAATACAGTCTGCACTGATATTGGGTTGAATATATTATTAAGGCCACACATTAAAACACGCAACTACTGTCTACAATGTAATGATTTTGGATATATAACTAAGGTCACACAACAGAACACGTCACTACGGTCTATCGAAGACGACACAACAAAACACGCCTCTACAGTCTTAACTGTTATGATGTTGGATATATTATTAAGGCCACACATTGAAACACGCCAATACAGTCTGCACTGATATGGGGTTAAATATATTACTAAGGCCACACATTAAAACACGCCAATACAGTCTGCACTGTTACGGTGTTGAATATATTACTAAGGATACACAATTAAACACGCCAATACAGTCTGCACTGATATTGGGTTGAATATATTATTAAGGCCACACATTAAAACACGCAACTACTGTCTACAATGTAATGATTTTGGATATATAACTAAAGTCACACAACAGAACACGTCACTACGGTCTATCGAAGACGACACAACAAAACACGCCTCTACAGTCTTAACTGTTATGATGTTGGATATATTATTAAGGCCACACATTGAAACACGCCAATACAGTCTGCACTGTTACGCTGTTGAATATATTACTAAGGATACACAATTAAACACGCCAATACAGTCTGCACTGTTATTGGGTTGAATATATTATTAAGGCCACACATTAAAACACGCAACTACTGTCTACAATGTAATGATTTTGGATATATAACTAAGGTCACACAACAGAACACGTCACAACGGTCTATCGAAGACTACACAACAAAACACGCCTCTACAGTCTTAACTGTTATGATGTTGGATATATTATTAAGGCCACACATTGAAACACGCCAATACAGTCTGCACTGTTACGGTGTTGAATATATTACTAAGGATACACAATTAAACACGCCAATACAGTCTGCACTGTTATTGGGTTGAATATATTATTAAGGCCACACATTAAAACACGCAACTACTGTCTACAATGTAATGATTTTGGATATATAACTAAGGTCACACAACAGAACACGTCACAACGGTCTATCGAAGACGACACAACAAAACACGCCTCTACAGTCTTAACTGTTATGATGTTGGATATATTATTAAGGCCACACATTGAAACTCGCCAATACAGTCTGCACTGTTACGGTGTTGAATATATTACTAAGGATACACAATTAAACACGCCAATACAGTCTGCACTGATATTGGGTTGAATATATTATTAAGGCCACACATTAAAACACGCAACTACTGTCTACAATGTAATGATTTTGGATATATAACTAAGGTCACACAACAGAACACGTCACTACGGTCTATCGAAGACGACACAACAAAACACGCCTCTACAGTCTTAACTGTTATGATGTTGGATATATTATTAAGGCCACACATTGAAACACGCCAATACAGTCTGCACTGATATGGGGTTAAATATATTACTAAGGCCACACATTAAAACACGCCAATACAGTCTGCACTGTTACGGTGTTGAATATATTACTAAGGATACACAATTAAACACGCCAATACAGTCTGCACTGATATTGGGTTGAATATATTATTAAGGCCACACATTAAAACACGCAACTACTGTCTACAATGTAATGATTTTGGATATATAACTAAGGTCACACAACAGAACACGTCACTACGGTCTATCGAAGACGACACAACAAAACACGCCTCTACAGTCTTAACTGTTATGATGTTGGATATATTATTAAGGCCACACATTGAAACACGCCAATACAGTCTGCACTGTTACGCTGTTGAATATATTACTAAGGATACACAATTAAACACGCCAATACAGTCTGCACTGATATTGGGTTGAATATATTATTAAGGCCACACATTAAAACACGCAACTGCTGTCTACAATGTAATGATTTTGGATATATAACTAAGGTCACACAACAGAACACGTCGCTACGGTCTATCGAAGACGACACAACAAAACACGCCTCTACAGTCTTAACTGTTATGATGTTGGATATATTATTAAGGCCACACATTGAAACACGCCAATACAGTCTGCACTGATATGGGGTTAAATATATTACTAAGGCCACACATTAAAACACGCCAATACAGTCTGCACTGTTACGGTGTTGAATATATTACTAAGGATACACAATTAAACACGCCAATACAGTCTGCACTGATATTGGGTTGAATATATTATTAAGGCCACACATTAAAACACGCCAATACAGTCTGCACTGTTACGGTGTTGAATATATTACTAAGGATACACAATTAAACACGCCAATGCAGTCTGCACTGATATTGGGTTGAATATATTATTAAGGCCACACATTGAAACACGCCAATACAGTCTGCACTGTTACGGTGTTGAATATATTACTAAGGATACACAATTAAACACGCCAATACAGTCTGCACTGATATTGGGTTGAATATATTATTAAGGCCACACATTAAAACACGCAACTACTGTCTACAATGTAATGATTTTGGATATATAACTAAGGTCACACAACAGAACACGTCACTACGGTCTATCGAAGACGACACAACAAAACACGCCTCTACAGTCTTAACTGTTATGATGTTGGATATATTATTAAGGCCACACATTGAAACACGCCAATACAGTCTGCACTGTTACGGTGTTGAATATATTACTAAGGATACACAATTAAACACGCCAATACAGTCTGCACTGATATTGGGTTGAATATATTATTAAGGCCACACATTAAAACACGCAACTACTGTCTACAATGTAATGATTTTGGATATATAACTAAGGTCACACAACAGAACACGTCACTACGGTCTATCGAAGACGACACAACAAAACACGCCTCTACAGTCTTAACTGTTATGATGTTGGATATATTATTAAGGCCACACATTGAAACACGCCAATACAGTCTGCACTGTTACGGTGTTGAATATATTACTAAGGATACACAATTAAACACGCCAATACAGTCTGCACTGATATTGGGTTGAATATATTATTAAGGCCACACATTAAAACACGCAACTACTGTCTACAATGTAATGATTTTGGATATATAACTAAGGTCACACAACAGAACACGTCACTACGGTCTATCGAAGACGACACAACAAAACACGCCTCTACAGTCTTAACTGTTATGATGTTGGATATATTATTAAGGCCACACATTGAAACACGCCAATACAGTCTGCACTGTTACGGTGTTGAATATATTACTAAGGATACACAATTAAACACGCCAATACAGTCTGCACTGATATTGGGTTGAATATATTATTAAGGCCACACATTAAAACACGCAACTACTGTCTACAATGTAATGATTTTGGATATATAACTAAGGTCACACAACAGAACACGTCACTACGGTCTATCGAAGACGACACAACAAAACACGCCTCTACAGTCTTAACTGTTATGATGTTGGATATATTATTAAGGCCACACATTGAAACACGCCAATACAGTCTGCACTGTTACGGTGTTGAATATATTACTAAGGATACACAATTAAACACGCCAATACAGTCTGCACTGATATTGGGTTGAATATATTATTAAGGCCACACATTAAAACACGCAACTACTGTCTACAATGTAATGATTTTGGATATATAACTAAGGTCACACAACAGAACACGTCACTACGGTCTTTCGAAGACGACACAACAAAACACGCCTCTACAGTCTTAACTGTTATGATGTTGGATATATTATTAAGGCCACACATTGAAACACGCCAATACAGTCTGCACTGTTACGGTGTTGAATATATTACTAAGGATACACAATTAAACACGCCAATACAGTCTGCACTGATATTGGGTTGAATATATTATTAAGGCCACACATTAAAACACGCAACTACTGTCTACAATGTAATGATTTTGGATATATAACTAAGGTCACACAACAGAACACGTCACTACGGTCTATCGAAGACGACACAACAAAACACGCCTCTACAGTCTTAACTGTTATGATGTTGGATATATTATTAAGGCCACACATTGAAACACGCCAATACAGTCTGCACTGATATGGGGTTAAATATATTACTAAGGCCACACATTAAAACACGCCAATACAGTCTGCACTGTTACGGTGTTGAATATATTACTAAGGACACACAATTAAACACGCCAATACAGTCTGCACTGTTATTGGGTTGAATATATTATTAAGGCCACACATTAAAACACGCAACTACTGTCTACAATGTAATGATTTTGGATATATAACTAAGGTCACACAACAGAACACGTCACAACGGTCTATCGAAGACGACACAACAAAACACGCCTCTACAGTCATAACTGTTATGATGTTGGATATATTATTAAGGCCACACATTGAAACACGCCAATACAGTCTGCACTGTTACGGTGTTGAATATATTACTAAGGATACACAATTAAACACGCCAATACAGTCTGCACTGATATTGGGTTGAATATATTATTAAGGCCACACATTAAAACACGCAACTACTGTCTACAATGTAATGATTTTGGATATATAACTAAGGTCACACAACAGAACACGTCACTACGGTCTATCGAAGACGACACAACAAAACACGCCTCTACAGTCTTAACTGTTATGATGTTGGATATATTATTAAGGCCACACATTGAAACACGCCAATACAGTCTGCACTGATATGGGGTTAAATATATTACTAAGGCCACACATTGAAACACGCCAATACAGTCTGCACTGTTACGGTGTTGAATATATTACTAAGGATACACAATTAAACACGCCAATACAGTCTGCACTGATATTGGGTTGAATATATTATTAAGGCCACACATTAAAACACGCAACTACTGTCTACAATGTAATGATTTTGGATATATAACTAAGGTCACACAACAGAACACGTCACTACGGTCTATCGAAGACGACACAACAAAACACGCCTCTACAGTCTTAACTGTTATGATGTTGGATATATTATTAAGGCCACACATTGAAACACGCCAATACAGTCTGCACTGATATGGGGTTAAATATATTACTAAGGCCACACATTAAAACACGCCAATACAGTCTGCACTGTTACGGTGTTGAATATATTACTAAGGATACACAATTAAACACGCCAATACAGTCTGCACTGATATTGGGTTGAATATATTATTAAGGCCACACATTAAAACACGCAACTACTGTCTACAATGTAATGATTTTGGATATATAACTAAGGTCACACAACAGAACACGTCACTACGGTCTATCGAAGACGACACAACAAAACACGCCTCTACAGTCTTAACTGTTATGATGTTGGATATATTATTAAGGCCACACATTGAAACACGCCAATACAGTCTGCACTGTTACGGTGTTGAATATATTACTAAGGATACACAATTAAACACGCCAATACAGTCTGCACTGATATGGGGTTAAATATATTACTAAGGCCACACATTGAAACACGCCAATACAGTCTGCACTGTTACGGTGTTGAATATATTACTAAGGATACACAATTAAACACGCCAATACAGTCTGCACTGATATTGGGTTGAATATATTACTAAGGCCACACATTAAAACACGCCAATACAGTCTGCACTGTTACGGTGTTGAATATATTACTAAGGATACACAATTAAACACGCCAATACAGTCTGCACTGATATTGGGTTGAATATATTATTACGGCCACACATTAAAACACGCAACTACTGTCTACAATGTAATGATTTTGGATATATAACTAAGGTCACACAACAGAACACGTCACTACGGTCTATCGAAGACGACACAACAAAACACGCCTCTACAGTCTTAACTGTTATGATGTTGGATATATTATTAAGGCCACACATTGAAACACGCCAATACAGTCTGCACTGTTACGGTGTTGAATATATTACTAAGGATACACAATTAAACACGCCAATACAGTCTGCACTGATATGGGGTTAAATATATTACTAAGGCCACACATTGAAACACGCCAATACAGTCTGCACTGTTACGGTGTTGAATATATTACTAAGGCCACACATTGAAACACGCCAATACAGTCTGCACTGATATGGGGTTAAATATATTACTAAGGCCACACATTGAAACACGCCAATACAGTCTGCACTGTTACGGTGTTGAATATATTACTAAGGATACACAATTAAACACGCCAATACAGTCTGCACTGATATTGGGTTGAATATATTATTAAGGCCACACATTAAAACACGCAACTACTGTCTACAATGTAATGATTTTGGATATATAACTAAGGTCACACAACAGAACACGTCACTACGGTCTATCGAAGACGACACAACAAAACACGCCTCTACAGTCTTAACTGTTATGATGTTGGATATATTATTAAGGCCACACATTGAAACACGCCAATACAGTCTGCACTGATATGGGGTTAAATATATTACTAAGGCCACACATTAAAACACGCCAATACAGTCTGCACTGTTACGGTGTTGAATATATTACTAAGGATACACAATTAAACACGCCAATACAGTCTGCACTGATATTGGGTTGAATATATTATTAAGGCCACACATTAAAACACGCAACTACTGTCTACAATGTAATGATTTTGGATATATAACTAAGGTCACACAACAGAACACGTCACTACGGTCTATCGAAGACGACACAACAAAACACGCCTCTACAGTCTTAACTGTTATGATGTTGGATATATTATTAAGGCCACACATTGAAACACGCCAATACAGTCTGCACTGTTACGGTGTTGAATATATTACTAAGGATACACAATTAAACACGCCAATACAGTCTGCACTGATATTGGGTTGAATATATTATTAAGGCCACACATTAAAACACGCAACTACTGTCTACAATGTAATGATTTTGGATATATAACTAAGGTCACACAACAGAACACGTCACTACGGTCTATCGAAGACGACACAACAAAACATGCCTCTACAGTCTTAACTGTTATGATGTTGGATATATTGTTAAGGCCACACATTGAAACACGCCAATACAGTCTGCACTGTTACGGTGTTGAATATATTACTAAGGATACACAATTAAACACGCCAATACAGTCTGCACTGATATTGGGTTGAATATATTATTAAGGCCACACATTAAAACACGCAACTACTGTCTACAATGTAATGATTTTGGATATATAACTAAGGTCACACAACAGAACACGTCACTACGGTCTATCGAAGACGACACAACAAAACACGCCTCTACAGTCTTAACTGTTATGATGTTGGATATATTATTAAGGCCACACATTGAAACACGCCAATACAGTCTGCACTGTTACGGTGTTGAATATATTACTAAGGATACACAATTAAACACGCCAATACAGTCTGCACTGATATTGGGTTGAATATATTATTAAGGCCACACATTAAAACACGCAACTACTGTCTACAATGTAATGATTTTGGATATATAACTAAGGTCACACAACAGAACACGTCACTACGGTCTATCGAAGACGACACAACAAAACACGCCTCTACAGTCTTAACTGTTATGAGGTTGGATATATTATTAAGGCCACACATTGAAACACGCCAATACAGTCTGCACTGTTACGGTGTTGAATATATTACTAAGGATACACAATTAAACACGCCAATACAGTCTGCACTGATATTGGGTTGAATATATTATTAAGGCCACACATTAAAACACGCAACTACTGTCTACAATGTAATGATTTTGGATATATAACTAAGGTCACACAACAGAACACGTCACTACGGTCTATCGAAGACGACACAACAAAACACGCCTCTACAGTCTTAACTGTTATGATATTGGATATATTATTAAGGCCACACATTGAAACACGCCAATACAGTCTGCACTGATATGGGGTTAAATATATTACTAAGGCCACACATTAAAACACGCCAATACAGTCTGCACTGTTACGGTGTTGAATATATTACTAAGGATACACAATTAAACACGCCAATACAGTCTGCACTGATATTGGGTTGAATATATTATTAAGGCCACACATTAAAACACGCAACTACTGTCTACAATGTAATGATTTTGGATATATAACTAAGGTCACACAACAGAACACGTCACTACGGTCTATCGAAGACGACACAACAAAACACGCCTCTACAGTCTTAACTGTTATGATGTTGGATATATTATTATGGCCACACATTGAAACACGCCAATACAGTCTGCACTGATATGGGGTTAAATATATTACTAAGGCCACACATTAAAACACGCCAATACAGTCTGCACTGTTACGGTGTTGAATATATTACTAAGGATACACAATTAAACACGCCAATCAGTCTGCACTGATATTGGGTTGAATATATTATTAAGGCCACACATTAAAACACGCAACTACTGTCTACAATGTAATGATTTTGGATATATAACTAAGGTCACACAACAGAACACCTCACTACGGTCTATCGAAGACGACACAACAAAACACGCCTCTACAGTCTTAACTGTTATGATGTTGGATATATTATTAAGGCCACACATTGAAACACGCCAATACAGTCTGCACTGATATGGGGTTAAATATATTACTAAGGCCACACATTAAAACACGCCAATACAGTCTGCACTGTTACGGTGTTGAATATATTACTAAGGATACACAATTAAACACGCCAATACAGTCTGCACTGATATTGGGTTGAATATATTATTAAGGCCACACATTAAAACACGCAACTACTGTCTACAATGTAATGATTTTGGATATATAACTAAGATCACACAACAGAACACGTCACTACGGTCTATCGAAGACGACACAACAAAACACGCCTCTACAGTCTTAACTGTTATGATGTTGGATATATTATTAAGGCCACACATTGAAACACGCCAATACAGTCTGCACTGTTACGGTGTTGAATATATTACTAAGGATACACAATTAAACACGCCAATACAGTCTGCACTGATATTGGGTTGAATATATTATTAAGGCCACACATTAAAACACGCAACTACTGTCTACAATGTAATGATTTTGGATATATAACTAAGGTCACACAACAGAACACGTCACTACGGTCTATCGAAGACGACACAACAAAACACGCCTCTACAGTCTTAACTGTTATGATGTTGGATATATTATTAAGGCCACACATTGAAACACGCCAATACAGTCTGCACTGATATGGGGTTAAATATATTACTAAGGCCACACATTAAAACACGCCAATACAGTCTGCACTGTTACGGTGTTGAATATATTACTAAGGATACACAATTAAACACGCCAATACAGTCTGCACTGATATTGGGTTGAATATATTATTAAGGCCACACATTAAAACACGCAACTACTGTCTACAATGTAATGATTTTGGATATATAACTAAGGTCACACAACAGAACACGTCACTACGGTCTATCGAAGACGACACAACAAAACACGCCTCTACAGTCTTAACTGTTATGATGTTGGATATATTATTAAGGCCACACATTGAAACACGCCAATACAGTCTGCACTGATATGGGGTTAAATATATTACTAAGGCCACACATTAAAACACGCCAATACAGTCTGCACTGTTACGGTGTTGAATATATTACTAAGGATACACAATTAAACACGCCAATCAGTCTGCACTGATATTGGGTTGAATATATTATTAAGGCCACACATTAAAACACGCAACTACTGTCTACAATGTAATGATTTTGGATATATAACTAAGGTCACACAACAGAACACCTCACTACGGTCTATCGAAGACGACACAACAAAACACGCCTCTACAGTCTTAACTGTTATGATGTTGGATATATTATTAAGGCCACACATTGAAACACGCCAATACAGTCTGCACTGATATGGGGTTAAATATATTACTAAGGCCACACATTAAAACACGCCAATACAGTCTGCACTGTTACGGTGTTGAATATATTACTAAGGATACACAATTAAACACGCAAATACAGTCTGCACTGATATTGGGTTGAATATATTATTAAGGCCACACATTAAAACACGCAACTACTGTCTACAATGTAATGATTTTGGATATATAACTAAGATCACACAACAGAACACGTCACTACGGTCTATCGAAGACGACACAACAAAACACGCCTCTACAGTCTTAACTGTTATGATGTTGGATATATTATTAAGGCCACACATTGAAACACGCCAATACAGTCTGCACTGTTACGGTGTTGAATATATTACTAAGGATACACAATTAAACACGCCAATACAGTCTGCACTGATATTGGGTTGAATATATTATTAAGGCCACACATTAAAACACGCAACTACTGTCTACAATGTAATGATTTTGGATATATAACTAAGGTCACACAACAGAACACGTCACTACGGTCTATCGAAGACGACACAACAAAACACGCCTCTACAGTCTGAACTGTTATGATGTTGGATATATTATTAAGGCCACACATTGAAACACGCCAATACAGTCTGCACTGATATGGGGTTAAATATATTACTAAGGCCACACATTAAAACACGCCAATACAGTCTGCACTGTTACGGTGTTGAATATATTACTAAGGATACACAATTAAACACGCCAATACAGTCTGCACTGATATTGGGTTGAATATATTATTAAGGCCACACATTAAAACACGCAACTACTGTCTACAATGTAATGATTTTGGATATATAACTAAGGTCACACAACAGAACACGTCACTACGGTCTATCGAAGACGACACAACAAAACACGCCTCTACAGTCTTAACTGTTATGATGTTGGATATATTATTAAGGCCACACATTGAAACACGCCAATACAGTCTGCACTGATATGGGGTTAAATATATTACTAAGGCCACACATTAAAACACGCCAATACAGTCTGCACTGTTACGGTGTTGAATATATTACTAAGGATACACAATTAAACACGCCAATACAGTCTGCACTGATATTGGGTTGAATATATTATTAAGGCCACACATTAAAACACGCAACTACTGTCTACAATGTAATGATTTTGGATATATAACTAAGGTCACACAACAGAACACGTCACTACGGTCTATCGAAGACGACACAACAAAACACGCCTCTACAGTCTTAACTGTTATGATGTTGGATATATTATTAAGGCCACACATTGAAACACGCCAATACAGTCTGCACTGTTACGGTGTTGAATATATTACTAAGGATACACAATTAAACACGCCAATACAGTCTGCACTGATATTGGGTTGAATATATTATTAAGGCCACACATTAAAACACGCAACTACTGTCTACAATGTAATGATTTTGGATATATAACTAAGGTCACACAACAGAACACGTCACTACGGTCTATCGAAGACGACACAACAAAACACGCCTCTACAGTCTTAACTGTTATGATGTTGGATATATTATTAAGGCCACACATTGAAACACGCCAATACAGTCTGCACTGATATGGGGTTAAATATATTACTAAGGCCACACATTAAAACACGCCAATACAGTCTGCACTGTTACGGTGTTGAATATATTACTAAGGATACACAATTAAACACGCCAATACAGTCTGCACTGATATTGGGTTGAATATATTATTAAGGCCACACATTAAAACACGCAACTACTGTCTACAATGTAATGATTTTGGATATATAACTAAGGTCACACAACAGAACACGTCACTACGGTCTATCGAAGACGACACAACAAAACACGCCTCTACAGTCTTAACTGTTATGATGTTGGATATATTATTAAGGCCACACATTGAAACACGCCAATACAGTCTGCACTGTTACGGTGTTGAATATATTACTAAGGATACACAATTAAACACGCCAATACAGTCTGCACTGATATTGGGTTGAATATATTATTAAGGCCACACATTAAAACACGCAACTACTGTCTACAATGTAATGATTTTGGATATATAACTAAGGTCACACAACAGAACACGTCACTACGGTCTATCGAAGACGACACAACAAAACACGCCTCTACAGTCTTAACTGTTATGATGTTGGATATATTATTAAGGCCACACATTGAAACACGCCAATACAGTCTGCACTGATATGGGGTTAAATATATTACTAAGGCCACACATTAAAACACGCCAATACAGTCTGCACTGTTACGGTGTTGAATATATTACTAAGGACACACAATTAAACACGCCAATACAGTCTGCACTGTTATTGGGTTGAATATATTATTAAGGCCACACATTAAAACACGCAACTACTGTCTACAATGTAATGATTTTGGATATATAACTAAGGTCACACAACAGAACACGTCACAACGGTCTATCGAAGACGACACAACAAAACACGCCTCTACAGTCATAACTGTTATGATGTTGGATATATTATTAAGGCCACACATTGAAACACGCCAATACAGTCTGCACTGTTACGGTGTTGAATATATTACTAAGGATACACAATTAAACACGCCAATACAGTCTGCACTGATATTGGGTTGAATATATTATTAAGGCCACACATTAAAACACGCAACTACTGTCTACAATGTAATGATTTTGGATATATAACTAAGGTCACACAACAGAACACGTCACTACGGTCTATCGAAGACGACACAACAAAACACGCCTCTACAGTCTTAACTGTTATGATGTTGGATATATTATTAAGGCCACACATTGAAACACGCCAATACAGTCTGCACTGATATGGGGTTAAATATATTACTAAGGCCACACATTGAAACACGCCAATACAGTCTGCACTGTTACGGTGTTGAATATATTACTAAGGATACACAATTAAACACGCCAATACAGTCTGCACTGATATTGGGTTGAATATATTATTAAGGCCACACATTAAAACACGCAACTACTGTCTACAATGTAATGATTTTGGATATATAACTAAGGTCACACAACAGAACACGTCACTACGGTCTATCGAAGACGACACAACAAAACACGCCTCTACAGTCTTAACTGTTATGATGTTGGATATATTATTAAGGCCACACATTGAAACACGCCAATACAGTCTGCACTGATATGGGGTTAAATATATTACTAAGGCCACACATTAAAACACGCCAATACAGTCTGCACTGTTACGGTGTTGAATATATTACTAAGGATACACAATTAAACACGCCAATACAGTCTGCACTGATATTGGGTTGAATATATTATTAAGGCCACACATTAAAACACGCAACTACTGTCTACAATGTAATGATTTTGGATATATAACTAAGGTCACACAACAGAACACGTCACTACGGTCTATCGAAGACGACACAACAAAACACGCCTCTACAGTCTTAACTGTTATGATGTTGGATATATTATTAAGGCCACACATTGAAACACGCCAATACAGTCTGCACTGTTACGGTGTTGAATATATTACTAAGGATACACAATTAAACACGCCAATACAGTCTGCACTGATATTGGGTTGAATATATTATTAAGGCCACACATTAAAACACGCAACTACTGTCTACAATGTAATGATTTTGGATATATAACTAAGGTCACACAACAGAACACGTCACTACGGTCTATCGAAGACGACACAACAAAACATGCCTCTACAGTCTTAACTGTTATGATGTTGGATATATTGTTAAGGCCACACATTGAAACACGCCAATACAGTCTGCACTGTTACGGTGTTGAATATATTACTAAGGATACACAATTAAACACGCCAATACAGTCTGCACTGATATTGGGTTGAATATATTATTAAGGCCACACATTAAAACACGCAACTACTGTCTACAATGTAATGATTTTGGATATATAACTAAGGTCACACAACAGAACACGTCACTACGGTCTATCGAAGACGACACAACAAAACACGCCTCTACAGTCTTAACTGTTATGATGTTGGATATATTATTAAGGCCACACATTGAAACACGCCAATACAGTCTGCACTGTTACGGTGTTGAATATATTACTAAGGATACACAATTAAACACGCCAATACAGTCTGCACTGATATTGGGTTGAATATATTATTAAGGCCACACATTAAAACACGCAACTACTGTCTACAATGTAATGATTTTGGATATATAACTAAGGTCACACAACAGAACACGTCACTACGGTCTATCGAAGACGACACAACAAAACACGCCTCTACAGTCTTAACTGTTATGAGGTTGGATATATTATTAAGGCCACACATTGAAACACGCCAATACAGTCTGCACTGTTACGGTGTTGAATATATTACTAAGGATACACAATTAAACACGCCAATACAGTCTGCACTGATATTGGGTTGAATATATTATTAAGGCCACACATTAAAACACGCAACTACTGTCTACAATGTAATGATTTTGGATATATAACTAAGGTCACACAACAGAACACGTCACTACGGTCTATCGAAGACGACACAACAAAACACGCCTCTACAGTCTTAACTGTTATGATATTGGATATATTATTAAGGCCACACATTGAAACACGCCAATACAGTCTGCACTGATATGGGGTTAAATATATTACTAAGGCCACACATTAAAACACGCCAATACAGTCTGCACTGTTACGGTGTTGAATATATTACTAAGGATACACAATTAAACACGCCAATACAGTCTGCACTGATATTGGGTTGAATATATTATTAAGGCCACACATTAAAACACGCAACTACTGTCTACAATGTAATGATTTTGGATATATAACTAAGGTCACACAACAGAACACGTCACTACGGTCTATCGAAGACGACACAACAAAACACGCCTCTACAGTCTTAACTGTTATGATGTTGGATATATTATTAAGGCCACACATTGAAACACGCCAATACAGTCTGCACTGATATGGGGTTAAATATATTACTAAGGCCACACATTAAAACACGCCAATACAGTCTGCACTGTTACGGTGTTGAATATATTACTAAGGATACACAATTAAACACGCCAATCAGTCTGCACTGATATTGGGTTGAATATATTATTAAGGCCACACATTAAAACACGCAACTACTGTCTACAATGTAATGATTTTGGATATATAACTAAGGTCACACAACAGAACACGTCACTACGGTCTATCGAAGACGACACAACAAAACACGCCTCTACAGTCTTAACTGTTATGATGTTGGATATATTATTAAGGCCACACATTGAAACACGCCAATACAGTCTGCACTGATATGGGGTTAAATATATTACTAAGGCCACACATTAAAACACGCCAATACAGTCTGCACTGTTACGGTGTTGAATATATTACTAAGGATACACAATTAAACACGCCAATACAGTCTGCACTGATATTGGGTTGAATATATTATTAAGGCCACACATTAAAACACGCAACTACTGTCTACAATGTAATGATTTTGGATATATAACTAAGATCACACAACAGAACACGTCACTACGGTCTATCGAAGACGACACAACAAAACACGCCTCTACAGTCTTAACTGTTATGATGTTGGATATATTATTAAGGCCACACATTGAAACACGCCAATACAGTCTGCACTGTTACGGTGTTGAATATATTACTAAGGATACACAATTAAACACGCCAATACAGTCTGCACTGATATTGGGTTGAATATATTATTAAGGCCACACATTAAAACACGCAACTACTGTCTACAATGTAATGATTTTGGATATATAACTAAGGTCACACAACAGAACACGTCACTACGGTCTATCGAAGACGACACAACAAAACACGCCTCTACAGTCTTAACTGTTATGATGTTGGATATATTATTAAGGCCACACATTGAAACACGCCAATACAGTCTGCACTGATATGGGGTTAAATATATTACTAAGGCCACACATTAAAACACGCCAATACAGTCTGCACTGTTACGGTGTTGAATATATTACTAAGGATACACAATTAAACACGCCAATACAGTCTGCACTGATATTGGGTTGAATATATTATTAAGGCCACACATTAAAACACGCAACTACTGTCTACAATGTAATGATTTTGGATATATAACTAAGGTCACACAACAGAACACGTCACTACGGTCTATCGAAGACGACACAACAAAACACGCCTCTACAGTCTTAACTGTTATGATGTTGGATATATTATTAAGGCCACACATTGAAACACGCCAATACAGTCTGCACTGATATGGGGTTAAATATATTACTAAGGCCACACATTAAAACACGCCAATACAGTCTGCACTGTTACGGTGTTGAATATATTACTAAGGATACACAATTAAACACGCCAATCAGTCTGCACTGATATTGGGTTGAATATATTATTAAGGCCACACATTAAAACACGCAACTACTGTCTACAATGTAATGATTTTGGATATATAACTAAGGTCACACAACAGAACACCTCACTACGGTCTATCGAAGACGACACAACAAAACACGCCTCTACAGTCTTAACTGTTATGATGTTGGATATATTATTAAGGCCACACATTGAAACACGCCAATACAGTCTGCACTGATATGGGGTTAAATATATTACTAAGGCCACACATTAAAACACGCCAATACAGTCTGCACTGTTACGGTGTTGAATATATTACTAAGGATACACAATTAAACACGCCAATACAGTCTGCACTGATATTGGGTTGAATATATTATTAAGGCCACACATTAAAACACGCAACTACTGTCTACAATGTAATGATTTTGGATATATAACTAAGATCACACAACAGAACACGTCACTACGGTCTATCGAAGACGACACAACAAAACACGCCTCTACAGTCTTAACTGTTATGATGTTGGATATATTATTAAGGCCACACATTGAAACACGCCAATACAGTCTGCACTGTTACGGTGTTGAATATATTACTAAGGATACACAATTAAACACGCCAATACAGTCTGCACTGATATTGGGTTGAATATATTATTAAGGCCACACATTAAAACACGCAACTACTGTCTACAATGTAATGATTTTGGATATATAACTAAGGTCACACAACAGAACACGTCACTACGGTCTATCGAAGACGACACAACAAAACACGCCTCTACAGTCTGAACTGTTATGATGTTGGATATATTATTAAGGCCACACATTGAAACACGCCAATACAGTCTGCACTGATATGGGGTTAAATATATTACTAAGGCCACACATTAAAACACGCCAATACAGTCTGCACTGTTACGGTGTTGAATATATTACTAAGGATACACAATTAAACACGCCAATACAGTCTGCACTGATATTGGGTTGAATATATTATTAAGGCCACACATTAAAACACGCAACTACTGTCTACAATGTAATGATTTTGGATATATAACTAAGGTCACACAACAGAACACGTCACTACGGTCTATCGAAGACGACACAACAAAACACGCCTCTACAGTCTTAACTGTTATGATGTTGGATATATTATTAAGGCCACACATTGAAACACGCCAATACAGTCTGCACTGATATGGGGTTAAATATATTACTAAGGCCACACATTAAAACACGCCAATACAGTCTGCACTGTTACGGTGTTGAATATATTACTAAGGATACACAATTAAACACGCCAATACAGTCTGCACTGATATTGGGTTGAATATATTATTAAGGCCACACATTAAAACACGCAACTACTGTCTACAATGTAATGATTTTGGATATATAACTAAGGTCACACAACAGAACACGTCACTACGGTCTATCGAAGACGACACAACAAAACACGCCTCTACAGTCTTAACTGTTATGATGTTGGATATATTATTAAGGCCACACATTGAAACACGCCAATACAGTCTGCACTGTTACGGTGTTGAATATATTACTAAGGATACACAATTAAACACGCCAATACAGTCTGCACTGATATTGGGTTGAATATATTATTAAGGCCACACATTAAAACACGCAACTACTGTCTACAATGTAATGATTTTGGATATATAACTAAGGTCACACAACAGAACACGTCACTACGGTCTATCGAAGACGACACAACAAAACACGCCTCTACAGTCTTAACTGTTATGATGTTGGATATATTATTAAGGCCACACATTGAAACACGCCAATACAGTCTGCACTGATATGGGGTTAAATATATTACTAAGGCCACACATTAAAACACGCCAATACAGTCTGCACTGTTACGGTGTTGAATATATTACTAAGGATACACAATTAAACACGCCAATACAGTCTGCACTGATATTGGGTTGAATATATTATTAAGGCCACACATTAAAACACGCAACTACTGTCTACAATGTAATGATTTTGGATATATAACTAAGGTCACACAACAGAACACGTCACTACGGTCTATCGAAGACGACACAACAAAACACGCCTCTACAGTCTTAACTGTTATGATGTTGGATATATTATTAAGGCCACACATTGAAACACGCCAATACAGTCTGCACTGTTACGGTGTTGAATATATTACTAAGGATACACAATTAAACACGCCAATACAGTCTGCACTGATATTGGGTTGAATATATTATTAAGGCCACACATTAAAACACGCAACTACTGTCTACAATGTAATGATTTTGGATATATAACTAAGGTCACACAACAGAACACGTCACTACGGTCTATCGAAGACGACACAACAAAACACGCCTCTACAGTCTTAACTGTTATGATGTTGGATATATTATTAAGGCCACACATTGAAACACGCCAATACAGTCTGCACTGATATGGGGTTAAATATATTACTAAGGCCACACATTAAAACACGCCAATACAGTCTGCACTGTTACGGTGTTGAATATATTACTAAGGATACACAATTAAACACGCCAATACAGTCTGCACTGATATTGGGTTGAATATATTATTAAGGCCACACATTAAAACACGCAACTACTGTCTACAATGTAATGATTTTGGATATATAACTAAGGTCACACAACAGAACACGTCACTACGGTCTATCGAAGACGACACAACAAAACACGCCTCTACAGTCTTAACTGTTATGATGTTGGATATATTATTAAGGCCACACATTGAAACACGCCAATACAGTCTGCACTGTTACGGTGTTGAATATATTACTAAGGATACACAATTAAACACGCCAATACAGTCTGCACTGATATTGGGTTGAATATATTATTAAGGCCACACATTAAAACACGCAACTACTGTCTACAATGTAATGATTTTGGATATATAACTAAGGTCACACAACAGAACACGTCACTACGGTCTATCGAAGACGACACAACAAAACACGCCTCTACAGTCTTAACTGTTATGATGTTGGATATATTATTAAGGCCACACATTGAAACACGCCAATACAGTCTGCACTGATATGGGGTTAAATATATTACTAAGGCCACACATTAAAACACGCCAATACAGTCTGCACTGTTACGGTGTTGAATATATTACTAAGGATACACAATTAAACACGCCAATACAGTCTGCACTGATATTGGGTTGAATATATTATTAAGGCCACACATTAAAACACGCAACTACTGTCTACAATGTAATGATTTTGGATATATAACTAAGGTCACACAACAGAACACGTCACTACGGTCTATCGAAGACGACACAACAAAACACGCCTCTACAGTCTTAACTGTTATGATGTTGGATATATTATTAAGGCCACACATTGAAACACGCCAATACAGTCTGCACTGATATGGGGTTAAATATATTACTAAGGCCACACATTAAAACACGCCAATACAGTCTGCACTGTTACGGTGTTGAATATATTACTAAGGATACACAATTAAACACGCCAATACAGTCTGCACTGATATTGGGTTGAATATATTATTAAGGCCACACATTAAAACACGCAACTACTGTCTACAATGTAATGATTTTGGATATATAACTAAGGTCACACAACAGAACACGTCACTACGGTCTATCGAAGACGACACAACAAAACACGCCTCTACAGTCTTAACTGTTATGATGTTGGATATATTATTAAGGCCACACATTGAAACACGCCAATACAGTCTGCACTGATATGGGGTTAAATATATTACTAAGGCCACACATTAAAACACGCCAATACAGTCTGCACTGTTACGGTGTTGAATATATTACTAAGGATACACAATTAAACACGCCAATACAGTCTGCACTGATATTGGGTTGAATATATTATTAAGGCCACACATTAAAACACGCAACTACTGTCTACAATGTAATGATTTTGGATATATAACTAAGGTCACACAACAGAACACGTCACTACGGTCTATCGAAGACGACACAACAAAACACGCCTCTACAGTCTTAACTGTTATGATGTTGGATATATTATTAAGGCCACACATTGAAACACGCCAATACAGTCTGCACTGTTACGGTGTTGAATATATTACTAAGGATACACAATTAAACACGCCAATACAGTCTGCACTGATATTGGGTTGAATATATTATTAAGGCCACACATTAAAACACGCAACTACTGTCTACAATGTAATGATTTTGGATATATAACTAAGGTCACACAACAGAACACGTCACTACGGTCTATCGAAGACGACACAACAAAACACGCCTCTACAGTCTTAACTGTTATGATGTTGGATATATTATTAAGGCCACACATTGAAACACGCCAATACAGTCTGCACTGATATGGGGTTAAATATATTACTAAGACCACACATTAAAACACGCCAATACAGTCTGCACTGTTACGGTGTTGAATATATTACTAAGGATACACAATTAAACACGCCAATACAGTCTGCACTGATATTGGGTTGAATATAATATTAAGGCCACACATTAAAACACGCAACTACTGTCTACAATGTAATGATTTTGGATATATAACTAAGGTCACACAACAGAACACGTCACTACGGTCTATCGAAGACGACACAACAAAACACGCCTCTACAGTCTTAACTGTTATGATGTTGGATATATTATTAAGGCCACACATTGAAACACGCCAATACAGTCTGCACTGTTACGGTGTTGAATATATTACTAAGGATACACAATTAAACACGCCAATACAGTCTGCACTGATATTGGGTTGAATATATTATTAAGGCCACACATTAAAACACGCAACTACTGTCTACAATGTAATGATTTTGGATATATAACTAAGATCACACAACAGAACACGTCACTACGGTCTATCGAAGACGACACAACAAAACACGCCTCTACAGTCTTAACTGTTATGATGTTGGATATATTATTAAGGCCACACATTGAAACACGCCAATACAGTCTGCACTGTTACGGTGTTAAATATATTACTAAGGATACACAATTAAACACGCCAATACAGTCTGCACTGATATTGGGTTGAATATATTATTAAGGCCACACATTAAAACACGCAACTACTGTCTACAATGTAATGATTTTGGATATATAACTAAGGTCACACAACAGAACACGTCACTACGGTCTATCGAAGACGACACAACAAAACACGCCTCTACAGTCTTAACTGTTATGATGTTGGATATATTATTAAGGCCACACATTGAAACACGCCAATACAGTCTGCACTGATATGGGGTTAAATATATTACTAAGGCCACACATTAAAACACGCCAATACAGTCTGCACTGTTACGGTGTTGAATATATTACTAAGGATACACAATTAAACACGCCAATACAGTCTGCACTGATATTGGGTTGAATATATTATTAAGGCCACACATTAAAACACGCAACTACTGTCTACAATGTAATGATTTTGGATATATAACTAAGGTCACACAACAGAACACGTCACTACGGTCTATCGAAGACGACACAACAAAACACGCCTCTACAGTCTTAACTGTTATGATGTTGGATATATTATTAAGGCCACACATTGAAACACGCCAATACAGTCTGCACTGATATGGGGTTAAATATATTACTAAGGCCACACATTAAAACACGCCAATACAGTCTGCACTGTTACGGTGTTGAATATATTACTAAGGATACACAATTAAACACGCCAATACAGTCTGCACTGATATTGGGTTGAATATATTATTAAGGCCACACATTAAAACACGCAACTACTGTCTACAATGTAATGATTTTGGATATATAACTAAGGTCACACAACAGAACACGTCACTACGGTCTATCGAAGACGACACAACAAAACACGCCTCTACAGTCTTAACTGTTATGATGTTGGATATATTATTAAGGCCACACATTGAAACACGCCAATACAGTCTGCACTGATATGGGGTTAAATATATTACTAAGGCCACACATTAAAACACGCCAATACAGTCTGCACTGTTACGGTGTTGAATATATTACTAAGGATACACAATTAAACACGCCAATACAGTCTGCACTGATATTGGGTTGAATATATTATTAAGGCCACACATTAAAACACGCAACTACTGTCTACAATGTAATGATTTTGGATATATAACTAAGGTCACACAACAGAACACGTCACTACGGTCTATCGAAGACGACACAACAAAACACGCCTCTACAGTCTTAACTGTTATGATGTTGGATATATTATTAAGGCCACACATTGAAACACGCCAATACAGTCTGCACTGTTACGGTGTTGAATATATTACTAAGGATACACAATTAAACACGCCAATACAGTCTGCACTGATATTGGGTTGAATATATTATTAAGGCCACACATTAAAACACGCAACTACTGTCTACAATGTAATGATTTTGGATATATAACTAAGGTCACACAACAGAACACGTCACTACGGTTTATCGAAGACGACACAACAAAACACGCCTCTACAGTCTTAACTGTTATGATGTTGGATATATTATTAAGGCCACACATTGAAACACGCCAATACAGTCTGCACTGATATGGGGTTAAATATATTACTAAGGCCACACATTAAAACACGCCAATACAGTCTGCACTGTTACGGTGTTGAATATATTACTAAGGATACACAATTAAACACGCCAATACAGTCTGCACTGATATTGGGTTGAATATATTATTAAGGCCACACATTAAAACACGCAACTACTGTCTACAATGTAATGATTTTGGATATATAACTAAGGTCACACAACAGAACACGTCACTACGGTCTATCGAAGACGACACAACAAAACACGCCTCTACAGTCTTAACTGTTATGATGTTGGATATATTATTAAGGCCACACATTGAAACACGCCAATACAGTCTGCACTGATATGGGGTTAAATATATTACTAAGGCCACACATTAAAACACGCCAATACAGTCTGCACTATTACGGTGTTGAATATATTACTAAGGATACACAATTAAACACGCCAATACAGTCTGCACTGATATTGGGTTGAATATATTATTAAGGCCACACATTAAAACACGCAACTACTGTCTACAATGTAATGATTTTGGATATATAACTAAGGTCACACAACAGAACACGTCACTACGGTCTATCGAAGACGGCACAACAAAACACGCCTCTACAGTCTTAACTGTTATGATGTTGGATATATTATTAAGGCCACACATTGAAACACGCCAATACAGTCTGCACTGATATGGGGTTAAATATATTACTAAGGCCACACATTAAAACACGCCAATACAGTCTGCACTGTTACGGTGTTGAATATATTACTAAGGATACACAATTAAACACGCCAATACAGTCTGCACTGATATTGGGTTGAATATATTATTAAGGCCACACATTAAAACACGCAACTACTGTCTACAATGTAATGATTTTGGATATATAACTAAGGTCACACAACAGAACACGTCACTACGGTCTATCGAAGACGACACAACAAAACACGCCTCTACAGTCTTAACTGTTATGATGTTGGATATATTATTAAGGCCACACATTGAAACACGCCAATACAGTCTGCACTGATATGGGGTTAAATATATTACTAAGGCCACACATTAAAACACGCCAATACAGTCTGCACTGTTACGGTGTTGAATATATTACTAAGGATACACAATTAAACACGCCAATACAGTCTGCACTGATATTGGGTTGAATATATTATTAAGGCCACACATTAAAACACGCAACTACTGTCTACAATGTAATGATTTTGGATATATAACTAAGGTCACACAACAGAACACGTCACTACGGTCTATCGAAGACGACACAACAAAACACGCCTCTACAGTCTTAACTGTTATGATGTTGGATATATTATTAAGGCCACACATTGAAACACGCCAATACAGTCTGCACTGTTACGGTGTTGAATATATTACTAAGGATACACAATTAAACACGCCAATACAGTCTGCACTGATATTGGGTTGAATATATTATTAAGGCCACACATTAAAACACGCAACTACTGTCTACAATGTAATGATTTTGGATATATAACTAAGGTCACACAACAGAACACGTCACTACGGTCTATCGAAGACGACACAACAAAACACGCCTCTACAGTCTTAACTGTTATGATGTTGGATATATTATTAAGGCCACACATTGAAACACGCCAATACAGTCTGCACTGATATGGGGTTAAATATATTACTAAGGCCACACATTAAAACACGCCAATACAGTCTGCACTGTTACGGTGTTGAATATATTACTAAGGATACACAATTAAACACGCCAATACAGTCTGCACTGATATTGGGTTGAATATATTATTAAGGCCACACATTAAAACACGCCAATACAGTCTGCACTGTTACGGTGTTGAATATATTACTAAGGATACACAATTAAACACGCCAATACAGTCTGCACTGATATTGGGTTGAATATATTATTAAGGCCACACATTAAAACACGCAACTACTGTCTACAATGTAATGATTTTGGATATATAACTAAGGTCACACAACAGAACATGTCACTACGGTCTATCGAAGACGACACAACAAAACACGCCTCTACAGTCTTAACTGTTATGATGTTGGATATATTATTAAGGCCACACATTGAAACACGCCAATACAGTCTGCACTGTTACGGTGTTGAATATATTACTAAGGATACACAATTAAACACGCCAATACAGTCTGCACTGATATTGGGTTGAATATATTATTAAGGCCACACATTAAAACACGCAACTACTGTCTACAATGTAATGATTTTGGATATATAACTAAGGTCACACAACAGAACACGTCACTACGGATTATCGAAGACGACACAACAAAACACGCCTCTACAGTCTTAACTGTTATGATGTTGGATATATTATTAAGGCCACACATTGAAACACGCCAATACAGTCTGCACTGTTACGGTGTTGAATATATTACTAAGGATACACAATTAAACACGCCAATACAGTCTGCACTGATATTGGGTTGAATATATTATTAAGGCCACACATTAAAACACGCAACTACTGTCTACAATGTAATGATTTTGGATATATAACTAAGGTCACACAACAGAACACGTCACTACGGTCTATCGAAGACGACACAACAAAACACGCCTCTACAGTCTTAACTGTTATGATGTTGGATATATTATTAAGGCCACACATTGAAACACGCCAATACAGTCTGCACTGTTACGGTGTTGAATATATTACTAAGGATACACAATTAAACACGCCAATACAGTCTGCACTGATATTGGGTTGAATATATTATTAAGGCCACACATTAAAACACGCAACTACTGTCTACAATGTAATGATTTTGGATATATAACTAAGGTCACACAACAGAACATGTCACTACGGTCTATCGAAGACGACACAACAAAACACGCCTCTACAGTCTTAACTGTTATGATGTTGGATATATTATTAAGGCCACACATTGAAACACGCCAATACAGTCTGCACTGATATGGGGTTAAATATATTACTAAGGCCACACATTAAAACACGCCAATACAGTCTGCACTGTTACGGTGTTGAATATATTACTAAGGATACACAATTAAACACGCCAATACAGTCTGCACTGATATTGGGTTGAATATATTATTAAGGCCACACATTAAAACACGCAACTACTGTCTACAATGTAATGATTTTGGATATATAACTAAGGTCACACAACAGAACACGTCACTACGGTCTATCGAAGACGACACAACAAAACACGCCTCTACAGTCTTAACTGTTATGATGTTGGATATATTATTAAGGCCACACATTGAAACACGCCAATACAGTCTGCACTGTTACGGTGTTGAATATATTACTAAGGATACACAATTAAACACGCCAATACAGTCTGCACTGATATTGGGTTGAATATATTATTAAGGCCACACATTAAAACACGCAACTACTGTCTACAATGTAATGATTTTGGATATATAACTAAGGTCACACAACAGAACACGTCACTACGGTTTATCGAAGACGACACAACAAAACACGCCTCTACAGTCTTAACTGTTATGATGTTGGATATATTATTAAGGCCACACATTGAAACACGCCAATACAGTCTGCACTGATATGGGGTTAAATATATTACTAAGGCCACACATTAAAACACGCCAATACAGTCTGCACTGTTACGGTGTTGAATATATTACTAAGGATACACAATTAAACACGCCAATACAGTCTGCACTGATATTGGGTTGAATATATTATTAAGGCCACACATTAAAACACGCAACTACTGTCTACAATGTAATGATTTTGGATATATAACTAAGGTCACACAACAGAACACGTCACTACGGTCTATCGAAGACGACACAACAAAACACGCCTCTACAGTCTTAACTGTTATGATGTTGGATATATTATTAAGGCCACACATTGAAACACGCCAATACAGTCTGCACTGATATGGGGTTAAATATATTACTAAGGCCACACATTAAAACACGCCAATACAGTCTGCACTGTTACGGTGTTGAATATATTACTAAGGATACACAATTAAACACGCCAATACAGTCTGCACTGATATTGGGTTGAATATATTATTAAGGCCACACATTAAAACACGCAACTACTGTCTACAATGTAATGATTTTGGATATATAACTAAGGTCACACAACAGAACACGTCACTACGGTCTATCGAAGACGACACAACAAAACACGCCTCTACAGTCTTAACTGTTATGATGTTGGATATATTATTAAGGCCACACATTGAAACACGCCAATACAGTCTGCACTGTTACGGTGTTGAATATATTACTAAGGATACACAATTAAACACGCCAATACAGTCTGCACTGATATTGGGTTGAATATATTATTAAGGCCACACATTAAAACACGCAACTACTGTCTACAATGTAATGATTTTGGATATATAACTAAGGTCACACAACAGAACACGTCACTACGGTCTATCGAAGACGACACAACAAAACACGCCTCTACAGTCTTAACTGTTATGATGTTGGATATATTATTAAGGCCACACATTGAAACACGCCAATACAGTCTGCACTGATATGGGGTTAAATATATTACTAAGGCCACACATTAAAACACGCCAATACAGTCTGCACTGTTACGGTGTTGAATATATTACTAAGGATACACAATTAAACACGCCAATACAGTCTGCACTGATATTGGGTTGAATATATTATTAAGGCCACACATTAAAACACGCAACTACTGTCTACAATGTAATGATTTTGGATATATAACTAAGGTCACACAACAGAACACGTCACTACGGTCTATCGAAGACGACACAACAAAACACGCCTCTACAGTCTTAACTGTTATGATGTTGGATATATTATTAAGGCCACACATTGAAACACGCCAATACAGTCTGCACTGTTACGGTGTTGAATATATTACTAAGGATACACAATTAAACACGCCAATACAGTCTGCACTGATATTGGGTTGAATATATTATTAAGGCCACACATTAAAACACGCAACTACTGTCTACAATGTAATGATTTTGGATATATAACTAAGATCACACAACAGAACACGTCACTACGGTCTATCGAAGACGACACAACAAAACACGCCTCTACAGTCTTAACTGTTATGATGTTGGATATATTATTAAGGCCACACATTGAAACACGCCAATACAGTCTGCACTGTTACGGTGTTGAATATATTACTAAGGATACACAATTAAACACGCCAATACAGTCTGCACTGATATTGGGTTGAATATATTATTAAGGCCACACATTAAAACACGCAACTACTGTCTACAATGTAATGATTTTGGATATATAACTAAGGTCACACAACAGAACACGTCACTACGGTCTATCGAAGACGACACAACAAAACACGCCTCTACAGTCTTAACTGTTATGATGTTGGATATATTATTAAGGCCACACATTGAAACACGCCAATACAGTCTGCACTGATATGGGGTTAAATATATTACTAAGGCCACACATTAAAACACGCCAATACAGTCTGCACTGTTACGGTGTTGAATATATTACTAAGGATACACAATTAAACACGCCAATACAGTCTGCACTGATATTGGGTTGAATATATTATTAAGGCCACACATTAAAACACGCAACTACTGTCTACAATGTAATGATTTTGGATATATAACTAAGGTCACACAACAGAACACGTCACTACGGTCTATCGAAGACGACACAACAAAACACGCCTCTACAGTCTTAACTGTTATGATGTTGGATATATTATTAAGGCCACACATTGAAACACGCCAATACAGTCTGCACTGATATGGGGTTAAATATATTACTAAGGCCACACATTAAAACACGCCAATACAGTCTGCACTGTTACGGTGTTGAATATATTACTAAGGATACACAATTAAACACGCCAATACAGTCTGCACTGATATTGGGTTGAATATATTATTAAGGCCACACATTAAAACACGCAACTACTGTCTACAATGTAATGATTTTGGATATATAACTAAGGTCACACAACAGAACACGTCACTACGGTCTATCGAAGACGACACAACAAAACACGCCTCTACAGTCTTAACTGTTATGATGTTGGATATATTATTAAGGCCACACATTGAAACACGCCAATACAGTCTGCACTGATATGGGGTTAAATATATTACTAAGGCCACACATGAAAACACGCCAATACAGTCTGCACTGTTACGGTGTTGAATATATTACTAAGGATACACAATTAAACACGCCAATACAGTCTGCACTGATATTGGGTTGAATATATTATTAAGGCCACACATTAAAACACGCAACTACTGTCTACAATGTAATGAT
Organism: Sipunculus nudus; assembly: GCA_026874595.1. NCBI lineage: Eukaryota > Metazoa > Annelida > Sipuncula > Golfingiida > Sipunculidae > Sipunculus > Sipunculus nudus. The sequence continues at coordinate 857,536 of CM049319.1, forward strand.
TTTGGATATATAACTAAGGTCACACAACAGAACACGTCACTACGGTCTATCGAAGACGACACAACAAAACACGCCTCTACAGTCTTAACTGTTATGATGTTGGATATATTATTAAGGCCACACATTGAAACACGCCAATACAGTCTGCACTGTTACGGTGTTGAATATATTACTAAGGATACACAATTAAACACGCCAATACAGTCTGCACTGATATTGGGTTGAATATATTATTAAGGCCACACATTAAAACACGCAACTACTGTCTACAATGTAATGATTTTGGATATATAACTAAGGTCACACAACAGAACACGTCACTACGGTTTATCGAAGACGACACAACAAAACACGCCTCTACAGTCTTAACTGTTATGATGTTGGATATATTATTAAGGCCACACATTGAAACACGCCAATACAGTCTGCACTGATATGGGGTTAAATATATTACTAAGGCCACACATTAAAACACGCCAATACAGTCTGCACTGTTACGGTGTTGAATATATTACTAAGGATACACAATTAAACACGCCAATACAGTCTGCACTGATATTGGGTTGAATATATTATTAAGGCCACACATTAAAACACGCAACTACTGTCTACAATGTAATGATTTTGGATATATAACTAAGGTCACACAACAGAACACGTCACTACGGTCTATCGAAGACGACACAACAAAACACGCCTCTACAGTCTTAACTGTTATGATGTTGGATATATTATTAAGGCCACACATTGAAACACGCCAATACAGTCTGCACTGATATGGGGTTAAATATATTACTAAGGACACACATTAAAACACGCCAATACAGTCTGCACTATTACGGTGTTGAATATATTACTAAGGATACACAATTAAACACGCCAATACAGTCTGCACTGATATTGGGTTGAATATATTATTAAGGCCACACATTAAAACACGCAACTACTGTCTACAATGTAATGATTTTGGATATATAACTAAGGTCACACAACAGAACACGTCACTACGGTCTATCGAAGACGACACAACAAAACACGCCTCTACAGTCTTAACTGTTATGATGTTGGATATATTATTAAGGCCACACATTGAAACACGCCAATACAGTCTGCACTGATATGGGGTTAAATATATTACTAAGGCCACACATTAAAACACGCCAATACAGTCTGCACTGTTACGGTGTTGAATATATTACTAAGGATACACAATTAAACACGCCAATACAGTCTGCACTGATATTGGGTTGAATATATTATTAAGGCCACACATTAAAACACGCAACTACTGTCTACAATGTAATGATTTTGGATATATAACTAAGGTCACACAACAGAACACGTCACTACGGTCTATCGAAGACGACACAACAAAACACGCCTCTACAGTCTTAACTGTTATGATGTTGGATATATTATTAAGGCCACACATTGAAACACGCCAATACAGTCTGCACTGATATGGGGTTAAATATATTACTAAGGCCACACATTAAAACACGCCAATACAGTCTGCACTGTTACGGTGTTGAATATATTACTAAGGATACACAATTAAACACGCCAATACAGTCTGCACTGATATTGGGTTGAATATATTATTAAGGCCACACATTAAAACACGCAACTACTGTCTACAATGTAATGATTTTGGATATATAACTAAGGTCACACAACAGAACACGTCACTACGGTCTATCGAAGACGACACAACAAAACACGCCTCTACAGTCTTAACTGTTATGATGTTGGATATATTATTAAGGCCACACATTGAAACACGCCAATACAGTCTGCACTGATATGGGGTTAAATATATTACTAAGGCCACACATTAAAACACGCCAATACAGTCTGCACTGTTACGGTGTTGAATATATTACTAAGGATACACAATTAAACACGCCAATACAGTCTGCACTGATATTGGGTTGAATATATTATTAAGGCCACACATTAAAACACGCAACTACTGTCTACAATGTAATGATTTTGGATATATAACTAAGGTCACACAACAGAACACGTCACTACGGTCTATCGAAGACGACACAACAAAACACGCCTCTACAGTCTTAACTGTTATGATGTTGGATATATTATTAAGGCCACACATTGAAACACGCCAATACAGTCTGCACTGATATGGGGTTAAATATATTACTAAGGCCACACATTAAAACACGCCAATACAGTCTGCACTGTTACGGTGTTGAATATATTACTAAGGATACACAATTAAACACGCCAATACAGTCTGCACTGATATTGGGTTGAATATATTATTAAGGCCACACATTAAAACACGCAACTACTGTCTACAATGTAATGATTTTGGATATATAACTAAGGTCACACAACAGAACACGTCACTACGGTCTATCGAAGACGACACAACAAAACACGCCTCTACAGTCTTAACTGTTATGATGTTGGATATATTATTAAGGCCACACATTGAAACACGCCAATACAGTCTGCACTGTTACGGTGTTGAATATATTACTAAGGATACACAATTAAACACGCCAATACAGTCTGCACTGATATTGGGTTGAATATATTATTAAGGCCACACATTAAAACACGCAACTACTGTCTACAATGTAATGATTTTGGATATATAAGTAAGGTCACACAACAGAACACGTCACTACGGTCTATCGAAGACGACACAACAAAACACGCCTCTACAGTCTTAACTGTTATGATGTTGGATATATTATTAAGGCCACACATTGAAACACGCCAATACAGTCTGCACTGATATGGTTTAAATATATTACTAAGGCCACACATTAAAACACGCCAATACAGTCTGCACTGTTACGGTGTTGAATATATTACTAAGGATACACAATTAAACACGCCAATACAGTCTGCACTGATATTGGGTTGAATATATTATTAAGGCCACACATTAAAACACGCAACTACTGTCTACAATGTAATGATTTTGGATATATAACTAAGGTCACACAACAGAACACGTCACCACGGTCTATCGAAGACGACACAACAAAACACGCCTCTACAGTCTTAACTGTTATGATGTTGGATATATTATTAAGGCCACACATTGAAACACGCCAATACAGTCTGCACTGTTACGGTGTTGAATATATTACTAAGGATACACAATTAAACACGCCAATACAGTCTGCACTGATATTGGGTTGAATATATTATTAAGGCCACACATTAAAACACGCAACTACTGTCTACAATGTAATGATTTTGGATATATAACTAAGGTCACACAACAGAACACGTCACTACGGTCTATCGAAGACGACACAACAAAACACGCCTCTACAGTCTTAACTGTTATGATGTTGGATATATTATTAAGGCCACACATTGAAACACGCCAATACAGTCTGCACTGATATGGGGTTAAATATATTACTAAGGCCACACATTAAAACACGCCAATACAGTCTGCACTGTTACGGTGTTGAATATATTACTAAGGATACACAATTAAACACGCCAATACAGTCTGCACTGATATTGGGTTGAATATATTATTAAGGCCACACATTATAACACGCCAATACAGTCTGCACTGTTACGGTGTTGAATATATTACTAAGGATACACAATTAAACACGCCAATACAGTCTGCACTGATATTGGGTTGAATATATTATTAAGGCCACACATTAAAACACGCAACTACTGTCTACAATGTAATGATTTTGGATATATAACTAAGGTCACACAACAGAACACGTCACAACGGTCTATCGAAGACGACACAACAAAACACGCCTCTACAGTCTTAACTGTTATGATGTTGGATATATTATTAAGGCCACACATTGAAACACGCCAATACAGTCTGCACTGATATGGGGTTAAATATATTACTAAGGCCACACATTAAAACACGCCAATACAGTCTGCACTGTTACGGTGTTGAATATATTACTAAGGATACACAATTAAACACGCCAATACAGTCTGCACTGATATTGGGTTGAATATATTATTAAGGCCACACATTAAAACACGCAACTACTGTCTACAATGTAATGATTTTGGATATATAACTAAGGTCACACAACAGAACATGTCACTACGGTCTATCGAAGACGACACAACAAAACACGCCTCTACAGTCTTAACTGTTATGATGTTGGATATATTATTAAGGCCACACATTGAAACACGCCAATACAGTCTGCACTGTTACGGTGTTGAATATATTACTAAGGATACACAATTAAACACGCCAATACAGTCTGCACTGATATTGGGTTGAATATATTATTAAGGCCACACATTAAAACACGCAACTACTGTCTACAATGTAATGATTTTGGATATATAACTAAGGTCACACAACAGAACACGTCACTACGGTCTATCGAAGACGACACAACAAAACACGCCTCTACAGTCTTAACTGTTATGATGTTGGATATATTATTAAGGCCACACATTGAAACACGCCAATACAGTCTGCACTGTTACGGTGTTGAATATATTACTAAGGATACACAATTAAACACGCCAATACAGTCTGCACTGATATTGGGTTGAATATATTATTAAGGCCACACATTAAAACACGCAACTACTGTCTACAATGTAATGATTTTGGATATATAACTAAGGTCACACAACAGAACACGTCACTACGGTCTATCGAAGACGACACAACAAAACACGCCTCTACAGTCTTAACTGTTATGATGTTGGATATATTATTAAGGCCACACATTGAAACACGCCAATACAGTCTGCACTGTTACGGTGTTGAATATATTACTAAGGATACACAATTAAACACGCCAATACAGTCTGCACTGATATTGGGTTGAATATATTATTAAGGCCACACATTAAAACACGCAACTACTGTCTACAATGTAATGATTTTGGATATATAACTAAGATCACACAACAGAACACGTCACTACGGTCTATCGAAGACGACACAACAAAACACGCCTCTACAGTCTTAACTGTTATGATGTTGGATATATTATTAAGGCCACACATTGAAACACGCCAATACAGTCTGCACTGTTACGGTGTTGAATATATTACTAAGGATACACAATTAAACACGCCAATACAGTCTGCACTGATATTGGGTTGAATATATTATTAAGGCCACACATTAAAACACGCAACTACTGTCTACAATGTAATGATTTTGGATATATAACTAAGGTCACACAACAGAACACGTCACTACGGTCTATCGAAGACGACACAACAAAACACGCCTCTACAGTCTTAACTGTTATGATGTTGGATATATTATTAAGGCCACACATTGAAACACGCCAATACAGTCTGCACTGATATGGGGTTAAATATATTACTAAGGCCACACATTAAAACACGCCAATACAGTCTGCACTGTTACGGTGTTGAATATATTACTAAGGATACACAATTAAACACGCCAATACAGTCTGCACTGATATTGGGTTGAATATATTATTAAGGCCACACATTAAAACACGCAACTACTGTCTACAATGTAATGATTTTGGATATATAACTAAGGTCACACAACAGAACACGTCACTACGGTCTATCGAAGACGACACAACAAAACACGCCTCTACAGTCTTAACTGTTATGATGTTGGATATATTATTAAGGCCACACATTGAAACACGCCAATACAGTCTGCACTGATATGGGGTTAAATATATTACTAAGGCCACACATTAAAACACGCCAATACAGTCTGCACTGTTACGGTGTTGAATATATTACTAAGGATACACAATTAAACACGCCAATACAGTCTGCACTGATATTGGGTTGAATATATTATTAAGGCCACACATTAAAACACGCAACTACTGTCTACAATGTAATGATTTTGGATATATAACTAAGGTCACACAACAGAACACGTCACTACGGTCTATCGAAGACGACACAACAAAACACGCCTCTACAGTCTTAACTGTTATGATGTTGGATATATTATTAAGGCCACACATTGAAACACGCCAATACAGTCTGCACTGATATGGGGTTAAATATATTACTAAGGCCACACATTAAAACACGCCAATACAGTCTGCACTGTTACGGTGTTGAATATATTACTAAGGATACACAATTAAACACGCCAATACAGTCTGCACTGATATTGGGTTGAATATATTATTAAGGCCACACATTAAAACACGCAACTACTGTCTACAATGTAATGATTTTGGATATATAACTAAGGTCACACAACAGAACACGTCACTACGGTCTATCGAAGACGACACAACAAAACACGCCTCTACAGTCTTAACTGTTATGATGTTGGATATATTATTAAGGCCACACATTGAAACACGCCAATACAGTCTGCACTGTTACGGTGTTGAATATATTACTAAGGATACACAATTAAACACGCCAATACAGTCTGCACTGATATTGGGTTGAATATATTATTAAGGCCACACATTAAAACACGCAACTACTGTCTACAATGTAATGATTTTGGATATATAACTAAGGTCACACAACAGAACACGTCACTACGGTCTATCGAAGACGACACAACAAAACACGCCTCTACAGTCTTAACTGTTATGATGTTGGATATATTATTAAGGCCACACATTGAAACACGCCAATACAGTCTGCACTGATATGGGGTTAAATATATTACTAAGGCCACACATTAAAACACGCCAATACAGTCTGCACTGTTACGGTGTTGAATATATTACTAAGGATACACAATTAAACACGCCAATACAGTCTGCACTGATATTGGGTTGAATATATTATTAAGGCCACACATTAAAACACGCAACTACTGTCTACAATGTAATGATTTTGGATATATAACTAAGGTCACACAACAGAACACGTCACTACGGTCTATCGAAGACGACACAACAAAACACGCCTCTACAGTCTTAACTGTTATGATGTTGGATATATTATTAAGGCCACACATTGAAACACGCCAATACAGTCTGCACTGTTACGGTGTTGAATATATTACTAAGGATACACAATTAAACACGCCAATACAGTCTGCACTGATATTGGGTTGAATATATTATTAAGGCCACACATTAAAACACGCAACTACTGTCTACAATGTAATGATTTTGGATATATAACTAAGATCACACAACAGAACACGTCACTACGGTCTATCGAAGACGACACAACAAAACACGCCTCTACAGTCTTAACTGTTATGATGTTGGATATATTATTAAGGCCACACATTGAAACACGCCAATACAGTCTGCACTGTTACGGTGTTGAATATATTACTAAGGATACACAATTAAACACGCCAATACAGTCTGCACTGATATTGGGTTGAATATATTATTAAGGCCACACATTAAAACACGCAACTACTGTCTACAATGTAATGATTTTGGATATATAACTAAGGTCACACAACAGAACACGTCACTACGGTCTATCGAAGACGACACAACAAAACACGCCTCTACAGTCTTAACTGTTATGATGTTGGATATATTATTAAGGCCACACATTGAAACACGCCAATACAGTCTGCACTGATATGGGGTTAAATATATTACTAAGGCCACACATTAAAACACGCCAATACAGTCTGCACTGTTACGGTGTTGAATATATTACTAAGGATACACAATTAAACACGCCAATACAGTCTGCACTGATATTGGGTTGAATATATTATTAAGGCCACACATTAAAACACGCAACTACTGTCTACAATGTAATGATTTTGGATATATAACTAAGGTCACACAACAGAACACGTCACTACGGTCTATCGAAGACGACACAACAAAACACGCCTCTACAGTCTTAACTGTTATCATGTTGGATATATTATTAAGGCCACACATTGAAACACGCCAATACAGTCTGCACTGTTACGGTGTTGAATATATTACTAAGGATACACAATTAAACACGCCAATACAGTCTGCACTGATATTGGGTTGAATATATTATTAAGGCCACACATTAAAACACGCAACTACTGTCTACAATGTAATGATTTTGGATATATAAGTAAGGTCACACAACAGAACACGTCACTACGGTCTATCGAAGACGACACAACAAAACACGCCTCTACAGTCTTAACTGTTATGATGTTGGATATATTATTAAGGCCACACATTGAAACACGCCAATACAGTCTGCACTGATATGGGGTTAAATATATTACTAAGGCCACACATTAAAACACGCCAATACAGTCTGCACTGTTACGGTGTTGAATATATTACTAAGGATACACAATTAAACACGCCAATACAGTCTGCACTGATATTGGGTTGAATATATTATTAAGGCCACACATTAAAACACGCAACTACTGTCTACAATGTAATGATTTTGGATATATAACTAAGGTCACACAACAGAACACGTCACCACGGTCTATCGAAGACGACACAACAAAACACGCCTCTACAGTCTTAACTGTTATGATGTTGGATATATTATTAAGGCCACACATTGAAACACGCCAATACAGTCTGCACTGTTACGGTGTTGAATATATTACTAAGTATACACAATTAAACACGCCAATACAGTCTGCACTGATATTGGGTTGAATATATTATTAAGGCCACACATTAAAACACGCAACTACTGTCTACAATGTAATGATTTTGGATATATAACTAAGGTCACACAACAGAACACGTCACTACGGTCTATCGAAGACGACACAACAAAACACGCCTCTACAGTCTTAACTGTTATGATGTTGGATATATTATTAAGGCCACACATTGAAACACGCCAATACAGTCTGCACTGATATGGGGTTAAATATATTACTAAGGCCACACATTAAAACACGCCAATACAGTCTGCACTGTTACGGTGTTGAATATATTACTAAGGATACACAATTAAACACGCCAATACAGTCTGCACTGATATTGGGTTGAATATATTATTAAGGCCACACATTAAAACACGCCAATACAGTCTGCACTGTTACGGTGTTGAATATATTACTAAGGATACACAATTAAACACGCCAATACAGTCTGCACTGATATTGGGTTGAATATATTATTAAGGCCACACATTAAAACACGCAACTACTGTCTACAATGTAATGATTTTGGATATATAACTAAGGTCACACAACAGAACACGTCACAACGGTCTATCGAAGACGACACAACAAAACACGCCTCTACAGTCTTAACTGTTATGATGTTGGATATATTATTAAGGCCACACATTGAAACACGCCAATACAGTCTGCACTGATATGGGGTTAAATATATTACTAAGGCCACACATTAAAACACGCCAATACAGTCTGCACTGTTACGGTGTTGAATATATTACTAAGGATACACAATTAAACACGCCAATACAGTCTGCACTGATATTGGGTTGAATATATTATTAAGGCCACACATTAAAACACGCAACTACTGTCTACAATGTAATGATTTTGGATATATAACTAAGGTCACACAACAGAACATGTCACTACGGTCTATCGAAGACGACACAACAAAACACGCCTCTACAGTCTTAACTGTTATGATGTTGGATATATTATTAAGGCCACACATTGAAACACGCCAATACAGTCTGCACTGTTACGGTGTTGAATATATTACTAAGGATACACAATTAAACACGCCAATACAGTCTGCACTGATATTGGGTTGAATATATTATTAAGGCCACACATTAAAACACGCAACTACTGTCTACAATGTAATGATTTTGGATATATAACTAAGGTCACACAACAGAACACGTCACTACGGTCTATCGAAGACGACACAACAAAACACGCCTCTACAGTCTTAACTGTTATGATGTTGGATATATTATTAAGGCCACACATTGAAACACGCCAATACAGTCTGCACTGTTACGGTGTTGAATATATTACTAAGGATACACAATTAAACACGCCAATACAGTCTGCACTGATATTGGGTTGAATATATTATTAAGGCCACACATTAAAACACGCAACTACTGTCTACAATGTAATGAATTTGGATATATAACTAAGGTCACACAACAGAACACGTCACTACGGTCTATCGAAGACGACACAACAAAACACGCCTCTACAGTCTTAACTGTTATGATGTTGGATATATTATTAAGGCCACACATTGAAACACGCCAATACAGTCTGCACTGTTACGGTGTTGAATATATTACTAAGGATACACAATTAAACACGCCAATACAGTCTGCACTGATATTGGGTTGAATATATTATTAAGGCCACACATTAAAACACGCAACTACTGTCTACAATGTAATGATTTTGGATATATAACTAAGATCACACAACAGAACACGTCACTACGGTCTATCGAAGACGACACAACAAAACACGCCTCTACAGTCTTAACTGGTATGATGTTGGATATATTATTAAGGCCACACATTGAAACACGCCAATACAGTCTGCACTGTTACGGTGTTGAATATATTACTAAGGATACACAATTAAACACGCCAATACAGTCTGCACTGATATTGGGTTGAATATATTATTAAGGCCACACATTAAAACACGCAACTACTGTCTACAATGTAATGATTTTGGATATATAACTAAGGTCACACAACAGAACACGTCACTACGGTCTATCGAAGACGACACAACAAAACACGCCTCTACAGTCTTAACTGTTATGATGTTGGATATATTATTAAGGCCACACATTGAAACACGCCAATACAGTCTGCACTGATATGGGGTTAAATATATTACTAAGGCCACACATTAAAACACGCCAATACAGTCTGCACTGTTACGGTGTTGAATATATTACTAAGGATACACAATTAAACACGCCAATACAGTCTGCACTGATATTGGGTTGAATATATTATTAAGGCCACACATTAAAACACGCAACTACTGTCTACAATGTAATGATTTTGGATATATAACTAAGGTCACACAACAGAACACGTCACTACGGTCTATCGAAGACGACACAACAAAACACGCCTCTACAGTCTTAACTGTTATGATGTTGGATATATTATTAAGGCCACACATTGAAACACGCCAATACAGTCTGCACTGATATGGGGTTAAATATATTACTAAGGCCACACATTAAAACACGCCAATACAGTCTGCACTGTTACGGTGTTGAATATATTACTAAGGATACACAATTAAACACGCCAATACAGTCTGCACTGATATTGGGTTGAATATATTATTAAGGCCACACATTAAAACACGCAACTACTGTCTACAATGTAATGATTTTGGATATATAACTAAGGTCACACAACAGAACACGTCACTACGGTCTATCGAAGACGACACAACAAAACACGCCTCTACAGTCTTAACTGTTATGATGTTGGATATATTATTAAGGCCACACATTGAAACACGCCAATACAGTCTGCACTGATATGGGGTTAAATATATTACTAAGGCCACACATTAAAACACGCCAATACAGTCTGCACTGTTACGGTGTTGAATATATTACTAAGGATACACAATTAAACACGCCAATACAGTCTGCACTGATATTGGGTTGAATATATTATTAAGGCCACACATTAAAACACGCAACTACTGTCTACAATGTAATGATTTTGGATATATAACTAAGGTCACACAACAGAACACGTCACTACGGTCTATCGAAGACGACACAACAAAACACGCCTCTACAGTCTTAACTGTTATGATGTTGGATATATTATTAAGGCCACACATTGAAACACGCCAATACAGTCTGCACTGTTACGGTGTTGAATATATTACTAAGGATACACAATTAAACACGCCAATACAGTCTGCACTGATATTGGGTTGAATATATTATTAAGGCCACACATTAAAACACGCAACTACTGTCTACAATGTAATGATTTTGGATATATAACTAAGGTCACACAACAGAACACGTCACTACGGTCTATCGAAGACGACACAACAAAACACGCCTCTACAGTCTTAACTGTTATGATGTTGGATATATTATTAAGGCCACACATTGAAACACGCCAATACAGTCTGCACTGATATGGGGTTAAATATATTACTAAGGCCACACATTAAAACACGCCAATACAGTCTGCACTGTTACGGTGTTGAATATATTACTAAGGATACACAATTAAACACGCCAATACAGTCTGCACTGATATTGGGTTGAATATATTATTAAGGCCACACATTAAAACACGCAACTACTGTCTACAATGTAATGATTTTGGATATATAACTAAGGTCACACAACAGAACACGTCACTACGGTCTATCGAAGACGACACAACAAAACACGCCTCTACAGTCTTAACTGTTATGATGTTGGATATATTATTAAGGCCACACATTGAAACACGCCAATACAGTCTGCACTGTTACGGTGTTGAATATATTACTAAGGATACACAATTAAACACGCCAATACAGTCTGCACTGATATTGGGTTGAATACATTATTAAGGCCACACATTAAAACACGCAACTACTGTCTACAATGTAATGATTTTGGATATATAACTAAGATCACACAACAGAACACGTCACTACGGTCTATCGAAGACGACACAACAAAACACGCCTCTACAGTCTTAACTGTTATGATGTTGGATATATTATTAAGGCCACACATTGAAACACGCCAATACAGTCTGCACTGTTACGGTGTTGAATATATTACTAAGGATACACAATTAAACACGCCAATACAGTCTGCACTGATATTGGGTTGAATATATTATTAAGGCCACACATTAAAACACGCAACTACTGTCTACAATGTAATGATTTTGGATATATAACTAAGGTCACACAACAGAACACGTCACTACGGTCTATCGAAGACGACACAACAAAACACGCCTCTACAGTCTTAACTGTTATGATGTTGGATATATTATTAAGGCCACACATTGAAACACGCCAATACAGTCTGCACTGATATGGGGTTAAATATATTACTAAGGCCACACATTAAAACACGCCAATACAGTCTGCACTGTTACGGTGTTGAATATATTACTAAGGATACACAATTAAACACGCCAATACAGTCTGCACTGATATTGGGTTGAATATATTATTAAGGCCACACATTAAAACACGCAACTACTGTCTACAATGTAATGATTTTGGATATATAACTAAGGTCACACAACAGAACACGTCACTACGGTCTATCGAAGACGACACAACAAAACACGCCTCTACAGTCTTAACTGTTATGATGTTGGATATATTATTAAGGCCACACATTGAAACACGCCAATACAGTCTGCACTGATATGGGGTTAAATATATTACTAAGGCCACACATTAAAACACGCCAATACAGTCTGCACTGTTACGGTGTTGAATATATTACTAAGGATACACAATTAAACACGCCAATACAGTCTGCACTGATATTGGGTTGAATATATTATTAAGGCCACACATTAAAACACGCAACTACTGTCTACAATGTAATGATTTTGGATATATAACTAAGGTCACACAACAGAACACGTCACTACGGTCTATCGAAGACGACACAACAAAACACGCCTCTACAGTCTTAACTGTTATGATGTTGGATATATTATTAAGGCCACACATTGAAACACGCCAATACAGTCTGCACTGATATGGGGTTAAATATATTACTAAGGCCACACATTAAAACACGCCAATACAGTCTGCACTGTTACGGTGTTGAATATATTACTAAGGATACACAATTAAACACGCCAATACAGTCTGCACTGATATTGGGTTGAATATATTATTAAGGCCACACATTAAAACACGCAACTACTGTCTACAATGTAATGATTTTGGATATATAACTAAGGTCACACAACAGAACACGTCACTACGGTCTATCGAAGACGACACAACAAAACACGCCTCTACAGTCTTAACTGTTATGATGTTGGATATATTATTAAGGCCACACATTGAAACACGCCAATACAGTCTGCACTGTTACGGTGTTGAATATATTACTAAGGATACACAATTAAACACGCCAATACAGTCTGCACTGATATTGGGTTGAATATATTATTAAGGCCACACATTAAAACACGCAACTACTGTCTACAATGTAATGATTTTGGATATATAACTAAGGTCACACAACAGAACACGTCACTACGGTTTATCGAAGACGACACAACAAAACACGCCTCTACAGTCTTAACTGTTATGATGTTGGATATATTATTAAGGCCACACATTGAAACACGCCAATACAGTCTGCACTGATATGGGGTTAAATATATTACTAAGGCCACACATTAAAACACGCCAATACAGTCTGCACTGTTACGGTGTTGAATATATTACTAAGGATACACAATTAAACACGCCAATACAGTCTGCACTGATATTGGGTTGAATATATTATTAAGGCCACACATTAAAACACGCAACTACTGTCTACAATGTAATGATTTTGGATATATAACTAAGGTCACACAACAGAACACGTCACTACGGTCTATCGAAGACGACACAACAAAACACGCCTCTACAGTCTTAACTGTTATGATGTTGGATATATTATTAAGGCCACACATTGAAACACGCCAATACAGTCTGCACTGATATGGGGTTAAATATATTACTAAGGCCACACATTAAAACACGCCAATACAGTCTGCACTATTACGGTGTTGAATATATTACTAAGGATACACAATTAAACACGCCAATACAGTCTGCACTGATATTGGGTTGAATATATTATTAAGGCCACACATTAAAACACGCAACTACTGTCTACAATGTAATGATTTTGGATATATAACTAAGGTCACACAACAGAACACGTCACTACGGTCTATCGAAGACGACACAACAAAACACGCCTCTACAGTCTTAACTGTTATGATGTTGGATATATTATTAAGGCCACACATTGAAACACGCCAATACAGTCTGCACTGATATGGGGTTAAATATATTACTAAGGCCACACATTAAAACACGCCAATACAGTCTGCACTGTTACGGTGTTGAATATATTACTAAGGATACACAATTAAACACGCCAATACAGTCTGCACTGATATTGGGTTGAATATATTATTAAGGCCACACATTAAAACACGCAACTACTGTCTACAATGTAATGATTTTGGATATATAACTAAGGTCACACAACAGAACACGTCACTACGGTCTATCGAAGACGACACAACAAAACACGCCTCTACAGTCTTAACTGTTATGATGTTGGATATATTATTAAGGCCACACATTGAAACACGCCAATACAGTCTGCACTGATATGGGGTTAAATATATTACTAAGGCCACACATTAAAACACGCCAATACAGTCTGCACTGTTACGGTGTTGAATATATTACTAAGGATACACAATTAAACAAGCCAATACAGTCTGCACTGATATTGGGTTGAATATATTATTAAGGCCACACATTAAAACACGCAACTACTGTCTACAATGTAATGATTTTGGATATATAACTAAGGTCACACAACAGAACACGTCACTACGGTCTATCGAAGACGACACAACAAAACACGCCTCTACAGTCTTAACTGTTATGATGTTGGATATATTATTAAGGCCACACATTGAAACACGCCAATACAGTCTGCACTGTTACGGTGTTGAATATATTACTAAGGATACACAATTAAACACGCCAATACAGTCTGCACTGATATTGGGTTGAATATATTATTAAGGCCACACATTAAAACACGCAACTACTGTCTACAATGTAATGATTTTGGATATATAACTAAGGTCACACAACAGAACACGTCACTACGGTCTATCGAAGACGACACAACAAAACACGCCTCTACAGTCTTAACTGTTATGATGTTGGATATATTATTAAGGCCACACATTGAAACACGCCAATACAGTCTGCACTGATATGGGGTTAAATATATTACTAAGGCCACACATTAAAACACGCCAATACAGTCTGCACTGTTACGGTGTTGAATATATTACTAAGGATACACAATTAAACACGCCAATACAGTCTGCACTGATATTGGGTTGAATATATTATTAAGGCCACACATTAAAACACGCAACTACTGTCTACAATGTAATGATTTTGGATATATAACTAAGGTCACACAACAGAACACGTCACCACGGTCTATCGAAGACGACACAACAAAACACGCCTCTACAGTCTTAACTGTTATGATGTTGGATATATTATTAAGGCCACACATTGAAACACGCCAATACAGTCTGCACTGTTACGGTGTTGAATATATTACTAAGGATACACAATTAAACACGCCAATTCAGTCTGCACTGATATTGGGTTGAATATATTATTAAGGCCACACATTAAAACACGCAACTACTGTCTACAATGTAATGATTTTGGATATATAACTAAGGTCACACAACAGAACACGTCACTACGGTCTATCGAAGACGACACAACAAAACACGCCTCTACAGTCTTAACTGTTATGATGTTGGATATATTATTAAGGCCACACATTGAAACACGCCAATACAGTCTGCACTGATATGGGGTTAAATATATTACTAAGGCCACACATTAAAACACGCCAATACAGTCTGCACTGTTACGGTGTTGAATATATTACTAAGGATACACAATTAAACACGCCAATACAGTCTGCACTGATATTGGGTTGAATATATTATTAAGGCCACACATTAAAACACGCCAATACAGTCTGCACTGTTACGGTGTTGAATATATTACTAAGGATACACAATTAAACACGCCAATACAGTCTGCACTGATATTGGGTTGAATATATTATTAAGGCCACACATTAAAACACGCAACTACTGTCTACAATGTAATGATTTTGGATATATAACTAAGGTCACACAACAGAACACGTCACAACGGTCTATCGAAGACGACACAACAAAACACGCCTCTACAGTCTTAACTGTTATGATGTTGGATATATTATTAAGGCCACACATTGAAACACGCCAATACAGTCTGCACTGATATGGGGTTAAATATATTACTAAGGCCACACATTAAAACACGCCAATACAGTCTGCACTGTTACGGTGTTGAATATATTACTAAGGATACACAATTAAACACGCCAATACAGTCTGCACTGATATTGGGTTGAATATATTATTAAGGCCACACATTAAAACACGCAACTACTGTCTACAATGTAATGATTTTGGATATATAACTAAGGTCACACAACAGAACATGTCACTACGGTCTATCGAAGACGACACAACAAAACACGCCTCTACAGTCTTAACTGTTATGATGTTGGATATATTATTAAGGCCACACATTGAAACACGCCAATACAGTCTGCACTGTTACGGTGTTGAATATATTACTAAGGATACACAATTAAACACGCCAATACAGTCTGCACTGATATTGGGTTGAATATATTATTAAGGCCACACATTAAAACACGCAACTACTGTCTACAATGTAATGATTTTGGATATATAACTAAGGTCACACAACAGAACACGTCACTACGGTCTATCGAAGACGACACAACAAAACACGCCTCTACAGTCTTAACTGTTATGATGTTGGATATATTATTAAGGCCACACATTGAAACACGCCAATACAGTCTGCACTGTTACGGTGTTGAATATATTACTAAGGATACACAATTAAACACGCCAATACAGTCTGCACTGATATTGGGTTGAATATATTATTAAGGCCACACATTAAAACACGCAACTACTGTCTACAATGTAATGATTTTGGATATATAACTAAGGTCACACAACAGAACACGTCACTACGGTCTATCGAAGACGACACAACAAAACACGCCTCTACAGTCTTAACTGTTATGATGTTGGATATATTATTAAGGCCACACATTGAAACACGCCAATACAGTCTGCACTGTTACGGTGTTGAATATATTACTAAGGATACACAATTAAACACGCCAATACAGTCTGCACTGATATTGGGTTGAATATATTATTAAGGCCACACATTAAAACACGCAACTACTGTCTACAATGTAATGATTTTGGATATATAACTAAGATCACACAACAGAACACGTCACTACGGTCTATCGAAGACGACACAACAAAACACGCCTCTACAGTCTTAACTGTTATGATGTTGGATATATTATTAAGGCCACACATTGAAACACGCCAATACAGTCTGCACTGTTACGGTGTTGAATATATTACTAAGGATACACAATTAAACACGCCAATACAGTCTGCACTGATATTGGGTTGAATATATTATTAAGGCCACACATTAAAACACGCAACTACTGTCTACAATGTAATGATTTTGGATATATAACTAAGGTCACACAACAGAACACGTCACTACGGTCTATCGAAGACGACACAACAAAACACGCCTCTACAGTCTTAACTGTTATGATGTTGGATATATTATTAAGGCCACACATTGAAACACGCCAATACAGTCTGCACTGATATGGGGTTAAATATATTACTAAGGCCACACATTAAAACACGCCAATACAGTCTGCACTGTTACGGTGTTGAATATATTACTAAGGATACACAATTAAACACGCCAATACAGTCTGCACTGATATTGGGTTGAATATATTATTAAGGCCACACATTAAAACACGCAACTACTGTCTACAATGTAATGATTTTGGATATATAACTAAGGTCACACAACAGAACACGTCACTACGGTCTATCGAAGACGACACAACAAAACACGCCTCTACAGTCTTAACTGTTATGATGTTGGATATATTATTAAGGCCACACATTGAAACACGCCAATACAGTCTGCACTGATATGGGGTTAAATATATTACTAAGGCCACACATTAAAACACGCCAATACAGTCTGCACTGTTACGGTGTTGAATATATTACTAAGGATACACAATTAAACACGCCAATACAGTCTGCACTGATATTGGGTTGAATATATTATTAAGGCCACACATTAAAACACGCAACTACTGTCTACAATGTAATGATTTTGGATATATAACTAAGGTCACACAACAGAACACGTCACTACGGTCTATCGAAGACGACACAACAAAACACGCCTCTACAGTCTTAACTGTTATGATGTTGGATATATTATTAAGGCCACACATTGAAACACGCCAATACAGTCTGCACTGATATGGGGTTAAATATATTACTAAGGCCACACATTAAAACACGCCAATACAGTCTGCACTGTTACGGTGTTGAATATATTACTAAGGATACACAATTAAACACGCCAATACAGTCTGCACTGATATTGGGTTGAATATATTATTAAGGCCACACATTAAAACACGCAACTACTGTCTACAATGTAATGATTTTGGATATATAACTAAGGTCACACAACAGAACACGTCACTACGGTCTATCGAAGACGACACAACAAAACACGCCTCTACAGTCTTAACTGTTATGATGTTGGATATATTATTAAGGCCACACATTGAAACACGCCAATACAGTCTGCACTGTTACGGTGTTGAATATATTACTAAGGATACACATTTAAACACGCCAATACAGTCTGCACTGATATTGGGTTGAATATATTATTAAGGCCACACATTAAAACACGCAACTACTGTCTACAATGTAATGATTTTGGATATATAACTAAGATCACACAACAGAACACGTCACTACGGTCTATCGAAGACGACACAACAAAACACGCCTCTACAGTCTTAACTGTTATGATGTTGGATATATTATTAAGGCCACACATTGAAACACGCCAATACAGTCTGCACTGTTACGGTGTTGAATATATTACTAAGGATACACAATTAAACACGCCAATACAGTCTGCACTGATATTGGGTTGAATATATTATTAAGGCCACACATTAAAACACGCAACTACTGTCTACAATGTAATGATTTTGGATATATAACTAAGGTCACACAACAGAACACGTCACTACGGTCTATCGAAGACGACACAACAAAACACGCCTCTACAGTCTTAACTGTTATGATGTTGGATATATTATTAAGGCCACACATTGAAACACGCCAATACAGTCTGCACTGATATGGGGTTAAATATATTACTAAGGCAACACATTAAAACACGCCAATACAGTCTGCACTGTTACGGTGTTGAATATATTACTAAGGATACACAATTAAACACGCCAATACAGTCTGCACTGATATTGGGTTGAATATATTATTAAGGCCACACATTAAAACACGCAACTACTGTCTACAATGTAATGATTTTGGATATATAACTAAGGTCACACAACAGAACACGTCACTACGGTCTATCGAAGACGACACAACAAAACACGCCTCTACAGTCTTAACTGTTATGATGTTGGATATATTATTAAGGCCACACATTGAAACACGCCAATACAGTCTGCACTGATATGGGGTTAAATATATTACTAAGGCCACACATTAAAACACGCCAATACAGTCTGCACTGTTACGGTGTTGAATATATTACTAAGGATACACAATTAAACACGCCAATACAGTCTGCACTGATATTGGGTTGAATATATTATTAAGGCCACACATTAAAACACGCAACTACTGTCTACAATGTAATGATTTTGGATATATAACTAAGGTCACACAACAGAACACGTCACTACGGTCTATCGAAGACGACACAACAAAACACGCCTCTACAGTCTTAACTGTTATGATGTTGGATATATTATTAAGGCCACACATTGAAACACGCCAATACAGTCTGCACTGATATGGGGTTAAATATATTACTAAGGCCACACATTAAAACACGCCAATACAGTCTGCACTGTTACGGTGTTGAATATATTACTAA
The DNA here is from genome assembly GCA_026874595.1 of Sipunculus nudus. NCBI lineage: Eukaryota > Metazoa > Annelida > Sipuncula > Golfingiida > Sipunculidae > Sipunculus > Sipunculus nudus. The sequence goes on from CM049319.1 coordinate 878,318, forward strand.
GGATACACAATTAAACACGCCAATACAGTCTGCACTGATATTGGGTTGAATATATTATTAAGGCCACACATTAAAACACGCAACTACTGTCTACAATGTAATGATTTTGGATATATAACTAAGGTCACACAACAGAACACGTCACTACGGTCTATCGAAGACGACACAACAAAACACGCCTCTACAGTCTTAACTGTTATGATGTTGGATATATTATTAAGGCCACACATTGAAACACGCCAATACAGTCTGCACTGTTACGGTGTTGAATATATTACTAAGGATACACAATTAAACACGCCAATACAGTCTGCACTGATATTGGGTTGAATATATTATTAAGGCCACACATTAAAACACGCAACTACTGTCTACAATGTAATGATTTTGGATATATAACTAAGGTCACACAACAGAACACGTCACTACGGTTTATCGAAGACGACACAACAAAACACGCCTCTACAGTCTTAACTGTTATGATGTTGGATATATTATTAAGGCCACACATTGAAACACGCCAATACAGTCTGCACTGATATGGGGTTAAATATATTACTAAGGCCACACATTAAAACACGCCAATACAGTCTGCACTGTTACGGTGTTGAATATATTACTAAGGATACACAATTAAACACGCCAATACAGTCTGCACTGATATTGGGTTGAATATATTATTAAGGCCACACATTAAAACACGCAACTACTGTCTACAATGTAATGATTTTGGATATATAACTAAGGTCACACAACAGAACACGTCACTACGGTCTATCGAAGACGACACAACAAAACACGCCTCTACAGTCTTAACTGTTATGATGTTGGATATATTATTAAGGCCACACATTGAAACACGCCAATACAGTCTGCACTGATATGGGGTTAAATATATTACTAAGGCCACACATTAAAACACGCCAATACAGTCTGCACTATTACGGTGTTGAATATATTACTAAGGATACACAATTAAACACGCCAATACAGTCTGCACTGATATTGGGTTGAATATATTATTAAGGCCACACATTAAAACACGCAACTACTGTCTACAATGTAATGATTTTGGATATATAACTAAGGTCACACAACAGAACACGTCACTACGGTCTATCGAAGACGACACAACAAAACACGCCTCTACAGTCTTAACTGTTATGATGTTGGATATATTATTAAGGCCACACATTGAAACACGCCAATACAGTCTGCACTGATATGGGGTTAAATATATTACTAAGGCAACACATTAAAACACGCCAATACAGTCTGCACTGTTACGGTGTTGAATATATTACTAAGGATACACAATTAAACACGCCAATACAGTCTGCACTGATATTGGGTTGAATATATTATTAAGGCCACACATTAAAACACGCAACTACTGTCTACAATGTAATGATTTTGGATATATAACTAAGGTCACACAACAGAACACGTCACTACGGTCTATCGAAGACGACACAACAAAACACGCCTCTACAGTCTTAACTGTTATGATGTTGGATATATTATTAAGGCCACACATTGAAACACGCCAATACAGTCTGCACTGATATGGGGTTAAATATATTACTAAGGCCACACATTAAAACACGCCAATACAGTCTGCACTGTTACGGTGTTGAATATATTACTAAGGATACACAATTAAACACGCCAATACAGTCTGCACTGATATTGGGTTGAATATATTATTAAGGCCACACATTAAAACACGCAACTACTGTCTACAATGTAATGATTTTGGATATATAACTAAGGTCACACAACAGAACACGTCACTACGGTCTATCGAAGACGACACAACAAAACACGCCTCTACAGTCTTAACTGTTATGATGTTGGATATATTATTAAGGCCACACATTGAAACACGCCAATACAGTCTGCACTGATATGGGGTTAAATATATTACTAAGGCCACACATTAAAACACGCCAATACAGTCTGCACTGTTACGGTGTTGAATATATTACTAAGGATACACAATTAAACACGCCAATACAGTCTGCACTGATATTGGGTTGAATATATTATTAAGGCCACACATTAAAACACGCAACTACTGTCTACAATGTAATGATTTTGGATATATAACTAAGGTCACACAACAGAACACGTCACTACGGTCTATCGAAGACGACACAACAAAACACGCCTCTACAGTCTTAACTGTTATGATGTTGGATATATTATTAAGGCCACACATTGAAACACGCCAATACAGTCTGCACTGTTACGGTGTTGAATATATTACTAAGGATACACAATTAAACACGCCAATACAGTCTGCACTGATATTGGGTTGAATATATTATTAAGGCCACACATTAAAACACGCAACTACTGTCTACAATGTAATGATTTTGGATATATAACTAAGGTCACACAACAGAACACGTCACTACGGTTTATCGAAGACGACACAACAAAACACGCCTCTACAGTCTTAACTGTTATGATGTTGGATATATTATTAAGGCCACACATTGAAACACGCCAATACAGTCTGCACTGATATGGGGTTAAATATATTACTAAGGCCACACATTAAAACACGCCAATACAGTCTGCACTGTTACGGTGTTGAATATATTACTAAGGATACACAATTAAACACGCCAATACAGTCTGCACTGATATTGGGTTGAATATATTATTAAGGCCACACATTAAAACACGCAACTACTGTCTACAATGTAATGATTTTGGATATATAACTAAGGTCACACAACAGAACACGTCACTACGGTCTATCGAAGACGACACAACAAAACACGCCTCTACAGTCTTAACTGTTATGATGTTGGATATATTATTAAGGCCACACATTGAAACACGCCAATACAGTCTGCACTGATATGGGGTTAAATATATTACTAAGGCCACACATTAAAACACGCCAATACAGTCTGCACTATTACGGTGTTGAATATATTACTAAGGATACACAATTAAACACGCCAATACAGTCTGCACTGATATTGGGTTGAATATATTATTAAGGCCACACATTAAAACACGCAACTACTGTCTACAATGTAATGATTTTGGATATATAACTAAGGTCACACAACAGAACACGTCACTACGGTCTATCGAAGACGACACAACAAAACACGCCTCTACAGTCTTAACTGTTATGATGTTGGATATATTATTAAGGCCACACATTGAAACACGCCAATACAGTCTGCACTGATATGGGGTTAAATATATTACTAAGGCCACACATTAAAACACGCCAATACAGTCTGCACTGTTACGGTGTTGAATATATTACTAAGGATACACAATTAAACACGCCAATACAGTCTGCACTGATATTGGGTTGAATATATTATTAAGGCCACACATTAAAACACGCAACTACTGTCTACAATGTAATGATTTTGGATATATAACTAAGGTCACACAACAGAACACGTCACTACGGTCTATCGAAGACGACACAACAAAACACGCCTCTACAGTCTTAACTGTTATGATGTTGGATATATTATTAAGGCCGCACATTGAAACACGCCAATACAGTCTGCACTGATATGGGGTTAAATATATTACTAAGGCCACACATTAAAACACGCCAATACAGTCTGCACTGTTACGGTGTTGAATATATTACTAAGGATACACAATTAAACACGCCAATACAGTCTGCACTGATATTGGGTTGAATATATTATTAAGGCCACACATTAAAACACGCAACTACTGTCTACAATGTAATGATTTTGGATATATAACTAAGGTCACACAACAGAACACGTCACTACGGTCTATCGAAGACGACACAACAAAACACGCCTCTACAGTCTTAACTGTTATGATGTTGGATATATTATTAAGGCCACACATTGAAACACGCCAATACAGTCTGCACTGTTACGGTGTTGAATATATTACTAAGGATACACAATTAAACACGCCAATACAGTCTGCACTGATATTGGGTTGAATATATTATTAAGGCCACACATTAAAACACGCAACTACTGTCTACAATGTAATGATTTTGGATATATAACTAAGGTCACACAACAGAACACGTCACAACGGTCTATCGAAGACGACACAACAAAACACGCCTCTACAGTCTTAACTGTTATGATGTTGGATATATTATTAAGGCCACACATTGAAAAACGCCAATACAGTCTGCACTGATATGGGGTTAAATATATTACTAAGGCCACACATTAAAACACGCCAATACAGTCTGCACTGTTGCGGTGTTGAATATATTACTAAGGATACACAATTAAACACGCCAATACAGTCTGCACTGATATTGGGTTGAATATACTATTAAGGCCACACATTAAAACACGCAACTACTGTCTACAATGTAATGATTTTGGATATATAACTAAGGTCACACAACAGAACATGTCACTACGGTCTATCGAAGACGACACAACAAAACACGCCTCTACAGTCTTAACTGTTATGATGTTGGATATATTATTAAGGCCACACATTGAAACACGCCAATACAGTCTGCACTGTTACGGTGTTGAATATATTACTAAGGATACACAATTAAACACGCCAATACAGTCTGCACTGATATTGGGTTGAATATATTATTAAGGCCACACATTAAAACACGCAACTACTGTCTACAATGTAATGATTTTGGATATATAACTAAGGTCACACAACAGAACACGTCACTACGGTCTATCGAAGACGACACAACAAAACACGCCTCTACAGTCTTAACTGTTATGATGTTGGATATATTATTAAGGCCACACATTGAAACACGCCAATACAGTCTGCACTGTTACGGTGTTGAATATATTACTAAGGATACACAATTAAACACGCCAATACAGTCTGCACTGATATTGGGTTGAATATATTATTAAGGCCACACATTAAAACACGCAACTACTGTCTACAATGTAATGATTTTGGATATATAACTAAGGTCACACAACAGAACACGTCACTACGGTCTATCGAAGACGACACAACAAAACACGCCTCTACAGTCTTAACTGTTATGATGTTGGATATATTATTAAGGCCACACATTGAAACACGCCAATACAGTCTGCACTGTTACGGTGTTGAATATATTACTAAGGATACACAATTAAACACGCCAATACAGTCTGCACTGATATTGGGTTGAATATATTATTAAGGCCACACATTAAAACACGCAACTACTGTCTACAATGTAATGATTTTGGATATATAACTAAGGTCACACAACAGAACACGTCACTACGGTCTATCGAAGACGACACAACAAAACACGCCTCTACAGTCTTAACTGTTATGATGTTGGATATATTATTAAGGCCACACATTGAAACACGCCAATACAGTCTGCACTGTTACGGTGTTGAATATATTACTAAGGATACACAATTAAACACGCCAATACAGTCTGCACTGATATTGGGTTGAATATATTATTAAGGCCACACATTAAAACACGCAACTACTGTCTACAATGTAATGATTTTGGATATATAACTAAGGTCACACAACAGAACACGTCACTACGGTCTATCGAAGACGACACAACAAAACACGCCTCTACAGTCTTAACTGTTATGATGTTGGATATATTATTAAGGCCACACATTGAAACACGCCAATACAGTCTGCACTGTTACGGTGTTGAATATATTACTAAGGATACACAATTAAACACGCCAATACAGTCTGCACTGATATTGGGTTGAATATATTATTAAGGCCACACATTAAAACACGCAACTACTGTCTACAATGTAATGATTTTGGATATATAACTAAGGTCACACAACAGAACACGTCACTACGGTCTATCGAAGACGACACAACAAAACACGCCTCTACAGTCTTAACTGTTATGATGTTGGATATATTATTAAGGCCACACATTGAAACACGCCAATACAGTCTGCACTGTTACGGTGTTGAATATATTACTAAGGATACACAATTAAACACGCCAATACAGTCTGCACTGATATTGGGTTGAATATATTATTAAGGCCACACATTAAAACACGCAACTACTGTCTACAATGTAATGATTTTGGATATATAACTAAGGTCACACAACAGAACACGTCACTACGGTCTATCGAAGACGACACAACAAAACACGCCTCTACAGTCTTAACTGTTATGATGTTGGATATATTATTAAGGCCACACATTGAAACACGCCAATACAGTCTGCACTGTTACGGTGTTGAATATATTACTAAGGATACACAATTAAACACGCCAATACAGTCTGCACTGATATTGGGTTGAATATATTATTAAGGCCACACATTAAAACACGCAACTACTGTCTACAATGTAATGATTTTGGATATATAACTAAGGTCACACAACAGAACACGTCACTACGGTCTATCGAAGACGACACAACAAAACACGCCTCTACAGTCTTAACTGTTATGATGTTGGATATATTATTAAGGCCACACATTGAAACACGCCAATACAGTCTGCACTGATATGGGGTTAAATATATTACTAAGGCCACACATTAAAACACGCCAATACAGTCTGCACTGTTACGGTGTTGAATATATTACTAAGGATACACAATTTAACACGCCAATACAGTCTGCACTGATATTGGGTTGAATATATTATTAAGGCCACACATTAAAACACGCAACTACTGTCTACAATGTAATGATTTTGGATATATAACTAAGGTCACACAACAGAACACGTCACTACGGTCTATCGAAGACGACACAACAAAACACGCCTCTACAGTCTTAACTGTTATGATGTTGGATATATTATTAAGGCCACACATTGAAACACGCCAATACAGTCTGCACTGATATGGGGTTAAATATATTACTAAGGCCACACATTAAAACACGCCAATACAGTCTGCACTGTTACGGTGTTGAATATATTACTAAGGATACACAATTAAACACGCCAATACAGTCTGCACTGTTATTGGGTTGAATATATTATTAAGGCCACACATTAAAACACGCAACTACTGTCTACAATGTAATGATTTTGGATATATAACTAAGGTCACACAACAGAACACGTCACAACGGTCTATCGAAGACGACACAACAAAACACGCCTCTACAGTCTTAACTGTTATGATGTTGGATATATTATTAAGGCCACACATTGAAACACGCCAATACAGTCTGCACTGTTACGGTGTTGAATATATTACTAAGGATACACAATTAAACACGCCAATACAGTCTGCACTGATATTGGGTTGAATATATTATTAAGGCCACACATTAAAACACGCAACTACTGTCTACAATGTAATGATTTTGGATATATAACTAAGGTCACACAACAGAACACGTCACTACGGTCTATCGAAGACGACACAACAAAACACGCCTCTACAGTCTTAACTGTTATGATGTTGGATATATTATTAAGGCCACACATTGAAACACGCCAATACAGTCTGCACTGATATGGGGTTAAATATATTACTAAGGCCACACATTAAAACACGCCAATACAGTCTGCACTGTTACGGTGTTGAATATATTACTAAGGATACACAATTAAACACGCCAATACAGTCTGCACTGATATTGGGTTGAATATATTATTAAGGCCACACATTAAAACACGCAACTACTGTCTACAATGTAATGATTTTGGATATATAACTAAGGTCACACAACAGAACACGTCACTACGGTCTATCGAAGACGACACAACAAAACACGCCTCTACAGTCTTAACTGTTATGATGTTGGATATATTATTAAGGCCACACATTGAAACACGCCAATACAGTCTGCACTGATATGGGGTTAAATATATTACTAAGGCCACACATTAAAACACGCCAATACAGTCTGCACTATTACGGTGTTGAATATATTACTAAGGATACACAATTAAACACGCCAATACAGTCTGCACTGATATTGGGTTGAATATATTATTAAGGCCACACATTAAAACACGCAACTACTGTCTACAATGTAATGATTTTGGATATATAACTAAGGTCACACAACAGAACACGTCACTACGGTCTATCGAAGACGACACAACAAAACACGCCTCTACAGTCTTAACTGTTATGATGTTGGATATATTATTAAGGCCACACATTGAAACACGCCAATACAGTCTGCACTGATATGGGGTTAAATATATTACTAAGGCCACACATTAAAACACGCCAATACAGTCTGCACTGTTACGGTGTTGAATATATTACTAAGGATACACAATTAAACACGCCAATACAGTCTGCACTGATATTGGGTTGAATATATTATTAAGGCCACACATTAAAACACGCAACTACTGTCTACAATGTAATGATTTTGGATATATAACTAAGGTCACACAACAGAACACGTCACTACGGTCTATCGAAGACGACACAACAAAACACGCCTCTACAGTCTTAACTGTTATGATGTTGGATATATTATTAAGGCCGCACATTGAAACACGCCAATACAGTCTGCACTGATATGGGGTTAAATATATTACTAAGGCCACACATTAAAACACGCCAATACAGTCTGCACTGTTACGGTGTTGAATATATTACTAAGGATACACAATTAAACACGCCAATACAGTCTGCACTGATATTGGGTTGAATATATTATTAAGGCCACACATTAAAACACGCAACTACTGTCTACAATGTAATGATTTTGGATATATAACTAAGGTCACACAACAGAACACGTCACTACGGTCTATCGAAGACGACACAACAAAACACGCCTCTACAGTCTTAACTGTTATGATGTTGGATATATTATTAAGGCCACACATTGAAACACGCCAATACAGTCTGCACTGTTACGGTGTTGAATATATTACTAAGGATACACAATTAAACACGCCAATACAGTCTGCACTGATATTGGGTTGAATATATTATTAAGGCCACACATTAAAACACGCAACTACTGTCTACAATGTAATGATTTTGGATATATAACTAAGGTCACACAACAGAACACGTCACAACGGTCTATCGAAGACGACACAACAAAACACGCCTCTACAGTCTTAACTGTTATGATGTTGGATATATTATTAAGGCCACACATTGAAACACGCCAATACAGTCTGCACTGATATGGGGTTAAATATATTACTAAGGCCACACATTAAAACACGCCAATACAGTCTGCACTGTTGCGGTGTTGAATATATTACTAAGGATACACAATTAAACACGCCAATACAGTCTGCACTGATATTGGGTTGAATATACTATTAAGGCCACACATTAAAACACGCAACTACTGTCTACAATGTAATGATTTTGGATATATAACTAAGGTCACACAACAGAACATGTCACTACGGTCTATCGAAGACGACACAACAAAACACGCCTCTACAGTCTTAACTGTTATGATGTTGGATATATTATTAAGGCCACACATTGAAACACGCCAATACAGTCTGCACTGTTACGGTGTTGAATATATTACTAAGGATACACAATTAAACACGCCAATACAGTCTGCACTGATATTGGGTTGAATATATTATTAAGGCCACACATTAAAACACGCAACTACTGTCTACAATGTAATGATTTTGGATATATAACTAAGGTCACACAACAGAACACGTCACTACGGTCTATCGAAGACGACACAACAAAACACGCCTCTACAGTCTTAACTGTTATGATGTTGGATATATTATTAAGGCCACACATTGAAACACGCCAATACAGTCTGCACTGTTACGGTGTTGAATATATTACTAAGGATACACAATTAAACACGCCAATACAGTCTGCACTGATATTGGGTTGAATATATTATTAAGGCCACACATTAAAACACGCAACTACTGTCTACAATGTAATGATTTTGGATATATAACTAAGGTCACACAACAGAACACGTCACTACGGTCTATCGAAGACGACACAACAAAACACGCCTCTACAGTCTTAACTGTTATGATGTTGGATATATTATTAAGGCCACACATTGAAACACGCCAATACAGTCTGCACTGTTACGGTGTTGAATATATTACTAAGGATACACAATTAAACACGCCAATACAGTCTGCACTGATATTGGGTTGAATATATTATTAAGGCCACACATTAAAACACGCAACTACTGTCTACAATGTAATGATTTTGGATATATAACTAAGGTCACACAACAGAACACGTCACTACGGTCTATCGAAGACGACACAACAAAACACGCCTCTACAGTCTTAACTGTTATGATGTTGGATATATTATTAAGGCCACACATTGAAACACGCCAATACAGTCTGCACTGTTACGGTGTTGAATATATTACTAAGGATACACAATTAAACACGCCAATACAGTCTGCACTGATATTGGGTTGAATATATTATTAAGGCCACACATTAAAACACGCAACTACTGTCTACAATGTAATGATTTTGGATATATAACTAAGGTCACACAACAGAACACGTCACTACGGTCTATCGAAGACGACACAACAAAACACGCCTCTACAGTCTTAACTGTTATGATGTTGGATATATTATTAAGGCCACACATTGAAACACGCCAATACAGTCTGCACTGTTACGGTGTTGAATATATTACTAAGGATACACAATTAAACACGCCAATACAGTCTGCACTGATATTGGGTTGAATATATTATTAAGGCCACACATTAAAACACGCAACTACTGTCTACAATGTAATGATTTTGGATATATAACTAAGGTCACACAACAGAACACGTCACTACGGTCTATCGAAGACGACACAACAAAACACGCCTCTACAGTCTTAACTGTTATGATGTTGGATATATTATTAAGGCCACACATTGAAACACGCCAATACAGTCTGCACTGTTACGGTGTTGAATATATTACTAAGGATACACAATTAAACACGCCAATACAGTCTGCACTGATATTGGGTTGAATATATTATTAAGGCCACACATTAAAACACGCAACTACTGTCTACAATGTAATGATTTTGGATATATAACTAAGGTCACACAACAGAACACGTCACTACGGTCTATCGAAGACGACACAACAAAACACGCCTCTACAGTCTTAACTGTTATGATGTTGGATATATTATTAAGGCCACACATTGAAACACGCCAATACAGTCTGCACTGTTACGGTGTTGAATATATTACTAAGGATACACAATTAAACACGCCAATACAGTCTGCACTGATATTGGGTTGAATATATTATTAAGGCCACACATTAAAACACGCAACTACTGTCTACAATGTAATGATTTTGGATATATAACTAAGGTCACACAACAGAACACGTCACTACGGTCTATCGAAGACGACACAACAAAACACGCCTCTACAGTCTTAACTGTTATGATGTTGGATATATTATTAAGGCCACACATTGAAACACGCCAATACAGTCTGCACTGATATGGGGTTAAATATATTACTAAGGCCACACATTAAAACACGCCAATACAGTCTGCACTGTTACGGTGTTGAATATATTACTAAGGATACACAATTTAACACGCCAATACAGTCTGCACTGATATTGGGTTGAATATATTATTAAGGCCACACATTAAAACACGCAACTACTGTCTACAATGTAATGATTTTGGATATATAACTAAGGTCACACAACAGAACACGTCACTACGGTCTATCGAAGACGACACAACAAAACACGCCTCTACAGTCTTAACTGTTATGATGTTGGATATATTATTAAGGCCACACATTGAAACACGCCAATACAGTCTGCACTGATATGGGGTTAAATATATTACTAAGGCCACACATTAAAACACGCCAATACAGTCTGCACTGTTACGGTGTTGAATATATTACTAAGGATACACAATTAAACACGCCAATACAGTCTGCACTGTTATTGGGTTGAATATATTATTAAGGCCACACATTAAAACACGCAACTACTGTCTACAATGTAATGATTTTGGATATATAACTAAGGTCACACAACAGAACACGTCACAACGGTCTATCGAAGACGACACAACAAAACACGCCTCTACAGTCTTAACTGTTATGATGTTGGATATATTATTAAGGCCACACATTGAAACACGCCAATACAGTCTGCACTGTTACGGTGTTGAATATATTACTAAGGATACACAATTAAACACGCCAATACAGTCTGCACTGATATTGGGTTGAATATATTATTAAGGCCACACATTAAAACACGCAACTACTGTCTACAATGTAATGATTTTGGATATATAACTAAGGTCACACAACAGAACACGTCACTACGGTCTATCGAAGACGACACAACAAAACACGCCTCTACAGTCTTAACTGTTATGATATTGGATATATTATTAAGGCCACACATTGAAACACGCCAATACAGTCTGCACTGATATGGGGTTAAATATATTACTAAGGATACACAATTAAACACGCCAATACAGTCTGCACTGATATTGGGTTGAATATATTATTAAGGCCACACATTAAAACACGCAACTACTGTCTACAATGTAATGATTTTGGATATATAACTAAGGTCACACAACAGAACACGTCACTACGGTCTATCGAAGACGACACAACAAAACACGCCTCTACAGTCTTAACTGTTATGATGTTGGATATATTATTAAGGCCACACATTAAAACACGCCAATACAGTCTGCACTGTTACGGTGTTGAATATATTACTAAGGATACACAATTAAACACGCCAATACAGTCTGCACTGATATTGGGTTGAATATATTATTAAGGCCACACATTAAAACACGCAACTACTGTCTACAATGTAATGATTTTGGATATATAACTAAGGTCACACAACAGAACACGTCACTACGGTCTATCGAAGACGACACAACAAAACACGCCTCTACAGTCTTAACTGTTATGATGTTGGATATATTATTAAGGCCACACATTGAAACACGCCAATACAGTCTGCACTGTTACGGTGTTGAATATATTACTAAGGATACACAATTAAACACGCCAATACAGTCTGCACTGATATTGGGTTGAATATATTATTAAGGCCACACATTAAAACACGCAACTACTGTCTACAATGTAATGATTTTGGATATATAACTAAGGTCACACAACAGAACACGTCACTACGGTCTATCGAAGACGACACAACAAAACACGCCTCTACAGTCTTAACTGTTATGATGTTGGATATATTATTAAGGCCACACATTGAAACACGCCAATACAGTCTGCACTGTTACGGTGTTGAATATATTACTAAGGATACACAATTAAACACGCCAATACAGTCTGCACTGATATTGGGTTGAATATATTATTAAGGCCACACATTAAAACACGCAACTACTGTCTACAATGTAATGATTTTGGATATATAACTAAGGTCACACAACAGAACACGTCACTACGGTCTATCGAAGACGACACAACAAAACACGCCTCTACAGTCTTAACTGTTATGATGTTGGATATATTATTAAGGCCACACATTGAAACACGCCAATACAGTCTGCACTGATATGGGGTTAAATATATTACTAAGGCCACACATTAAAACACGCCAATACAGTCTGCCCTGTTACGGTGTTGAATATATTACTAAGGATACACAATTAAACACGCCAATACAGTCTGCACTGTTATTGGGTTGAATATATTATTAAGGCCACACATTAAAACACGCAACTACTGTCTACAATGTAATGATTTTGGATATATAACTAAGGTCACACAACAGAACACGTCACAACGGTCTATCGAAGACGACACAACAAAACACGCCTCTACAGTCTTAACTGTTATGATGTTGGATATATTATTAAGGCCACACATTGAAACACGCCAATACAGTCTGCACTGTTACGGTGTTGAATATATTACTAAGGATACACAATTAAACACGCCAATACAGTCTGCACTGATATTGGGTTGAATATATTATTAAGGCCACACATTAAAACACGCAACTACTGTCTACAATGTAATGATTTTGGATATATAACTAAGGTCACACAACAGAACACGTCACTACGGTCTATCGAAGACGACACAACAAAACACGCCTCTACAGTCTTAACTGTTATGATGTTGGATATATTATTAAGGCCACACATTGAAACACGCCAATACAGTCTGCACTGATATGGGGTTAAATATATTACTAAGGCCACACATTAAAACACGCCAATACAGTCTGCACTGTTACGGTGTTGAATATATTACTAAGGATACACAATTAAACACGCCAATTCAGTCTGCACTGATATTGGGTTGAATATATTATTAAGGCCACACATTAAAACACGCAACTACTGTCTACAATGTAATGATTTTGGATATATAACTAAGGTCACACAACAGAACACGTCACTACGGTCTATCGAAGACGACACAACAAAACACGCCTCTACAGTCTTAACTGTTATGATGTTGGATATATTATTAAGGCCACACATTGAAACACGCCAATACAGTCTGCACTGATATGGGGTTAAATATATTACTAAGGCCACACATTAAAACACGCCAATACAGTCTGCACTGTTACGGTGTTGAATATATTACTAAGGATACACAATTAAACACGCCAATACAGTCTGCACTGATATTGGGTTGAATATATTATTAAGGCCACACATTAAAACACGCAACTACTGTCTACAATGTAATGATTTTGGATATATAACTAAGGTCACACAACAGAACACGTCACTACGGTCTATCGAAGACGACACAACAAAACACGCCTCTACAGTCTTAACTGTTATGATGTTGGATATATTATTAAGGCCACACATTGAAACACGCCAATACAGTCTGCACTGTTACGGTGTTGAATATATTACTAAGGATACACAATTAAACACGCCAATACAGTCTGCACTGATATTGGGTTGAATATATTATTAAGGCCACACATTAAAACACGCAACTACTGTCTACAATGTAATGATTTTGGATATATAACTAAGGTCACACAACAGAACACGTCACTACGGTTTATCGAAGACGACACAACAAAACACGCCTCTACAGTCTTAACTGTTATGATGTTGGATATATTATTAAGGCCACACATTGAAACACGCCAATACAGTCTGCACTGATATGGGGTTAAATATATTACTAAGGCCACACATTAAAACACGCCAATACAGTCTGCACTGTTACGGTGTTGAATATATTACTAAGGATACACAATTAAACACGCCAATACAGTCTGCACTGATATTGGGTTGAATATATTATTAAGGCCACACATTAAAACACGCAACTACTGTCTACAATGTAATGATTTTGGATATATAACTAAGGTCACACAACAGAACACGTCACTACGGTCTATCGAAGACGACACAACAAAACACGCCTCTACAGTCTTAACTGTTATGATGTTGGATATATTATTAAGGCCACACATTGAAACACGCCAATACAGTCTGCACTGATATGGGGTTAAATATATTACTAAGGCCACACATTAAAACACGCCAATACAGTCTGCACTATTACGGTGTTGAATATATTACTAAGGATACACAATTAAACACGCCAATACAGTCTGCACTGATATTGGGTTGAATATATTATTAAGGCCACACATTAAAACACGCAACTACTGTCTACAATGTAATGATTTTGGATATATAACTAAGGTCACACAACAGAACACGTCACTACGGTCTATCGAAGACGACACAACAAAACACGCCTCTACAGTCTTAACTGTTATGATGTTGGATATATTATTAAGGCCACACATTGAAACACGCCAATACAGTCTGCACTGATATGGGGTTAAATATATTACTAAGGCCACACATTAAAACACGCCAATACAGTCTGCACTGTTACGGTGTTGAATATATTACTAAGGATACACAATTAAACACGCCAATACAGTCTGCACTGATATTGGGTTGAATATATTATTAAGGCCACACATTAAAACACGCAACTACTGTCTACAATGTAATGATTTTGGATATATAACTAAGGTCACACAACAGAACACGTCACTACGGTCTATCGAAGACGACACAACAAAACACGCCTCTACAGTCTTAACTGTTATGATGTTGGATATATTATTAAGGCCACACATTGAAACACGCCAATACAGTCTGCACTGATATGGGGTTAAATATATTACTAAGGCCACACATTAAAACACGCCAATACAGTCTGCACTGTTACGGTGTTGAATATATTACTAAGGATACACAATTAAACACGCCAATACAGTCTGCACTGATATTGGGTTGAATATATTATTAAGGCCACACATTAAAACACGCAACTACTGTCTACAATGTAATGATTTTGGATATATAACTAAGGTCACACAACAGAACACGTCACTACGGTCTATCGAAGACGACACAACAAAACACGCCTCTACAGTCTTAACTGTTATGATGTTGGATATATTATTAAAGCCACACATTGAAACACGCCAATACAGTCTGCACTGTTACGGTGTTGAATATATTACTAAGGATACACAATTAAACACGCCAATACAGTCTGCACTGATATTGGGTTGAATATATTATTAAGGCCACACATTAAAACACGCAACTACTGTCTACAATGTAATGATTTTGGATATATAACTAAGGTCACACAACAGAACACGTCACTACGGTCTATCGAAGACGACACAACAAAACACGCCTCTACAGTCTTAACTGTTATGATGTTGGATATATTATTAAGGCCACACATTGAAACACGCCAATACAGTCTGCACTGATATGGGGTTAAATATATTACTAAGGCCACACATTAAAACACGCCAATACAGTCTGCACTGTTACGGTGTTGAATATATTACTAAGGATACACAATTAAACACGCCAATACAGTCTGCACTGATATTGGGTTGAATATATTATTAAGGCCACACATTAAAACACGCAACTACTGTCTACAATGTAATGATTTTGGATATATAACTAAGGTCACACAACAGAACACGTCACTACGGTCTATCGAAGACGACACAACAAAACACGCCTCTACAGTCTTAACTGTTATGATGTTGGATATATTATTAAGGCCACACATTGAAACACGCCAATACAGTCTGCACTGTTACGGTGTTGAATATATTACTAAGGATACACAATTAAACACGCCAATACAGTCTGCACTGATATTGGGTTGAATATATTATTAAGGCCACACATTAAAACACGCAACTACTGTCTACAATGTAATGATTTTGGATATATAACTAAGGTCACACAACAGAACACGTCACTACGGTCTATCGAAGACGACACAACAAAACACGCCTCTACAGTCTTAACTGTTATGATGTTGGATATATTATTAAGGCCACACATTGAAACACGCCAATACAGTCTGCACTGATATGGGGTTAAATATATTACTAAGGCCACACATTAAAACACGCCAATACAGTCTGCACTGTTACGGTGTTGAATATATTACTAAGGATACACAATTAAACACGCCAATACAGTCTGCACTGATATTGGGTTGAATATATTATTAAAGCCACACATTAAAACACGCCAATACAGTCTGCACTGTTACGGTGTTGAATATATTACTAAGGATACACAATTAAACACGCCAATACAGTCTGCACTGATATTGGGTTGAATATATTATTAAGGCCACACATTAAAACACGCAACTACTGTCTACAATGTAATGATTTTGGATATATAACTAAGGTCACACAACAGAACACGTCACAACGGTCTATCGAAGACGACACAACAAAACACGCCTCTACAGTCTTAACTGTTATGATGTTGGATATATTATTAAGGCCACACATTGAAACACGCCAATACAGTCTGCACTGATATGGGGTTAAATATATTACTAAGGCCACACATTAAAACACGCCAATACAGTCTGCACTGTTACGGTGTTGAATATATTACTAAGGATACACAATTAAACACGCCAATACAGTCTGCACTGATATTGGGTTGAATATATTATTAAGGCCACACATTAAAACACGCAACTACTGTCTACAATGTAATGATTTTGGATATATAACTAAGGTCACACAACAGAACATGTCACTACGGTCTATCGAAGACGACACAACAAAACACGCCTCTACAGTCTTAACTGTTATGATGTTGGATATATTATTAAGGCCACACATTGAAACACGCCAATACAGTCTGCACTGTTACGGTGTTGAATATATTACTAAGGATACACAATTAAACACGCCAATACAGTCTGCACTGATATTGGGTTGAATATATTATTAAGGCCACACATTAAAACACGCAACTACTGTCTACAATGTAATGATTTTGGATATATAACTAAGGTCACACAACAGAACACGTCACTACGGTCTATCGAAGACGACACAACAAAACACGCCTCTACAGTCTTAACTGTTATGATGTTGGATATATTATTAAGGCCACACATTGAAACACGCCAATACAGTCTGCACTGATATGGGGTTAAATATATTACTAAGGCCACACATTAAAACACGCCAATACAGTCTGCACTGTTACGGTGTTGAATATATTACTAAGGATACACAATTAAACACGCCAATACAGTCTGCACTGATATTGGGTTGAATATATTATTAAGGCCACACATTAAAACACGCAACTACTGTCTACAATGTAATGATTTTGGATATATAACTAAGGTCACACAACAGAACACGTCACTACGGTCTATCGAAGACGACACAACAAAACACGCCTCTACAGTCTTAACTGTTATGATGTTGGATATATTATTAAGGCCACACATTGAAACACGCCAATACAGTCTGCACTGTTACGGTGTTGAATATATTACTAAGGATACACAATTAAACACGCCAATACAGTCTGCACTGATATTGGGTTGAATATATTATAAGGCCACACATTAAAACACGCAACTACTGTCTACAATGTAATGATTTTGGATATATAACTAAGGTCACACAACAGAACACGTCACTACGGTTTATCGAAGACGACACAACAAAACACGCCTCTACAGTCTTAACTGTTATGATGTTGGATATATTATTAAGGCCACACATTGAAACACGCCAATACAGTCTGCACTGATATGGGGTTAAATATATTACTAAGGCCACACATTAAAACACGCCAATACAGTCTGCACTGTTACGGTGTTGAATATATTACTAAGGATACACAATTAAACACGCCAATACAGTCTGCACTGATATTGGGTTGAATATATTATTAAGGCCACACATTAAAACACGCAACTACTGTCTACAATGTAATGATTTTGGATATATAACTAAGGTCACACAACAGAACACGTCACTACGGTCTATCGAAGACGACACAACAAAACACGCCTCTACAGTCTTAACTGTTATGATGTTGGATATATTATTAAGGCCACACATTGAAACACGCCAATACAGTCTGCACTGATATGGGGTTAAATATATTACTAAGGCCACACATTAAAACACGCCAATACAGTCTGCACTGTTACGGTGTTGAATATATTACTAAGGATACACAATTAAACACGCCAATACAGTCTGCACTGATATTGGGTTGAATATATTATTAAGGCCACACATTAAAACACGCAACTACTGTCTACAATGTAATGATTTTGGATATATAACTAAGGTCACACAACAGAACACGTCACTACGGTCTATCGAAGACGACACAACAAAACACGCCTCTACAGTCTTAACTGTTATGATGTTGGATATATTATTAAGGCCACACATTGAAACACGCCAATACAGTCTGCACTGTTACGGTGTTGAATATATTACTAAGGATACACAATTAAACACGCCAATACAGTCTGCACTGATATTGGGTTGAATATATTATTAAGGCCACACATTAAAACACGCAACTACTGTCTACAATGTAATGATTTTGGATATATAACTAAGGTCACACAACAGAACACGTCACTACGGTCTATCGAAGACGACACAACAAAACACGCCTCTACAGTCTTAACTGTTATGATGTTGGATATATTATTAAGGCCACACATTGAAACACGCCAATACAGTCTGCACTGATATGGGGTTAAATATATTACTAAGGCCACACATTAAAACACGCCAATACAGTCTGCACTGTTACGGTGTTGAATATATTACTAAGGATACACAATTAAACACGCCAATACAGTCTGCACTGATATTGGGTTGAATATATTATTAAGGCCACACATTAAAACACGCAACTACTGTCTACAATGTAATGATTTTGGATATATAACTAAGGTCACACAACAGAACACGTCACTACGGTCTATCGAAGACGACACAACAAAACACGCCTCTACAGTCTTAACTGTTATGATGTTGGATATATTATTAAGGCCACACATTGAAACACGCCAATACAGTCTGCACTGTTACGGTGTTGAATATATTACTAAGGATACACAATTAAACACGCCAATACAGTCTGCACTGATATTGGGTTGAATATATTATTAAGGCCACACATTAAAACACGCAACTACTGTCTACAATGTAATGATTTTGGATATATAACTAAGATCACACAACAGAACACGTCACTACGGTCTATCGAAGACGACACAACAAAACACGCCTCTACAGTCTTAACTGTTATGATGTTGGATATATTATTAAGGCCACACATTGAAACACGCCAATACAGTCTGCACTGTTACGGTGTTGAATATATTACTAAGGATACACAATTAAACACGCCAATACAGTCTGCACTGATATTGGGTTGAATATATTATTAAGGCCACACATTAAAACACGCAACTACTGTCTACAATGTAATGATTTTGGATATATAACTAAGGTCACACAACAGAACACGTCACTACGGTCTATCGAAGACGACACAACAAAACACGCCTCTACAGTCTTAACTGTTATGATGTTGGATATATTATTAAGGCCACACATTGAAACACGCCAATACAGTCTGCACTGATATGGGGTTAAATATATTACTAAGGCCACACATTAAAACACGCCAATACAGTCTGCACTGTTACGGTGTTGAATATATTACTAAGGATACACAATTAAACACGCCAATACAGTCTGCACTGATATTGGGTTGAATATATTATTAAGGCCACACATTAAAACACGCAACTACTGTCTACAATGTAATGATTTTGGATATATAACTAAGGTCACACAACAGAACACGTCACTACGGTCTATCGAAGACGACACAACAAAACACGCCTCTACAGTCTTAACTGTTATGATGTTGGATATATTATTAAGGCCACACATTGAAACACGCCAATACAGTCTGCACTGATATGGGGTTAAATATATTACTAAGGCCACACATTAAAACACGCCAATACAGTCTGCACTGTTACGGTGTTGAATATATTACTAAGGATACACAATTAAACACGCCAATACAGTCTGCACTGATATTGGGTTGAATATATTATTAAAGCCACACATTAAAACACGCCAATACAGTCTGCACTGTTACGGTGTTGAATATATTACTAAGGATACACAATTAAACACGCCAATACAGTCTGCACTGATATTGGGTTGAATATATTATTAAGGCCACACATTAAAACACGCAACTACTGTCTACAATGTAATGATTTTGGATATATAACTAAGGTCACACAACAGAACACGTCACAACGGTCTATCGAAGACGACACAACAAAACACGCCTCTACAGTCTTAACTGTTATGATGTTGGATATATTATTAAGGCCACACATTGAAACACGCCAATACAGTCTGCACTGATATGGGGTTAAATATATTACTAAGGCCACACATTAAAACACGCCAATACAGTCTGCACTGTTACGGTGTTGAATATATTACTAAGGATACACAATTAAACACGCCAATACAGTCTGCACTGATATTGGGTTGAATATATTATTAAGGCCACACATTAAAACACGCAACTACTGTCTACAATGTAATGATTTTGGATATATAACTAAGGTCACACAACACAACATGTCACTACGGTCTATCGAAGACGACACAACAAAACACGCCTCTACAGTCTTAACTGTTATGATGTTGGATATATTATTAAGGCCACACATTGAAACACGCCAATACAGTCTGCACTGTTACGGTGTTGAATATATTACTAAGGATACACAATTAAACACGCCAATACAGTCTGCACTGATATTGGGTTGAATATATTATTAAGGCCACACATTAAAACACGCAACTACTGTCTACAATGTAATGATTTTGGATATATAACTAAGGTCACACAACAGAACACGTCACTACGGTCTATCGAAGACGACACAACAAAACACGCCTCTACAGTCTTAACTGTTATGATGTTGGATATATTATTAAGGCCACACATTGAAACACGCCAATACAGTCTGCACTGATATGGGGTTAAATATATTACTAAGGCCACACATTAAAACACGCCAATACAGTCTGCACTGTTACGGTGTTGAATATATTACTAAGGATACACAATTAAACACGCCAATACAGTCTGCACTGATATTGGGTTGAATATATTATTAAGGCCACACATTAAAACACGCAACTACTGTCTACAATGTAATGATTTTGGATATATAACTAAGGTCACACAACAGAACACGTCACTACGGTCTATCGAAGACGACACAACAAAACACGCCTCTACAGTCTTAACTGTTATGATGTTGGATATATTATTAAGGCCACACATTGAAACACGCCAATACAGTCTGCACTGTTACGGTGTTGAATATATTACTAAGGATACACAATTAAACACGCCAATACAGTCTGCACTGATATTGGGTTGAATATATTATAAGGCCACACATTAAAACACGCAACTACTGTCTACAATGTAATGATTTTGGATATATAACTAAGGTCACACAACAGAACACGTCACTACGGTTTATCGAAGACGACACAACAAAACACGCCTCTACAGTCTTAACTGTTATGATGTTGGATATATTATTAAGGCCACACATTGAAACACGCCAATACAGTCTGCACTGATATGGGGTTAAATATATTACTAAGGCCACACATTAAAACACGCCATTACAGTCTGCACTGTTACGGTGTTGAATATATTACTAAGGATACACAATTAAACACGCCAATACAGTCTGCACTGATATTGGGTTGAATATATTATTAAGGCCACACATTAAAACACGCAACTACTGTCTACAATGTAATGATTTTGGATATATAACTAAGGTCACACAACAGAACACGTCACTACGGTCTATCGAAGACGACACAACAAAACACGCCTCTACAGTCTTAACTGTTATGATGTTGGATATATTATTAAGGCCACACATTGAAACACGCCAATACAGTCTGCACTGATATGGGGTTAAATATATTACTAAGGCCACACATTAAAACACGCCAATACAGTCTGCACTGTTACGGTGTTGAATATATTACTAAGGATACACAATTAAACACGCCAATACAGTCTGCACTGATATTGGGTTGAATATATTATTAAGGCCACACATTAAAACACGCAACTACTGTCTACAATGTAATGATTTTGGATATATAACTAAGGTCACACAACAGAACACGTCACTACGGTCTATCGAAGACGACACAACAAAACACGCCTCTACAGTCTTAACTGTTATGATGTTGGATATATTATTAAGGCCACACATTGAAACACGCCAATACAGTCTGCACTGTTACGGTGTTGAATATATTACTAAGGATACACAATTAAACACGCCAATACAGTCTGCACTGATATTGGGTTGAATATATTATTAAGGCCACACATTAAAACACGCAACTACTGTCTACAATGTAATGATTTTGGATATATAACTAAGGTCACACAACAGAACACGTCACTACGGTCTATCGAAGACGACACAACAAAACACGCCTCTACAGTCTTAACTGTTATGATGTTGGATATATTATTAAGGCCACACATTGAAACACGCCAATACAGTCTGCACTGATATGGGGTTAAATATATTACTAAGGCCACACATTAAAACACGCCAATACAGTCTGCACTGTTACGGTGTTGAATATATTACTAAGGATACACAATTAAACACGCCAATACAGTCTGCACTGATATTGGGTTGAATATATTATTAAGGCCACACATTAAAACACGCAACTACTGTCTACAATGTAATGATTTTGGATATATAACTAAGGTCACACAACAGAACACGTCACTACGGTCTATCGAAGACGACACAACAAAACACGCCTCTACAGTCTTAACTGTTATGATGTTGGATATATTATTAAGGCCACACATTGAAACACGCCAATACAGTCTGCACTGTTACGGTGTTGAATATATTACTAAGGATACACAATTAAACACGCCAATACAGTCTGCACTGATATTGGGTTGAATATATTATTAAGGCCACACATTAAAACACGCAACTACTGTCTACAATGTAATGATTTTGGATATATAACTAAGATCACACAACAGAACACGTCACTACGGTCTATCGAAGACGACACAACAAAACACGCCTCTACAGTCTTAACTGTTATGATGTTGGATATATTATTAAGGCCACACATTGAAACACGCCAATACAGTCTGCACTGTTACGGTGTTGAATATATTACTAAGGATACACAATTAAACACGCCAATACAGTCTGCACTGATATTGGGTTGAATATATTATTAAGGCCACACATTAAAACACGCAACTACTGTCTACAATGTAATGATTTTGGATATATAACTAAGGTCACACAACAGAACACGTCACTACGGTCTATCGAAGACGACACAACAAAACACGCCTCTACAGTCTTAACTGTTATGATGTTGGATATATTATTAAGGCCACACATTGAAACACGCCAATACAGTCTGCACTGATATGGGGTTAAATATATTACTAAGGCCACACATTAAAACACGCCAATACAGTCTGCACTGTTACGGTGTTGAATATATTACTAAGGATACACAATTAAACACGCCAATACAGTCTGCACTGATATTGGGTTGAATATATTATTAAGGCCACACATTAAAACACGCAACTACTGTCTACAATGTAATGATTTTGGATATATAACTAAGGTCACACAACAGAACACGTCACTACGGTCTATCGAAGACGACACAACAAAACACGCCTCTACAGTCTTAACTGTTATGATGTTGGATATATTATTAAGGCCACACATTGAAACACGCCAATACAGTCTGCACTGATATGGGGTTAAATATATTACTAAGGCCACACATTAAAACACGCCAATACAGTCTGCACTATTACGGTGTTGAATATATTACTAAGGATACACAATTAAACACGCCAATACAGTCTGCACTGATATTGGGTTGAATATATTATTAAGGCCACACATTAAAACACGCAACTACTGTCTACAATGTAATGATTTTGGATATATAACTAAGGTCACACAACAGAACACGTCACTACGGTCTATCGAAGACGACACAACAAAACACGCCTCTACAGTCTTAACTGTTATGATGTTGGATATATTATTAAGGCCACACATTGAAACACGCCAATACAGTCTGCACTGATATGGGGTTAAATATATTACTAAGGCCACACATTAAAACACGCCAATACAGTCTGCACTGTTACGGTGTTGAATATATTACTAAGGATACACAATTAAACACGCCAATACAGTCTGCACTGATATTGGGTTGAATATATTATTAAGGCCACACATTAAAACACGCAACTACTGTCTACAATGTAATGATTTTGGATATATAACTAAGGTCACACAACAGAACACGTCACTACGGTCTATCGAAGACGACACAACAAAACACGCCTCTACAGTCTTAACTGTTATGATGTTGGATATATTATTAAGGCCACACATTGAAACACGCCAATACAGTCTGCACTGTTACGGTGTTGAATATATTACTAAGGATACACAATTAAACACGCCAATACAGTCTGCACTGATATTGGGTTGAATATATTATTAAGGCCACACATTAAAACACGCAACTACTGTCTACAATGTAATGATTTTGGATATATAACTAAGGTCACACAACAGAACACGTCACTACGGTCTATCGAAGACGACACAACAAAACACGCCTCTACAGTCTTAACTGTTATGATGTTGGATATATTATTAAGGCCACACATTGAAACACGCCAATACAGTCTGCACTGTTACGGTGTTGAATATATTACTAAGGATACACAATTAAACACGCCAATACAGTCTGCACTGATATTGGGTTGAATATATTATTAAGGCCACACATTAAAACACGCAACTACTGTCTACAATGTAATGATTTTGGATATATAACTAAGGTCACACAACAGAACACGTCACTACGGTTTATCGAAGACGACACAACAAAACACGCCTCTACAGTCTTAACTGTTATGATGTTGGATATATTATTAAGGCCACACATTGAAACACGCCAATACAGTCTGCACTGATATGGGGTTAAATATATTACTAAGGCCACACATTAAAACACGCCAATACAGTCTGCACTGTTACGGTGTTGAATATATTACTAAGGATACACAAGTAAACACGCCAATACAGTCTGCACTGATATTGGGTTGAATATATTATTAAGGCCACACATTAAAACACGCAACTACTGTCTACAATGTAATGATTTTGGATATATAACTAAGGTCACACAACAGAACACGTCACTACGGTCTATCGAAGACGACACAACAAAACACGCCTCTACAGTCTTAACTGTTATGATGTTGGATATATTATTAAGGCCACACATTGAAACACGCCAATACAGTCTGCACTGATATGGGGTTAAATATATTACTAAGGCCACACATTAAAACACGCCAATACAGTCTGCACTATTACGGTGTTGAATATATTACTAAGGATACACAATTAAACACGCCGATACAGTCTGCACTGATATTGGGTTGAATATATTATTAAGGCCACACATTAAAACACGCAACTACTGTCTACAATGTAATGATTTTGGATATATAACTAAGGTCACACAACAGAACACGTCACTACGGTCTATCGAAGACGACACAACAAAACACGCCTCTACAGTCTTAACTGTTATGATGTTGGATATATTATTAAGGCCACACATTGAAACACGCCAATACAGTCTGCACTGATATGGGGTTAAATATATTACTAAGGCCACACATTAAAACACGCCAATACAGTCTGCACTGTTACGGTGTTGAATATATTACTAAGGATACACAATTAAACACGCCAATACAGTCTGCACTGATATTGGGTTGAATATATTATTAAGGCCACACATTAAAACACGCAACTACTGTCTACAATGTAATGATTTTGGATATATAACTAAGGTCACACAACAGAACACGTCACTACGGTCTATCGAAGACGACACAACAAAACACGCCTCTACAGTCTTAACTGTTATGATGTTGGATATATTATTAAGGCCACACATTGAAACACGCCAATACAGTCTGCACTGATATGGGGTTAAATATATTACTAAGGCCACACATTAAAACACGCCAATACAGTCTGCACTGTTACGGTGTTGAATATATTACTAAGGATACACAATTAAACACGCCAATACAGTCTGCACTGATATTGGGTTGAATATATTATTAAGGCCACACATTAAAACACGCAACTACTGTCTACAATGTAATGATTTTGGATATATAACTAAGGTCACACAACAGAACACGTCACTACGGTCTATCGAAGACGACACAACAAAACACGCCTCTACAGTCTTAACTGTTATGATGTTGGATATATTATTAAGGCCACACATTGAAACACGCCAATACAGTCTGCACTGTTACGGTGTTGAATATATTACTAAGGATACACAATTAAACACGCCAATACAGTCTGCACTGATATTGGGTTGAATATATTATTAAGGCCACACATTAAAACACGCAACTACTGTCTACAATGTAATGATTTTGGATATATAACTAAGGTCACACAACAGAACACGTCACTACGGTCTATCGAAGACGACACAACAAAACACGCCTCTACAGTCTTAACTGTTATGATGTTGGATATATTATTAAGGCCACACATTGAAACACGCCAATACAGTCTGCACTGATATGGGGTTAAATATATTACTAAGGCCACACATTAAAACACGCCAATACAGTCTGCACTGTTACGGTGTTGAATATATTACTAAGGATACACAATTAAACACGCCAATACAGTCTGCACTGATATTGGGTTGAATATATTATTAAGGCCACACATTAAAACACGCAACTACTGTCTACAATGTAATGATTTTGGATATATAACTAAGGTCACACAACAGAACACGTCACCACGGTCTATCGAAGACGACACAACAAAACACGCCTCTACAGTCTTAACTGTTATGATGTTGGATATATTATTAAGGCCACACATTGAAACACGCCAATACAGTCTGCACTGTTACGGTGTTGAATATATTACTAAGGATACACAATTAAACACGCCAATACAGTCTGCACTGATATTGGGTTGAATATATTATTAAGGCCACACATTAAAACACGCAACTACTGTCTACAATGTAATGATTTTGGATATATAACTAAGGTCACACAACAGAACACGTCACTACGGTCTATCGAAGACGACACAACAAAACACGCCTCTACAGTCTTAACTGTTATGATGTTGGATATATTATTAAGGCTACACATTGAAACACGCCAATACAGTCTGCACTGATATGGGGTTAAATATATTACTAAGGCCACACATTAAATCACGCCAATACAGTCTGCACTGTTACGGTGTTGAATATATTACTAAGGATACACAATTAAACACGCCAATACAGTCTGCACTGATATTGGGTTGAATATATTATTAAGGCCACACATTAAAACACGCCAATACAGTCTGCACTGTTACGGTGTTGAATATATTACTAAGGATACACAATTAAACACGCCAATACAGTCTGCACTGATATTGGGTTGAATATATTATTAAGGCCACACATTAAAACACGCAACTACTGTCTACAATGTAATGATTTTGGATATATAACTAAGGTCACACAACAGAACACGTCACAACGGTCTATCGAAGACGACACAACAAAACACGCCTCTACAGTCTTAACTGTTATGATGTTGGATATATTATTAAGGCCACACATTGAAACACGCCAATACAGTCTGCACTGATATGGGGTTAAATATATTACTAAGGCCACACATTAAAACACGCCAATACAGTCTGCACTGTTACGGTGTTGAATATATTACTAAGGATACACAATTAAACACGCCAATACAGTCTGCACTGATATTGGGTTGAATATATTATTAAGGCCACACATTAAAACACGCAACTACTGTCTACAATGTAATGATTTTGGATATATAACTAAGGTCACACAACAGAACATGTCACTACGGTCTATCGAAGACGACACAACAAAACACGCCTCTACAGTCTTAACTGTTATGATGTTGGATATATTATTAAGGCCACACATTGAAACACGCCAATACAGTCTGCACTGTTACGGTGTTGAATATATTACTAAGGATACACAATTAAACACGCCAATACAGTCTGCACTGATATTGGGTTGAATATATTATTAAGGCCACACATTAAAACACGCAACTACTGTCTACAATGTAATGATTTTGGATATATAACTAAGGTCACACAACAGAACACGTCACTACGGTCTATCGAAGACGACACAACAAAACACGCCTCTACAGTCTTAACTGTTATGATGTTGGATATATTATTAAGGCCACACATTGAAACACGCCAATACAGTCTGCACTGTTACGGTGTTGAATATATTACTAAGGATACACAATTAAACACGCCAATACAGTCTGCACTGATATTGGGTTGAATATATTATTAAGGCCACACATTAAAACACGCAACTACTGTCTACAATGTAATGATTTTGGATATATAACTAAGGTCACACAACAGAACACGTCACTACGGTCTATCGAAGACGACACAACAAAACACGCCTCTACAGTCTTAACTGTTATGATGTTGGATATATTATTAAGGCCACACATTGAAACACGCCAATACAGTCTGCACTGTTACGGTGTTGAATATATTACTAAGGATACACAATTAAACACGCCAATACAGTCTGCACTGATATTGGGTTGAATATATTATTAAGGCCACACATTAAAACACGCAACTACTGTCTACAATGTAATGATTTTGGATATATAACTAAGATCACACAACAGAACACGTCACTACGGTCTATCGAAGACGACACAACAAAACACGCCTCTACAGTCTTAACTGTTATGATGTTGGATATATTATTAAGGCCACACATTGAAACACGCCAATACAGTCTGCACTGTTACGGTGTTGAATATATTACTAAGGATACACAATTAAACACGCCAATACAGTCTGCACTGATATTGGGTTGAATATATTATTAAGGCCACACATTAAAAGACGCAACTACTGTCTACAATGTAATGATTTTGGATATATAACTAAGGTCACACAACAGAACACGTCACTACGGTCTATCGAAGACGACACAACAAAACACGCCTCTACAGTCTTAACTGTTATGATGTTGGATATATTATTAAGGCCACACATTGAAACACGCCAATACAGTCTGCACTGATATGGGGTTAAATATATTACTAAGGCCACACATTAAAACACGCCAATACAGTCTGCACTGTTACGGTGTTGAATATATTACTAAGGATACACAATTAAACACGCCAATACAGTCTGCACTGATATTGGGTTGAATATATTATTAAGGCCACACATTAAAACACGCAACTACTGTCTACAATGTAATGATTTTGGATATATAACTAAGGTCACACAACAGAACACGTCACTACGGTCTATCGAAGACGACACAACAAAACACGCCTCTACAGTCTTAACTGTTATGATGTTGGATATATTATTAAGGCCACACATTGAAACACGCCAATACAGTCTGCACTGATATGGGGTTAAATATATTACTAAGGCCACACATTAAAACACGCCAATACAGTCTGCACTGTTACGGTGTTGAATATATTACTAAGGATACACAATTAAACACGCCAATACAGTCTGCACTGATATTGGGTTGAATATATTATTAAGGCCACACATTAAAACACGCAACTACTGTCTACAATGTAATGATTTTGGATATATAACTAAGGTCACACAACAGAACACGTCACTACGGTCTATCGAAGACGACACAACAAAACACGCCTCTACAGTCTTAACTGTTATGATGTTGGATATATTATTAAGGCCACAAATTGAAACACGCCAATACAGTCTGCACTGATATGGGGTTAAATATATTACTAAGGCCACACATTAAAACACGCCAATACAGTCTGCACTGTTACGGTGTTGAATATATTACTAAGGATACACAATTAAACACGCCAATACAGTCTGCACTGATATTGGGTTGAATATATTATTAAGGCCACACATTGAAACACGCAACTACTGTCTACAATGTAATGATTTTGGATATATAACTAAGGTCACACAACAGAACACGTCACTACGGTCTATCGAAGACGACACAACAAAACACGCCTCTACAGTCTTAACTGTTATGATGTTGGATATATTATTAAGGCCACACATTGAAACACGCCAATACAGTCTGCACTGTTACGGTGTTGAATATATTACTAAGGATACACAATTAAACACGCCAATACAGTCTGCACTGATATTGGGTTGAATATATTATTAAGGCCACACATTAAAACACGCAACTACTGTCTACAATGTAATGATTTTGGATATATAACTAAGGTCACACAACAGAACACGTCACTACGGTCTATCGAAGACGACACAACAAAACACGCCTCTACAGTCTTAACTGTTATGATGTTGGATATATTATTAAGGCCACACATTGAAACACGCCAATACAGTCTGCACTGATATGGGGTTAAATATATTACTAAGGCCACACATTAAAACACGCCAATACAGTCTGCACTGTTACGGTGTTGAATATATTACTAAGGATACACAATTAAACACGCCAATACAGTCTGCACTGATATTGGGTTGAATATATTATTAAGGCCACACATTAAAACACGCAACTACTGTCTACAATGTAATGATTTTGGATATATAACTAAGGTCACACAACAGAACACGTCACTACGGTCTATCGAAGACGACACAACAAAACACGCCTCTACAGTCTTAACTGTTATGATGTTGGATATATTATTAAGGCCACACATTGAAACACGCCAATACAGTCTGCACTGTTACGGTGTTGAATATATTACTAAGGATACACAATTAAACACGCCAATACAGTCTGCACTGATATTGGGTTGAATATATTATTAAGGCCACACATTAAAACACGCAACTACTGTCTACAATGTAATGATTTTGGATATATAACTAAGATCACACAACAGAACACGTCACTACGGTCTATCGAAGACGACACAACAAAACACGCCTCTACAGTCTTAACTGTTATGATGTTGGATATATTATTAAGGCCACACATTGAAACACGCCAATACAGTCTGCAATGTTACGGTGTTGAATATATTACTAAGGATACACAATTAAACACGCCAATACAGTCTGCACTGATATTGGGTTGAATATATTATTAAGGCCACACATTAAAACACGCAACTACTGTCTACAATGTAATGATTTTGGATATATAACTAAGGTCACACAACAGAACACGTCACTACGGTCTATCGGAGACGACACAACAAAACACGCCTCTACAGTCTTAACTGTTATGATGTTGGATATATTATTAAGGCCACACATTGAAACACGCCAATACAGTCTGCACTGATATGGGGTTAAATATATTACTAAGGCCACACATTAAAACACGCCAATACAGTCTGCACTGTTACGGTGTTGAATATATTACTAAGGATACACAATTAAACACGCCAATACAGTCTGCACTGATATTGGGTTGAATATATTATTAAGGCCACACATTAAAACACGCAACTACTGTCTACAATGTAATGATTTTGGATATATAACTAAGGTCACACAACAGAACACGTCACTACGGTCTATCGAAGACGACACAACAAAACACGCCTCTACAGTCTTAACTGTTATGATGTTGGATATATTATTAAGGCCACACATTGAAACACGCCAATATAGTCTGCACTGTTACGGTGTTGAATATATTACTAAGGATACACAATTAAACACGCCAATACAGTCTGCACTGATATTGGGTTGAATATATTATTAAGGCCACACATTAAAACACGCAACTACTGTCTACAATGTAATGATTTTGGATATATAACTAAGGTCACACAACAGAACACGTCACTACGGTCTATCGAAGACGACACAACAAAACACGCCTCTACAGTCTTAACTGTTATGATGTTGGATATATTATTAAGGCCACACATTGAAACACGCCAATACAGTCTGCACTGATATGGGGTTAAATATATTACTAAGGCCACACATTAAAACACGCCAATACAGTCTGCACTGTTACGGTGTTGAATATATTACTAAGGATACACAATTAAACACGCCAATACAGTCTGCACTGATATTGGGTTGAATATATTATTAAGGCCACACATTAAAACACGCAACTACTGTCTACAATGTAATGATTTTGGATATATAACTAAGGTCACACAACAGAACACGTCACTACGGTCTATCGAAGACGACACAACAAAACACGCCTCTACAGTCTTAACTGTTATGATGTTGGATATATTATTAAGGCCACACATTGAAACACGCCAATACAGTCTGCACTGATATGGGGTTAAATATATTACTAAGGCCACACATTAAAACACGCCAATACAGTCTGCACTATTACGGTGTTGAATATATTACTAAGGATACACAATTAAACACGCCAATACAGTCTGCACTGATATTGGGTTGAATATATTATTAAGGCCACACATTAAAACACGCAACTACTGTCTACAATGTAATGATTTTGGATATATAACTAAGGTCACACAACAGAACACGTCACTACGGTCTATCGAAGACGACACAACAAAACACGCCTCTACAGTCTTAACTGTTATGATGTTGGATATATTATTAAGGCCACACATTGAAACACGCCAATACAGTCTGCACTGATATGGGGTTAAATATATTACTAAGGCCACACATTAAAACACGCCAATACAGTCTGCACTGTTACGGTGTTGAATATATTACTAAGGATACACAATTAAACACGCCAATACAGTCTGCACTGATATTGGGTTGAATATATTATTAAGGCCACACATTAAAACACGCAACTACTGTCTACAATGTAATGATTTTGGATATATAACTAAGGTCACACAACAGAACACGTCACTACGGACTATCGAAGACGACACAACAAAACACGCCTCTACAGTCTTAACTGTTATGATGTTGGATATATTATTAAGGCCACACATTGAAACACGCCAATACAGTCTGCACTGATATGGGGTTAAATATATTACTAAGGCCACACATTAAAACACGCCAATACAGTCTGCACTGTTACGGTGTTGAATATATTACTAAGGATACACAATTAAACACGCCAATACAGTCTGCACTGATATTGGGTTGAATATATTATTAAGGCCACACATTAAAACACGCAACTACTGTCTACAATGTAATGATTTTGGATATATAACTAAGGTCACACAACAGAACACGTCACTACGGTCTATCGAAGACGACACAACAAAACACGCCTCTACAGTCTTAACTGTTATGATGTTGGATATATTATTAAGGCCACACATTGAAACACGCCAATACAGTCTGCACTGTTACGGTGTTGAATATATTACTAAGGATACACAATTAAACACGCCAATACAGTCTGCACTGATATTGGGTTGAATATATTATTAAGGCCACACATTAAAACACGCAACTACTGTCTACAATGTAATGATTTTGGATATATAACTAAGGTCACACAACAGAACACGTCACTACGGTCTATCGAAGACGACACAACAAAACACGCCTCTACAGTCTTAACTGTTATGATGTTGGATATATTATTAAGGCCACACATTGAAACACGCCAATACAGTCTGCACTGATATGGGGTTAAATATATTACTAAGGCCACACATTAAAACACGCCAATACAGTCTGCACTGTTACGGTGTTGAATATATTACTAAGGATACACAATTAAACACGCCAATACAGTCTGCACTGATATTGGGTTGAATATATTATTAAGGCCACACATTAAAACACGCAACTACTGTCTACAATGTAATGATTTTGGATATATAACTAAGGTCACACAACAGAACACGTCACCACGGTCTATCGAAGACGACACAACAAAACACGCCTCTACAGTCTTAACTGTTATGATGTTGGATATATTATTAAGGCCACACATTGAAACACGCCAATACAGTCTGCACTGTTACGGTGTTGAATATATTACTAAGGATACACAATTAAACACGCCAATACAGTCTGCACTGATATTGGGTTGAATATATTATTAAGGCCACACATTAAAACACGCAACTACTGTCTACAATGTAATGATTTTGGATATATAACTAAGGTCACACAACAGAACACGTCACTACGGTCTATCGAAGACGACACAACAAAACACGCCTCTACAGTCTTAACTGTTATGATGTTGGATATATTATTAAGGCCACACATTGAAACACGCCAATACAGTCTGCACTGATATGGGGTTAAATATATTACTAAGGCCACACATTAAAACACGCCAATACAGTCTGCACTGTTACGGTGTTGAATATATTACTAAGGATACACAATTAAACACGCCAATACAGTCTGCACTGATATTGGGTTGAATATATTATTAAGGCCACACATTAAAACACGCCAATACAGTCTGCACTGTTACGGTGTTGAATATATTACTAAGGATACACAATTAAACACGCCAATACAGTCTGCACTGATATTGGGTTGAATATATTATTAAGGCCACACATTAAAACACGCAACTACTGTCTACAATGTAATGATTTTGGATATATAACTAAGGTCACACAACAGAACACGTCACAACGGTCTATCGAAGATGACACAACAAAACACGCCTCTACAGTCTTAACTGTTATGATGTTGGATATATTATTAAGGCCACACATTGAAACACGCCAATACAGTCTGCACTGATATGGGGTTAAATATATTACTAAGGCCACACATTAAAACACGCCAATACAGTCTGCACTGTTACGGTGTTGAATATATTACTAAGGATACACAATTAAACACGCCAATACAGTCTGCACTGATATTGGGTTGAATATATTATTAAGGCCACACATTAAAACACGCAACTACTGTCTACAATGTAATGATTTTGGATATATAACTAAGGTCACACAACAGAACACGTCACTACGGTCTATCGAAGACGACACAACAAAACACGCCTCTACAGTCTTAACTGTTATGATGTTGGATATATTATTAAGGCCACACATTGAAACACGCCAATACAGTCTGCACTGTTACGGTGTTGAATATATTACTAAGGATACACAATTAAACACGCCAATACAGTCTGCACTGATATTGGGTTGAATATATTATTAAGGCCACACATTAAAACACGCAACTACTGTCTACAATGTAATGATTTTGGATATATAACTAAGGTCACACAACAGAACACGTCACTACGGTCTATCGAAGACGACACAACAAAACACGCCTCTACAGTCTTAACTGTTATGATGTTGGATATATTATTAAGGCCACACATTGAAACACGCCAATACAGTCTGCACTGTTACGGTGTTGAATATATTACTAAGGATACACAATTAAACACGCCAATACAGTCTGCACTGATATTGGGTTGAATATATTATTAAGGCCACACATTAAAACACGCAACTACTGTCTACAATGTAATGATTTTGGATATATAACTAAGATCACACAACAGAACACGTCACTACGGTCTATCGAAGACGACACAACAAAACACGCCTCTACAGTCTTAACTGTTATGATGTTGGATATATTATTAAGGCCACACATTGAAACACGCCAATACAGTCTGCACTGTTACGGTGTTGAATATATTACTAAGGATACACAATTAAACACGCCAATACAGTCTGCACTGATATTGGGTTGAATATATTATTAAGGCCACACATTAAAACACGCAACTACTGTCTACAATGTAATGATTTTGGATATATAACTAAGGTCACACAACAGAACACGTCACTACGGTCTATCGAAGACGACACAACAAAACACGCCTCTACAGTCTTAACTGTTATGATGTTGGATATATTATTAAGGCCACACATTGAAACACGCCAATACAGTCTGCACTGATATGGGGTTAAATATATTACTAAGGCCACACATTAAAACACGCCAATACAGTCTGCACTGTTACGGTGTTGAATATATTACTAAGGATACACAATTAAACACGCCAATACAGTCTGCACTGATATTGGGTTGAATATATTATTAAGGCCACACATTAAAACACGCAACTACTGTCTACAATGTAATGATTTTGGATATATAACTAAGGTCACACAACAGAACACGTCACTACGGTCTATCGAAGACGACACAACAAAACACGCCTCTACAGTCTTAACTGTTATGATGTTGGATATATTATTAAGGCCACACATTGAAACACGCCAATACAGTCTGCACTGATATGGGGTTAAATATATTACTAAGGCCACACATTAAAACACGCCAATACAGTCTGCACTGTTACGGTGTTGAATATATTACTAAGGATACACAATTAAACACGCCAATACAGTCTGCACTGATATTGGGTTGAATATATTATTAAGGCCACACATTAAAACACGCAACTACTGTCTACAATGTAATGATTTTGGATATATAACTAAGGTCACACAACAGAACACGTCACTACGGTCTATCGAAGACGACACAACAAAACACGCCTCTACAGTCTTAACTGTTATGATGTTGGATATATTATTAAGGCCACACATTGAAACACGCCAATACAGTCTGCACTGATATGGGGTTAAATATATTACTAAGGCCACACATTAAAACACGCCAATACAGTCTGCACTGTTACGGTGTTGAATATATTACTAAGGATACACAATTAAACACGCCAATACAGTCTGCACTGATATTGGGTTGAATATATTATTAAGGCCACACATTAAAACACGCAACTACTGTCTACAATGTAATGATTTTGGATATATAACTAAGGTCACACAACAGAACACGTCACTACGGTCTATCGAAGACGACACAACAAAACACGCCTCTACAGTCTTAACTGTTATGATGTTGGACATATTATTAAGGCCACACATTGAAACACGCCAATACAGTCTGCACTGATATGGGGTTAAATATATTACTAAGGCCACACATTAAAACACGCCAATACAGTCTGCACTGTTACGGTGTTGAATATATTACTAAGGATACACAATTAAACACGCCAATACAGTCTGCACTGATATTGGGTTGAATATATTATTAAGGCCACACATTAAAACACGCAACTACTGTCTACAATGTAATGATTTTGGATATATAACTAAGGTCACACAACAGAACACGTCACTACGGTCTATCGAAGACGACACAACAAAACACGCCTCAACAGTCTTAACTGTTATGATGTTGGATATATTATTAAGGCCACACATTGAAACACGCCAATACAGTCTGCACTGTTACGGTGTTGAATATATTACTAAGGATACACAATTAAACACGCCAATACAGTCTGCACTGATATTGGGTTGAATATATTATTAAGGCCACACATTAAAACACGCAACTACTGTCTACAATGTAATGATTTTGGATATATAACTAAGGTCACATAACAGAACACGTCACTACGGTTTATCGAAGACGACACAACAAAACACGCCTCTACAGTCTTAACTGTTATGATGTTGGATATATTATTAAGGCCACACATTGAAACACGCCAATACAGTCTGCACTGATATGGGGTTAAATATATTACTAAGGCCACACATTAAAACACGCCAATACAGTCTGCACTGTTACGGTGTTGAATATATTACTAAGGATACACAATTAAACACGCCAATACAGTCTGCACTGATATTGGGTTGAATATATTATTAAGGCCACACATTAAAACACGCAACTACTGTCTACAATGTAATGATTTTGGATATATAACTAAGGTCACACAACAGAACACGTCACTACGGTCTATCGAAGACGACACAACAAAACACGCCTCTACAGTCTTAACTGTTATGATGTTGGATATATTATTAAGGCCACACATTGAAACACGCCAATACAGTCTGCACTGATATGGGGTTAAATATATTACTAAGGCCACACATTAAAACACGCCAATACAGTCTGCACTGTTACGGTGTTGAATATATTACTAAGGATACACAATTAAACACGCCAATACAGTCTGCACTGATATTGGGTTGAATATATTATTAAGGCCACACATTAAAACACGCAACTACTGTCTACAATG
Organism: Sipunculus nudus; assembly: GCA_026874595.1. Classification (NCBI taxonomy): domain Eukaryota; kingdom Metazoa; phylum Annelida; class Sipuncula; order Golfingiida; family Sipunculidae; genus Sipunculus; species Sipunculus nudus. The sequence goes on from CM049319.1 coordinate 917,894, forward strand.
TAATGATTTTGGATATATAACTAAGGTCACACAACAGAACACGTCACTACGGTCTATCGAAGACGACACAACAAAACACGCCTCTACAGTCTTAACTGTTATGATGTTGGATATATTATTAAGGCCACACATTGAAACACGCCAATACAGTCTGCACTGTTACGGTGTTGAATATATTACTAAGGATACACAATTAAACACGCCAATACAGTCTGCACTGATATTGGGTTGAATATATTATTAAGGCCACACATTAAAACACGCAACTACTGTCTACAATGTAATGATTTTGGATATATAACTAAGGTCACACAACAGAACACGTCACTACGGTCTATCGAAGACGACACAACAAAACACGCCTCTACAGTCTTAACTGTTATGATGTTGGATATATTATTAAGGCCACACATTGAAACACGCCAATACAGTCTGCACTGATATGGGGTTAAATATATTACTAAGGCCACACATTAAAACACGCCAATACAGTCTGCACTGTTACGGTGTTGAATATATTACTAAGGATACACAATTAAACACGCCAATACAGTCTGCACTGATATTGGGTTGAATATATTATTAAGGCCACACATTAAAACACGCCAATACAGTCTGCACTGTTACGGTGTTGAATATATTACTAAGGATACACAATTAAACACGCCAATACAGTCTGCACTGATATTGGGTTGAATATATTATTAAGGCCACACATTAAAACACGCAACTACTGTCTACAATGTAATGATTTTGGATATATAACTAAGGTCACACAACAGAACACGTCACAACGGTCTATCGAAGACGACACAACAAAACACGCCTCTACAGTCTTAACTGTTATGATGTTGGATATATTATTAAGGCCACACATTGAAACACGCCAATACAGTCTGCACTGATATGGGGTTAAATATATTACTAAGGCCACACATTAAAACACGCCAATACAGTCTGCACTGTTGCGGTGTTGAATATATTACTAAGGATACACAATTAAACACGCCAATACAGTCTGCACTGATATTGGGTTGAATATATTATTAAGGCCACACATTAAAACACGCAACTACTGTCTACAATGTAATGATTTTGGATATATAACTAAGGTCACACAACAGAACATGTCACTACGGTCTATCGAAGACGACACAACAAAACACGCCTCTACAGTCTTAACTGTTATGATGTTGGATATATTATTAAGGCCACACATTGAAACACGCCAATACAGTCTGCACTGTTACGGTGTTGAATATATTACTAAGGATACACAATTAAACACGCCAATACAGTCTGCACTGATATTGGGTTGAATATATTATTAAGGCCACACATTAAAACACGCAACTACTGTCTACAATGTAATGATTTTGGATATATAACTAAGGTCACACAACAGAACACGTCACTACGGTCTATCGAAGACGACACAACAAAACACGCCTCTACAGTCTTAACTGTTATGATGTTGGATATATTATTAAGGCCACACATTGAAACACGCCAATACAGTCTGCACTGTTACGGTGTTGAATATATTACTAAGGATACACAATTAAACACGCCAATACAGTCTGCACTGATATTGGGTTGAATATATTATTAAGGCCACACATTAAAACACGCAACTACTGTCTACAATGTAATGATTTTGGATATATAACTAAGGTCACACAACAGAACACGTCACTACGGTCTATCGAAGACGACACAACAAAACACGCCTCTACAGTCTTAACTGTTATGATGTTGGATATATTATTAAGGCCACACATTGAAACACGCCAATACAGTCTGCACTGTTACGGTGTTGAATATATTACTAAGGATACACAATTAAACACGCCAATACAGTCTGCACTGATATTGGGTTGAATATATTATTAAGGCCACACATTAAAACACGCAACTACTGTCTACAATGTAATGATTTTGGATATATAACTAAGGTCACACAACAGAACACGTCACTACGGTCTATCGAAGACGACACAACAAAACACGCCTCTACAGTCTTAACTGTTATGATGTTGGATATATTATTAAGGCCACACATTGAAACACGCCAATACAGTCTGCACTGATATGGGGTTAAATATATTACTAAGGCCACACATTAAAACACGCCAATACAGTCTGCACTGTTACGGTGTTGAATATATTACTAAGGATACACAATTTAACACGCCAATACAGTCTGCACTGATATTGGGTTGAATATATTATTAAGGCCACACATTAAAACACGCAACTACTGTCTACAATGTAATGATTTTGGATATATAACTAAGGTCACACAACAGAACACGTCACTACGGTCTATCGAAGACGACACAACAAAACACGCCTCTACAGTCTTAACTGTTATGATGTTGGATATATTATTAAGGCCACACATTGAAACACGCCAATACAGTCTGCACTGTTACGGTGTTGAATATATTACTAAGGATACACAATTAAACACGCCAATACAGTCTGCACTGATATTGGGTTGAATATATTATTAAGGCCACACATTAAAACACGCAACTACTGTCTACAATGTAATGATTTTGGATATATAACTAATGTCACACAACAGAACACGTCACTACGGTCTATCGAAGACGACACAAAAAAACACGCCTCTACAGTCTTAACTGTTATGATGTTGGATATATTATTAAGGCCACACATTGAAACACGCCAATACAGTCTGCACTGTTACGGTGTTGAATATATTACTAAGGATACACAATTAAACACGCCAATACAGTCTGCACTGATATTGGGTTGAATATATTATTAAGGCCACACATTAAAACACGCAACTACTGTCTACAATGTAATGATTTTGGATATATAACTAAGGTCACACAACAGAACACGTCACTACGGTCTATCGAAGACGACACAACAAAACACGCCTCTACAGTCTTAACTGTTATGATGTTGGATATATTATTAAGGCCACACATTGAAACACGCCAATACAGTCTGCACTGATATGGGGTTAAATATATTACTAAGGCCACACATTAAAACACGCCAATACAGTCTGCACTGTTACGGTGTTGAATATATTACTAAGGATACACAATTAAACACGCCAATACAGTCTGCACTGATATTGGGTTGAATATATTATTAAGGCCACACATTAAAACACGCAACTACTGTCTACAATGTAATGATTTTGGATATATAACTAAGGTCACACAACAGAACACGTCACTATGGTCTATCGAAGACGACACAACAAAACACGCCTCTACAGTCTTAACTGTTATGATGTTGGATATATTATTAAGGCCACACATTGAAACACGCCAATACAGTCTGCACTGTTACGGTGTTGAATATATTACTAAGGATACACAATTAAACACGCCAATACAGTCTGCACTGATATTGGGTTGAATATATTATTAAGGCCACACATTAAAACACGCAACTACTGTCTACAATGTAATGATTTTGGATATATAACTAAGGTCACACAACAGAACACGTCACTACGGTCTATCGAAGACGACACAACAAAACACGCCTCTACAGTCTTAACTGTTATGATGTTGGATATATTATTAAGGCCACACATTGAAACACGCCAATACAGTCTGCACTGATATGGGGTTAAATATATTACTAAGGCCACACATTAAAACACGCCAATACAGTCTGCACTGTTACGGTGTTGAATATATTACTAAGGATACACAATTAAACACGCCAATACAGTCTGCACTGTTATTGGGTTGAATATATTATTAAGGCCACACATTAAAACACGCAACTACTGTCTACAATGTAATGATTTTGGATATATAACTAAGGTCACACAACAGAACACGTCACAACGGTCTATCGAAGACGACACAACAAAACACGCCTCTACAGTCTTAACTGTTATGATGTTGGATATATTATTAAGGCCACACATTGAAACACGCCAATACAGTCTGCACTGTTACGGTGTTGAATATATTACTAAGGATACACAATTAAACACGCCAATACAGTCTGCACTGATATTGGGTTGAATATATTATTAAGGCCACACATTAAAACACGCAACTACTGTCTACAATGTAATGATTTTGGATATATAACTAAGGTCACACAACAGAACACGTCACTACGGTCTATCGAAGACGACACAACAAAACACGCCTCTACAGTCTTAACTGTTATGATGTTGGATATATTATTAAGGCCACACATTGAAACACGCCAATACAGTCTGCACTGATATGGGGTTAAACATATTACTAAGGCCACACATTAAAACACGCCAATACAGTCTGCACTGTTACAGTGTTGAATATATTACTAAGGATACACAATTAAACACGCCAATACAGTCTGCACTGATATTGGGTTGAATATATTATTAAGGCCACACATTAAAACACGCAACTACTGTCTACAATGTAATGATTTTGGATATATAACTAAGGTCACACAACAGAACACGTCACTACGGTCTATCGAAGACGACACAACAAAACACGCCTCTACAGTCTTAACTGTTATGATGTTGGATATATTATTAAGGCCACACATTGAAACACGCCAATACAGTCTGCACTGTTACGGTGTTGAATATATTACTAAGGATACACAATTAAACACGCCAATACAGTCTGCACTGATATTGGGTTGAATATATTATTAAGGCCACACATTAAAACACGCAACTACTGTCTACAATGTAATGATTTTAGATATATAACTAAGGTCACACAACAGAACACGTCACTACGGTCTATCGAAGACGACACAACAAAACACGCCTCTACAGTCTTAACTGTTATGATGTTGGATATATTATTAAGGCCACACATTGAAACACGCCAATACAGTCTGCACTGATATGGGGTTAAATATATTACTAAGGCCACACATTAAAACACGCCAATACAGTCTGCACTGTTACGGTGTTGAATATATTACTAAGGATACACAATTAAACACGCCAATACAGTCTGCACTGATATTGGGTTGAATATATTATTAAGGCCACACATTAAAACACGCAACTACTGTCTACAATGTAATGATTTTGGATATATAACTAAGGTCACACAACAGAACACGTCACTACGGTCTATCGAAGACGACACAACAAAACACGCCTCTACAGTCTTAACTGTTATGATGTTGGATATATTATTAAGGCCACACATTGAAACACGCCAATACAGTCTGCACTGATATGGGGTTAAATATATTACTAAGGCCACACATTAAAACACGCCAATACAGTCTGCACTGTTACGGTGTTGAATATATTACTAAGGATACACAATTAAACACGCCAATACAGTCTGCACTGATATTGGGTTGAATATATTATTAAGGCCACACATTAAAACACGCCAATACAGTCTGCACTGTTACGGTGTTGAATATATTACTAAGGATACACAATTAAACACGCCAATACAGTCTGCACTGATATTGGGTTGAATATATTATTAAGGCCACACATTAAAACACGCAACTACTGTCTACAATGTAATGATTTTGGATATATAACTAAGGTCACACAACAGAACACGTCACTACGGTCTATCGAAGACGACACAACAAAACACGCCTCTACAGTCTTAACTGTTATGATGTTGGATATATTATTAAGGCCACACATTGAAACACGCCAATACAGTCTGCACTGATATGGGGTTAAATATATTACTAAGGCCACACATTAAAACACGCCAATACAGTCTGCACTGTTACGGTGTTGAATATATTACTAAGGATACACAATTAAACACGCCAATACAGTCTGCACTGATATTGGGTTGAATATATTATTAAGGCCACACATTAAAACATGCAACTACTGTCTACAATGTAATGATTTTGGATATATAACTAAGGTCACACAACAGAACACGTCACTACGGTCTATCGAAGACGACACAACAAAACACGCCTCTACAGTCTTAACTGTTATGATGTTGGATATATTATTAAGGCCACACATTGAAACACGCCAATACAGTCTGCACTGTTACGGTGTTGAATATATTACTAAGGATACACAATTAAACACGCCAATACAGTCTGCACTGATATTGGGTTGAATATATTATTAAGGCCACACATTAAAACATGCAACTACTGTGTACAATGTAATGATTTTGGATATATAACTAAGGTCACACAACAGAACACGTCACTACGGTCTATCGAAGACGACACAACAAAACACGCCTCTACAGTCTTAACTGTTATGATGTTGGATATATTATTAAGGCCACACATTGAAACACGCCAATACAGTCTGCACTGATATGGGGTTAAATATATTACTAAGGCCACACATTAAAACACGCCAATACAGTCTGCACTGTTACCGTGTTGAATATATTACTAAGGATACACAATTAAAGACGCCAATACAGTCTGCACTGATATTGGGTTGAATATATTATTAAGGCCACACATTAAAACACGCAACTACTGTCTACAATGTAATGATTTTGGATATATAACTAAGGTCACACAACAGAACACGTCACTACGGTCTATCGAAGACGACACAACAAAACACGCCTCTACAGTCTTAACTGTTATGATGTTGGATATATTATTAAGGCCACACATTGAAACACGCCAATACAGTCTGCACTGTTACGGTGTTGAATATATTACTAAGGATACACAATTAAACACGCCAATACAGTCTGCACTGATATTGGGTTGAATATATTATTAAGGCCACACATTAAAACACGCAACTACTGTCTACAATGTAATGATTTTGGATATATAACTAAGGTCACACAACAGAACACGTCACTACGGTCTATCGAAGACGACACAACAAAACACGCCTCTACAGTCTTAACTGTTATGATGTTGGATATATTATTAAGGCCACACATTGAAACACGCCAATACAGTCTGCACTGATATGGGGTTAAATGTATTACTAAGGCCACACATTAAAACACGCCAATACAGTCTGCACTGTTACGGTGTTGAATATATTACTAAGGATACACAATTAAACACGCCAATACAGTCTGCACTGATATTGGGTTGAATATATTATTAAGGCCACACATTAAAACACGCAACTACTGTCTACAATGTAATGATTTTGGATATATAACTAAGGTCACACAACAGAACACGTCACTACGGTCTATCGAAGACGACACAACAAAACACGCCTCTACAGTCTTAACTGTTATGATGTTGGATATATTATTAAGGCCACACATTGAAACACGCCAATACAGTCTGCACTGTTACGGTGTTGAATATATTACTAAGGATACACAATTAAACACGCCAATACAGTCTGCACTGATATTGGGTTGAATATATTATTAAGGCCACACATTAAAACACGCAACTACTGTCTACAATGTAATGATTTTGGATATATAACTAAGGTCACACAACAGAACACGTCACTACGGTCTATCGAAGACGACACAACAAAACACGCCTCTACAGTCTTAACTGTTATGATGTTGGATATATTATTAAGGCCACACATTGAAACACGCCAATGCAGTCTGCACTGATATGGGGTTAAATATATTACTAAGGCCACACATTAAAACACGCCAATACAGTCTGCACTGTTACGGTGTTGAATATATTACTAAGGACACACAATTTAACACGCCAATACAGTCTGCACTGTTATTGGGTTGAATATATTATTAAGGCCACACATTAAAACACGCAACTACTGTCTACAATGTAATGATTTTGGATATATAACTAAGGTCACACAACAGAACACGTCACAACGGTCTATCGAAGACGACACAACAAAACACGCCTCTACAGTCATAACTGTTATGATGTTGGATATATTATTAAGGCCACACATTGAAACACGCCAATACAGTCTGCACTGTTACGGTGTTGAATATATTACTAAGGATACACAATTAAACACGCCAATACAGTCTGCACTGATATTGGGTTGAATATATTATTAAGGCCACACATTAAAACACGCAACTACTGTCTACAATGTAATGATTTTGGATATATAACTAAGGTCACACAACAGAACACGTCACTACGGTCTATCGAAGACGACACAACAAAACACGCCTCTACAGTCTTAACTGTTATGATGTTGGATATATTATTAAGGCCACACATTGAAACACGCCAATACAGTCTGCACTGATATGGGGTTAAATATATTACTAAGGCCACACATTAAAACACGCCAATACAGTCTGCACTGTTACGGTGTTGAATATATTACTAAGGATACACAATTAAACACGCCAATACAGTCTGCACTGATATTGGGTTGAATATATTATTAAGGCCACACATTAAAACACGCAACTACTGTCTACAATGTAATGATTTTGGATATATAACTAAGGTCACACAACAGAACACGTCACTACGGTCTATCGAAGACGACACAACAAAACACGCCTCTACAGTCTTAACTGTTATGATGTTGGATATATTATTAAGGCCACACATTGAAACACGCCAATACAGTCTGCACTGTTACGGTGTTGAATATATTACTAAGGATACACAATTAAACACGCCAATACAGTCTGCACTGATATTGGGTTGAATATATTATTAAGGCCACACATTAAAACACGCAACTACTGTCTACAATGTAATGATTTTGGATATATAACTAAGGTCACACAACAGAACACGTCACTACGGTCTATCGAAGACGACACAACAAAACACGCCTCTACAGTCTTAACTGTTATGATGTTGGATATATTATTAAGGCCACACATTGAAACACGCCAATACAGTCTGCACTGTTACGGTGTTGAATATATTACTAAGGATACACAATTAAACACGCCAATACAGTCTGCACTGATATTGCGTTGAATATATTATTAAGGCCACACATTAAAACACGCAACTACTGTCTACAATGTAATGATTTTGGATATATAACTAAGGTCACACAACAGAACACGTCACTACGGTCTATCGAAGACGACACAACAAAACACGCCTCTACAGTCTTAACTGTTATGATGTTGGATATATTATTAAGGCCACACATTGAAACACGCCAATACAGTCTGCACTGATATGGGGTTAAATATATTACTAAGGCCACACATTAAAACACGCCAATACAGTCTGCACTGTTACGGTGTTGAATATATTACTAAGGATACACAATTAAACACGCCAATACAGTCTGCACTGATATTGGGTTGAATATATTATTAAGGCCACACATTAAAACACGCAACTACTGTCTACAATGTAATGATTTTGGATATATAACTAAGGTCACACAACAGAACACGTCACTACGGTCTATCGAAGACGACACAACAAAACACTCCTCTACAGTCTTAACTGTTATGATGTTGGATATATTATTAAGGCCACACATTGAAACACGCCAATACAGTCTGCACTGTTACGGTGTTGAATATATATTACTAAGGATACACAATTAAACACGCCAATACAGTCTGCACTGATATTGGGTTGAATATATTATTAAGGCCACACATTAAAACACGCAACTACTGTCTACAATGTAATGATTTTGGATATATAACTAAGGTCACACAACAGAACACGTCACTACGGTCTATCGAAGACGACACAACAAAACACGCCTCTACAGTCTTAACTGTTATGATGTTGGATATATTATTAAGGCCACACATTGAAACACGCCAATACAGTCTGCACTGTTACGGTGTTGAATATATTACTAAGGATACACAATTAAACACGCCAATACAGTCTGCACTGATATTGGGTTGAATATATTATTAAGGCCACACATTAAAACACGCAACTACTGTCTACAATGTAATGATTTTGGATATATAACTAAGGTCACACAACAGAACACGTCACTACGGTCTATCGAAGACGACACAACAAAACACGCCTCTACAGTCTTAACTGTTATGATGTTGGATATATTATTAAGGCCACACATTGAAACACGCCAATACAGTCTGCACTGTTACGGTGTTGAATATATTACTAAGGATACACAATTAAACACGCCAATACAGTCTGCACTGATATTGGGTTGAATCTATTATTAAGGCCACACATTAAAACACGCAACTACTGTCTACAATGTAATGATTTTGGATATATAACTAAGGTCACACAACAGAACACGTCACTACGGTCTATCGAAGACGACACAACAAAACACGCCTCTACAGTCTTAACTGTTATGATGTTGGATATATTATTAAGGCCACACATTGAAACACGCCAATACAGTCTGCACTGATATGGGGTTAAATATATTACTAAGGCCACACATTAAAACACGCCAATACAGTCTGCACTGTTACGGTGTTGAATATATTACTAAGGACACACAATTAAACACGCCAATACAGTCTGCACTGTTATTGGGTTGAATATATTATTAAGGCCACACATTAAAACACGCAACTACTGTCTACAATGTAATGATTTTGGATATATAACTAAGGTCACACAACAGAACACGTCACAACGGTCTATCGAAGACGACACAACAAAACACGCCTCTACAGTCATAACTGTTATGATGTTGGATATATTATTAAGGCCACACATTGAAACACGCCAATACAGTCTGCACTGTTACGGTGTTGAATATATTACTAAGGATACACATTTAAACACGCCAATACAGTCTGCACTGATATTGGGTTGAATATATTATTAAGGCCACACATTAAAACACGCAACTACTGTCTACAATGTAATGATTTTGGATATATAACTAAGGTCACACAACAGAACACGTCACTACGGTCTATCGAAGACGACACAACAAAACACGCCTCTACAGTCTTAACTGTTATGATGTTGGATATATTATTAAGGCCACACATTGAAACACGCCAATACAGTCTGCACTGATATGGGGTTAAATATATTACTAAGGCCACACATTGAAACACGCCAATACAGTCTGCACTGTTACGGTGTTGAATATATTACTAAGGATACACAATTAAACACGCCAATACAGTCTGCACTGATATTGGGTTGAATATATTATTAAGGCCACACATTAAAACACGCAACTACTGTCTACAAAGTAATGATTTTGGATATATAACTAAGGTCACACAACAGAACACGTCACTACGGTCTATCGAAGACGACACAACAAAACACGCCTCTACAGTCTTAACTGTTATGATGTTGGATATATTATTAAGGCCACACATTGAAACACGCCAATACAGTCTGCACTGTTACGGTGTTGAATATATTACTAAGGATACACAATTAAACACGCCAATACAGTCTGCACTGATATTGGGTTGAATATATTATTAAGGCCACACATTAAAACACGCAACTACTGTCTACAATGTAATGATTTTGGATATATAACTAAGGTCACACAACAGAACACGTCACTACGGTCTATCGAAGACGACACAACAAAACACGCCTCTACAGTCTTAACTGTTATGATGTTGGATATATTATTAAGGCCACACATTGAAACACGCCAATACAGTCTGCACTGTTACGGTGTTGAATATATTACTAAGGATACACAATTAAACACGCCAATACAGTCTGCACTGATATTGGGTTGAATATATTATTAAGGCCACACATTAAAACACGCAACTACTGTCTACAATGTAATGATTTTGGATATATAACTAAGGTCACACAACAGAACACGTCACTACGGTCTATCGAAGACGACACAACAAAACACGCCTCTACAGTCTTAACTGTTATGATGTTGGATATATTATTAAGGCCACACATTGAAACACGCCAATACAGTCTGCACTGATATGGGGTTAAATATATTACTAAGGCCACACATTAAAACACGCCAATACAGTCTGCACTGTTACGGTGTTGAATATATTACTAAGGACACACAATTAAACACGCCAATACAGTCTGCACTGTTATTGGGTTGAATATATTATTAAGGCCACACATTAAAACACGCAACTACTGTCTACAATGTAATGATTTTGGATATATAACTAAGGTCACACAACAGAACACGTCACAACGGTCTATCGAAGACGACACAACAAAACACGCCTCTACAGTCATAACTGTTATGATGTTGGATATATTATTAAGGCCACACATTGAAACACGCCAATACAGTCTGCACTGTTACGGTGTTGAATATATTACTAAGGATACACAATTAAACACGCCAATACAGTCTGCACTGATATTGGGTTGAATATATTATTAAGGCCACACATTAAAACACGCAACTACTGTCTACAATGTAATGATTTTGGATATATAACTAAGGTCACACAACAGAACACGTCACTACGGTCTATCGAAGACGACACAACAAAACACGCCTCTACAGTCTTAACTGTTATGATGTTGGATATATTATTAAGGCCACACATTGAAACACGCCAATACAGTCTGCACTGATATGGGGTTAAATATATTACTAAGGCCACACATTGAAACACGCCAATACAGTCTGCACTGTTACGGTGTTGAATATATTACTAAGGATACACAATTAAACACGCCAATACAGTCTGCACTGATATTGGGTTGAATATATTATTAAGGCCACACATTAAAACACGCAACTACTGTCTACAATGTAATGATTTTGGATATATAACTAAGGTCACACAACAGAACACGTCACTACGGTCTATCGAAGACGACACAACAAAACACGCCTCTACAGTCTTAACTGTTATGATGTTGGATATATTATTAAGGCCACACATTGAAACACGCCAATACAGTCTGCACTGTTACGGTGTTGAATATATTACTAAGGATACACAATTAAACACGCCAATACAGTCTGCACTGATATTGGGTTGAATATATTATTAAGGCCACACATTAAAACACGCAACTACTGTCTACAATGTAATGATTTTGGATATATAACTAAGGTCACACAACAGAACACGTCACTACGGTCTATCGAAGACGACACAACAAAACACGCCTCTACAGTCTTAACTGTTATGATGTTGGATATATTATTAAGGCCACACATTGAAACACGCCAATACAGTCTGCACTGTTACGGTGTTGAATATATTACTAAGGATACACAATTAAACACGCCAATACAGTCTGCACTGATATTGGGTTGAATATATTATTAAGGCCACACATTAAAACACGCAACTACTGTCTACAATGTAATGATTTTGGATATATAACTAAGGTCACACAACAGAACACGTCACTACGGTCTATCAAAGACGACACAACAAAACACGCCTCTACAGTCTTAACTGTTATGATGTTGGATATATTATTAAGGCCACACATTGAAACACGCCAATACAGTCGAAGACGACACAACAAAACACGCCTCTACAGTCTTAACTGTTATGATGTTGGATATATTATTAAGGCCACACATTGAAACACGCCAATACAGTCTGCACTGATATGGGGTTAAATATATTACTAAGGCCACACATTAAAACACGCCAATACAGTCTGCACTGTTACGGTGTTGAATATATTACTAAGGATACACAATTAAACACGCCAATACAGTCTGCACTGATATTGGGTTGAATATATTATTAAGGCCACACATTAAAACACGCAACTACTGTCTACAATGTAATGATTTTGGATATATAACTAAGGTCACACAACAGAACACGTCACTACGGTCTATCGAAGACGACACAACAAAACACGCCTCTACAGTCTTAACTGTTATGATGTTGGATATATTATTAAGGCCACACATTGAAACACGCCAATACAGTCTGCACTGTTACGGTGTTGAATATATTACTAAGGATACACAATTAAACACGCCAATACAGTCTGCACTGATATTGGGTTGAATATATTATTAAGGCCACACATTAAAACACGCAACTACTGTCTACAATGTAATGATTTTGGATATATAACTAAGGTCACACAACAGAACACGTCACTACGGTCTATCGAAGACGACACAACAAAACACGCCTCTACAGTCTTAACTGTTATGATGTTGGATATATTATTAAGGCCACACATTGAAACACGCCAATACAGTCTGCACTGTTACGGTGTTGAATATATTACTAAGGATACACAATTAAACACGCCAATACAGTCTGCACTGATATTGGGTTGAATATATTATTAAGGCCACACATTAAAACACGCAACTACTGTCTACAATGTAATGATTTTGGATATATAACTAAGGTCACACAACAGAACACGTCACTACGGTCTATCGAAGACGACACAACAAAACACGCCTCTACAGTCTTAACTGTTATGATGTTGGATATATTATTAAGGCCACACATTGAATCACGCCAATACAGTCTGCACTGATATGGGGTTAAATATATTACTAAGGCCACACATTAAAACACGCCAATACAGTCTGCACTGTTACGGTGTTGAATATATTACTAAGGATACACAATTAAACACGCCAATACAGTCTGCACTGATATTGGGTTGAATATATTATTAAGGCCACACATTAAAACACGCAACTACTGTCTACAATGTAATGATTTTGGATATATAACTAAGGTCACACAACAGAACACGTCACTACGGTCTATCGAAGACGACACAACAAAACACGCCTCTACAGTCTTAACTGTTATGATGTTGGATATATTATTAAGGCCACACATTGAAACACGCCAATACAGTCTGCACTGATATGGGGTTAAATATATTACTAAGGCCACACATTAAAACACGCCAATACAGTCTGCACTGTTACGGTGTTGAATATATTACTAAGGATACACAATTAAACACGCCAATCAGTCTGCACTGATATTGGGTTGAATATATTATTAAGGCCACACATTAAAACACGCAACTACTGTCTACAATGTAATGATTTTGGATATATAACTAAGGTCACACAACAGAACACGTCACTACGGTCTATCGAAGACGACACAACAAAACACGCCTCTACAGTCTTAACTGTTATGATGTTGGATATATTATTAAGGCCTCACATTGAAACACGCCAATACAGTCTGCACTGATATGGGGTTAAATATATTACTAAGGCCACACATTAAAACACGCCAATACAGTCTGCACTGTTACGGTGTTGAATATATTACTAAGGATACACAATTAAACACGCCAATACAGTCTCCACTGATATTGGGTTGAATATATTATTAAGGCCACACATTAAAACACGCAACTACTGTCTACAATGTAATGATTTTGGATATATAACTAAGATCACACAACAGAACACGTCACTACGGTCTATCGAAGACGACACAACAAAACACGCCTCTACAGTCTTAACTGTTATGATGTTGGATATATTATTAAGGCCACACATTGAAACACGCCAATACAGTCTGCACTGTTACGGTGTTGAATATATTACTAAGGATACACAATTAAACACGCCAATACAGTCTGCACTGATATTGGGTTGAATATATTATTAAGGCCACACATTAAAACACGCAACTACTGTCTACAATGTAATGATTTTGGATATATAACTAAGGTCACACAACAGAACACGTCACTACGGTCTATCGAAGACGACACAACAAAACACGCCTCTACAGTCTTAACTGTTATGATGTTGGATATATTATTAAGGCCACACATTGAAACACGCCAATACAGTCTGCACTGATATGGGGTTAAATATATTACTAAGGCCACACATTAAAACACGCCAATACAGTCTGCACTGTTACGGTGTTGAATATATTACTAAGGATACACAATTAAACACGCCAATACAGTCTGCACTGATATTGGGTTGAATATATTATTAAGGCCACACATTAAAACACGCAACTACTGTCTACAATGTAATGATTTTGGATATATAACTAAGGTCACACAACAGAACACGTCACTACGGTCTATCGAAGACGACACAACAAAACACGCCTCTACAGGCTTAACTGTTATGATGTTGGATATATTATTAAGGCCACACATTGAAACACGCCAATACAGTCTGCACTGTTACGGTGTTGAATATATTACTAAGGATACACAATTAAACACGCCAATACAGTCTGCACTGATATTGGGTTGAATATATTATTAAGGCCACACATTAAAACACGCAACTACTGTCTACAATGTAATGATTTTGGATATATAACTAAGGTCACACAACAGAACACGTCACTACGGTCTATCGAAGACGACACAACAAAACACGCCTCTACAGTCTTAACTGTTATGATGTTGGATATATTATTAAGGCCACACATTGAAACACGCCAATACAGTCTGCACTGATATGGGGTTAAATATATTACTAAGGCCACACATTAAAACACGCCAATACAGTCTGCACTGTTACGGTGTTGAATATATTACTAAGGATACACAATTAAACACGCCAATACAGTCTGCACTGATATTGGGTTGAATATATTATTAAGGCCACACATTAAAACACGCAACTACTGTCTACAATGTAATGATTTTGGATATATAACTAAGGTCACACAACAGAACACGTCACTACGGTCTATCGAAGACGACACAACAAAACACGCCTCTACAGTCTTAACTGTTATGATGTTGGATATATTATTAAGGCCACACATTGAAACACGCCAATACAGTCTGCACTGTTACGGTGTTGAATATATTACTAAGGATACACAATTAAACACGCCAATACAGTCTGCACTGATATTGGGTTGAATATATTATTAAGGCCACACATTAAAACACGCAACTACTGTCTACAATGTAATGATTTTGGATATATAACTAAGGTCACACAACAGAACACGTCACTACGGTCTATCGAAGACGACACAACAAAACACGCCTCTACAGTCTTAACTGTTATGATGTTGGATATATTATTAAGGCCACACATTGAAACACGCCAATACAGTCTGCACTGTTACGGTGTTGAATATATTACTAAGGATACACAATTAAACACGCCAATACAGTCTGCACTGATATTGGGTTGAATATATTATTAAGGCCACACATTAAAACACGCAACTACTGTCTACAATGTAATGATTTTGGATATATAACTAAGGTCACACAACAGAACACGTCACTACGGTCTATCGAAGACGACACAACAAAACACGCCTCTACAGTCTTAACTGTTATGATGTTGGATATATTATTAAGGCCACACATTGAAACACGCCAATACAGTCTGCACTGATATGGGGTTAAATATATTACTAAGGCCACACATTAAAACACGCCAATACAGTCTGCACTGTTACGGTGTTGAATATATTACTAAGGATACACAATTAAACACGCCAATACAGTCTGCACTGATATTGGGTTGAATATATTATTAAGGCCACACATTAAAACACGCAACTACTGTCTACAATGTAATGATTTTGGATATATAACTAAGGTCACACAGCAGAACACGTCACTACGGTCTATCGAAGACGACACAACAAAACACGCCTCTACAGTCTTAACTGTTATGATGTTGGATATATTATTAAGGCCACACATTGAAACACGCCAATACAGTCTGCACTGATATGGGGTTAAATATATTACTAAGGCCACACATTAAAACACGCCAATACAGTCTGCACTGTTACGGTGTTGAATATATTACTAAGGATACACAATTAAACACGCCAATACAGTCTGCACTGATATTGGGTTGAATATATTATTAAGGCCACACATTAAAACACGCAACTACTGTCTACAATGTAATGATTTTGGATATATAACTAAGGTCACACAACAGAACACGTCACTACGGTCTATCGAAGACGACACAACAAAACACGCTTCTACAGTCTTAACTGTTATGATGTTGGATATATTATTAAGGCCACACATTGAAACACGCCAATACAGTCTGCACTGATATGGGGTTAAATATATTACTAAGGCCACACATTAAAACACGCCAATACAGTCTGCACTGTTACGGTGTTGAATATATTACTAAGGATACACAATTAAACACGCCAATACAGTCTGCACTGATATTGGGTTGAATATATTATTAAGGCCACACATTAAAACACGCAACTACTGTCTACAATGTAATGATTTTGGATATATAACTAAGGTCACACAACAGAACACGTCACTACGGTCTATCGAAGACGACACAACAAAACACGCCTCTACAGTCTTAACTGTTATGATGTTGGATATATTATTAAGGCCACACATTGAAACACGCCAATACAGTCTGCACTGTTACGGTGTTGAATATATTACTAAGGATACACAATTAAACACGCCAATACAGTCTGCACTGATATTGGGTTGAATATATTATTAAGGCCACACATTAAAACACGCAACTACTGTCTACAATGTAATGATTTTGGATATATAACTAAGGTCACACAACAGAACACGTCACTACGGTTTATCGAAGACGACACAACAAAACACGCCTCTACAGTCTTAACTGTTATGATGTTGGATATATTATTAAGGCCACACATTGAAACACGCCAATACAGTCTGCACTGATATGGGGTTAAATATATTACTAAGGCCACACATTAAAACACGACAATACAGTCTGCACTGTTACGGTGTTGAATATATTACTAAGGATACACAATTAAACACGCCAATACAGTCTGCACTGATATTGGGTTGAATATATTATTAAGGCCACACATTAAAACACGCAACTACTGTCTACAATGTAATGATTTTGGATATATAACTAAGGTCACACAACAGAACACGTCACTACGGTCTATCGAAGACGACACAACAAAACACGCCTCTACAGTCTTAACTGTTATGATGTTGGATATATTATTAAGGCCACACATTGAAACACGCCAATACAGTCTGCACTGATATGGGGTTAAATATATTACTAAGGCCACACATTAAAACACGCCAATACAGTCTGCACTATTACGGTGTTGAATATATTACTAAGGATACACAATTAAACACGCCAATACAGTCTGCACTGATATTGGGTTGAATATATTATTAAGGCCACACATTAAAACACGCAACTACTGTCTACAATGTAATGATTTTGGATATATAACTAAGGTCACACAACAGAACACGTCACTACGGTCTATCGAAGACGACACAACAAAACACGCTTCTACAGTCTTAACTGTTATGATGTTGGATATATTATTAAGGCCACACATTGAAACACGCCAATACAGTCTGCACTGATATGGGGTTAAATATATTACTAAGGCCACACATTAAAACACGCCAATACAGTCTGCACTGTTACGGTGTTGAATATATTACTAAGGATACACAATTAAACACGCCAATACAGTCTGCACTGATATTGGGTTGAATATATTATTAAGGCCACACATTAAAACACGCAACTACTGTCTACAATGTAATGATTTTGGATATATAACTAAGGTCACACAACAGAACACGTCACTACGGTCTATCGAAGACGACACAACAAAACACGCCTCTACAGTCTTAACTGTTATGATGTTGGATATATTATTAAGGCCACACATTGAAACACGCCAATACAGTCTGCACTGATATGGGGTTAAATATATTACTAAGGCCACACATTAAAACACGCCAATACAGTCTGCACTGTTACGGTGTTGAATATATTACTAAGGATACACAATTAAACACGCCAATACAGTCTGCACTGATATTGGGTTGAATATATTATTAAGGCCACACATTAAAACACGCAACTACTGTCTACAATGTAATGATTTTGGATATATAACTAAGGTCACACAACAGAACACGTCACTACGGTCTATCGAAGACGACACAACAAAACACGCCTCTACAGTCTTAACTGTTATGATGTTGGATATATTATTAAGGCCACACATTGAAACACGCCAATACAGTCTGCACTGTTACGGTGTTGAATATATTACTAAGGATACACAATTAAACACGCCAATACAGTCTGCACTGATATTGGGTTGAATATATTATTAAGGCCACACATTAAAACACGCAACTACTGTCTACAATGTAATGATTTTGGATATATAACTAAGGTCACACAACAGAACACGTCACTACGGTCTATCGAAGACGACACAACAAAACACGCTTCTACAGTCTTAACTGTTATGATGTTGGATATATTATTAAGGCCACACATTGAAACACGCCAATACAGTCTGCACTGATATGGGGTTAAATATATTACTAAGGCCACACATTAAAACACGCCAATACAGTCTGCACTGTTACGGTGTTGAATATATTACTAAGGATACACAATTAAACACGCCAATACAGTCTGCACTGTTACGGTGTTGAATATATTACTAAGGATACACAATTAAACACGCCAATACAGTCTGCACTGATATTGGGTTGAATATATTATTAAGGCCACACATTAAAACACGCAACTACTGTCTACAATGTAATGATTTTGGATATATAACTAAGGTCACACAACAGAACACGTCACTACGGTCTATCGAAGACGACACAACAAAACACGCCTCTACAGGCTTAACTGTTATGATGTTGGATATATTATTAAGGCCACACATTGAAACACGCCAATACAGTCTGCACTGTTACGGTGTTGAATATATTACTAAGGATACACAATTAAACACGCCAATACAGTCTGCACTGATATTGGGTTGAATATATTATTAAGGCCACACATTAAAACACGCAACTACTGTCTACAATGTAATGATTTTGGATATATAACTAAGGTCACACAACAGAACACGTCACTACGGTCTATCGAAGACGACACAACAAAACACGCCTCTACAGTCTTAACTGTTATGATGTTGGATATATTATTAAGGCCACACATTGAAACACGCCAATACAGTCTGCACTGATATGGGGTTAAATATATTACTAAGGCCACACATTAAAACACGCCAATACAGTCTGCACTGTTACGGTGTTGAATATATTACTAAGGATACACAATTAAACACGCCAATACAGTCTGCACTGATATTGGGTTGAATATATTATTAAGGCCACACATTAAAACACGCAACTACTGTCTACAATGTAATGATTTTGGATATATAACTAAGGTCACACAACAGAACACGTCACTACGGTCTATCGAAGACGACACAACAAAACACGCCTCTACAGTCTTAACTGTTATGATGTTGGATATATTATTAAGGCCACACATTGAAACACGCCAATACAGTCTGCACTGTTACGGTGTTGAATATATTACTAAGGATACACAATTAAACACGCCAATACAGTCTGCACTGATATTGGGTTGAATATATTATTAAGGCCACACATTAAAACACGCAACTACTGTCTACAATGTAATGATTTTGGATATATAACTAAGGTCACACAACAGAACACGTCACTACGGTCTATCGAAGACGACACAACAAAACACGCCTCTACAGTCTTAACTGTTATGATGTTGGATATATTATTAAGGCCACACATTGAAACACGCCAATACAGTCTGCACTGATATGGGGTTAAATATATTACTAAGGCCACACATTAAAACACGCCAATACAGTCTGCACTGTTACGGTGTTGAATATATTACTAAGGATACACAATTAAACACGCCAATACAGTCTGCACTGATATTGGGTTGAATATATTATTAAGGCCACACATTAAAACACGCAACTACTGTCTACAATGTAATGATTTTGGATATATAACTAAGGTCACACAACAGAACACGTCACTACGGTCTATCGAAGACGACACAACAAAACACGCTTCTACAGTCTTAACTGTTATGATGTTGGATATATTATTAAGGCCACACATTGAAACACGCCAATACAGTCTGCACTGATATGGGGTTAAATATATTACTAAGGCCACACATTAAAACACGCCAATACAGTCTGCACTGTTACGGTGTTGAATATATTACTAAGGATACACAATTAAACACGCCAATACAGTCTGCACTGTTACGGTGTTGAATATATTACTAAGGATACACAATTAAACACGCCAATACAGTCTGCACTGATATTGGGTTGAATATATTATTAAGGCCACACATTAAAACACGCAACTACTGTCTACAATGTAATGATTTTGGATATATAACTAAGGTCACACAACAGAACACGTCACTACGGTCTATCGAAGACGACACAACAAAACACGCCTCTACAGGCTTAACTGTTATGATGTTGGATATATTATTAAGGCCACACATTGAAACACGCCAATACAGTCTGCACTGTTACGGTGTTGAATATATTACTAAGGATACACAATTAAACACGCCAATACAGTCTGCACTGATATTGGGTTGAATATATTATTAAGGCCACACATTAAAACACGCAACTACTGTCTACAATGTAATGATTTTGGATATATAACTAAGGTCACACAACAGAACACGTCACTACGGTCTATCGAAGACGACACAACAAAACACGCCTCTACAGTCTTAACTGTTATGATGTTGGATATATTATTAAGGCCACACATTGAAACACGCCAATACAGTCTGCACTGATATGGGGTTAAATATATTACTAAGGCCACACATTAAAACACGCCAATACAGTCTGCACTGTTACGGTGTTGAATATATTACTAAGGATACACAATTAAACACGCCAATACAGTCTGCACTGATATTGGGTTGAATATATTATTAAGGCCACACATTAAAACACGCAACTACTGTCTACAATGTAATGATTTTGGATATATAACTAAGGTCACACAACAGAACACGTCACTACGGTCTATCGAAGACGACACAACAAAACACGCCTCTACAGTCTTAACTGTTATGATGTTGGATATATTATTAAGGCCACACATTGAAACACGCCAATACAGTCTGCACTGTTACGGTGTTGAATATATTACTAAGGATACACAATTAAACACGCCAATACAGTCTGCACTGATATTGGGTTGAATATATTATTAAGGCCACACATTAAAACACGCAACTACTGTCTACAATGTAATGATTTTGGATATATAACTAAGGTCACACAACAGAACACGTCACTACGGTCTATCGAAGACGACACAACAAAACACGCCTCTACAGTCTTAACTGTTATGATGTTGGATATATTATTAAGGCCACACATTGAAACACGCCAATACAGTCTGCACTGTTACGGTGTTGAATATATTACTAAGGATACACAATTAAACACGCCAATACAGTCTGCACTGATATTGGGTTGAATATATTATTAAGGCCACACATTAAAACACGCAACTACTGTCTACAATGTAATGATTTTGGATATATAACTAAGGTCACACAACAGAACACGTCACTACGGTCTATCGAAGACGACACAACAAAACACGCCTCTACAGTCTTAACTGTTATGATGTTGGATATATTATTAAGGCCACACATTGAAACACGCCAATACAGTCTGCACTGATATGGGGTTAAATATATTACTAAGGCCACACATTAAAACACGCCAATACAGTCTGCACTGTTACGGTGTTGAATATATTACTAAGGATACACAATTAAACACGCCAATACAGTCTGCACTGATATTGGGTTGAATATATTATTAAGGCCACACATTAAAACACGCAACTACTGTCTACAATGTAATGATTTTGGATATATAACTAAGGTCACACAGCAGAACACGTCACTACGGTCTATCGAAGACGACACAACAAAACACGCCTCTACAGTCTTAACTGTTATGATGTTGGATATATTATTAAGGCCACACATTGAAACACGCCAATACAGTCTGCACTGATATGGGGTTAAATATATTACTAAGGCCACACATTAAAACACGCCAATACAGTCTGCACTGTTACGGTGTTGAATATATTACTAAGGATACACAATTAAACACGCCAATACAGTCTGCACTGATATTGGGTTGAATATATTATTAAGGCCACACATTAAAACACGCAACTACTGTCTACAATGTAATGATTTTGGATATATAACTAAGGTCACACAACAGAACACGTCACTACGGTCTATCGAAGACGACACAACAAAACACGCTTCTACAGTCTTAACTGTTATGATGTTGGATATATTATTAAGGCCACACATTGAAACACGCCAATACAGTCTGCACTGATATGGGGTTAAATATATTACTAAGGCCACACATTAAAACACGCCAATACAGTCTGCACTGTTACGGTGTTGAATATATTACTAAGGATACACAATTAAACACGCCAATACAGTCTGCACTGATATTGGGTTGAATATATTATTAAGGCCACACATTAAAACACGCAACTACTGTCTACAATGTAATGATTTTGGATATATAACTAAGGTCACACAACAGAACACGTCACTACGGTCTATCGAAGACGACACAACAAAACACGCCTCTACAGTCTTAACTGTTATGATGTTGGATATATTATTAAGGCCACACATTGAAACACGCCAATACAGTCTGCACTGTTACGGTGTTGAATATATTACTAAGGATACACAATTAAACACGCCAATACAGTCTGCACTGATATTGGGTTGAATATATTATTAAGGCCACACATTAAAACACGCAACTACTGTCTACAATGTAATGATTTTGGATATATAACTAAGGTCACACAACAGAACACGTCACTACGGTTTATCGAAGACGACACAACAAAACACGCCTCTACAGTCTTAACTGTTATGATGTTGGATATATTATTAAGGCCACACATTGAAACACGCCAATACAGTCTGCACTGATATGGGGTTAAATATATTACTAAGGCCACACATTAAAACACGACAATACAGTCTGCACTGTTACGGTGTTGAATATATTACTAAGGATACACAATTAAACACGCCAATACAGTCTGCACTGATATTGGGTTGAATATATTATTAAGGCCACACATTAAAACACGCAACTACTGTCTACAATGTAATGATTTTGGATATATAACTAAGGTCACACAACAGAACACGTCACTACGGTCTATCGAAGACGACACAACAAAACACGCCTCTACAGTCTTAACTGTT
Organism: Sipunculus nudus; assembly: GCA_026874595.1. Lineage (NCBI taxonomy): Eukaryota > Metazoa > Annelida > Sipuncula > Golfingiida > Sipunculidae > Sipunculus > Sipunculus nudus. The sequence goes on from CM049319.1 coordinate 942,813, forward strand.
ATGATGTTGGATATATTATTAAGGCCACACATTGAAACACGCCAATACAGTCTGCACTGATATGGGGTTAAATATATTACTAAGGCCACACATTAAAACACGCCAATACAGTCTGCACTATTACGGTGTTGAATATATTACTAAGGATACACAATTAAACACGCCAATACAGTCTGCACTGATATTGGGTTGAATATATTATTAAGGCCACACATTAAAACACGCAACTACTGTCTACAATGTAATGATTTTGGATATATAACTAAGGTCACACAACAGAACACGTCACTACGGTCTATCGAAGACGACACAACAAAACACGCTTCTACAGTCTTAACTGTTATGATGTTGGATATATTATTAAGGCCACACATTGAAACACGCCAGTACAGTCTGCACTGATATGGGGTTAAATATATTACTAAGGCCACACATTAAAACACGCCAATACAGTCTGCACTGTTACGGTGTTGAATATATTACTAAGGATACACAATTAAACACGCCAATACAGTCTGCACTGATATTGGGTTGAATATATTATTAAGGCCACACATTAAAACACGCAACTACTGTCTACAATGTAATGATTTTGGATATATAACTAAGGTCACACAACAGAACACGTCACTACGGTCTATCGAAGACGACACAACAAAACACGCCTCTACAGTCTTAACTGTTATGATGTTGGATATATTATTAAGGCCACACATTGAAACACGCCAATACAGTCTGCACTGATATGGGGTTAAATATATTACTAAGGCCACACATTAAAACACGCCAATACAGTCTGCACTGTTACGGTGTTGAATATATTACTAAGGATACACAATTAAACACGCCAATACAGTCTGCACTGATATTGGGTTGAATATATTATTAAGGCCACACATTAAAACACGCAACTACTGTCTACAATGTAATGATTTTGGATATATAACTAAGGTCACACAACAGAACACGTCACTACGGTCTATCGAAGACGACACAACAAAACACGCCTCTACAGTCTTAACTGTTATGATGTTGGATATATTATTAAGGCCACACATTGAAACACGCCAATACAGTCTGCACTGTTACGGTGTTGAATATATTACTAAGGATACACAATTAAACACGCCAATACAGTCTGCACTGATATTGGGTTGAATATATTATTAAGGCCACACATTAAAACACGCAACTACTGTCTACAATGTAATGATTTTGGATATATAACTAAGGTCACACAACAGAACACGTCACTACGGTCTATCGAAGACGACACAACAAAACACGCTTCTACAGTCTTAACTGTTATGATGTTGGATATATTATTAAGGCCACACATTGAAACACGCCAATACAGTCTGCACTGATATGGGGTTAAATATATTACTAAGGCCACACATTAAAACACGCCAATACAGTCTGCACTGTTACGGTGTTGAATATATTACTAAGGATACACAATTAAACACGCCAATACAGTCTGCACTGATATTGGGTTGAATATATTATTAAGGCCACACATTAAAACACGCAACTACTGTCTACAATGTAATGATTTTGGATATATAACTAAGGTCACACAACAGAACACGTCACTACGGTCTATCGAAGACGACACAACAAAACACGCCTCTACAGTCTTAACTGTTATGATGTTGGATATATTATTAAGGCCACACATTGAAACACGCCAATACAGTCTGCACTGATATGGGGTTAAATATATTACTAAGGCCACACATTAAAACACGCCAATACAGTCTGCACTGTTACGGTGTTGAATATATTACTAAGGATACACAATTAAACACGCCAATACAGTCTGCACTGATATTGGGTTGAATATATTATTAAGGCCACACATTAAAACACGCAACTACTGTCTACAATGTAATGATTTTGGATATATAACTAAGGTCACACAACAGAACACGTCACTACGGTCTATCGAAGACGACACAACAAAACACGCCTCTACAGTCTTAACTGTTATGATGTTGGATATATTATTAAGGCCACACATTGAAACACGCCAATACAGTCTGCACTGTTACGGTGTTGAATATATTACTAAGGATACACAATTAAACACGCCAATACAGTCTGCACTGATATTGGGTTGAATATATTATTAAGGCCACACATTAAAACACGCAACTACTGTCTACAATGTAATGATTTTGGATATATAACTAAGGTCACACAACAGAACACGTCACTACGGTCTATCGAAGACGACACAACAAAACACGCCTCTACAGTCTTAACTGTTATGATGTTGGATATATTATTAAGGCCACACATTGAAACACGCCAATACAGTCTGCACTGATATGGGGTTAAATATATTACTAAGGCCACACATTAAAACACGCCAATACAGTCTGCACTGTTACGGTGTTGAATATATTACTAAGGATACACAATTAAACACGCCAATACAGTCTGCACTGATATTGGGTTGAATATATTATTAAGGCCACACATTAAAACACGCAACTACTGTCTACAATGTAATGATTTTGGATATATAACTAAGGTCACACAACAGAACACGTCACTACGGTCTATCGAAGACGACACAACAAAACACGCCTCTACAGTCTTAACTGTTATGATGTTGGATATATTATTAAGGCCACACATTGAAACACGCCAATACAGTCTGCACTGTTACGGTGTTGAATATATTACTAAGGATACACAATTAAACACGCCAATACAGTCTGCACTGATATTGGGTTGAATATATTATTAAGGCCACACATTAAAACACGCAACTACTGTCTACAATGTAATGATTTTGGATATATAACTAAGGTCACACAACAGAACACGTCACTACGGTCTATCGAAGACGACACAACAAAACACGCCTCTACAGTCTTAACTGTTATGATGTTGGATATATTATTAAGGCCACACATTGAAACACGCCAATACAGTCTGCACTGATATGGGGTTAAATATATTACTAAGGCCACACATTAAAACACGCCAATACAGTCTGCACTGTTACGGTGTTGAATATATTACTAAGGACACACAATTAAACACGCCAATACAGTCTGCACTGTTATTGGGTTGAATATATTATTAAGGCCACACATTAAAACACGCAACTACTGTCTACAATGTAATGATTTTGGATATATAACTAAGGTCACACAACAGAACACGTCACAACGGTCTATCGAAGACGACACAACAAAACACGCCTCTACAGTCATAACTGTTATGATGTTGGATATATTATTAAGGCAACACATTGAAACACGCCAATACAGTCTGCACTGTTACGGTGTTGAATATATTACTAAGGATACACAATTAAACACGCCAATACAGTCTGCACTGATATTGGGTTGAATATATTATTAAGGCCACACATTAAAACACGCAACTACTGTCTACAATGTAATGATTTTGGATATATAACTAAGGTCACACAACAGAACACGTCACTACGGTCTATCGAAGACGACACAACAAAACACGCCTCTACAGTCTTAACTGTTATGATGTTGGATATATTATTAAGGCCACACATTGAAACACGCCAATACAGTCTGCACTGATATGGGGTTAAATATATTACTAAGGCCACACATTGAAACACGCCAATACAGTCTGCACTGTTACGGTGTTGAATATATTACTAAGGATACACAATTAAACACGCCAATACAGTCTGCACTGATATTGGGTTGAATATATTATTAAGGCCACACATTAAAACACGCAACTACTGTCTACAATGTAATGATTTTGGATATATAACTAAGGTCACACAACAGAACACGTCACTACGGTCTATCGAAGACGACACAACAAAACACGCCTCTACAGTCTTAACTGTTATGATGTTGGATATATTATTAAGGCCACACATTGAAACACGCCAATACAGTCTGCACTGATATGGGGTTAAATATATTACTAAGGCCACACATTGAAACACGCCAATACAGTCTGCACTGTTACGGTGTTGAATATATTACTAAGGATACACAATTAAACACGCCAATACAGTCTGCACTGATATTGGGTTGAATATATTATTAAGGCCACACATTAAAACACGCAACTACTGTCTACAATGTAATGATTTTGGATATATAACTAAGGTCACACAACAGAACACGTCACTACGGTCTATCGAAGACGACACAACAAAACACGCCTCTACAGTCTTAACTGTTATGATGTTGGATATATTATTAAGGCCACACATTGAAACACGCCAATACAGTCTGCACTGATATGGGGTTAAATATATTACTAAGGCCACACATTAAAACACGCCAATACAGTCTGCACTGTTACGGTGTTGAATATATTACTAAGGATACACAATGAAACACGCCAATACAGTCTGCACTGATATTGGGTTGAATATATTATTAAGGCCACACATTAAAACACGCAACTACTGTCTACAATGTAATGATTTTGGATATATAACTAAGGTCACACAACAGAACACGTCACTACGGTCTATCGAAGACGACACAACAAAACACGCCTCTACAGTCTTAACTGTTATGATGTTGGATATATTATTAAGGCCACACATTGAAACACGCCAATACAGTCTGCACTGTTACGGTGTTGAATATATTACTAAGGATACACAATTAAACACGCCAATACAGTCTGCACTGATATTGGGTTGAATATATTATTAAGGCCACACATTAAAACACGCAACTACTGTCTACAATGTAATGATTTTGGATATATAACTAAGGTCACACAACAGAACACGTCACTACGGTCTATCGAAGACGACACAACAAAACACGCCTCTACAGTCTTAACTGTTATGATGTTGGATATATTATTAAGGCCACACATTGAAACACGCCAATACAGTCTGCACTGTTACGGTGTTGAATATATTACTAAGGATACACAATTAAACACGCCAATACAGTCTGCACTGATATTGGGTTGAATATATTATTAAGGCCACACATTAAAACACGCAACTACTGTCTACAATGTAATGATTTTGGATATATAACTAAGGTCACACAACAGAACACGTCACTACGGTCTATCGAAGACGACACAACAAAACACGCCTCTACAGTCTTAACTCTTATGATGTTGGATATATTATTAAGGCCACACATTGAAACACGCCAATACAGTCTGCACTGTTACGGTGTTGAATATATTACTAAGGATACACAATTAAACACGCCAATACAGTCTGCACTGATATTGGGTTGAATATATTATTAAGGCCACACATTAAAACACGCAACTACTGTCTACAATGTAATGATTTTGGATATATAACTAAGGTCACACAACAGAACACGTCACTACGGTCTATCGAAGACGACACAACAAAACACGCCTCTACAGTCTTAACTGTTATGATGTTGGATATATTATTAAGGCCACACATTGAAACACGCCAATACAGTCTGCACTGTTACGGTGTTGAATATATTACTAAGGATACACAATTAAACACGCCAATACAGTCTGCACTGATATTGGGTTGAATATATTATTAAGGCCACACATTAAAACACGCAACTACTGTCTACAATGTAATGATTTTGGATATATAACTAAGGTCACACAACAGAACACGTCACTACGGTCTATCGAAGACGACACAACAAAACACGCCTCTACAGTCTTAACTGTTATGATGTTGGATATATTATTAAGGCCACACATTGAAACACGCCAATACAGTCTGCACTGATATGGGGTTAAATATATTACTAAGGCCACACATTAAAACACGCCAATACAGTCTGCACTGTTACGGTGTTGAATATATTACTAAGGATACACAATTAAACACGCCAATACAGTCTGCACTGATATTGGGTTGAATATATTATTAAGGCCACACATTAAAACATGCAACTACTGTCTACAATGTAATGATTTTGGATATATAACTAAGGTCACACAACAGAACACGTCACTACGGTCTATCGAAGACGACACAACAAAACACGCCTCTACAGTCTTAACTGTTATGATGTTGGATATATTATTAAGGCCACACATTGAAACACGCCAATACAGTCTGCACTGTTACGGTGTTGAATATATTACTAAGGATACACAATTAAACACGCCAATACAGTCTGCACTGATATTGGGTTGAATATATAATTAAGGCCACACATTAAAACACGCAACTACTGTCTACAATGTAATGATTTTGGATATATAACTAAGGTCACACAACAGAACACGTCACTACGGTCTATCGAAGACGACACAACAAAACACGCCTCTACAGTCTTAACTGTTATGATGTTGGATATATTATTAAGGCCACACATTGAAACACGCCAATACAGTCTGCACTGATATGGGGTTAAATATATTACTAAGGCCACACATTAAAACACGCCAATACAGTCTGCACTGTTACGGTGTTGAATATATTACTAAGGACACACAATTAAACACGCCAATACAGTCTGCACTGTTATTGGGTTGAATATATTATTAAGGCCACACATTAAAACACGCAACTACTGTCTACAATGTAATGATTTTGGATATATAACTAAGGTCACACAACAGAACAGGTCACAACGGTCTATCGAAGACGACACAACAAAACACGCCTCTACAGTCATAACTGTTATGATGTTGGATATATTATTAAGGCCACACATTGAAACACGCCAATACAGTCTGCACTGTTACGGTGTTGAATATATTACTAAGGATACACAATTAAACACGCCAATACAGTCTGCACTGATATTGGGTTGAATATATTATTAAGGCCACACATTAAAACACGCAACTACTGTCTACAATGTAATGATTTTGGATATATAACTAAGGTCACACAACAGAACACGTCACTACGGTCTATCGAAGACGACACAACAAAACACGCCTCTACAGTCTTAACTGTTATGATGTTGGATATATTATTAAGGCCACACATTGAAACACGCCAATACAGTCTGCACTGTTACGGTGTTGAATATATTACTAAGGATACACAATTAAACACGCCAATACAGTCTGCACTGATATTGGGTTGAATATATTATTAAGGCCACACATTAAAACACGCAACTACTGTCTACAATGTAATGATTTTGGATATATAACTAAGGTCACACAACAGAACACGTCACTACGGTCTATCGAAGACGACACAACAAAACACGCCTCTACAGTCTTAACTGTTATGATGTTGGATATATTATTAAGGCCACACATTGAAACACGCCAATACAGTCTGCACTGATATGGGGTTAAATATATTACTAAGGCCACACATTAAAACACGCCAATACAGTCTGCACTGTTACGGTGTTGAATATATTACTAAGGATACAGAATTAAACACGCCAATACAGTCTGCACTGATATTGGGTTGAATATATTATTAAGGCCACACATTAAAACACGCAACTACTGTCTACAATGTAATGATTTTGGATATATAACTAAGGTCACACAACAGAACACGTCACTACGGTCTATCGAAGACGACACAACAAAACACGCCTCTACAGTCTTAACTGTTATGATGTTGGATATATTATTAAGGCCACACATTGAAACACGCCAAAACAGTCTGCACTGATATGGGGTTAAATATATTACTAAGGCCACACATTAAAACACGCCAATACAGTCTGCACTGTTACGGTGTTGAATATATTACTAAGGATACACAATTAAACACGCCAATACAGTCTGCACTGATATTGGGTTGAATATATTATTAAGGCCACACATTAAAACACGCAACTACTGTCTACAATGTAATGATTTTGGATATATAACTAAGGTCACACAACAGAACACGTCACTACGGTCTATCGAAGACGACACAACAAAACACGCCTCTACAGTCTTAACTGTTATGATGTTGGATATATTATTAAGGCCACACATTGAAACACGCCAATACAGTCTGCACTGTTACGGTGTTGAATATATTACTAAGGATACACAATTAAACACGCCAATACAGTCTGCACTGATATTGGGTTGAATATATTATTAAGGCCACACATTAAAACACGCAACTACTGTCTACAATGTAATGATTTTGGATATATAACTAAGGTCACACAACAGAACACGTCACTACGGTCTATCGAAGACGACACAACAAAACACGCCTCTACAGTCTTAACTGTTATGATGTTGGATATATTATTAAGGCCACACATTGAAACACGCCAATACAGTCTGCACTGATATGGGGTTAAATATATTACTAAGGCCACACATTAAAACACGCAACTACTGTCTACAATGTAATGATTTTGGATATATAACTAAGGTCACACAACAGAACACGTCACAACGGTCTATCGAAGACGACACAACAAAACACGCCTCTACAGTCATAACTGTTATGATGTTGGATATATTATTAAGGCCACACATTGAAACACGCCAATACAGTCTGCACTGTTACGGTGTTGAATATATTACTAAGGATACACAATTAAACACGCCAATACAGTCTGCACTGATATTGGGTTGAATATATTATTAAGGCCACACATTAAAACACGCAACTACTGTCTACAATGTAATGATTTTGGATATATAACTAAGGTCACACAACAGAACACGTCACTACGGTCTATCGAAGACGACACAACAAAACACGCCTCTACAGTCTTAACTGTTATGATGTTGGATATATTATTAAGGCCACACATTGAAACACGCCAATACAGTCTGCACTGATATGGGGTTAAATATATTACTAAGGCCACACATTAAAACACGCCAATACAGTCTGCACTGTTACGGTGTTGAATATATTACTAAGGATACACAATTAAACACGCCAATACAGTCTGCACTGATATTGGGTTGAATATATTATTAAGGCCACACATTAAAACACGCAACTACTGTCTACAATGTAATGATTTTGGATATATAACTAAGGTCACACAACAGAACACGTCACTACGGTCTATCGAAGACGACACAACAAAACACGCCTCTACAGTCTTAACTGTTATGATGTTGGATATATTATTAAGGCCACACATTGAAACACGCCAATACAGTCTGCACTGTTACGGTGTTGAATATATTACTAAGGATACACAATTAAACACGCCAATACAGTCTGCACTGATATTGGGTTGAATATATTATTAAGGCCACACATTAAAACACGCAACTACTGTCTACAATGTAATGATTTTGGATATATAAGTAAGGTCACACAACAGAACACGTCACTACGGTCTATCGAAGACGACACAACAAAACACGCCTCTACAGTCTTAACTGTTATGATGTTGGATATATTATTAAGGCCACACATTGAAACACGCCAATACAGTCTGCACTGATATGGGGTTAAATATATTACTAAGGCCACACATTAAAACACGCCAATACAGTCTGCACTGTTACGGTGTTGAATATATTACTAAGGATACACAATTAAACACGCCAATACAGTCTGCACTGATATTGGGTTGAATATATTATTAAGGCCACACATTAAAACACGCAACTACTGTCTACAATGTAATGATTTTGGATATATAACTAAGGTCACACAACAGAACACGTCACTACGGTCTATCGAAGACGACACAACAAAACACGCCTCTACAGTCTTAACTGTTATGATGTTGGATATATTATTAAGGCCACACATTGAAACACGCCAATACAGTCTGCACTGTTACGGTGTTGAATATATTACTAAGGATACACAATTAAACACGCCAATACAGTCTGCACTGATATTGGGTTGAATATATTATTAAGGCCACACATTAAAACACGCAACTACTGTCTACAATGTAATGATTTTGGATATATAACTAAGGTCACACAACAGAACACGTCACTACGGTCTATCGAAGACGACACAACAAAACACGCCTCTACAGTCTTAACTCTTATGATGTTGGATATATTATTAAGGCCACACATTGAAACACGCCAATACAGTCTGCACTGTTACGGTGTTGAATATATTACTAAGGATACACAATTAAACACGCCAATACAGTCTGCACTGATATTGGGTTGAATATATTATTAAGGCCACACATTAAAACACGCAACTACTGTCTACAATGTAATGATTTTGGATATATAACTAAGGTCACACAACAGAACACGTCACTACGGTCTATCGAAGACGACACAACAAAACACGCCTCTACAGTCTTAACTGTTATGATGTTGGATATATTATTAAGGCCACACATTGAAACACGCCAATACAGTCTGCACTGATATGGGGTTAAATATATTACTAAGGCCACACATTAAAACACGCCAATACAGTCTGCACTGTTACGGTGTTGAATATATTACTAAGGATACACAATTAAACACGCCAATACAGTCTGCACTGATATTGGGTTGAATATATTATTAAGGCCACACATTAAAACACGCAACTACTGTCTACAATGTAATGATTTTGGATATATAACTAAGGTCACACAACAGAACACGTCACTACGGTCTATCGAAGACGACACAACAAAACACGCCTCTACAGTCTTAACTGTTATGATGTTGGATATATTATTAAGGCCACACATTGAAACACGCCAATACAGTCTGCACTGATATGGGGTTAAATATATTACTAAGGCCACACATTAAAACACGCCAATACAGTCTGCACTGTTACGGTGTTGAATATATTACTAAGGATACACAATTTAACACGCCAATCAGTCTGCACTGATATTGGGTTGAATATATTATTAAGGCCACACATTAAAACACGCAACTACTGTCTACAATGTAATGATTTTGGATATATAACTAAGGTCACACAACAGAACACGTCACTACGGTCTATCGAAGACGACACAACAAAACACGCCTCTACAGTCTTAACTGTTATGATGTTGGATATATTATTAAGGCCACACATTGAAACACGCCAATACAGTCTGCACTGATATGGGGTTAAATATATTACTAAGGCCACACATTAAAACACGCCAATACAGTCTGCACTGTTACGGTGTTGAATATATTACTAAGGATACACAATTAAACACGCCAATACAGTCTGCACTGATATTGGGTTGAATATATTATTAAGGCCACACATTAAAACACGCAACTACTGTCTACAATGTAATGATTTTGGATATATAACTAAGATCACACAACAGAACACGTCACTACGGTCTATCGAAGACGACACAACAAAACACGCCTCTACAGTCTTAACTGTTATGATGTTGGATATATTATTAAGGCCACACATTGAAACACGCCAATACAGTCTGCACTGTTACGGTGTTGAATATATTACTAAGGATACACAATTAAACACGCCAATACAGTCTGCACTGATATTGGGTTGAATATATTATTAAGGCCACACATTAAAACACGCAACTACTGTCTACAATGTAATGATTTTGGATATATAACTAAGGTCACACAACAGAACACGTCACTACGGTCTATCGAAGACGACACAACAAAACACGCCTCTACAGTCTTAACTGTTATGATGTTGGATATATTATTAAGGCCACACATTGAAACACGCCAATACAGTCTGCACTGATATGGGGTTAAATATATTACTAAGGCCACACATTAAAACACGCCAATACAGTCTGCACTGTTACGGTGTTGAATATATTACTAAGGATACACAATTAAACACGCCAATACAGTCTGCACTGATATTGGGTTGAATATATTATTAAGGCCACACATTAAAACACGCAACTACTGTCTACAATGTAATGATTTTGGATATATAACTAAGGTCACACAACAGAACACGTCACTACGGTCTATCGAAGACGACACAACAAAACACGCCTCTACAGTCTTAACTGTTATGATGTTGGATATATTATTAAGGCCACACATTGAAACACGCCAATACAGTCTGCACTGATATGGGGTTAAATATATTACTAAGGCCACACATTAAAACACGCCAATACAGTCTGCACTGTTACGGTGTTGAATATATTACTAAGGATACACAATTAAACACGCCAATACAGTCTGCACTGATATTGGGTTGAATATATTATTAAGGCCACACATTAAAACACGCAACTACTGTCTACAATGTAATGATTTTGGATATATAACTAAGGTCACACAACAGAACACGTCACTACGGTCTATCGAAGACGACACAACAAAACACGCCTCTACAGTCTTAACTGTTATGATGTTGGATATATTATTAAGGCCACACATTGAAACACGCCAATACAGTCTGCACTGATATGGGGTTAAATATATTACTAAGGCCACACATTAAAACACGCCAATACAGTCTGCACTGTTACGGTGTTGAATATATTACTAAGGATACACAATTAAACACGCCAATACAGTCTGCACTGATATTGGGTTGAATATATTATTAAGGCCACACATTAAAACACGCAACTACTGTCTACAATGTAATGATTTTGGATATATAACTAAGATCACACAACAGAACACGTCACTACGGTCTATCGAAGACGACACAACAAAACACGCCTCTACAGTCTTAACTGTTATGATGTTGGATATATTATTAAGGCCACACATTGAAACACGCCAATACAGTCTGCACTGTTACGGTGTTGAATATATTACTAAGGATACACAATTAAACACGCCAATACAGTCTGCACTGATATTGGGTTGAATATATTATTAAGGCCACACATTAAAACACGCAACTACTGTCTACAATGTAATGATTTTGGATATATAACTAAGGTCACACAACAGAACACGTCACTACGGTCTATCGAAGACGACACAACAAAACACGCCTCTACAGTCTTAACTGTTATGATGTTGGATATATTATTAAGGCCACACATTGAAACACGCCAATACAGTCTGCACTGATATGGGGTTAAATATATTACTAAGGCCACACATTAAAACACGCCAATACAGTCTGCACTGTTACGGTGTTGAATATATTACTAAGGATACATAATTAAACACGCCAATACAGTTTGCACTGATATTGGGTTGAATATATTATTAAGGCCACACATTAAAACACGCAACTACTGTCTACAATGTAATGATTTTGGATATATAACTAAGGTCACACAACAGAACACGTCACTACGGTCTATCGAAGACGACACAACAAAACACGCCTCTACAGTCTTAACTGTTATGATGTTGGATATATTATTAAGGCCACACATTGAAACACGCCAATACAGTCTGCACTGATATGGGGTTAAATATATTACTAAGGCCACACATTAAAACACGCCAATACAGTCTGCACTGTTACGGTGTTGAATATATTACTAAGGATACACAATTAAACACGCCAATACAGTCTGCACTGATATTGGGTTGAATATATTATTAAGGCCACACATTAAAACACGCAACTACTGTCTACAATGTAATGATTTTGGATATATAACTAAGGTCACACAACAGAACACGTCACTACGGTCTATCGAAGACGACACAACAAAACACGCCTCTACAGTCTTAACTGTTATGATGTTGGATATATTATTAAGGCCACACATTGAAACACGCCAATACAGTCTGCACTGATATGGGGTTAAATATATTACTAAGGCCACACATTACAACACGCCAATACAGTCTGCACTGTTACGGTGTTGAATATATTACTAAGGATACACAATTTAACACGCCAATCAGTCTGCACTGATATTGGGTTGAATATATTATTAAGGCCACACATTAAAACACGCAACTACTGTCTACAATGTAATGATTTTGGATATATAACTAAGGTCACACAACAGAACACGTCACTACGGTCTATCGAAGACGACACAACAAAACACGCCTCTACAGTCTTAACTGTTATGATGTTGGATATATTATTAAGGCCACACATTGAAACACGCCAATACAGTCTGCACTGATATGGGGTTAAATATATTACTAAGGCCACACATTAAAACACGCCAATACAGTCTGCACTGTTACGGTGTTGAATATATTACTAAGGATACACAATTAAACACGCCAATACAGTCTGCACTGATATTGGGTTGAATATATTATTAAGGCCACACATTAAAACACGCAACTACTGTCTACAATGTAATGATTTTGGATATATAACTAAGATCACACAACAGAACACGTCACTACGGTCTATCGAAGACGACACAACAAAACACGCCTCTACAGTCTTAACTGTTATGATGTTGGATATATTATTAAGGCCACACATTGAAACACGCCAATACAGTCTGCACTGTTACGGTGTTGAATATATTACTAAGGATACACAATTAAACACGCCAATACAGTCTGCACTGATATTGGGTTGAATATATTATTAAGGCCACACATTAAAACACGCAACTACTGTCTACAATGTAATGATTTTGGATATATAAGTAAGGTCACACAACAGAACACGTCACTACGGTCTATCGAAGACGACACAACAAAACACGCCTCTACAGTCTTAACTGTTATGATGTTGGATATATTATTAAGGCCACACATTGAAACACGCCAATACAGTCTGCACTGATATGGGGTTAAATATATTACTAAGGCCACACATTAAAACACGCCAATACAGTCTGCACTGTTACGGTGTTGAATATATTACTAAGGATACACAATTAAACACGCCAATACAGTCTGCACTGATATTGGGTTGAATATATTATTAAGGCCACACATTAAAACACGCAACTACTGTCTACAATGTAATGATTTTGGATATATAACTAAGGTCACACAACAGAACACGTCACTACGGTCTATCGAAGACGACACAACAAAACACGCCTCTACAGTCTTAACTGTTATGATGTTGGATATATTATTAAGGCCACACATTGAAACACGCCAATACAGTCTGCACTGATATGGGGTTAAATATATTACTAAGGCCACACATTAAAACACGCCAATACAGTCTGCACTGTTACGGTGTTGAATATATTACTAAGGATACACAATTAAACACGCCAATACAGTCTGCACTGATATTGGGTTGAATATATTATTAAGGCCACACATTAAAACACGCAACTACTGTCTACAATGTAATGATTTTGGATATATAACTAAGGTCACACAACAGAACACGTCACTACGGTCTATCGAAGACGACACAACAAAACACGCCTCTACAGTCTTAACTGTTATGATGTTGGATATATTATTAAGGCCACACATTGAAACACGCCAATACAGTCTGCACTGATATGGGGTTAAATATATTACTAAGGCCACACATTAAAACACGCCAATACAGTCTGCACTGTTACGGTGTTGAATATATTACTAAGGATACACAATTAAACACGCCAATACAGTCTGCACTGATATTGGGTTGAATATATTATTAAGGCCACACATTAAAACACGCAACTACTGTCTACAATGTAATGATTTTGGATATATAACTAAGATCACACAACAGAACACGTCACTACGGTCTATCGAAGACGACACAACAAAACACGCCTCTACAGTCTTAACTGTTATGATGTTGGATATATTATTAAGGCCACACATTGAAACACGCCAATACAGTCTGCACTGTTACGGTGTTGAATATATTACTAAGGATACACAATTAAACACGCCAATACAGTCTGCACTGATATTGGGTTGAATATATTATTAAGGCCACACATTAAAACACGCAACTACTGTCTACAATGTAATGATTTTGGATATATAACTAAGGTCACACAACAGAACACGTCACTACGGTCTATCGAAGACGACACAACAAAACACGCCTCTACAGTCTTAACTGTTATGATGTTGGATATATTATTAAGGCCACACATTGAAACACGCCAATACAGTCTGCACTGATATGGGGTTAAATATATTACTAAGGCCACACATTAAAACACGCCAATACAGTCTGCACTGTTACGGTGTTGAATATATTACTAAGGATACACAATTAAACACGCCAATACAGTTTGCACTGATATTGGGTTGAATATATTATTAAGGCCACACATTAAAACACGCAACTACTGTCTACAATGTAATGATTTTGGATATATAACTAAGGTCACACAACAGAACACGTCACTACGGTCTATCGAAGACGACACAACAAAACACGCCTCTACAGTCTTAACTGTTATGATGTTGGATATATTATTAAGGCCACACATTGAAACACGCCAATACAGTCTGCACTGATATGGGGTTAAATATATTACTAAGGCCACACATTAAAACACGCCAATACAGTCTGCACTGTTACGGTGTTGAATATATTACTAAGGATACACAATTAAACACGCCAATACAGTCTGCACTGATATTGGGTTGAATATATTATTAAGGCCACACATTAAAACACGCAACTACTGTCTACAATGTAATGATTTTGGATATATAACTAAGGTCACACAACAGAACACGTCACTACGGTCTATCGAAGACGACACAACAAAACACGCCTCTACAGTCTTAACTGTTATGATGTTGGATATATTATTAAGGCCACACATTGAAACACGCCAATACAGTCTGCACTGATATGGGGTTAAATATATTACTAAGGCCACACATTAAAACACGCCAATACAGTCTGCACTGTTACGGTGTTGAATATATTACTAAGGATACACAATTAAACACGCCAATACAGTCTGCACTGATATTGGGTTGAATATATTATTAAGGCCACACATTAAAACACGCAACTACTGTCTACAATGTAATGATTTTGGATATATAACTAAGGTCACACAACAGAACACGTCACTACGGTCTATCGAAGACGACACAACAAAACACGCCTCTACAGTCTTAACTGTTATGATGTTGGATATATTATTAAGGCCACACATTGAAACACGCCAATACAGTCTGCACTGTTACGGTGTTGAATATATTACTAAGGATACACAATTAAACACGCCAATACAGTCTGCACTGATATTGGGTTGAATATATTATTAAGGCCACACATTAAAACACGCAACTACTGTCTACAATGTAATGATTTTGGATATATAACTAAGGTCACACAACAGAACACGTCACTACGGTCTATCGAAGACGACACAACAAAACACGCCTCTACAGTCTTAACTGTTATGATGTTGGATATATTATTAAGGCCACACATTGAAACACGCCAATACAGTCTGCACTGTTACGGTGTTGAATATATTACTAAGGATACACAATTAAACACGCCAATACAGTCTGCACTGATATTGGGTTGAATATATTATTAAGGCCACACATTAAAACACGCAACTACTGTCTACAATGTAATGATTTTGGATATATAACTAAGGTCACACAACAGAACACGTCACTACGGTCTATCGAAGACGACACAACAAAACACGCCTCTACAGTCTTAACTGTTATGATGTTGGATATATTATTAAGGCCACACATTGAAACACGCCAATACAGTCTGCACTGTTACGGTGTTGAATATATTACTAAGGATACACAATTAAACACGCCAATACAGTCTGCACTGATATTGGGTTGAATATATTATTAAGGCCACACATTAAAACACGCAACTACTGTCTACAATGTAATGATTTTGGATATATAACTAAGGTCACACAACAGAACACGTCACTACGGTCTATCGAAGACGACACAACAAAACACGCCTCTACAGTCTTAACTGTTATGATGTTGGATATATTATTAAGGCCACACATTGAAACACGCCAATACAGTCTGCACTGATATGGGGTTAAATATATTACTAAGGCCACACATTAAAACACGCCAATACAGTCTGCACTGTTACGGTGTTGAATATATTACTAAGGATACACAATTAAACACGCCAATACAGTCTGCACTGATATTGGGTTGAATATATTATTAAGGCCACACATTAAAACACGCAACTACTGTCTACAATGTAATGATTTTGGATATATAACTAAGGTCACACAACAGAACACGTCACTACGGTCTATCGAAGACGACACAACAAAACACGCCTCTACAGTCTTAACTGTTATGATGTTGGATATATTATTAAGGCCACACATTGAAACACGCCAATACAGTCTGCACTGATATGGGGTTAAATATATTACTAAGGCCACACATTAAAACACGCCAATACAGTCTGCACTGTTACGGTGTTGAATATATTACTAAGGATACACAATTAAACACGCCAATACAGTCTGCACTGATATTGGGTTGAATATATTATTAAGGCCACACATTAAAACACGCAACTACTGTCTACAATGTAATGATTTTGGATATATAACTAAGATCACACAACAGAACACGTCACTACGGTCTATCGAAGACGACACAACAAAACACGCCTCTACAGTCTTAACTGTTATGATGTTGGATATATTATTAAGGCCACACATTGAAACACGCCAATACAGTCTGCACTGTTACGGTGTTGAATATATTACTAAGGATACACAATTAAACACGCCAATACAGTCTGCACTGATATTGGGTTGAATATATTATTAAGGCCACACATTAAAACACGCAACTACTGTCTACAATGTAATGATTTTGGATATATAACTAAGGTCACACAACAGAACACGTCACTACGGTCTATCGAAGACGACACAACAAAACACGCCTCTACAGTCTTAACTGTTATGATGTTGGATATATTATTAAGGCCACACATTGAAACACGCCAATACAGTCTGCACTGATATGGGGTTAAATATATTACTAAGGCCACACATTAAAACACGCCAATACAGTCTGCACTGTTACGGTGTTGAATATATTACTAAGGATACACAATTAAACACGCCAATACAGTTTGCACTGATATTGGGTTGAATATATTATTAAGGCCACACATTAAAACACGCAACTACTGTCTACAATGTAATGATTTTGGATATATAACTAAGGTCACACAACAGAACACGTCACTACGGTCTATCGAAGACGACACAACAAAACACGCCTCTACAGTCTTAACTGTTATGATGTTGGATATATTATTAAGGCCACACATTGAAACACGCCAATACAGTCTGCACTGATATGGGGTTAAATATATTACTAAGGCCACACATTAAAACACGCCAATACAGTCTGCACTGTTACGGTGTTGAATATATTACTAAGGATACACAATTAAACACGCCAATACAGTCTGCACTGATATTGGGTTGAATATATTATTAAGGCCACACATTAAAACACGCAACTACTGTCTACAATGTAATGATTTTGGATATATAACTAAGGTCACACAACAGAACACGTCACTACGGTCTATCGAAGACGACACAACAAAACACGCCTCTACAGTCTTAACTGTTATGATGTTGGATATATTATTAAGGCCACACATTGAAACACGCCAATACAGTCTGCACTGTTACGGTGTTGAATATATTACTAAGGATACACAATTAAACACGCCAATACAGTCTGCACTGATATTGGGTTGAATATATTATTAAGGCCACACATTAAAACACGCAACTACTGTCTACAATGTAATGATTTTGGATATATAACTAAGGTCACACAACAGAACACGTCACTACGGTCTATCGAAGACGACACAACAAAACACGCCTCTACAGTCTTAACTGTTATGATGTTGGATATATTATCAAGGCCACACATTGAAACACGCCAATACAGTCTGCACTGTTACGGTGTTGAATATATTACTAAGGATACACAATTAAACACGCCAATACAGTCTGCACTGATATTGGGTTGAATATATTATTAAGGCCACACATTAAAACACGCAACTACTGTCTACAATGTAATGATTTTGGATATATAACTAAGGTCACACAACAGAACACGTCACTACGGTCTATCGAAGACGACACAACAAAACACGCCTCTACAGTCTTAACTGTTATGATGTTGGATATATTATTAAGGCCACACATTGAAACACGCCAATACAGTCTGCACTGTTACGGTGTTGAATATATTACTAAGGATACACAATTAAACACGCCAATACAGTCTGCACTGATATTGGGTTGAATATATTATTAAGGCCACACATTAAAACACGCAACTACTGTCTACAATGTAATGATTTTGGATATATAACTAAGGTCACACAACAGAACACGTCACTACGGTCTATCGAAGACGACACAACAAAACACGCCTCTACAGTCTTAACTGTTATGATGTTGGATATATTATTAAGGCCACACATTGAAACACGCCAATACAGTCTGCACTGATATGGGGTTAAATATATTACTAAGGCCACACATTAAAACACGCCAATACAGTCTGCACTGTTACGGTGTTGAATATATTACTAAGGATACACAATTAAACACGCCAATACAGTCTGCACTGATATTGGGTTGAATATATTATTAAGGCCACACATTAAAACACGCAACTACTGTCTACAATGTAATGATTTTGGATATATAACTAAGGTCACACAACAGAACACGTCACTACGGTCTATCGAAGACGACACAACAAAACACGCCTCTACAGTCTTAACTGTTATGATGTTGGATATATTATTAAGGCCACACATTGAAACACGCCAATACAGTCTGCACTGATATGGGGTTAAATATATTACTAAGGCCACACATTAAAACACGCCAATACAGTCTGCACTGTTACGGTGTTGAATATATTACTAAGGATACACAATTAAACACGCCAATACAGTCTGCACTGATATTGGGTTGAATATATTATTAAGGCCACACATTAAAACACGCAACTACTGTCTACAATGTAATGATTTTGGATATATAACTAAAATCACACAACAGAACACGTCACTACGGTCTATCGAAGACGACACAACAAAACACGCCTCTACAGTCTTAACTGTTATGATGTTGGATATATTATTAAGGCCACACATTGAAACACGCCAATACAGTCTGCACTGTTACGGTGTTGAATATATTACTAAGGATACACAATTAAACACGCCAATACAGTCTGCACTGATATTGGGTTGAATATATTATTAAGGCCACACATTAAAACACGCAACTACTGTCTACAATGTAATGATTTTGGATATATAACTAAGGTCACACAACAGAACACGTCACTACGGTCTATCGAAGACGACACAACAAAACACGCCTCTACAGTCTTAACTGTTATGATGTTGGATATATTATTAAGGCCACACATTGAAACACGCCAATACAGTCTGCACTGATATGGGGTTAAATATATTACTAAGGCCACACATTAAAACACGCCAATACAGTCTGCACTGTTACGGTGTTGAATATATTACTAAGGATACACAATTAAACACGCCAATACAGTTTGCACTGATATTGGGTTGAATATATTATTAAGGCCACACATTAAAACACGCAACTACTGTCTACAATGTAATGATTTTGGATATATAACTAAGGTCACACAACAGAACACGTCACTACGGTCTATCGAAGACGACACAACAAAACACGCCTCTACAGTCTTAACTGTTATGATGTTGGATATATTATTAAGGCCACACATTGAAACACGCCAATACAGTCTGCACTGATATGGGGTTAAATATATTACTAAGGCCACACATTAAAACACGCCAATACAGTCTGCACTGTTACGGTGTTGAATATATTACTAAGGATACACAATTAAACACGCCAATACAGTCTGCACTGATATTGGGTTGAATATATTATTAAGGCCACACATTAAAACACGCAACTACTGTCTACAATGTAATGATTTTGGATATATAACTAAGGTCACACAACAGAACACGTCACTACGGTCTATCGAAGACGACACAACAAAACACGCCTCTACAGTCTTAACTGTTATGATGTTGGATATATTATTAAGGCCACACATTGAAACACGCCAATACAGTCTGCACTGATATGGGGTTAAATATATTACTAAGGCCACACATTAAAACACGCCAATACAGTCTGCACTGTTACGGTGTTGAATATATTACTAAGGATACACAATTAAACACGCCAATACAGTCTGCACTGATATTGGGTTGAATATATTATTAAGGCCACACATTAAAACACGCAACTACTGTCTACAATGTAATGATTTTGGATATATAACTAAGGTCACACAACAGAACACGTCACTACGGTCTATCGAAGACGACACAACAAAACACGCCTCTACAGTCTTAACTGTTATGATGTTGGATATATTATTAAGGCCACACATTGAAACACGCCAATACAGTCTGCACTGTTACGGTGTTGAATATATTACTAAGGATACACAATTAAACACGCCAATACAGTCTGCACTGATATTGGGTTGAATATATTATTAAGGCCACACATTAAAACACGCAACTACTGTCTACAATGTAATGATTTTGGATATATAACTAAGGTCACACAACAGAACACGTCACTACGGTCTATCGAAGACGACACAACAAAACACGCCTCTACAGTCTTAACTGTTATGATGTTGGATATATTATTAAGGCCACACATTGAAACACGCCAATACAGTCTGCACTGTTACGGTGTTGAATATATTACTAAGGATACACAATTAAACACGCCAATACAGTCTGCACTGATATTGGGTTGAATATATTATTAAGGCCACACATTAAAACACGCAACTACTGTCTACAATGTAATGATTTTGGATATATAACTAAGGTCACACAACAGAACACGTCACTACGGTCTATCGAAGACGACACAACAAAACACGCCTCTACAGTCTTAACTGTTATGATGTTGGATATATTATTAAGGCCACACATTGAAACACGCCAATACAGTCTG
This sequence comes from Sipunculus nudus, assembly GCA_026874595.1. Lineage (NCBI taxonomy): Eukaryota > Metazoa > Annelida > Sipuncula > Golfingiida > Sipunculidae > Sipunculus > Sipunculus nudus. Next base: position 965,537 of record CM049319.1, read on the forward strand.
CACTGTTACGGTGTTGAATATATTACTAAGGATACACAATTAAACACGCCAATACAGTCTGCACTGATATTGGGTTGAATATATTATTAAGGCCACACATTAAAACACGCAACTACTGTCTACAATGTAATGATTTTGGATATATAACTAAGGTCACACAACAAAACACGTCACTACGGTCTATCGAAGACGACACAACAAAACACGCCTCTACAGTCTTAACTGTTATGATGTTGGATATATTATTAAGGCCACACATTGAAACACGCCAATACAGTCTGCACTGATATGGGGTTAAATATATTACTAAGGCCACACATTAAAACACGCCAATACAGTCTGCACTGTTACGGTGTTGAATATATTACTAAGGATACACAATTAAACACGCCAATACAGTCTGCACTGATATTGGGTTGAATATATTATTAAGGCCACACATTAAAACACGCAACTACTGTCTACAATGTAATGATTTTGGATAAATAACTAAGGTCACACAACAGAACACGTCACTACGGTCTATCGAAGACGACACAACAAAACACGCCTCTACAGTCTTAACTGTTATGATGTTGGATATATTATTAAGGCCACACATTGAAACACGCCAATACAGTCTGCACTGTTACGGTGTTGAATATATTACTAAGGATACACAATTAAACACGCCAATACAGTCTGCACTGATATTGGGTTGAATATATTATTAAGGCCACACATTAAAACACGCAACTACTGTCTACAATGTAATGATTTTGGATATATAACTAAGGTCACACAACAGAACACGTCACTACGGTCTATCGAAGACGACACAACAAAACACGCCTCTACAGTCTTAACTGTTATGATGTTGGATATATTATTAAGGCCACACATTGAAACACGCCAATACAGTCTGCACTGTTACGGTGTTGAATATATTACTAAGGATACACAATTAAACACGCCAATACAGTCTGCACTGATATTGGGTTGAATATATTATTAAGGCCACACATTAAAACACGCAACTACTGTCTACAATGTAATGATTTTGGATATATAACTAAGGTCACACAACAGAACACGTCACTACGGTCTATCGAAGACGACACAACAAAACACGCCTCTACAGTCTTAACTGTTATGATGTTGGATATATTATTAAGGCCACACATTGAAACACGCCAATACAGTCTGCACTGATATGGGGTTAAATATATTACTAAGGCCACACATTGAAACACGCCAATACAGTCTGCACTGTTACGGTGTTGAATATATTACTAAGGATACACAATTAAACACGCCAATACAGTCTGCACTGATATTGGGTTGAATATATTATTAAGGCCACACATTAAAACACGCAACTACTGTCTACAATGTAATGATTTTGGATATATAACTAAGGTCACACAACAGAACACGTCACTACGGTCTATCGAAGACGACACAACAAAACACGCCTCTACAGTCTTAACTGTTATGATGTTGGATATATTATTAAGGCCACACATTGAAACACGCCAATACAGTCTGCACTGATATGGGGTTAAATATATTACTAAGGCCACACATTAAAACACGCCAATACAGTCTGCACTGTTACGGTGTTGAATATAATACTAAGGATACACAATTAAACACGCCAATACAGTCTGCACTGATATTGGGTTGAATATATTATTAAGGCCACACATTAAAACACGCAACTACTGTCTACAATGTAATGATTTTGGATATATAACTAAGGTCACACAACAGAACACGTCACTACGGTCTATCGAAGACGACACAACAAAACACGCCTCTACAGTCTTAACTGTTATGATGTTGGATATATTATTAAGGCCACACATTGAAACACGCCAATACAGTCTGCACTGATATGGGGTTAAATATATTACTAAGGCCACACATTAAAACACGCCAATACAGTCTGCACTGTTACGGTGTTGAATATATTACTAAGGATACACAATTAAACACGCCAATACAGTCTGCACTGATATTGGGTTGAATATATTATTAAGGCCACACATTAAAACACGCAACTACTGTCTACAATGTAATGATTTTGGATATATAACTAAGGTCACACAACAGAACACGTCACTACGGTCTATCGAAGACGACACAACAAAACACGCCTCTACAGTCTTAACTGTTATGATGTTGGATATATTATTAAGGCCACACATTGAAACACGCCAATACAGTCTGCACTGTTACGGTGTTGAATATATTACTAAGGATACACAATTAAACACGCCAATACAGTCTGCACTGATATTGGGTTGAATATATTATTAAGGCCACACATTAAAACACGCAACTACTGTCTACAATGTAATGATTTTGGATATATAACTAAGGTCACACAACAGAACACGTCACTACGGTTTATCGAAGACGACACAACAAAACACGCCTCTACAGTCTTAACTGTTATGATGTTGGATATATTATTAAGGCCACACATTGAAACACGCCAATACAGTCTGCACTGATATGGGGTTAAATATATTACTAAGGCCACACATTAAAACACGCCAATACAGTCTGCACTGTTACGGTGTTGAATATATTACTAAGGATACACAATTAAACACGCCAATACAGTCTGCACTGATATTGGGTTGAATATATTATTAAGGCCACACATTAAAACACGCAACTACTGTCTACAATGTAATGATTTTGGATATATAACTAAGGTCACACAACAGAACACGTCACTACGGTCTATCGAAGACGACACAACAAAACACGCCTCTACAGTCTTAACTGTTATGATGTTGGATATATTATTAAGGCCACACATTGAAACACGCCAATACAGTCTGCACTGATATGGGGTTAAATATATTACTAAGGCCACACATTAAAACACGCCAATACAGTCTGCACTATTACGGTGTTGAATATATTACTAAGGATACACAATTAAACACGCCAATACAGTCTGCACTGATATTGGGTTGAATATATTATTAAGGCCACACATTAAAACACGCAACTACTGTCTACAATGTAATGATTTTGGATATATAACTAAGGTCACACAACAGAACACGTCACTACGGTCTATCGAAGACGACACAACAAAACACGCCTCTACAGTCTTAACTGTTATGATGTTGGATATATTATTAAGGCCACACATTGAAACACGCCAATACAGTCTGCACTGATATGGGGTTAAATATATTACTAAGGCCACACATTAAAACACGCCAATACAGTCTGCACTGTTACGGTGTTGAATATATTACTAAGGATACACAATTAAACACGCCAATACAGTCTGCACTGATATTGGGTTGAATATATTATTAAGGCCACACATTAAAACACGCAACTACTGTCTACAATGTAATGATTTTGGATATATAACTAAGGTCACACAACAGAACACGTCACTACGGTCTATCGAAGACGACACAACAAAACACGCCTCTACAGTCTTAACTGTTATGATGTTGGATATATTATTAAGGCCACACATTGAAACACGCCAATACAGTCTGCACTGATATGGGGTTAAATATATTACTAAGGCCACACATTAAAACACGCCAATACAGTCTCCACTGTTACGGTGTTGAATATATTACTAAGGATACACAATAAAACACGCCAATACAGTCTGCACTGATATTGGGTTGAATATATTATTAAGGCCACACATTAAAACACGCAACTACTGTCTACAATGTAATGATTTTGGATATATAACTAAGGTCACACAACAGAACACGTCACTACGGTCTATCGAAGACGACACAACAAAACACGCCTCTACAGTCTTAACTGTTATGATGTTGGATATATTATTAAGGCCACACATTGAAACACGCCAATACAGTCTGCACTGATATGGGGTTAAATATATTACTAAGGCCACACATTAAAACACGCCAATACAGTCTGCACTGTTACGGTGTTGAATATATTACTAAGGATACACAATTAAACACGCCAATACAGTCTGCACTGATATTGGGTTGAATATATTATTAAGGCCACACATTAAAACACGCAACTACTGTCTACAATGTAATGATTTTGGATATATAACTAAGGTCACACAACAGAACACGTCACTACGGTCTATCGAAGACGACACAACAAAACACGCCTCTACAGTCTTAACTGTTATGATGTTGGATATATTATTAAGGCCACACATTGAAACACGCCAATACAGTCTGCACTGTTACGGTGTTGAATATATTACTAAGGATACACAATTAAACACGCCAATACAGTCTGCACTGATATTGGGTTGAATATATTATTAAGGCCACACATTAAAACACGCAACTACTGTCTACAATGTAATGATTTTGGATATATAACTAAGGTCACACAACAGAACACGTCACTACGGTCTATCGAAGACGACACAACAAAACACGCCTCTACAGTCTTAACTGTTATGTATTGGATATATTATTAAGGCCACACATTGAAACACGCCAATACAGTCTGCACTGATATGGGGTTAAATATATTACTAAGGCCACACATTAAAACACGCCAATACAGTCTGCACTGTTACGGTGTTGAATATATTACTAAGGATACACAATTAAACACGCCAATACAGTCTGCACTGATATTGGGTTGAATATATTATTAAGGCCACACATTAAAACACGCAACTACTGTCTACAATGTAATGATTTTGGATATATAACTAAGGTCACACAACAGAACACGTCACTACGGTCTATCGAAGACGACACAACAAAACACGCCTCTACAGTCTTAACTGTTATGATGTTGGATATATTATTAAGGCCACACATTGAAACACGCCAATACAGTCTGCACTGTTACGGTGTTGAATATATTACTAAGGATACACAATTAAACACGCCAATACTGTCTGCACTGATATTGGGTTGAATATATTATTAAGGCCACACATTAAAACACGCAACTACTGTCTACAATGTAATGATTTTGGATATATAACTAAGGTCACACAACAGAACACGTCACTACGGTCTATCGAAGACGACACAACAAAACACGCCTCTACAGTCTTAACTGTTATGATGTTGGATATATTATTAAGGCCACACATTGAAACACGCCAATACAGTCTGCACTGTTACGGTGTTGAATATATTACTAAGGATACACAATTAAACACGCCAATACAGTCTGCACTGATATTGGGTTGAATATATTATTAAGGCCACACATTAAAACACGCAACTACTGTCTACAATGTAATGATTTTGGATATATAACTAAGGTCACACAACAGAACACGTCACTACGGTCTATCGAAGACGACACAACAAAACACGCCTCTACAGTCTTAACTGTTATGATGTTGGATATATTATTAAGGCCACACATTGAAACACGCCAATACAGTCTGCACTGATATAGGGTTAAATATATTACTAAGGCCACACATTAAAACACGCCAATACAGTCTGCACTGTTACGGTGTTGAATATATTACTAAGGATACACAATTAAACACGCCAATACAGTCTGCACTGATATTGGGTTGAATATATTATTAAGGCCACACATTAAAACACGCAACTACTGTCTACAATGTAATGATTTTGGATATATAACTAAGGTCACACAACAGAACACGTCACTACGGTCTATCGAAGACGACACAACAAAACACGCCTCTACAGTCTTAACTGTTATGATGTTGGATATATTATTAAGGCCACACATTGAAACACGCCAATACAGTCTGCACTGTTACGGTGTTGAATATATTACTAAGGATACACAATTAAACACGCCAATACAGTCTGCACTGATATTGGGTTGAATATATTATTAAGGCCACACATTAAAACACGCAACTACTGTCTACAATGTAATGATTTTGGATATATAACTAAGGTCACACAACAGAACACGTCACTACGGTCTATCGAAGACGACACAACAAAACACGCCTCTACAGTCTTAACTGTTATGATGTTGGATATATTATTAAGGCCACACATTGAAACACGCCAATACAGTCTGCACTGTTACGGTGTTGAATATATTACTAAGGATACACAATTAAACACGCCAATACAGTCTGCACTGATATTGGGTTGAATATATTATTAAGGCCACACATTAAAACACGCAACTACTGTCTACAATGTAATGATTTTGGATATATAACTAAGGTCACACAACAGAACACGTCACTACGGTTTATCGAAGACGACACAACAAAACACGCCTCTACAGTCTTAACTGTTATGATGTTGGATATATTATTAAGGCCACACATTGAAACACGCCAATACAGTCTGCACTGATATGGGGTTAAATATATTACTAAGGCCACACATTAAAACACGCCAATACAGTCTGCACTGTTACGGTGTTGAATATATTACTAAGGATACACAATTAAACACGCCAATACAGTCTGCACTGTTATTGGGTTGAATATATTATTAAGGCCACACATTAAAACACGCAACTACTGTCTACAATGTAATGATTTTGGATATATAACTAAGGTCACACAACAGAACACGTCACTACGGTCTATCGAAGACGACACAACAAAACACGCCTCTACAGTCTTAACTGTTATGATGTTGGATATATTATTAAGGCCACACATTGAAACACGCCAATACAGTCTGCACTGTTACGGTGTTGAATATATTACTAAGGATACACAATTAAACACGCCAATACAGTCTGCACTGATATTGGGTTGAATATATTATTAAGGCCACACATTAAAACACGCAACTACTGTCTACAATGTAATGATTTTGGATATATAACTAAGGTCACACAACAGAACACGTCACTACGGTCTATCGAAGATGACACAACAAAACACGCCTCTACAGTCTTAACTCTTATGATGTTGGATATATTATTAAGGCCACACATTGAAACACGCCAATACAGTCTGCACTGATATGGGGTTAAACATATTACTAAGGCCACACATTAAAACACGCCAATACAGTCTGCACTGTTACAGTGTTGAATATATTACTAAGGATACACAATTAAACACGCCAATACAGTCTGCACTGATATTGGGTTGAATATATTATTAAGGCCACACATTAAAACACGCAACTACTGTCTACAATGTAATGATTTTGGATATATAACTAAGGTCACACAACAGAACACGTCACTACGGTCTATCGAAGACGACACAACAAAACACGCCTCTACAGTCTTAACTGTTATGATGTTGGATATATTATTAAGGCCACACATTGAAACACGCCAATACAGTCTGCACTGTTACGGTGTTGAATATATTACTAAGGATACACAATTAAACACGCCAATACAGTCTGCACTGATATTGGGTTGAATATATTATTAAGGCCACACATTAAAACACGCAACTACTGTCTACAATGTAATGATTTTGGATATATAACTAAGGTCACACAACAGAACACGTCACTACGGTCTATCGAAGACCACACAACAAAACACGCCTCTACAGTCTTAACTGTTATGATGTTGGATATATTATTAAGGCCACACATTGAAACACGCCAATACAGTCTGCACTGATATGGGGTTAAATATATTACTAAGGCCACACATTAAAACACGCCAATACAGTCTGCACTGTTACGGTGTTGAATATATTACTAAGGATACACAATTAAACACGCCAATACAGTCTGCACTGATATTGGGTTGAATATATTATTAAGGCCACACATTAAAACACGCAACTACTGTCTACAATGTAATGATTTTGGATATATAACTAAGGTCACACAACAGAACACGTCACTACGGTCTATCGAAGACGACACAACAAAACACGCCTCTACAGTCTTAACTGTTATGATGTTGGATATATTATTAAGGCCACACATTGAAACACGCCAATACAGTCTGCACTGATATGGGGTTAAATATATTACTAAGGCCACACATTAAAACACGCCAATACAGTCTGCACTGTTACGGTGTTGAATATATTACTAAGGATACACAATTAAACACGCCAATACAGTCTGCACTGATATTGGGTTGAATATATTATTAAGGCCACACATTAAAACACGCCAATACAGTCTGCACTGTTACGGTGTTGAATATATTACTAAGGATACACAATTAAAGACGCCAATACAGTCTGCACTGATATTGGGTTGAATATATTATTAAGGCCACACATTAAAACACGCAACTACTGTCTACAATGTAATGATTTTGGATATATAACTAAGGTCACACAACAGAACACGTCACTACGGTCTATCGAAGACGACACAACAAAACACGCCTCTACAGTCTTAACTGTTATGATGTTGGATATATTATTAAGGCCACACATTGAAACACGCCAATACAGTCTGCACTGATATGTGGCTAAATATATTACTAAGGCCACACATTAAAACACGCCAATACAGTCTGCACTGTTACGGTGTTGAATATATTACTAAGGATACACAATTAAACACGCCAATACAGTCTGCACTGATATTGGGTTGAATATATTATTAAGGCCACACATTAAAACACGCAACTACTGTCTACAATGTACTGATTTTGGATATATAACTAAGGTCACACAACAGAACACGTCACTACGGTCTATCGAAGACGACACAACAAAACACGCCTCTACAGTCTTAACTGTTATGATGTTGGATATATTATTAAGGCCACACATTGAAACACGCCAATACAGTCTGCACTGTTACGGTGTTGAATATATTACTAAGGATACACAATTAAACACGCCAATACAGTCTGCACTGATATTGGGTTGAATATATTATTAAGGCCACACATTAAAACACGCAACTACTGTCTACAATGTAATGATTTTGGATATATAACTAAGGTCACACAACAGAACACGTCACTACGGTCTATCGAAGACGACACAACAAAACACGCCTCTACAGTCTTAACTGTTATGATGTTGGATATATTATTAAGGCCACACATTGAAACACGCCAATACAGTCTGCACTGTTACGGTGTTGAATATATTACTAAGGATACACAATTAAACACGCCAATACAGTCTGCACTGATATTGGGTTGAATATATTATTAAGGCCACACATTAAAACACGCAACTACTGTCTACAATGTAATGATTTTGGATATATAACTAAGGTCACACAACAGAACACGTCACTACGGTCTATCGAAGACGACACAACAAAACACGCCTCTACAGTCTTAACTGTTATGATGTTGGATATATTATTAAGGCCACACATTGAAACACGCCAATACAGTCTGCACTGTTACGGTGTTGAATATATTACTAAGGATACACAATTAAACACGCCAATACAGTCTGCACTGATATTGGGTTGAATATATTATTAAGGCCACACATTAAAACACGCAACTACTGTCTACAATGTAATGATTTTGGATATATAACTAAGGTCACACAACAGAACACGTCACTACGGTCTATCGAAGACGACACAACAAAACACGCCTCTACAGTCTTAACTGTTATGATGTTGGATATATTATTAAGGCCACACATTGAAACACGCCAATACAGTCTGCACTGTTACGGTGTTGAATATATTACTAAGGATACACAATTAAACACGCCAATACAGTCTGCACTGATATTGGGTTGAATATATTATTAAGGCCACACATTAAAACATGCAACTACTGTCTACAATGTAATGATTTTGGATATATAACTAAGGTCACACAACAGAACACGTCACTACGGTCTATCGAAGACGACACAACAAAACACGCCTCTACAGTCTTAACTGTTATGATGTTGGATATATTATTAAGGCCACACATTGAAACACGCCAATACAGTCTGCACTGATATGGGGTTAAATATATTACTAAGGCCACACATTAAAACACGCCAATACAGTCTGCACTGTTACGGTGTTGAATATATTACTAAGGATACACAATTAAACACGCCAATACAGTCTGCACTGATATTGGGTTGAATATATTATTAAGGCCACACATTAAAACACGCAACTACTGTCTACAATGTAATGATTTTGGATATATAACTAAGGTCACACAACAGAACACGTCACTACGGTCTATCGAAGACGACACAACAAAACACGCCTCTACAGTCTTAACTGTTATGATGTTGGATATATTATTAAGGCCACACATTGAAACACGCCAATACAGTCTGCACTGTTACGGTGTTGAATATATTACTAAGGATACACAATTAAACACGCCAATACAGTCTGCACTGATATTGGGTTGAATATATTATTAAGGCCACACATTAAAACACGCAACTACTGTTTACAATGTAATGATTTTGGATATATAACTAAGGTCACACAACAGAACACGTCACTACGGTCTATCGAAGACGACACAACAAAACACGCCTCTACAGTCTTAACTGTTATGATGTTGGATATATTATTAAGGCCACACATTGAAACACGCCAATACAGTCTGCACTGATATGGGGTTAAATATATTACTAAGGCCACACATTAAAACACGCCAATACAGTCTGCACTGTTACGGTGTTGAATATATTACTAAGGATACACAATTAAACACGCCAATACAGTCTGCACTGATATTGGGTTGAATATATTATTAAGGCCACACATTAAAACATGCAACTACTGTCTACAATGTAATGATTTTGGATATATAACTAAGGTCACACAACAGAACACGTCACTACGGTCTATCGAAGACGACACAACAAAACACGCCTCTACAGTCTTAACTGTTATGATGTTGGATATATTATTAAGGCCACACATTGAAACACGCCAATACAGTCTGCACTGATATGGGATTAAATATATTACTAAGGCCACACATTAAAACACGCCAATACAGTCTGCACTGTTACGGTGTTGAATATATTACTAAGGATACACAATTAAACACGCCAATACAGTCTGCACTGATATTGGGTTGAATATATTATTAAGGCCACACATTAAAACACGCAACTACTGTCTACAATGTAATGATTTTGGATATATAACTAAGGTCACACAACAGAACACGTCACTACGGTCTATCGAAGACGACACAACAAAACACGCCTCTACAGTCTTAACTGTTATGATGTTGGATATATTATTAAGGCCACACATTGAAACACGCCAATACAGTCTGCACTGTTACGGTGTTGAATATATTACTAAGGATACACAATTAAACACACCAATACAGTCTGCACTGATATTGGGTTGAATATATTATTAAGGCCACACATTAAAACACGCAACTACTGTCTACAATGTAATGATTTTGGATATATAACTAAGGTCACACAACAGAACACGTCACTACGGTCTATCGAAGACGACACAACAAAACACGCCTCTACAGTCTTAACTGTTATGATGTTGGATATATTATTAAGGCCACACATTGAAACACGCCAATACAGTCTGCACTGTTACGGTGTTGAATATATTACTAAGGATACACAATTAAACACGCCAATACAGTCTGCACTGATATTGGGTTGAATATATTATTAAGGCCACACATTAAAACACGCAACTACTGTCTACAATGTAATGATTTTGGATATATAACTAAGGTCACACAACAGAACACGTCACTACGGTCTATCGAAGACGACACAACAAAACACGCCTCTACAGTCTTAACTGTTATGATGTTGGATATATTATTAAGGCCACACATTGAAACACGCCAATACAGTCTGCACTGTTACGGTGTTGAATATATTACTAAGGATACACAATTAAACACGCCAATACAGTCTGCACTGATATTGGGTTGAATATATTATTAAGGCCACACATTAAAACATGCAACTACTGTCTACAATGTAATGATTTTGGATATATAACTAAGGTCACACAACAGAACACGTCACTACGGTCTATCGAAGACGACACAACAAAACACGCCTCTACAGTCTTAACTGTTATGATGTTGGATATATTATTAAGGCCACACATTGAAACACGCCAATACAGTCTGCACTGATATGGGGTTAAATATATTACTAAGGCCACACATTAAAACACGCCAATACAGTCTGCACTGTTACGGTGTTGAATATATTACTAAGGATACACAATTAAACACGCCAATACAGTCTGCACTGATATTGGGTTGAATATATTATTAAGGCCACACATTAAAACACGCAACTACTGTCTACAATGTAATGATTTTGGATATATAACTAAGGTCACACAACAGAACACGTCACTACGGTCTATCGAAGACGACACAACAAAACACGCCTCTACAGTCTTAACTGTTATGATGTTGGATATATTATTAAGGCCACACATTGAAACACGCCAATACAGTCTGCACTGATATGGGGTTAAATATATTACTAAGGCCACACATTAAAACACGCCAATACAGTCTGCACTGTTACGGTGTTGAATATATTACTAAGGATACACAATTAAACACGCCAATACAGTCTGCACTGATATTGGGTTGAATATATTATTAAGGCCACACATTAAAACACGCAACTACTGTCTACAATGTAATGATTTTGGATATATAACTAAGGTCACACAACAGAACACGTCACTACGGTCTATCGAAGACGACACAACAAAACACGCCTCTACAGTCTTAACTGTTATGATGTTGGATATATTATTAAGGCCACACATTGAAACACGCCAATACAGTCTGCACTGTTACGGTGTTGAATATATTACTAAGGATACACAATTAAACACGCCAAGACAGTCTGCACTGATATTGGGTTGAATATATTATTAAGGCCACACATTAAAACACGCAACTACTGTCTACAATGTAATGATTTTGGATATATAACTAAGGTCACACAACAGAACACGTCACTACGGTCTATCGAAGACGACACAACAAAACACGCCTCTACAGTCTTAACTGTTATGATGTTGGATATATTATTAAGGCCACACATTGAAACACGCCAATACAGTCTGCACTGTTACGGTGTTGAATATATTACTAAGGATACACAATTAAACACGCCAATACAGTCTGCACTGATATTGGGTTGAATATATTATTAAGGCCACACATTAAAACACGCAACTACTGTCTACAATGTAATGATTTTGGATATATAACTAAGGTCACACAACAGAACACGTCACTACGGTCTATCGAAGACGACACAACAAAACACGCCTCTACAGTCTTAACTGTTATGATGTTGGATATATTATTAAGGCCACACATTGAAACACGCCAATACAGTCTGCACTGATATGGGGTTAAATATATTACTAAGGCCACACATTAAAACACGCCAATACAGTCTGCACTGTTACGGTGTTGAATATATTACTAAGGATACACAATTAAACACGCCAATACAGTCTGCACTGATATTGGGTTGAATATATTATTAAGGCCACACATTAAAACACGCAACTACTGTCTACAATGTAATGATTTTGGATATATAACTAAGGTCACACAACAGAACACGTCACTACGGTCTATCGAAGACGACACAACAAAACACGCCTCTACAGGCTTAACTGTTATGATGTTGGATATATTATTAAGGCCACACATTGAAACACGCCAATACAGTCTGCACTGTTACGGTGTTGAATATATTACTAAGGATACACAATTAAACACGCCAATACAGTCTGCACTGTTACGGTGTTGAATATATTACTAAGGATACACAATTAAACACGCCAATACAGTCTGCACTGATATTGGGTTGAATATATTATTAAGGCCACACATTAAAACACGCAACTACTGTCTACAATGTAATGATTTTGGATATATAACTAAGGTCACACAACAGAACACGTCACTACGGTCTATCGAAGACGACACAACAAAACACGCCTCTACAGTCTTAACTGTTATGATGTTGGATATATTATTAAGGCCACACATTGAAACACGCCAATACAGTCTGCACTGATATGGGGTTAAATATATTACTAAGGCCACACATTGAAACACGCCAATACAGTCTGCACTGTTACGGTGTTGAATATATTACTAAGGATACACAATTAAACACGCCAATACAGTCTGCACTGATATTGGGTTGAATATATTATTAAGGCCACACATTAAAACACGCAACTACTGTCTACAATGTAATGATTTTGGATATATAACTAAGGTCACATAACAGAACACGTCACTACGGTCTATCGAAGACGACACAACAAAACACGCCTCTACAGTCTTAACTGTTATGATGTTGGATATATTATTAAGGCCACACATTGAAACACGCCAATACAGTCTGCACTGTTACGGTGTTGAATATATTACTAAGGATACACAATTAAACACGCCAATACAGTCTGCACTGATATTGGGTTGAATATATTATTAAGGCCACACATTAAAACACGCAACTACTGTCTACAATGTAATGATTTTGGATATATAACTAAGGTCACACAACAGAACACGTCACTACGGTCTATCGAAGACGACACAACAAAACACGCCTCTACAGTCTTAACTGTTATGATGTTGGATATATTATTAAGGCCACACATTGAAACACGCCAATACAGTCTGCACTGATATGGGGTTAAATATATTACTAAGGCCACACATTAAAACACGCCAATACAGTCTGCACTGATATTGGGTTGAATATATTATTAAGGCCACACATTAAAACACGCAACTACTGTCTACAATGTAATGATTTTGGATATATAACTAAGGTCACACAACAGAACACGTCACTACGGTCTATCGAAGACGACACAACAAAACACGCCTCTACAGTCTTAACTGTTATGATGTTGGATATATTATTAAGGCCACACATTGAAACACGCCAATACAGTCTGCACTGTTACGGTGTTGAATATATTACTAAGGATACACAATTAAACACGCCAATACAGTCTGCACTGATATTGGGTTGAATATATTATTAAGGCCACACATTAAAACATGCAACTACTGTCTACAATGTAATGATTTTGGATATATAACTAAGGTCACACAACAGAACACGTCACTACGGTCTATCGAAGACGACACAACAAAACACGCCTCTACAGTCTTAACTGTTATGATGTTGGATATATTATTAAGGCCACACATTGAAACACGCCAATACAGTCTGCACTGATATGGGGTTAAATATATTACTAAGGCCACACATTAAAACACGCCAATACAGTCTGCACTGTTACGGTGTTGAATATATTACTAAGGATACACAATTAAACACGCCAATACAGTCTGCACTGATATTGGGTTGAATATATTATTAAGGCCACACATTAAAACACGCAACTACTGTCTACAATGTAATGATTTTGGATATATAACTAAGGTCACACAACAGAACACGTCACTACGGTCTATCGAAGACGACACAACAAAACACGCCTCTACAGTCTTAACTGTTATGATGTTGGATATATTATTAAGGCCACACATTGAAACACGCCAATACAGTCTGCACTGTTATGGTGTTGAATATATTACTAAGGATACACAATTAAACACGCCAATACAGTCTGCACTGATATTGGGTTGAATATATTATTAAGGCCACACATTAAAACACGCAACTACTGTCTACAATGTAATGATTTTGGATATATAACTAAGGTCACACAACAGAACACGTCACTACGGTCTATCGAAGACGACACAACAAAACACGCCTCTACAGCCTTAACTGTTATGATGTTGGATATATTATTAAGGCCACACATTGAAACACGCCAATACAGTCTGCACTGTTACGGTGTTGAATATATTACTAAGGATACACAATTAAACACGCCAATACAGTCTGCACTGATATTGGGTTGAATATATTATTAAGGCCACACATTAAAACACGCAACTACTGTCTACAATGTAATGATTTTGGATATATAACTAAGGTCACACAACAGAACACGTCACTACGGTCTATCGAAGACGACACAACAAAACACGCCTCTACAGTCTTAACTGTTATGATGTTGGATATATTATTAAGGCCACACATTGAAACACGCCAATACAGTCTGCACTGTTACGGTGTTGAATATATTACTAAGGATACACAATTAAACACGCCAATACAGTCTGCACTGATATTGGGTTGAATATATTATTAAGGCCACACATTAAAACACGCAACTACTGTCTACAATGTAATGATTTTGGATATATAACTAAGGTCACACAACAGAACACGTCACTACGGTCTATCGAAGACGACACAACAAAACACGCCTCTACAGTCTTAACTGTTATGATGTTGGATATATTATTAAGGCCACACATTGAAACACGCCAATACAGTCTGCACTGATATGGGGTTAAATATATTACTAAGGCCACACATTGAAACACGCCAATACAGTCTGCACTGTTACGGTGTTGAATATATTACTAAGGATACACAATTAAACACGCCAATACAGTCTGCACTGATATTGGGTTGAATATATTATTAAGGCCACACATTAAAACACGCAACTACTGTCTACAATGTAATGATTTTGGATATATAACTAAGGTCACATAACAGAACACGTCACTACGGTCTATCGAAGACGACACAACAAAACACGCCTCTACAGTCTTAACTGTTATGATGTTGGATATATTATTAAGGCCACACATTGAAACACGCCAATACAGTCTGCACTGTTACGGTGTTGAATATATTACTAAGGATACACAATTAAACACGCCAATACAGTCTGCACTGATATTGGGTTGAATATATTATTAAGGCCACACATTAAAACACGCAACTACTGTCTACAATGTAATGATTTTGGATATATAACTAAGGTCACACAACAGAACACGTCACTACGGTCTATCGAAGACGACACAACAAAACACGCCTCTACAGTCTTAACTGTTATGATGTTGGATATATTATTAAGGCCACACATTGAAACACGCCAATACAGTCTGCACTGTTACGGTGTTGAATATATTACTAAGGATACACAATTAAACACGCCAATACAGTCTGCACTGATATTGGGTTGAATATATTATTAAGGCCACACATTAAAACACGCAACTACTGTCTACAATGTAATGATTTTGGATATATAACTAAGGTCACACAACAGAACACGTCACTACGGTCTATCGAAGACGACACAACAAAACACGCCTCTACAGTCTTAACTGTTATGATGTTGGATATATTATTAAGGCCACACATTGAAACACGCCAATACAGTCTGCACTGTTACGGTGTTGAATATATTACTAAGGATACACAATTAAACACGCCAATACAGTCTGCACTGATATTGGGTTGAATATATTATTAAGGCCACACATTAAAACATGCAACTACTGTCTACAATGTAATGATTTTGGATATATAACTAAGGTCACACAACAGAACACGTCACTACGGTCTATCGAAGACGACACAACAAAACACGCCTCTACAGTCTTAACTGTTATGATGTTGGATATATTATTAAGGCCACACATTGAAACACGCCAATACAGTCTGCACTGATATGGGGTTAAATATATTACTAAGGCCACACATTGAAACACGCCAATACAGTCTGCACTGTTACGGTGTTGAATATATTACTAAGGATACACAATTAAACACGCCAATACAGTCTGCACTGATATTGGGTTGAATATATTATTAAGGCCACACATTAAAACACGCAACTACTGTCTACAATGTAATGATTTTGGATATATAACTAAGGTCACATAACAGAACACGTCACTACGGTCTATCGAAGACGACACAACAAAACACGCCTCTACAGTCTTAACTGTTATGATGTTGGATATATTATTAAGGCCACACATTGAAACACGCCAATACAGTCTGCACTGTTACGGTGTTGAATATATTACTAAGGATACACAATTAAACACGCCAATACAGTCTGCACTGATATTGGGTTGAATATATTATTAAGGCCACACATTAAAACACGCAACTACTGTCTACAATGTAATGATTTTGGATATATAACTAAGGTCACACAACAGAACACGTCACTACGGTCTATCGAAGACGACACAACAAAACACGCCTCTACAGTCTTAACTGTTATGATGTTGGATATATTATTAAGGCCACACATTGAAACACGCCAATACAGTCTGCACTGATATGGGGTTAAATATATTACTAAGGCCACACATTAAAACACGCCAATACAGTCTGCACTGATATTGGGTTGAATATATTATTAAGGCCACACATTAAAACACGCAACTACTGTCTACAATGTAATGATTTTGGATATATAACTAAGGTCACACAACAGAACACGTCACTACGGTCTATCGAAGACGACACAACAAAACACGCCTCTACAGTCTTAACTGTTATGATGTTGGATATATTATTAAGGCCACACATTGAAACACGCCAATACAGTCTGCACTGTTACGGTGTTGAATATATTACTAAGGATACACAATTAAACACGCCAATACAGTCTGCACTGATATTGGGTTGAATATATTATTAAGGCCACACATTAAAACATGCAACTACTGTCTACAATGTAATGATTTTGGATATATAACTAAGGTCACACAACAGAACACGTCACTACGGTCTATCGAAGACGACACAACAAAACACGCCTCTACAGTCTTAACTGTTATGATGTTGGATATATTATTAAGGCCACACATTGAAACACGCCAATACAGTCTGCACTGATATGGGGTTAAATATATTACTAAGGCCACACATTAAAACACGCCAATACAGTCTGCACTGTTACGGTGTTGAATATATTACTAAGGATACACAATTAAACACGCCAATACAGTCTGCACTGATATTGGGTTGAATATATTATTAAGGCCACACATTAAAACACGCAACTACTGTCTACAATGTAATGATTTTGGATATATAACTAAGGTCACACAACAGAACACGTCACTACGGTCTATCGAAGACGACACAACAAAACACGCCTCTACAGTCTTAACTGTTATGATGTTGGATATATTATTAAGGCCACACATTGAAACACGCCAATACAGTCTGCACTGTTATGGTGTTGAATATATTACTAAGGATACACAATTAAACACGCCAATACAGTCTGCACTGATATTGGGTTGAATATATTATTAAGGCCACACATTAAAACACGCAACTACTGTCTACAATGTAATGATTTTGGATATATAACTAAGGTCACACAACAGAACACGTCACTACGGTCTATCGAAGACGACACAACAAAACACGCCTCTACAGTCTTAACTGTTATGATGTTGGATATATTATTAAGGCCACACATTGAAACACGCCAATACAGTCTGCACTGTTACGGTGTTGAATATATTACTAAGGATACACAATTAAACACGCCAATACAGTCTGCACTGATATTGGGTTGAATATATTATTAAGGCCACACATTAAAACATGCAACTACTGTCTACAATGTAATGATTTTGGATATATAACTAAGGTCACACAACAGAACACGTCACTACGGTCTATCGAAGACGACACAACAAAACACGCCTCTACAGTCTTAACTGTTATGATGTTGGATATATTATTAAGGCCACACATTGAAACACGCCAATACAGTCTGCACTGTTACGGTGTTGAATATATTACTAAGGATACACAATTAAACACGCCAATACAGTCTGCACTGATATTGGGTTGAATATATTATTAAGGCCACACATTAAAACACGCAACTACTGTCTACAATGTAATGATTTTGGATATATAACTAAGGTCACACAACAGAACACGTCACTACGGTCTATCGAAGACGACACAACAAAACACGCCTCTACAGTCTTAACTGTTATGATGTTGGATATATTATTAAGGCCACACATTGAAACACGCCAATACAGTCTGCACTGATATGGGGTTAAATATATTACTAAGGCCACACATTGAAACACGCCAATACAGTCTGCACTGTTACGGTGTTGAATATATTACTAAGGATACACAATTAAACACGCCAATACAGTCTGCACTGATATTGGGTTGAATATATTATTAAGGCCACACATTAAAACACGCAACTACTGTCTACAATGTAATGATTTTGGATATATAACTAAGGTCACATAACAGAACACGTCACTACGGTCTATCGAAGACGACACAACAAAACACGCCTCTACAGTCTTAACTGTTATGATGTTGGATATATTATTAAGGCCACACATTGAAACACGCCAATACAGTCTGCACTGTTACGGTGTTGAATATATTACTAAGGATACACAATTAAACACGCCAATACAGTCTGCACTGATATTGGGTTGAATATATTATTAAGGCCACACATTAAAACACGCAACTACTGTCTACAATGTAATGATTTTGGATATATAACTAAGGTCACACAACAGAACACGTCACTACGGTCTATCGAAGACGACACAACAAAACACGCCTCTACAGTCTTAACTGTTATGATGTTGGATATATTATTAAGGCCACACATTGAAACACGCCAATACAGTCTGCACTGTTACGGTGTTGAATATATTACTAAGGATACACAATTAAACACGCCAATACAGTCTGCACTGATATTGGGTTGAATATATTATTAAGGCCACACATTAAAACACGCAACTACTGTCTACAATGTAATGATTTTGGATATATAACTAAGGTCACACAACAGAACACGTCACTACGGTCTATCGAAGACGACACAACAAAACACGCCTCTACAGTCTTAACTGTTATGATGTTGGATATATTATTAAGGCCACACATTGAAACACGCCAATACAGTCTGCACTGTTACGGTGTTGAATATATTACTAAGGATACACAATTAAACACGCCAATACAGTCTGCACTGATATTGGGTTGAATATATTATTAAGGCCACACATTAAAACATGCAACTACTGTCTACAATGTAATGATTTTGGATATATAACTAAGGTCACACAACAGAACACGTCACTACGGTCTATCGAAGACGACACAACAAAACACGCCTCTACAGTCTTAACTGTTATGATGTTGGATATATTATTAAGGCCACACATTGAAACACGCCAATACAGTCTGCACTGATATGGGGTTAAATATATTACTAAGGCCACACATTAAAACACGCCAATACAGTCTGCACTGTTACGGTGTTGAATATATTACTAAGGATACACAATTAAACACGCCAATACAGTCTGCACTGATATTGGGTTGAATATATTATTAAGGCCACACATTAAAACACGCAACTACTGTCTACAATGTAATGATTTTGGATATATAACTAAGGTCACACAACAGAACACGTCACTACGGTCTATCGAAGACGACACAACAAAACACGCCTCTACAGTCTTAACTGTTATGATGTTGGACATATTATTAAGGCCACACATTGAAACACGCCAATACAGTCTGCACTGTTACGGTGTTGAATATATTACTAAGGATACACAATTAAACACGCCAATACAGTCTGCACTGATATTGGGTTGAATATATTATTAAGGCCACACATTAAAACACGCAACTACTGTCTACAATGTAATGATTTTGGATATATAACTAAGGTCACACAACAGAACACGTCACTACGGTCTATCGAAGACGACACAACAAAACACGCCTCTACAGTCTTAACTGTTATGATGTTGGATATATTATTAAGGCCACACATTGAAACACGCCAATACAGTCTGCACTGTTACGGTGTTGAATATATTACTAAGGATACACAATTAAACACGCCAATACAGTCTGCACTGATATTGGGTTGAATATATTATTAAGGCCACACATTAAAACACGCAACTACTGTCTACAATGTAATGATTTTGGATATATAACTAAGGTCACACAACAGAACACGTCACTACGGTCTATCGAAGACGACACAACAAAACACGCCTCTACAGTCTTAACTGTTATGATGTTGGATATATTATTAAGGCCACACATTGAAACACGCCAATACAGTCTGCACTGTTACGGTGTTGAATATATTACTAAGGATACACAATTAAACACGCCAATACAGTCTGCACTGATATTGGGTTGAATATATTATTAAGGCCACACATTAAAACACGCAACTACTGTCTACAATGTAATGATTTTGGATATATAACTAAGGTCACACAACAGAACACGTCACTACGGTCTATCGAAGACGACACAACAAAACACGCCTCTACAGTCTTAACTGTTATGATGTTGGATATATTATTAAGGCCACACATTGAAACACGCCAATACAGTCTGCACTGATATGGGGTTAAATATATTACTAAGGCCACACATTGAAACACGCCAATACAGTCTGCACTGTTACGGTGTTGAATATATTACTAAGGATACACAATTAAACACGCCAATACAGTCTGCACTGATATTGGGTTGAATATATTATTAAGGCCACACATTAAAACACGCAACTACTGTCTACAATGTAATGATTTTGGATATATAACTAAGGTCACATAACAGAACACGTCACTACGGTCTATCGAAGACGACACAACAAAACACGCCTCTACAGTCTTAACTGTTATGATGTTGGATATATTATTAAGGCCACACATTGAAACACGCCAATACAGTCTGCACTGTTACGGTGTTGAATATATTACTAAGGATACACAATTAAACACGCCAATACAGTCTGCACTGATATTGGGTTGAATATATTATTAAGGCCACACATTAAAACACGCAACTACTGTCTACAATGTAATGATTTTGGATATATAACTAAGGTCACACAACAGAACACGTCACTACGGTCTATCGAAGACGACACAACAAAACACGCCTCTACAGTCTTAACTGTTATGATGTTGGATATATTATTAAGGCCACACATTGAAACACGCCAATACAGTCTGCACTGATATGGGGTTAAATATATTACTAAGGCCACACATTAAAACACGCCAATACAGTCTGCACTGTTACGGTGTTGAATATATTACTAAGGATACACAATTAAACACGCCAATACAGTCTGCACTGATATTGGGTTGAATATATTATTAAGGCCACACATTAAAACACGCAACTACTGTCTACAATGTAATGATTTTGGATATATAACTAAGGTCACACAACAGAACACGTCACTACGGTCTATCGAAGACGACACAACAAAACACGCCTCTACAGTCTTAACTGTTATGATGTTGGATATATTATTAAGGCCACACATTGAAACACGCCAATACAGTCTGCACTGTTACGGTGTTGAATATATTACTAAGGATACACAATTAAACACGCCAATACAGTCTGCACTGATATTGGGTTGAATATATTATTAAGGCCACACATTAAAACACGCAACTACTGTCTACAATGTAATGATTTTGGATATATAACTAAGGTCACACAACAGAACACGTCACTACGGTCTATCGAAGACGACACAACAAAACACGCCTCTACAGTCTTAACTGTTATGATGTTGGATATATTATTAAGGCCACACATTGAAACACGCCAATACAGTCTGCACTGATATGGGGTTAAATATATTACTAAGGCCACACATTAAAACACGCCAATACAGTCTGCACTGTTACGGTGTTGAATATATTACTAAGGATACACAATTAAACACGCCAATACAGTCTGCACTGATATTGGGTTGAATATATTATTAAGGCCACACATTAAAACACGCAACTACTGTCTACAATGTAATGATTTTGGATATATAACTAAGGTCACACAACAGAACACGTCACTACGGTCTATCGAAGACGACACAACAAAACACGCCTCTACAGTCTTAACTGTTATGATGTTGGATATATTATTAAGGCCACACATTGAAACACGCCAATACAGTCTGCACTGTTACGGTGTTGAATATATTACTAAGGATACACAATTAAACACGCCAATACAGTCTGCACTGATATTGGGTTGAATATATTATTAAGGCCACACATTAAAACACGCAACTACTGTCTACAATGTAATGATTTTGGATATATAACTAAGGTCACACAACAGAACACGTCACTACGGTCTATCGAAGACGACACAACAAAACACGCCTCTACAGTCTTAACTGTTATGATGTTGGATATATTATTAAGGCCACACATTGAAACACGCCAATACAGTCTGCACTGATATGGGGTTAAATATATTACTAAGGCCACACATTAAAACACGCCAATACAGTCTGCACTGTTACGGTGTTGAATATATTACTAAGGATACACAATTAAACACGCCAATACAGTCTGCACTGATATTGGGTTGAATATATTATTAAGGCCACACATTAAAACACGCAACTACTGTCTACAATGTAATGATTTTGGATATATAACTAAGGTCACACAACAGAACACGTCACTACGGTCTATCGAAGACGACACAACAAAACACGCCTCTACAGTCTTAACTGTTATGATGTTGGACATATTATTAAGGCCACACATTGAAACACGCCAATACAGTCTGCACTGTTACGGTGTTGAATATATTACTAAGGATACACAATTAAACACGCCAATACAGTCTGCACTGATATTGGGTTGAATATATTATTAAGGCCACACATTAAAACACGCAACTACTGTCTACAATGTAATGATTTTGGATATATAACTAAGGTCACACAACAGAACACGTCACTACGGTCTATAGAAGACGACACAACAAAACACGCCTCTACAGTCTTAACTGTTATGATGTTGGATATATTATTAAGGCCACACATTGAAACACGCCAATACAGTCTGCACTGTTACGGTGTTGAATATATTACTAAGGATACACAATTAAACACGCCAATACAGTCTGCACTGATATTGGGTTGAATATATTATTAAGGCCACACATTAAAACACGCAACTACTGTCTACAATGTAATGATTTTGGATATATAACTAAGGTCACACAACAGAACACGTCACTACGGTCTATCGAAGACGACACAACAAAACACGCCTCTACAGTCTTAACTGTTATGATGTTGGATATATTATTAAGGCCACACATTGAAACACGCCAATACAGTCTGCACTGTTACGGTGTTGAATATATTACTAAGGATACACAATTAAACACGCCAATACAGTCTGCACTGATATTGGGTTGAATATATTATTAAGGCCACACATTAAAACACGCAACTACTGTCTACAATGTAATGATTTTGGATATATAACTAAGGTCACACAACAGAACACGTCACTACGGTCTATCGAAGACGACACAACAAAACACGCCTCTACAGTCTTAACTGTTATGATGTTGGATATATTATTAAGGCCACACATTGAAACACGCCAATACAGTCTGCACTGATATGGGGTTAAATATATTACTAAGGCCACACATTAAAACACGCCAATACAGTCTGCACTGTTACGGTGTTGAATATATTACTAAGGATACACAATTAAACACGCCAATACAGTCTGCACTGATATTGGGTTGAATATATTATTAAGGCCACACATTAAAACACGCAACTACTGTCTACAATGTAATGATTTTGGATATATAACTAAGGTCACACAACAGAACACGTCACTACGGTCTATCGAAGACGACACAACAAAACACGCCTCTACAGTCTTAACTGTTATGATGTTGGATATATTATTAAGGCCACACATTGAAACACGCCAATACAGTCTGCACTGTAACGGTGTTGAATATATTACTAAGGATACACAATTAAACACGCCAATACAGTCTGCACTGATATTGGGTTGAATATATTATTAAGGCCACACATTAAAACACGCAACTACTGTCTACAATGTAATGATTTTGGATATATAACTAAGGTCACACAACAGAACACGTCACTACGGTCTATCGAAGACGACACAACAAAACACGCCTCTACAGTCTTAACTGTTATGATGTTGGATATATTATTAAGGCCACACATTGAAACACGCCAATACAGTCTGCACTGTTACGGTGTTGAATATATTACTAAGGATACACAATTAAACACGCCAATACAGTCTGCACTGATATTGGGTTGAATATATTATTAAGGCCACACATTAAAACACGCAACTACTGTCTACAATGTAATGATTTTGGATATATAACTAAGGTCACACAACAGAACACGTCACTACGGTCTATCAAAGACGACACAACAAAACACGCCTCTACAGTCTTAACTGTTATGATGTTGGATATATTATTAAGGCCACACATTGAAACACGCCAATACAGTCTGCACTGATATGGGGTTAAATATTTTACTAAGGCCACACATTAAAACACGCCAATACAGTCTGCACCGTTACGGTGTTGAATATATTACTAAGGATACACAATTAAACACGCCAATCAGTCTGCACTGATATTGGGTTGAATATATTATTAAGGCCACACATTAAAACACGCAACTACTGTCTACAATGTAATGATTTTGGATATATAACTAAGGTCACACAACAGAACACGTCACTACGGTCTATCGAAGACGACACAACAAAACACGCCTCTACAGTCTTAACTGTTATGATGTTGGATATATTATTAAGGCCACACATTGAAACACGCCAATACAGTCTGCACTGATATGGGGTTAAATATATTACTAAGGCCACACATTAAAACACGCCAATACAGTCTGCACTGTTACGGTGTTGAATATATTACTAAGGATACACAATTAAACACGCCAATACAGTCTGCACTGATATTGGGTTGAATATATTATTAAGGCCACACATTAAAACACGCAACTACTGTCTACAATGTAATGATTTTGGATATATAACTAAGGTCACACAACAGAACACGTCACTACGGTCTATCGAAGACGACACAACAAAACACGCCTCTACAGTCTTAACTGTTATGATGTTGGATATATTATTAAGGCCACACATTGAAACACGCCAATACAGTCTGCACTGATATGGGGTTAAATATATTACTAAGGCCACACATTAAAACACGCCAATACAGTCTGCACTGTTACGGTGTTGAATATATTACTAAGGATACACAATTAAACACGCCAATACAGTCTGCACTGATATTGGGTTGAATATATTATTAAGGCCACACATTAAAACACGCAACTACTGTCTACAATGTAATGATTTTGGATATATAACTAAGGTCACACAACAGAACACGTCACTACGGTCTATCGAAGACGACACAACAAAACACGCCTCTACAGTCTTAACTGTTATGATGTTGGATATATTATTAAGGCCACACATTGAAACACGCCAATACAGTCTGCACTGTAACGGTGTTGAATATATTACTAAGGATACACAATTAAACACGCCAATACAGTCTGCACTGATATTGGGTTGAATATATTATTAAGGCCACACATTAAAACACGCAACTACTGTCTACAATGTAATGATTTTGGATATATAACTAAGGTCACACAACAGAACACGTCACTACGGTCTATCGAAGACGACACAACAAAACACGCCTCTACAGTCTTAACTGTTATGATGTTGGATATATTATTAAGGCCACACATTGAAACACGCCAATACAGTCTGCACTGTTACGGTGTTGAATATATTACTAAGGATACACAATTAAACACGCCAATACAGTCTGCACTGATATTGGGTTGAATATATTATTAAGGCCACACATTAAAACACGCAACTACTGTCTACAATGTAATGATTTTGGATATATAACTAAGGTCACACAACAGAACACGTCACTACGGTCTATCAAAGACGACACAACAAAACACGCCTCTACAGTCTTAACTGTTATGATGTTGGATATATTATTAAGGCCACACATTGAAACACGCCAATACAGTCTGCACTGATATGGGGTTAAATATTTTACTAAGGCCACACATTAAAACACGCCAATACAGTCTGCACCGTTACGGTGTTGAATATATTACTAAGGATACACAATTAAACACGCCAATCAGTCTGCACTGATATTGGGTTGAATATATTATTAAGGCCACACATTAAAACACGCAACTACTGTCTACAATGTAATGATTTTGGATATATAACTAAGGTCACACAACAGAACACGTCACTACGGTCTATCGAAGACGACACAACAAAACACGCCTCTACAGTCTTAACTGTTATGATGTTGGATATATTATTAAGGCCACACATTGAAACACGCCAATACAGTCTGCACTGATATGGGGTTAAATATATTACTAAGGCCACACATTAAAACACGCCAATACAGTCTGCACTGTTACGGTGTTGAATATATTACTAAGGATACACAATTAAACACGCCAATACAGTCTGCACTGATATTGGGTTGAATATATTATTAAGGCCACACATTAAAACACGCAACTACTGTCTACAATGTAATGATTTTGGATATATAACTAAGATCACACAACAGAACACGTCACTACGGTCTATCGAAGACGACACAACAAAACACGCCTCTACAGTCTTAACTGTTATGATGTTGGATATATTATTAAGGCCACACATTGAAACACGCCAATACAGTCTGCACTGTTACGGTGTTGAATATATTACTAAGGATACACAATTAAACACGCCAATACAGTCTGCACTGATATTGGGTTGAATATATTATTAAGGCCACACATTAAAACACGCAACTACTGTCTACAATGTAATGATTTTGGATATATAACTAAGGTCACACAACAGAACACGTCACTACGGTCTATCGAAGACGACACAACAAAACACGCCTCTACAGTCTTAACTGTTATGATGTTGGATATATTATTAAGGCCACACATTGAAACACGCCAATACAGTCTGCACTGATATGGGGTTAAATATATTACTAAGGCCACACATTAAAACACGCCAATACAGTCTGCACTGTTACGGTGTTGAATATATTACTAAGGATACACAATTAAACACGCCAATACAGTCTGCACTGATATTGGGTTGAATATATTATTAAGGCCACACATTAAAACACGCAACTACTGTCTACAATGTAATGATTTTGGATATATAACTAAGGTCACACAACAGAACACGTCACTACGGTCTATCGAAGACGACACAACAAAACACGCCTCTACAGTCTTAACTGTTATGATGTTGGATATATTATTAAGGCCACACATTGAAACACGCCAATACAGTCTGCACTGATATGGGGTTAAATATATTACTAAGGCCACACATTAAAACACGCCAAAACAGTCTGCACTGTTACGGTGTTGAATATATTACTAAGGATACACAATTAAACACGCCAATACAGTCTGCACTGATATTGGGTTGAATATATTATTAAGGCCACACATTAAAACACGCAACTACTGTCTCCAATGTAATGATTTTGGATATATAACTAAGGTCACACAACAGAACACGTCACTACGGTCTATCGAAGACGACACAACAAAACACGCCTCTACAGTCTTAACTGTTATGATGTTGGATACATTATTAAGGCCACACATTGAAACACGCCAATACAGTCTGCACTGATATGGGGTTAAATATATTACTTAGGCCACACATTAAAACACGCCAATACAGTCTGCACTGTTACGGTGTTGAATATATTACTAAGGATACACAATTAAACACGCCAATACAGTCTGCACTGATATTGGGTTGAATATATTATTAAGGCCACACATTAAAACACGCAACTACTGTCTACAATGTAATGATTTTGGATATATAACTAAGGTCACACAACAGAACACGTCACTACGGTCTATCGAAGACGACACAACAAAACACGCCTCTACAGTCTTAACTGTTATGATGTTGGATATATTATTAAGGCCACACATTGAAACACGCCAATACAGTCTGCACTGTTACGGTGTTGAATATATTACTAAGGATACACAATTAAACACGCCAATACAGTCTGCACTGATATTGGGTTGAATATATTATTAAGGCCACACATTAAAACACGCAACTACTGTCTACAATGTAATGATTTTGGATATATAACTAAGGTCACACAACAGAACACGTCACTACGGTCTATCGAAGACGACACAACAAAACACGCCTCTACAGTCTTAACTGTTATGATGTTGGATATATTATTAAGGCCACACATTGAAACACGCCAATACAGTCTGCACTGATATGGGGTTAAATATATTACTAAGGCCACACATTAAAACACGCCAATACAGTCTGCACTGTTACGGTGTTGAATATATTACTAAGGATACACAATTAAACACGCCAATACAGTCTGCACTGATATTGGGTTGAATATATTATTAAGGCCACACATTAAAACACGCAACTACTGTCTACAATGTAATGATTTTGGATATATAACTAAGGTCACACAACAGAACACGTCACTACGGTCTATCGAAGAGGACACAACAAAACACGCCTCTACAGTCTTAACTGTTATGATGTTGGATATATTATTAAGGCCACACATTGAAACACGCCAATACAGTCTGCACTGATATGGGGTTAAATATATTACTAAGGCCACACATTAAAACACGCCAATACAGTCTGCACTGTTACGGTGTTGAATATATTACTAAGGATACACAATTAAACACGCCAATACAGTCTGCACTGATATTGGGTTGAATATATTATTAAGGCCACACATTAAAACACGCAACTACTGTCTACAATGTAATGATTTTGGATATATAACTAAGGTCACACAACAGAACACGTCACTACGGTCTATCGAAGACGACACAACAAAACACGCCTCTACAGTCTTAACTGTTATGATGTTGGATATATTATTAAGGCCACACATTGAAACACGCCAATACAGTCTGCACTGATATGGGGTTAAATATATTACTAAGGCCACACATTAAAACACGCCAATACAGTCTGCACTGTTACAGTGTTGAATATATTACTAAGGATACACAATTAAACACGCCAATACAGTCTGCACTGATATTGGGTTGAATATATTATTAAGGCCACACATTAAAACACGCAACTACTGTCTACAATGTAATGATTTTGGATATATAACTAAGGTCACACAACAGAACACGTCACTACGGTCTATCGAAGACGACACAACAAAACACGCCTCTACAGTCTTAACTGTTATGATGTTGGATATATTAATAAGGCCACACATTGAAACACGCCAATACAGTCTGCACTGTTACGGTGTTGAATATATTACTAAGGATACACAATTAAACACGCCAATACAGTCTGCACTGATATTGGGTTGAATATATTATTAAGGCCACACATTAAAACACGCAACTACTGTCTACAATGTAATGATTTTGGATATATAACTAAGGTCACACAACAGAACACGTCACTACGGTCTATCGAAGACGACACAACAAAACACGCCTCTACAGTCTTAACTGTTATGATGTTGGATATATTATTAAGGCCACACATTGAAACACGCCAATACAGTCTGCACTGATATGGGGTTAAATATATTACTAAGGCCACACATTAAAACACGCCAATACAGTCTGCACTGTTACGGTGTTGAATATATTACTAAGGATACACAATTAAACACGCCAATACAGTCTGCACTGATATTGGGTTGAATATATTATTAAGGCCACACATTAAAACACGCAACTACTGTCTACAATGTAATGATTTTGGATATATAACTAAGGTCACACAACAGAACACGTCACTACGGTCTATCGAAGACGACACAACAAAACACGCCTCTACAGTCTTAACTGTTATGATGTTGGATATATTATTAAGGCCACACATTGAAACACGCCAATACAGTCTGCACTGATATGGGGTTAAATATATTACTAAGGCCACACATTAAAACACGCCAATACAGTCTGCACTGTTACGGTGTTGAATATATTACTAAGGATACACAATTAAACACGCCAATACAGTCTGCACTGATATTGGGTTGAATATATTATTAAGGCCACACATTAAAACACGCAACTACTGTCTACAATGTAATGATTTTGGATATATAACTAAGGTCACACAACAGAACACGTCACTACGGTCTATCGAAGACGACACAACAAAATACGCCTCTACAGTCTTAACTGTTATGATGTTGGATATATTATTAAGGCCACACATTGAAACACGCCAATACAGTCTGCACTGATATGGGGTTAAATATATTACTAAGGCCACACATTAAAACACGCCAATACAGTCTGCACTGTTACGGTGTTGAATATATTACTAAGGATACACAATTAAACACGCCAATACAGTCTGCACTGATATTGGGTTGAATATATTATTAAGGCCACACATTAAAACACGCAACTACTGTCTACAATGTAATGATTTTGGATATATAACTAAGGTCACACAACAGAACACGTCACTACGGTCTATCGAAGACGACACAACAAAACACGCCTCTACAGTCTTAACTGTTATGATGTTGGATATATTATTAAGGCCACACATTGAAACACGCCAATACAGTCTGCACTGTTACGGTGTTGAATATATTACTAAGGATACACAATTAAACACGCCAATACAGTCTGCACTGATATTGGGTTGAATATATTATTAAGGCCACACATTAAAACACGCAACTACTGTCTACAATGTAATGATTTTGGATATATAACTAAGGTCACACAACAGAACACGTCACTACGGTCTATCGAAGACGACACAACAAAACACGCCTCTACAGTCTTAACTGTTATGATGTTGGATATATTATTAAGGCCACACATTGAAACACGCCAATACAGTCTGCACTGTTACGGTGTTGAATATATTACTAAGGATACACAATTAAACACGCCAATACAGTCTGCACTGATATTGGGTTGAATATATTATTAAGGCCACACATTAAAACACGCAACTACTGTCTACAATGTAATGATTTTGGATATATAACTAAGGTCACACAACAGAACACGTCACTACGGTCTATCGAAGACGACACAACAAAACACGCCTCTACAGTCTTAACTGTTATGATGTTGGATATATTATTAAGGCCACACATTGAAACACGCCAATACAGTCTGCACTGATATGGGGTTAAATATATTACTAAGGCCACACATTAAAACACGCCAATACAGTCTGCACTGTTACGGTGTTGAATATATTACTAAGGATACACAATTAAACACGCCAATACAGTCTGCACTGATATTGGGTTGAATATATTATTAAGGCCACACATTAAAACACGCAACTACTGTCTACAATGTAATGATTTTGGATATATAACTAAGGTCACACAACAGAACACGTCACTACGGTCTATCGAAGACGACACAACAAAACACGCCTCTACAGTCTTAACTGTTATGATTTTGGATATATTATTAAGGCCACACATTGAAACACGCCAATACAGTCTGCACTGTTACGGTGTTGAATATATTACTAAGGATACACAATTAAACACGCCAATACAGTCTGCACTGATATTGGGTTGAATATATTATTAAGGCCACACATTAAAACACGCAACTACTGTCTACAATGTAATGATTTTGGATATATAACTAAGGTCACACAACAGAACACGTCACTACGGTCTATCGAAGACGACACAACAAAACACGCCTCTACAGTCTTAACTGTTATGATGTTGGATATATTAATAAGGCCACACATTGAAACACGCCAATACAGTCTGCACTGTTACGGTGTTGAATATATTACTAAGGATACACAATTAAACACGCCAATACAGTCTGCACTGATATTGGGTTGAATATATTATTAAGGCCACACATTAAAACACGCAACTACTGTCTACAATGTAATGATTTTGGATATATAACTAAGGTCACACAACAGAACACGTCACTACGGTCTATCGAAGACGACACAACAAAACACGCCTCTACAGTCTTAACTGTTATGATGTTGGATATATTATTAAGGCCACACATTGAAACACGCCAATACAGTCTGCACTGATATGGGGTTAAATATATTACTAAGGCCACACATTAAAACACGCCAATACAGTCTGCACTGTTACGGTGTTGAATATATTACTAAGGATACACAATTAAACACGCCAATCAGTCTGCACTGATATTGGGTTGAATATATTATTAAGGCCACACATTAAAACACGCAACTACTGTCTACAATGTAATGATTTTGGATATATAACTAAGATCACACAACAGAACACGTCACTACGGTCTATCGAAGACGACACAACAAAACACGCCTCTACAGTCTTAACTGTTATGATGTTGGATATATTATTAAGGCCACACATTGAAACACGCCAATACAGTCTGCACTGATATGGGGTTAAATATATTACTAAGGCCACACATTAAAACACGCCAATACAGTCTGCACTGTTACGGTGTTGAATATATTACTAAGGATACACAATTAAACACGCCAATACAGTCTGCACTGATATTGGGTTGAATATATTATTAAGGCCACACATTAAAACACGCAACTACTGTCTACAATGTAATGATTTTGGATATATAACTAAGATCACACAACAGAACACGTCACTACGGTCTATCGAAGACGACACAACAAAACACGCCTCTACAGTCTTAACTGTTATGATGTTGGATATATTATTAAGGCCACACATTGAAACACGCCAATACAGTCTGCACTGTTACGGTGTTGAATATATTACTAAGGATACACAATTAAACACGCCAATACAGTCTGCACTGATATTGGGTTGAATATATTATTAAGGCCACACATTAAAACACGCAACTACTGTCTACAATGTAATGATTTTGGATATATAACTAAGGTCACACAACAGAACACGTCACTACGGTCTATCGAAGACGACACAACAAAACACGCCTCTACAGTCTTAACTGTTATGATGTTGGATATATTATTAAGGCCACACATTGAAACACGCCAATACAGTCTGCACTGATATGGGGTTAAATATATTACTAAGGCCACACATTAAAACACGCCAATACAGTCTGCACTGTTACGGTGTTGAATATATTACTAAGGATACACAATTAAACACGCCAATACAGTCTGCACTGATATTGGGTTGAATATATTATTAAGGCCACACATTAAAACACGCAACTACTGTCTACAATGTAATGATTTTGGATATATAACTAAGGTCACACAACAGAACACGTCACTACGGTCTATCGAAGACGACACAACAAAACACGCCTCTACAGTCTTAACTGTTATGATGTTGGATATATTATTAAGGCCACACATTGAAACACGCCAATACGGTCTGCACTGTTACGGTGTTGAATATATTACTAAGGATACACAATTAAACACGCCAATACAGTCTGCACTGATATTGGGTTGAATATATTATTAAGGCCACACATTAAAACACGCAACTACTGTCTCCAATGTAATGATTTTGGATATATAACTAAGGTCACACAACAGAACACGTCACTACGGTCTATCGAAGACGACACAACAAAACACGCCTCTACAGTCTTAACTGTTATGATGTTGGATATATTATTAAGGCCACACATTGAAACACGCCAATACAGTCTGCACTGATATGGGGTTAAATATATTACTAAGGCCACACATTAAAACACGCCAATACAGTCTGCACTGTTACGGTGTTGAATATATTACTAAGGATACACAATTAAACACGCCAATACAGTCTGCACTGATATTGGGTTGAATATATTATTAAGGCCACACATTAAAACACGCAACTACTGTCTACAATGTAATGATTTTGGATATATAACTAAGGTCACACAACAGAACACGTCACTACGGTCTATCGAAGACGACACAACAAAACACGCCTCTACAGTCTTAACTGTTATGATGTTGGATATATTATTAAGGCCACACATTGAAACACGCCAATACAGTCTGCACTGTTACGGTGTTGAATATATTACTAAGGATACACAATTAAACACGCCAATACAGTCTGCACTGATATTGGGTTGAATATATTATTAAGGCCACACATTAAAACACGCAACTACTGTCTACAATGTAATGATTTTGGATATATAACTAAGGTCACACAACAGAACACGTCACTACGGTCTATCGAAGACGACACAACAAAACACGCCTCTACAGTCTTAACTGTTATGATGTTGGATATATTATTAAGGCCACACATTGAAACACGCCAATACAGTCTGCACTGATATGGGGTTAAATATATTACTAAGGCCACACATTAAAACACGCCAATACAGTCTGCACTGTTACGGTGTTGAATATATTACTAAGGATACACAATTAAACACGCCAATACAGTCTGCACTGATATTGGGTTGAATATATTATTAAGGCCACACATTAAAACACGCAACTACTGTCTACAATGTAATGATTTTGGATATATAACTAAGGTCACACAACAGAACACGTCACAACGGTCTATCGAAGACGACACAACAAAACACGCCTCTACAGTCTTAACTGTTATGATGTTGGATATATTATTAAGGCCACACATTGAAACACGCCAATACAGTCTGCACTGATATGGGGTTAAATATATTACTAAGGCCACACATTAAAACACGCCAATACAGTCTGCACTGTTACGGTGTTGAATATATTACTAAGGATACACAATTAAACACGCCAATACAGTCTGCACTGATATTGGGTTGAATATATTATTAAGGCCACACATTAAAACACGCAACTACTGTCTACAATGTAATGATTTTGGATATATAACTAAGGTCACACAGCAGAACACGTCACTACGGTCTATCGAAGACGACACAACAAAACACGCCTCTACAGTCTTAACTGTTATGATGTTGGATATATTATTAAGGCCACACATTGAAACACGCCAATACAGTCTGCACTGATATGGGGTTAAATATATTACTAAGGCCACACATTAAAACACGCCAATACAGTCTGCACTGTTACAGTGTTGAATATATTACTAAGGATACACAATTAAACACGCCAATACAGTCTGCACTGATATTGGGTTGAATATATTATTAAGGCCACACATTAAAACACGCAACTACTGTCTACAATGTAATGATTTTGGATATATAACTAAGGTCACACAACAGAACACGTCACTACGGTCTATCGAAGACGACACAACAAAACACGCCTCTACAGTCTTAACTGTTATGATGTTGGATATATTATTAAGGCCACACATTGAAACACGCCAATACAGTCTGCACTGATATGGGGTTAAATATATTACTAAGGCCACACATTAAAACACGCCAATACAGTCTGCACTGTTACGGTGTTGAATATATTACTAAGGATACACAATTAAACACGCCAATACAGTCTGCACTGATATTGGGTTGAATATATTATTAAGGCCACACATTAAAACACGCAACTACTGTCTACAATGTAATGATTTTGGATATATAACTAAGGTCACACAACAGAACACGTCACTACGGTCTATCGAAGACGACACAACAAAACACGCCTCTACAGTCTTAACTGTTATGATGTTGGATATATTATTAAGGCCATACATTGAAACACGCCAATACAGTCTGCACTGATATGGGGTTAAATATATTACTAAGGCCACACATTAAAACACGCCAATACAGTCTGCACTGTTACGGTGTTGAATATATTACTAAGGATACACAATTAAACACGCCAATACAGTCTGCACTGATATTGGGTTGAATATATTATTAAGGCCACACATTAAAACACGCAACTACTGTCTACAATGTAATGATTTTGGATATATAACTAAGGTCACACAACAGAACACGTCACTACGGTCTATCGAAGACGACACAACAAAACACGCCTCTACAGTCTTAACTATTATGATGTTGGATATATTATTAAGGCCACACATTGAAACACGCCAATACAGTCTGCACTGTTACGGTGTTGAATATATTACTAAGGATACACAATTAAACACGCCAATACAGTCTGCACTGATATTGGGTTGAATATATTATTAAGGCCACACATTAAAACACGCAACTACTGTCTACAATGTAATGATTTTGGATATATAACTAAGGTCACACAACAGAACACGTCACTACGGTCTATCGAAGACGACACAACAAAACACGCCTCTACAGTCTTAACTGTTATGATGTTGGATATATTATTAAGGCCACACATTGAAACACGCCAATACAGTCTGCACTGATATGGGGTTAAATATATTACTAAGGCCACACATTAAAACACGCCAATACAGTCTGCACTGTTACGGTGTTGAATATATTACTAAGGATACACAATTAAACACGCCAATACAGTCTGCACTGATATTGGGTTGAATATATTATTAAGGCCACACATTAAAACACGCAACTACTGTCTACAATGTAATGATTTTGGATATATAACTAAGGTCACACAACAGAACACGTCACTACGGTCTATCGAAGACGACACAACAAAACACGCCTCTACAGTCTTAACTGTTATGATGTTGGATATATTATTAAGGCCACACATTGAAACACGCCAATACAGTCTGCACTGTTACGGTGTTGAATATATTACTAAGGATACACAATTAAACACGCCAATACTGTCTGCACTGATATTGGGTTAAAATATATTTAAGGCCACACATTAAAACACGCAACTACTGTCTACAATGTAATGATTTTGGATATATAACTAAGGTCACACAACAGAACACGTCACTACGGTCTATCGAAGACGACACAACAAAACACGCCTCTACAGTCTTAACTGTTATGATGTTGCATATATTATTAAGGCCACACATTGAAACACGCCAATACAGTCTGCACTGTTACGGTGTTGAATATATTACTAAGGATACACAATTAAACACGCCAATACAGTCTGCACTGATATTGGGTTGAATATATTATTAAGGCCACACATTAAAACACGCAACTACTGTCTACAATGTAATGATTTTGGATATATAACTAAGGTCACACAACAGAACACGTCACTACGGTCTATCGAAGACGACACAACAAAACACGCCTCTACAGTCTTAACTGTTATGATGTTGGATATATTATTAAGGCCACACATTGAAACACGCCAATACAGTCTGCACTGTTACGGTGTTGAATATATTACTAAGGATACACAATTAAACACGCCAATACAGTCTGCACTGATATTGGGTTGAATATATTATTAAGGCCACACATTAAAACACGCAACTACTGTCTACAATGTAATGATTTTGGATATATAACTAAGGTCACACAACAGAACACGTCACTACGGTCTATCGAAGACGACACAACAAAACACGCCTCTACAGTCTTAACTGTTATGATGTTGGATATATTATTAAGGCCACACATTGAAACACGCCAATACAGTCTGCACTGTTACGGTGTTGAATATATTACTAAGGATACACAATTAAACACGCCAATACAGTCTGCACTGATATTGGGTTGAATATATTATTAAGGCCACACATTAAAACACGCAACTACTGTCTACAATGTAATGATTTTGGATATATAACTAAGGTCACACAACAGAACACGTCACTACGGTCTATCGAAGACGACACAACAAAACACGCCTCTACAGTCTTAACTGTTATGATGTTGGATATATTATTAAGGCCACACATTGAAACACGCCAATACAGTCTGCACTGATATGGGGTTAAATATATTACTAAGGCCACACATTAAAACACGCCAATACAGTCTGCACTGTTACGGTGTTGAATATATTACTAAGGATACACAATTAAACACGCCAATACAGTCTGCACTGATATTGGGTTGAATATATTATTAAGGCCACACATTAAAACACGCAACTACTGTCTACAATGTAATGATTTTGGATATATAACTAAGGTCACACAACAGAACACGTCACTACGGTCTATCGAAGACGACACAACAAAACACGCCTCTACAGTCTTAACTGTTATGATGTTGGATATATTATTAAGGCCAAACATTGAAACACGCCAATACAGTCTGCACTGTTACGGTGTTGAATATATTACTAAGGATACACAATTAAACACGCCAATACTGTCTGCACTGATATTGGGTTGAATATATTATTAAGGCCACACATTAAAACACGCAACTACTGTCTACAATGTAATGATTTTGGATATATAACTAAGGTCACACAACAGAACACGTCACTACGGTCTATCGAAGACGACACAACAAAACACGCCTCTACAGTCTTAACTGTTATGATGTTGCATATATTATTAAGGCCACACATTGAAACACGCCAATACAGTCTGCACTGTTACGGTGTTGAATATATTACTAAGGATACACAATTAAACACGCCAATACAGTCTGCACTGATATTGGGTTGAATATATTATTAAGGCCACACATTAAAACACGCAACTACTGTCTACAATGTAATGATTTTGGATATATAACTAAGGTCACACAACAGAACACGTCACTACGGTCTATCGAAGACAACACAACAAAACACGCCTCTACAGTCTTAACTGTTATGATGTTGGATATATTATTAAGGCCACACATTGAAACACGCCAATACAGTCTGCACTGTTACGGTGTTGAATATATTACTAAGGATACACAATTAAACACGCCAATACAGTCTGCACTGATATTGGGTTGAATATATTATTAAGGCCACACATTAAAACACGCAACTACTGTCTACAATGTAATGATTTTGGATATATAACTAAGGTCACACAACAGAACACGTCACTACGGTCTATCGAAGACGACACAACAAAACACGCCTCTACAGTCTTAACTGTTATGATGTTGGATATATTATTAAGGCCACACATTGAAACACGCCAATACAGTCTGCACTGTTACGGTGTTGAATATATTACTAAGGATACACAATTAAACACGCCAATACAGTCTGCACTGATATTGGGTTGAATATATTATTAAGGCCACACATTAAAACACGCAACTACTGTCTACAATGTAATGATTTTGGATATATAACTAAGGTCACACAACAGAACACGTCACTACGGTCTATCGAAGACGACACAACAAAACACGCCTCTACAGTCTTAACTGTTATGATGTTGGATATATTATTAAGGCCACACATTGAAACACGCCAATACAGTCTGCACTGATATGGGGTTAAATATATTACTAAGGCCACACATTAAAACACGCCAATACAGTCTGCACTGTTACGGTGTTGAATATATTACTAAGGATACACAATTAAACACGCCAATACAGTCTGCACTGATATTGGGTTGAATATATTATTAAGGCCACACATTAAAACACGCAACTACTGTCTACAATGTAATGATTTTGGATATATAACTAAGGTCACACAACAGAACACGTCACTACGGTCTATCGAAGACGACACAACAAAACACGCCTCTACAGTCTTAACTGTTATGATGTTGGATATATTATTAAGGCCAAACATTGAAACACGCCAATACAGTCTGCACTGTTACGGTGTTGAATATATTACTAAGGATACACAATTAAACACGCCAATACTGTCTGCACTGATATTGGGTTGAATATATTATTAAGGCCACACATTAAAACACGCAACTACTGTCTACAATGTAATGATTTGGGATATATAACTAAGGTCACACAACAGAACACGTCACTACGGTCTATCGAAGACGACACAACAAAACACGCCTCTACAGTCTTAACTGTTATGATGTTGCATATATTATTAAAGCCACACATTGAAACACGCCAATACAGTCTGCACTGTTACGGTGTTGAATATATTACTAAGGATACACAATTAAACACGCCAATACAGTCTGCACTGATATTGGGTTGAATATATTATTAAGGCCACACATTAAAACACGCAACTACTGTCTACAATGTAATGATTTTGGATATATAACTAAGGTCACACAACAGAACACGTCACTACGGTCTATCGAAGACGACACAACAAAACACGCCTCTACAGTCTTAACTGTTATGATGTTGGATATATTATTAAGGCCACACATTGAAACACGCCAATACAGTCTGCACTGTTACGGTGTTGAATATATTACTAAGGATACACAATTAAACACGCCAATACAGTCTGCACTGATATTGGGTTGAATATATTATTAAGGCCACACATTAAAACACGCAACTACTGTCTACAATGTAATGATTTTGGATATATAACTAAGGTCACACAACAGAACACGTCACTACGGTCCATCGAAGACGACACAACAAAACACGCCTCTACAGTCTTAACTGTTATGATGTTGGATATATTATTAAGGCCACACATTGAAACACGCCAATACAGTCTGCACTGATATGGGGTTAAATATATTACTAAGGCCACACATTAAAACACGCCAATACAGTCTGCACTGTTACGGTGTTGAATATATTACTAAGGATACACAATTAAACACGCCAATACAGTCTGCACTGATATTGGGTTGAATATATTATTAAGGCCACACATTAAAACACGCAACTACTGTCTACAATGTAATGATTTTGGATATATAACTAAGGTCACACAACAGAACACGTCACTACGGTCTATCGAAGACGACACAACAAAACACGCTTCTACAGTCTTAACTGTTATGATGTTGGATATATTATTAAGGCCACACATTGAAACACGCCAATACAGTCTGCACTGTTACGGTGTTGAATATATTACTAAGGATACACAATTAAACACGCCAATACAGTCTGCACTGATATTGGGTTGAATATATTATTAAGGCCACACATTAAAACACGCAACTACTGTCTACAATGTAATGATTTTGGATATATAACTAAGGTCACACAACAGAACACGTCACTACGGTCTATCGAAGACGACACAACAAAACACGCCTCTACAGTCTTAACTGTTATGATGTTGGATATATTATTAAGGCCACACATTGAAACACGCCAATACAGTCTGCACTGATATGGGGTTAAATATATTACTAAGGCCACACATTAAAACACGCCAATACAGTCTGCACTGTTACGGTGTTGAATATATTACTAAGGATACACAATTAAACACGCCAATACAGTCTGCACTGATATTGGGTTGAATATATTATTAAGGCCACACATTAAAACACGCAACTACTGTCTACAATGTAATGATTTTGGATATATAACTAAGGTCACACAACAGAACACGTCACTACGGTCTATCGAAGACGACACAACAAAACACGCCTCTACAGTCTTAACTGTTATGATGTTGGATATATTATTAAGGCCAAACATTGAAACACGCCAATACAGTCTGCACTGTTACGGTGTTGAATATATTACTAAGGATACACAATTAAACACGCCAATACTGTCTGCACTGATATTGGGTTGAATATATTATTAAGGCCACACATTAAAACACGCAACTACTGTCTACAATGTAATGATTTTGGATATATAACTAAGGTCACACAACAGAACACGTCACTACGATCTATCGAAGACGACACAACAAAACACGCCTCTACAGTCTTAACTGTTATGATGTTGCATATATTATTAAGGCCACACATTGAAACACGCCAATACAGTCTGCACTGTTACGGTGTTGAATATATTACTAAGGATACACAATTAAACACGCCAATACAGTCTGCACTGATATTGGGTTGAATATATTATTAAGGCCACACATTAAAACACGCAACTACTGTCTACAATGTAATGATTTTGGATATATAACTAAGGTCACACAACAGAACACGTCACTACGGTCTATCGAAGACAACACAACAAAACACGCCTCTACAGTCTTAACTGTTATGATGTTGGATATATTATTAAGGCCACACATTGAAACACGCCAATACAGTCTGCACTGTTACGGTGTTGAATATATTACTAAGGATACACAATTAAACACGCCAATACAGTCTGCACTGATATTGGGTTGAATATATTATTAAGGCCACACATTAAAACACGCAACTACTGTCTACAATGTAATGATTTTGGATATATAACTAAGGTCACACAACAGAACACGTCACTACGGTCTATCGAAGACGACACAACAAAACACGCCTCTACAGTCTTAACTG
Source organism: Sipunculus nudus (assembly GCA_026874595.1). Lineage (NCBI taxonomy): Eukaryota > Metazoa > Annelida > Sipuncula > Golfingiida > Sipunculidae > Sipunculus > Sipunculus nudus. The sequence goes on from CM049319.1 coordinate 1,009,404, forward strand.
TTATGATGTTGGATATATTATTAAGGCCACACATTGAAACACGCCAATACAGTCTGCACTGTTACGGTGTTGAATATATTACTAAGGATACACAATTAAACACGCCAATACAGTCTGCACTGATATTGGGTTGAATATATTATTAAGGCCACACATTAAAACACGCAACTACTGTCTACAATGTAATGATTTTGGATATATAACTAAGGTCACACAACAGAACACGTCACTACGGTCTATCGAAGACGACACAACAAAACACGCCTCTACAGTCTTAACTGTTATGATGTTGGATATATTATTAAGGCCACACATTGAAACACGCCAATACAGTCTGCACTGATATGGGGTTAAATATATTACTAAGGCCACACATTAAAACACGCCAATACAGTCTGCACTGTTACGGTGTTGAATATATTACTAAGGATACACAATTAAACACGCCAATACAGTCTGCACTGATATTGGGTTGAATATATTATTAAGGCCACACATTAAAACACGCAACTACTGTCTACAATGTAATGATTTTGGATATATAACTAAGGTCACACAACAGAACACGTCACTACGGTCTATCGAAGACGACACAACAAAACACGCCTCTACAGTCTTAACTGTTATGATGTTGGATATATTATTAAGGCCAAACATTGAAACACGCCAATACAGTCTGCACTGTTACGGTGTTGAATATATTACTAAGGATACACAATTAAACACGCCAATACTGTCTGCACTGATATTGGGTTGAATATATTATTAAGGCCACACATTAAAACACGCAACTACTGTCTACAATGTAATGATTTTGGATATATAACTAAGGTCACACAACAGAACACGTCACTACGGTCTATCGAAGACGACACAACAAAACACGCCTCTACAGTCTTAACTGTTATGATGTTGCATATATTATTAAAGCCACACATTGAAACACGCCAATACAGTCTGCACTGTTACGGTGTTGAATATATTACTAAGGATACACAATTAAACACGCCAATACAGTCTGCACTGATATTGGGTTGAATATATTATTAAGGCCACACATTAAAACACCCAACTACTGTCTACAATGTAATGATTTTGGATATATAACTAAGGTCACACAACAGAACACGTCACTACGGTCTATCGAAGACGACACAACAAAACACGCCTCTACAGTCTTAACTGTTATGATGTTGGATATATTATTAAGGCCACACATTGAAACACGCCAATACAGTCTGCACTGTTACGGTGTTGAATATATTACTAAGGATACACAATTAAACACGCCAATACAGTCTGCACTGATATTGGGTTGAATATATTATTAAGGCCACACATTAAAACACGCAACTACTGTCTACAATGTAATGATTTTGGATATATAACTAAGGTCACACAACAGAACACGTCACTACGGTCCATCGAAGACGACACAACAAAACACGCCTCTACAGTCTTAACTGTTATGATGTTGGATATATTATTAAGGCCACACATTGAAACACGCCAATACAGTCTGCACTGATATGGGGTTAAATATATTACTAAGGCCACACATTAAAACACGCCAATACAGTCTGCACTGTTACGGTGTTGAATATATTACTAAGGATACACAATTAAACACGCCAATACAGTCTGCACTGATATTGGGTTGAATATATTATTAAGGCCACACATTAAAACACGCAACTACTGTCTACAATGTAATGATTTTGGATATATAACTAAGGTCACACAACAGAACACGTCACTACGGTCTATCGAAGACGACACAACAAAACACGCCTCTACAGTCTTAACTGTTATGATGTTGGATATATTATTAAGGCCACACATTGAAACACGCCAATACAGTCTGCACTGTTACGGTTTTGAATATATTACTAGGGATACACAATTAAACACGCCAATACAGTCTGCACTGATATTGGGTTGAATATATTATTAAGGCCACACATTAAAACAAGCAACTACTGTCTACAATGTAATGATTTTGGATATATAACTAAGGTCACACAACAGAACACGTCACTACGGTCTATCGAAGACGACACACAAAACACGCCTCTACAGTCTTAACTGTTATGATGTTGGATATATTATTAAGGCCACACATTGAAACACGCCAATACAGTCTGCACTGATATGGGGTTAAATATATTACTAAGGCCACACATTAAAACACGCCAATACAGTCTGCACTGTTACGGTGTTGAATATATTACTAAGGATACACAATTAAACACGCCAATACAGTCTGCACTGATATTGGGTTGAATATATTATTAAGGCCACACATTAAAACACGCAACTACTGTCTACAATGTAATGATTTTGGATATATAACTAAGGTCACACAACAGAACACGTCACTACGGTCTATCGAAGACGACACAACAAAACACGCCTCTACAGTCTTAACTGTTATGATGTTGGATATATTATTAAGGCCACACATTGAAACACGATAATACAGTCTGCACTGTTACGGTGTTGAATATATTACTAAGGCCACACATTAAAACACGCCAATACAGTCTGCACTGTTACGGTGTTGAATATATTACTAAGGATACACAATTAAACACGCCAATACAGTCTGCACTGATATTGGGTTGAATATATTATTAAGGCCACACATTAAAACACGCAACTACTGTCTACAATGTAATGATTTTGGATATATAACTAAGGTCACACAACAGAACACGTCACTACGGTCTATCGAAGACGACACAACAAAACACGCCTCTACAGTCTTAACTGTTATGATGTTGGATATATTATTAAGGCCACACATTGAAACACGCCAATACAGTCTGCACTGTTACGGTGTTGAATATATTACTAAGGATACACAATTAAACACGCCAATACAGTCTGCACTGATATTGGGTTGAATATATTATTAAGGCCACACATTAAAACACGCAACTACTGTCTACAATGTAATGATTTTGGATATAAAACTAAGGTCACACAACAGAACACGTCACTACGGTCTATCGAAGACGACACAACAAAACACGCCTCTACAGTCTTAACTGTTATGATGTTGGATATATTATTAAGGCCACACATTGAAACACGCCAATACAGTCTGTACTGTTACGGTGTTGAATATATTACTAAGGATACACAATTAAACACGCCAATACAGTCTGCACTGATATTGGGTTGAATATATTATTAAGGCCACACATTAAAACACGCAACTACTGTCTACAATGTAATGATTTTGGATATATAACTAAGGTCACACAACAGAACACGTCACTACGGTCTATCGAAGACGACACAACAAAACACGCCTCTACAGTCTTAACTGTTATGATGTTGGATATATTATTAAGGCCACACATTGAAACACGCCAATACAGTCTGCACTGTTACGGTGTTGAATATTTTACTAAGGATACACAATTAAACACGCCAATACTGTCTGCACTGATATTGGGTTGAATATATTATTAAGGCCACACATTAAAACACGCAACTACTGTCTACAATGTAATGATTTTGGATATATAACTAAGGTCACAGAACAGAACACGTCACTACGGTCTATCGAAGACGACACAACAAAACACGCCTCTACAGTTTTAACTGTTATGATGTTGGATATATTATTAAGGCCACACATTGAAACACGCCAATACAGTCTGCACTGTTACGGTGTTGAATATATTACTAAGGATACACAATTAAACACGCCAATACAGTCTGCACTGATATTGGGTTGAATATATTATTAAGGCCACACATTAAACACGCAACTACTGTCTACAATGTAATGATTTTGGATATATAACTAAGGTCACACAACAGAACACGTCACTACGGTCTATCGAAGACGACACAACAAAACACGCCTCTACAGTCTTAACTTTTATGATGTTGGATATATTATTAAGGCCACACATTGAAACACGCCAATACAGTCTGCACTGTTACGGTGTTGAATATATTACTAAGGATACACAATTAAACACGCCAATACAGTCTGCACTGATATTGGGTTGAATATATTATTAAGGCCACACATTAAAACACGCAACTACTGTCTACAAAGTAATGATTTTGGATATATAACTAAGGTCACACAACAGAACACGTCACTACGGTCTATCGAAGACGACACAACAAAACACGCCTCTACAGTCTTAACTGTTATGATGTTGGATATATTATTAAGGCCACACATTGAAACACGCCAATACAGTCTGCACTGATATGGGGTTAAATATATTACTAAGGCCACACATTAAAACACGCCAATACAGTCTGCACTGTTACGGTGTTGAATATATTACTAAGGATACACAATTAAACACGCCAATACAGTCTGCACTGATATTGGGTTGAATATATTATTAAGGCCACACATTAAAACACGCAACTACTGTCTACAATGTAATGATTTTGGATATATAACTAAGGTCACACAACAGAACACGTCACTACGGTCTATCGAAGACGACACAACAAAACACGCCTCTACAGTCTTAACTGTTATGATGTTGGATATATTATTAAGGCCACACATTGAAACACGCCAATACAGTCTGCACTGATATGGGGTTAAATATATTACTAAGGCCACACATTAAAACACGCCAATACAGTCTGCACTGTTACGGTGTTGAATATATTACTAAGGATACACAATTAAACACGCCAATACAGTCTGCACTGATATTGGGTTGAATATATTATTAAGGCCACACATTAAAACACGCAACTACTGTCTACAATGTAATGATTTTGGATATATAACTAAGGTCACACAACAGAACACGTCACTACGGTCTATCGAAGACGACACAACAAAACACGCCTCTACAGTCTTAACTGTTATGATGTTGGATATATTATTAAGGCCACACATTGAAACACGCCAATACAGTCTGCACTGTTACGGTGTTGAATATATTACTAAGGATACACAATTAAACACGCCAATACAGTCTGCACTGATATTGGGTTGAATATATTATTAAGGCCACACATTAAAACACGCAACTACTGTCTACAATGTAATGATTTTGGATATAAAACTAAGGTCACACAACAGAACACGTCACTACGGTCTATCGAAGACGACACAACAAAACACGCCTCTACAGTCTTAACTGTTATGATGTTGGATATATTATTAAGGCCACACATTGAAACACGCCAATACAGTCTGTACTGTTACGGTGTTGAATATATTACTAAGGATACACAATTAAACACGCCAATACAGTCTGCACTGATATTGGGTTGAATATATTATTAAGGCCACACATTAAAACACGCAACTACTGTCTACAATGTAATGATTTTGGATATATAACTAAGGTCACACAACAGAACACGTCACTACGGTCTATCGAAGACGACACAACAAAACACGCCTCTACAGTCTTAACTGTTATGATGTTGGATATATTATTAAGGCCACACATTGAAACACGCCAATACAGTCTGCACTGTTACGGTGTTGAATATTTTACTAAGGATACACAATTAAACACGCCAATACTGTCTGCACTGATATTGGGTTGAATATATTATTAAGGCCACACATTAAAACACGCAACTACTGTCTACAATGTAATGATTTTGGATATATAACTAAGGTCACAGAACAGAACACGTCACTACGGTCTATCGAAGACGACACAACAAAACACGCCTCTACAGTTTTAACTGTTATGATGTTGGATATATTATTAAGGCCACACATTGAAACACGCCAATACAGTCTGCACTGTTACGGTGTTGAATATATTACTAAGGATACACAATTAAACACGCCAATACAGTCTGCACTGATATTGGGTTGAATATATTATTAAGGCCACACATTAAAACACGCAACTACTGTCTACAATGTAATGATTTTGGATATATAACTAAGGTCACACAACAGAACACGTCACTACGGTCTATCGAAGACGACACAACAAAACACGCCTCTACAGTCTTAACTGTTATGATGTTGGATATATTATTAAGGCCACACATTGAAACACGCCAATACAGTCTGCACTGTTACGGTGTTGAATATATTACTAAGAATACACAATTAAACACGCCAATACAGTCTGCACTGATATTGGGTTGAATATATTATTAAGGCCACACATTAAAACACGCAACTACTGTCTACAAAGTAATGATTTTGGATATATAACTAAGGTCACACAACAGAACACGTCACTACGGTCTATCGAAGACGACACAACAAAACACGCCTCTACAGTCTTAACTGTTATGATGTTGGATATATTATTAAGGCCACACATTGAAACACGCCGATAGAGTCTGCACTGATATGGGGTTAAATATATTACTAAGGCCACACATTAAAACACGCCAATACAGTCTGCACTGTTACGGTGTTGAATATATTACTAAGGATACACAATTAAACACGCCAGTACAGTCTGCACTGATATTGGGTTGAATATATTATTAAGGCCACACATTAAAACACGCAACTACTGTCTACAATGTAATGATTTTGGATATATAACTAAGGTCACACAACAGAACACGTCACTACGGTCTATCGAAGACGACACAACAAAACACGCCTCTACAGTCTTAACTGTTATGATGTTGGATATATTATTAAGGCCACACATTGAAACACGCCAATACAGTCTGCACTGTTACGGTGTTGAATATATTACTAAGGATACACAATTAAACACGCCAATACAGTCTGCACTGATATTGGGTTGAATATATTATTAAGGCCACACATTAAAACACGCAACTACTGTCTACAATGTAATGATTTTGGATATATAACTAAGGTCACACAACAGAACACGTCACTACGGTCTATCGAAGACGACACAACAAAACACGCCTCTACAGTCTTAACTGTTATGATGTTGGATATATTATTAAGGCCACACATTGAAACACGCCAATACAGTCTGCACTGATATGGGGTTAAATATATTATTAAGGCCACACATTAAAACACGCCAATACAGTCTGCACTGTTACGGTGTTGAATATATTACTAAGGATACACAATTAAACACGCCAATACAGTCTGCACTGATATTGGGTTGAATATATTATTAAGGCCACACATTAAAACACGCAACTACTGTCTACAATGTAATGATTTTGGATATATAACTAAGGTCACACAACAGAACACGTCATTACGGTCTATCGAAGACGACACAACAAAACACGCCTCTACAGTCTTAACTGTTATGATGTTGGATATATTATTAAGGCCACACATTGAAACACGCCAATACAGTCTGCACTGTTACGGTGTTGAATATATTACTAAGGATACACAATTAAACACGCCAATACAGTCTGCACTGATATTGGGTTGAATATATTATTAAGGCCACACATTAAAACACGCAACTACTGTCTACAATGTAATGATTTTGGATATATAACTAAGGTCACACAACAGAACACGTCACTACGGTCTATCGAAGACGACACAACAAAACACGCCTCTACAGTCTTAACTGTTATGATGTTGGATATATTATTAAGGCCACACATTGAAACGCGCCAATACAGTCTGCACTGATATGGGGTTAAATATATTACTAAGGCCCCACATTAAAACACGCCAATACAGTCTGCACTGTTACGGTGTTGACTATATTACTAAGGATACACAATTAAACACGCCAATACAGTCTGCACTGATATTGGGTTGAATATATTATTAAGGCCACACATTAAAACACGCAACTACTGTCTACAATGTAATGATTTTGGATATATAACTAAGGTCACACAACAGAACACGTCACTACGGTCTATCGAAGACGACACAACAAAACACGCCTCTACAGTCTTAACTGTTATGATGTTGGATATATTATTAAGGCCACACATTGAAACACGATAATACAGTCTGCACTGGTACGGTGTTGAATATATTACTAAGGCCACACATTAAAACACGCCAATACAGTCTGCACTGTTACGGTGTTGAATATATTACTAAGGATACACAATTAAACACGCCAATACAGTCTGCACTGATATTGGGTTGAATATATTATTAAGGCCACACATTAAAACACGCAACTACTGTCTACAATGTAATGATTTTGGATATATAACTAAGGTCACACAACAGAACACGTCACTGCGGTCTATCGAAGACGACACAACAAAACACGCCTCTACAGTCTTAACTGTTATGATGTTGGATATATTATTAAGGCCACACATTGAAACACGCCAATACAGTCTGCACTGTTACGGTGTTGAATATATTACTAAGGATACACAATTAAACACGCCAATACAGTCTGCACTGATATTGGGTTGAATATATTATTAAGGCCACACATTAAAACACGCAACTACTGTCTACAATGTAATGATTTTGGATATATAACTAAGGTCACACAACAGAACACGTCACTACGGTCTATCGAAGACGACACAACAAAACACGCCTCTACAGTCTTAACTGTTATGATGTTGGATATATTATTAAGGCCACACATTGAAACACGCCAATACAGTCTGCACTGTTACGGTGTTGAATATATTACTAAGGATACACAATTAAACACGCCAATACAGTCTGCACTGATATTGGGTTGAATATATTATTAAGGCCACACATTAAAACACGCAACTACTGTCTACAATGTAATGATTTTGGATATAAAACTAAGGTCACACAACAGAACACGTCACTACGGTCTATCGAAGACGACACAACAAAACACGCCTCTACAGTCTTAACTGTTATGATGTTGGATATATTATTAAGGCCACACATTGAAACACGCCAATACAGTCTGTACTGTTACGGTGTTGAATATATTACTAAGGATACACAATTAAACACGCCAATACAGTCTGCACTGATATTGGGTTGAATATATTATTAAGGCCACACATTAAAACACGCAACTACTGTCTACAATGTAATGATTTTGGATATATAACTAAGGTCACACAACAGAACACGTCACTACGGTCTATCGAAGACGACACAACAAAACACGCCTCTACAGTCTTAACTGTTATGATGTTGGATATATTATTAAGGCCACACATTGAAACACGCCAATACAGTCTGCACTGTTACGGTGTTGAATATTTTACTAAGGATACACAATTAAACACGCCAATACTGTCTGCACTGATATTGGGTTGAATATATTATTAAGGCCACACATTAAAACACGCAACTACTGTCTACAATGTAATGATTTTGGATATATAACTAAGGTCACAGAACAGAACACGTCACTACGGTCTATCGAAGACGACACAACAAAACACGCCTCTACAGTTTTAACTGTTATGATGTTGGATATATTATTAAGGCCACACATTGAAACACGCCAATACAGTCTGCACTGTTACGGTGTTGAATATATTACTAAGGATACACAATTAAACACGCCAATACAGTCTGCACTGATATTGGGTTGAATATATTATTAAGGCCACACATTAAAACACGCAACTACTGTCTACAATGTAATGATTTTGGATATATAACTAAGGTCACACAACAGAACACGTCACTACGGTCTATCGAAGACGACACAACAAAACACGCCTCTACAGTCTTAACTGTTATGATGTTGGATATATTATTAAGGCCACACATTGAAACACGCCAATACAGTCTGCACTGTTACGGTGTTGAATATATTACTAAGAATACACAATTAAACACGCCAATACAGTCTGCACTGATATTGGGTTGAATATATTATTAAGGCCACACATTAAAACACGCAACTACTGTCTACAAAGTAATGATTTTGGATATATAACTAAGGTCACACAACAGAACACGTCACTACGGTCTATCGAAGACGACACAACAAAACACGCCTCTACAGTCTTAACTGTTATGATGTTGGATATATTATTAAGGCCACACATTGAAACACGCCGATAGAGTCTGCACTGATATGGGGTTAAATATATTACTAAGGCCACACATTAAAACACGCCAATACAGTCTGCACTGTTACGGTGTTGAATATATTACTAAGGATACACAATTAAACACGCCAGTACAGTCTGCACTGATATTGGGTTGAATATATTATTAAGGCCACACATTAAAACACGCAACTACTGTCTACAATGTAATGATTTTGGATATATAACTAAGGTCACACAACAGAACACGTCACTACGGTCTATCGAAGACGACACAACAAAACACGCCTCTACAGTCTTAACTGTTATGATGTTGGATATATTATTAAGGCCACACATTGAAACACGCCAATACAGTCTGCACTGTTACGGTGTTGAATATATTACTAAGGATACACAATTAAACACGCCAATACAGTCTGCACTGATATTGGGTTGAATATATTATTAAGGCCACACATTAAAACACGCAACTACTGTCTACAATGTAATGATTTTGGATATATAACTAAGGTCACACAACAGAACACGTCACTACGGTCTATCGAAGACGACACAACAAAACACGCCTCTACAGTCTTAACTGTTATGATGTTGGATATATTATTAAGGCCACACATTGAAACACGCCAATACAGTCTGCACTGATATGGGGTTAAATATATTATTAAGGCCACACATTAAAACACGCCAATACAGTCTGCACTGTTACGGTGTTGAATATATTACTAAGGATACACAATTAAACACGCCAATACAGTCTGCACTGATATTGGGTTGAATATATTATTAAGGCCACACATTAAAACACGCAACTACTGTCTACAATGTAATGATTTTGGATATATAACTAAGGTCACACAACAGAACACGTCATTACGGTCTATCGAAGACGACACAACAAAACACGCCTCTACAGTCTTAACTGTTATGATGTTGGATATATTATTAAGGCCACACATTGAAACACGCCAATACAGTCTGCACTGTTACGGTGTTGAATATATTACTAAGGATACACAATTAAACACGCCAATACAGTCTGCACTGATATTGGGTTGAATATATTATTAAGGCCACACATTAAAACACGCAACTACTGTCTACAATGTAATGATTTTGGATATATAACTAAGGTCACACAACAGAACACGTCACTACGGTCTATCGAAGACGACACAACAAAACACGCCTCTACAGTCTTAACTGTTATGATGTTGGATATATTATTAAGGCCACACATTGAAACGCGCCAATACAGTCTGCACTGATATGGGGTTAAATATATTACTAAGGCCCCACATTAAAACACGCCAATACAGTCTGCACTGTTACGGTGTTGACTATATTACTAAGGATACACAATTAAACACGCCAATACAGTCTGCACTGATATTGGGTTGAATATATTATTAAGGCCACACATTAAAACACGCAACTACTGTCTACAATGTAATGATTTTGGATATATAACTAAGGTCACACAACAGAACACGTCACTACGGTCTATCGAAGACGACACAACAAAACACGCCTCTACAGTCTTAACTGTTATGATGTTGGATATATTATTAAGGCCACACATTGAAACACGATAATACAGTCTGCACTGTTACGGTGTTGAATATATTACTAAGGCCACACATTAAAACACGCCAATACAGTCTGCACTGTTACGGTGTTGAATATATTACTAAGGATACACAATTAAACACGCCAATACAGTCTGCACTGATATTGGGTTGAATATATTATTAAGGCCACACATTAAAACACGCAACTACTGTCTACAATGTAATGATTTTGGATATATAACTAAGGTCACACAACAGAACACGTCACTGCGGTCTATCGAAGACGACACAACAAAACACGCCTCTACAGTCTTAACTGTTATGATGTTGGATATATTATTAAGGCCACACATTGAAACACGCCAATACAGTCTGCACTGTTACGGTGTTGAATATATTACTAAGGATACACAATTAAACACGCCAATACAGTCTGCACTGATATTGGGTTGAATATATTATTAAGGCCACACATTAAAACACGCAACTACTGTCTACAATGTAATGATTTTGGATATAAAACTAAGGTCACACAACAGAACACGTCACTACGGTCTATCGAAGACGACACAACAAAACACGCCTCTACAGTCTTAACTGTTATGATGTTGGATATATTATTAAGGCCACACATTGAAACACGCCAATACAGTCTGTACTGTTACGGTGTTGAATATATTACTAAGGATACACAATTAAACACGCCAATACAGTCTGCACTGATATTGGGTTGAATATATTATTAAGGCCACACATTAAAACACGCAACTACTGTCTACAATGTAATGATTTTGGATATATAACTAAGGTCACACAACAGAACACGTCACTACGGTCTATCGAAGACGACACAACAAAACACGCCTCTACAGTCTTAACTGTTATGATGTTGGATATATTATTAAGGCCACACATTGAAACACGCCAATACAGTCTGCACTGTTACGGTGTTGAATATTTTACTAAGGATACACAATTAAACACGCCAATACTGTCTGCACTGATATTGGGTTGAATATATTATTAAGGCCACACATTAAAACACGCAACTACTGTCTACAATGTAATGATTTTGGATATATAACTAAGGTCACTGAACAGAACACGTCACTACGGTCTATCGAAGACGACACAACAAAACACGCCTCTACAGTTTTAACTGTTATGATGTTGGATATATTATTAAGGCCACACATTGAAACACGCCAATACAGTCTGCACTGTTACGGTGTTGAATATATTACTAAGGATACACAATTAAACACGCCAATACAGTCTGCACTGATATTGGGTTGAATATATTATTAAGGCCACACATTAAAACACGCAACTGCTGTCTACAATGTAATGATTTTGGATATATAACTAAGGTCACACAACAGAACACGTCACTACCATCTATCGAAGACGACACAACAAAACACGCCTCTACAGTCTTAACTGTTATGATGTTGGATATATTATTAAGGCCACACATTGAAACACGCCAATACAGTCTGCACTGTTACGGTGTTGAATATATTACTAAGAATACACAATTAAACACGCCAATACAGTCTGCACTGATATTGGGTTGAATATATTATTAAGGCCACACATTAAAACACGCAACTACTGTCTACAAAGTAATGATTTTGGATATATAACTAAGGTCACACAACAGAACACGTCACTACGGTCTATCGAAGACGACACAACAAAACACGCCTCTACAGTCTTAACTGTTATGATGTTGGATATATTATTAAGGCCACACATTGAAACACGCCGATAGAGTCTGCACTGATATGGGGTTAAATATATTACTAAGGCCACACATTAAAACACGCCAATACAGTCTGCACTGTTACGGTGTTGAATATATTACTAAGGATACACAATTAAACACGCCAGTACAGTCTGCACTGATATTGGGTTGAATATATTATTAAGGCCACACATTAAAACACGCAACTACTGTCTACAATGTAATGATTTTGGATATATAACTAAGGTCACACAACAGAACACGTCACTACGGTCTATCGAAGACGACACAACAAAACACGCCTCTACAGTCTTAACTGTTATGATGTTGGATATATTATTAAGGCCACACATTGAAACACGCCAATACAGTCTGCACTGTTACGGTGTAGAATATATTACTAAGGATACACAATTAAACACGCCAATACAGTCTGCACTGATATTGGGTTGAATATATTATTAAGGCCACACATTAAAACACGCAACTACTGTCTACAATGTAATGATTTTGGATATATAACTAAGGTCACACAACAGAACACGTCACTACGGTCTATCGAAGACGACACAACAAAACACGCCTCTACAGTCTTAACTGTTATGATGTTGGATATATTATTAAGGCCACACATTGAAACACGCCAATACAGTCTGCACTGATATGGGGTTAAATATATTACTAAGGCCACACATTAAAACACGCCAATACAGTCTGCACTGTTACGGTGTTGAATATATTACTAAGGATACACAATTAAACACGCCAATACAGTCTGCACTGATATTGGGTTGAATATATTATTAAGGCCACACATTAAAACACGCAACTACTGTCTACAATGTAATGATTTTGGATATATAACTAAGGTCACACAACAGAACACGTCACTACGGTCTATCGAAGACGACACAACAAAACACGCCTCTACAGTCTTAACTGTTATGATGTTGGATATATTATTAAGGCCACACATTGAAACACGCCAATACAGTCTGCACTGTTACGGTGTTGAATATATTACTAAGGATACACAATTAAACACGCCAATACAGTCTGCACTGATATTGGGTTGAATATATTATTAAGGCCACACATTAAAACACGCAACTACTGTCTACAATGTAATGATTTTGGATATATAACTAAGGTCACACAACAGAACACGTCACTACGGTCTATCGAAGACGACACAACAAAACACGCCTCTACAGTCTTAACTGTTATGATGTTGGATATATTATTAAGGCCACACATTGAAACACGCCAATACAGTCTGCACTGATATGGGGTTAAATATATTACTAAGGCCACACATTAAAACACGCCAATACAGTCTGCACTGTTACGGTGTTGAATATATTACTAAGGATACACAATTAAACACGCCAATACAGTGTGCACTGATATTGGGTTGAATATATTATTAAGGACACACATTAAAACACGCAACTACTGTCTACAATGTAATGATTTTGGATATATAACTAAGGTCACACAACAGAACACGTCACTACGGTCTATCGAAGACGACACAACAAAACACGCCTCTACAGTCTTAACTGTTATGATGTTGGATATATTATTAAGGCCACACATTGAAACACGCCAATACAGTATGCACTGATATGGGATTAAATATATTACTAAGGCCACACATTAAAACACGCCAATACAGTCTGCACTGTTACGGTGTTGAATATATTACTAAGGATACACAATTAAACACGCCAATACAGTCTGCACTGATATTGGGTTGAATATATTATTAAGGCCACACATTAAAACACGCAACTACTGTCTACAATGTAATGATTTTGGATATATAACTAAGGTCACACAACAGAACACGTCACTACGGTCTATCGAAGACGACACAACAAAACACGCCTCTACAGTCTTAACTGTTATGATGTTGGATATATTATTAAGGCCACACATTGAAACACGCCAATACAGTCTGCACTGTTACGGTGTTGAATATATTACTAAGGATACACAATTAAACACGCCAATACAGTCTGCACTGATATTGGGTTGAATATATTATTAAGGCCACACATTAAAACACGCAACTACTGTCTACAATGTAATGATTTTGGATATATAACTAAGGTCACACAACAGAACACGTCACTACGGTCTATCGAAGACGACACAACAAAACACGCCTCTACAGTCTTAACTGTTATGATGTTGGATATATTATTAAGGCCACACATTGAAACACGCCAATACAGTCTGCACTGATATGGGGTTAAATATATTACTAAGGCCACACATTAAAACACGCCAATACAGTCTGCACTGTTACGGTGTTGAATATATTACTACGGATACACAATTAAACACGCCAATACAGTCTGCACCGATATTGGGTTGAATATATTATTAAGGCCACACATTAAAACACGCAACTACTGTCTACAATGTAATGATTTTGGATATATAACTAAGGTCACACAACAGAACACGTCACTACGGTCTATCGAAGACGACACAACAAAACACGCCTCTACAGTCTTAACTGTTATGATGTTGGATATATTATTAAGGCCACACATTGAAACACGCCAATACAGTCTGCACTGTTACGGTGTTGAATATATTACTAAGGATACACAATTAAACACGCCAATACAGTCTGCACTGATATTGGGTTGAATATATTATTAAGGCCACACATTAAAACACGCAACTACTGTCTACAATGTAATGATTTTGGATATATAACTAAGGTCACATAACAGAACACGTCACTACGGTCTATCGAAGACGACACAACAAAACACGCCTCTACAGTCTTAACTGTTATGATGTTGGATATATTATTAAGGCCACACATTGAAACACGCCGATAGAGTCTGCACTGATATGGGGTTAAATATATTACTAAGGCCACACATTAAAACACGCCAATACAGTCTGCACTGTTACGGTGTTGAATATATTACTAAGGATACACAATTAAACACGCCAATACAGTCTGCACTGATATTGGGTTGAATATATTATTAAGGCCACACATTAAAACACGCAACTACTGTCTACAATGTAATGATTTTGGATATATAACTAAGGTCACACAACAGAACACGTCACTACGGTCTATCGAAGACGACACAACAAAACACGCCTCTACAGTCTTAACTGTTATGATGTTGGATATATTATTAAGGCCACACATTGAAACACGCCAATACAGTCTGCACTGATATGGGGTTAAATATATTACTAAGGCCACACATTAAAACACGCCAATACAGTCTGCACTGTTACGGTGTTGAATATATTACTAAGGATACACAATTAAACACGCCAATACAGTCTGCACTGATATTGGGTTGAATATATTATTAAGGCCACACATTAAAACACGCAACTACTGTCTACAATGTAATGATTTTGGATATATAACTAAGGTCACACAACAGAACACGTCACTACGGTCTATCGAAGACGACACAACAAAACACGCCTCTACAGTCTTAACTGTTATGATGTTGGATATATTATTAAGGCCACACATTGAAACACGCCAATACAGTCTGCACTGATATGGGGTTAAATATATTATTAAGGCCACACATTAAAACACGCCAATACAGTCTGCACTGTTACGGTGTTGAATATATTACTAAGGATACACAATTAAACACGCCAATACAGTCTGCACTGATATTGGGTTGAATATATTATTAAGGCCACACATTAAAACACGCAACTACTGTCTACAATGTAATGATTTTGGATATATAACTAAGGTCACACAACAGAACACGTCATTACGGTCTATCGAAGACGACACAACAAAACACGCCTCTACAGTCTTAACTGTTATGATGTTGGATATATTATTAAGGCCACACATTGAAACACGCCAATACAGTCTGCACTGTTACGGTGTTGAATATATTACTAAGGATACACAATTAAACACGCCAATACAGTCTGCACTGATATTGGGTTGAATATATTATTAAGGCCACACATTAAAACACGCAACTACTGTCTACAATGTAATGATTTTGGATATATAACTAAGGTCACACAACAGAACACGTCACTACGGTCTATCGAAGACGACACAACAAAACACGCCTCTACAGTCTTAACTGTTATGATGTTGGATATATTATTAAGGCCACACATTGAAACACGCCAATACAGTCTGCACTGATATGGGGTTAAATATATTACTAAGGCCCCACATTAAAACACGCCAATACAGTCTGCACTGTTACGGTGTTGAATATATTACTAAGGATACACAATTAAACACGCCAATACAGTCTGCACTGATATTGGGTTGAATATATTATTAAGGCCACACATTAAAACACGCAACTACTGTCTACAATGTAATGATTTTGGATATATAATTAAGGTCACACAACAGAACACGTCACTACGGTCTATCGAAGACGACACAACAAAACACGCCTCTACAGTCTTAACTGTTATGATGTTGGATATATTATTAAGGCCACACATTGAAACACGCCAATACAGTCTGCACTGATATGGGGTTAAATATATTACTAAGGCCACACATTAAAACACGCCAATACAGTCTGCACTGTTACGGTGTTGAATATATTACTAAGGATACACAATTAAACACGCCAATACAGTCTGCACTGATATTGGGTTGAATATATTATTAAGGCCACACATTAAAACACGCAACTACTGTCTACAATGTAATGATTTTGGATATATAACTAAGGTCACACAACAGAACACGTCACTGCGGTCTATCGAAGACGACACAACAAAACACGCCTCTACAGTCTTAACTGTTATGATGTTGGATATATTATTAAGGCCACACATTGAAACACGCCAATACAGTCTGCACTGTTACGGTGTTGAATATATTACTAAGGCCACACATTAAAACACGCCAATACAGTCTGCACTGTTACGGTGTTGAATATATTACTAAGGATACACAATTAAACACGCCAATACAGTCTGCACTGATATTGGGTTGAATATATTATTAAGGCCACACATTAAAACACGCAAGTACTGTCTACAATGTAATGATTTTGGATATATAACTAAGGTCACACAACAGAACACGTCACTACGGTCTATCGAAGACGACACAACAAAACACGCCTCTACAGTCTTAACTGTTATGATGTTGGATATATTATTTAGGCCACACATTGAAACACGCCAATACAGTCTGCACTGATATGGGGTTAAATATATTACTAAGGCCACACATTAAAACACGCCAATACAGTCTGCACTGTTACGGTGTTGAATATATTACTAAGGATACACAATTAAACACGCCAATACAGTCTGCACTGATATTGGGTTGAATATATAATTAAGGCCACACATTAAAACACGCAACTACTGTCTACAATGTAATGATTTTGGATATATAACTAAGGTCACACAACAGAACACGTCACTACGGTCTATCGAAGACGACACAACAAAACACGCCTCTACAGTCTTAACTGTTATGATGTTGGATATATTATTAAGGCCACACATTGAAACACGCCAATACAGTCTGCACTGTTATGGTGTTGAATATATTACTAAGGATACACAATTAAACACGCCAATACAGTCTGCACTGATATTGGGTTGAATATATTATTAAGGCCACACATTAAAACACGCAACTACTGTCTACAATGTAATGATTTTGGATATATAACTAAGGTCACACAACAGAACACGTCACTACGGTCTATCGAAGACGACACAACAAAACACGCCTCTACAGTCTTAACTGTTATGATGTTGGATATATTATTAAGGCCACACATTGAAACACGCCAATACAGTCTGCACTGTTACGGTGTTGAATATATTACTAAGGATACACAATTAAACACGCCAATACAGTCTGCACTGATATTGGGTTGAATATATTATTAAGGCCACACATTAAAACACGCAACTACTGTCTACAATGTAATGATTTTGGATATATAACTAAGGTCACACAACAGAACACGTCACTACGGTCTATCGAAGACGACACAACAAAACACGCCTCTACAGTCTTAACTGTTATGATGTTGGATATATTATTAAGGCCACACATTGAAACACGCCAATACAGTCTGCACTGTTACGGTGTTGAATATATTACTAAGGATACACAATTAAACACGCCAATACAGTCTGCACTGATAGTGGGTTGAATATATTATTAAGGCCACACATTAAAACACGCAACTACTGTCTACAATGCAATGATTTTGGATATATAACTAAGGTCACACAACAGAACACGTCACTACGGTCTATCGAAGACGACACAACGAAACACGCCTCTACAGTCTTAACTGTTATGATGTTGGATATATTATTAAGGCCACACATTGAAACACGCCAATACAGTCTGCACTGATATGGGGTTAAATATATTACTAAGGCCACACATTGAAACACGCCAATACAGTCTGCACTGTTACGGTGTTGAATATATTACTAAGGATACACAATTAAACACGCCAATACAGTCTGCACTGATATTGGGTTGAATATATTATTAAGGCCACACATTAAAACACGCAACTACTGTCTACAATGTAATGATTTTGGATATATAACTAAGGTCACACAACAGAACACGTCACTACGGTCTATCGAAGACGACACAACAAAACACGCCTCTACAGTCTTAACTGTTATGATGTTGGATATATTATTAAGGCCACACATTGAAACACGCCAATACAGTCTGCACTGTTACGGTGTTGAATATATTACTAAGGATACACAATTAAACACGCCAATACAGTCTGCACTGATATTGGGTTGAATATATTATTAAGGCCACACATTAAAACACGCAACTACTGTCTACAATGTAATGATTTTGGATATATAACTAAGGTCACACAACAGAACACGTCACTACGGTCTATCGAAGACGACACAACAAAACACGCCTCTACAGTCTTAACTGTTATGATGTTGGATATATTATTAAGGCCACACATTGAAACACGCCAATACAGTCTGCACTGTTACGGTGTTGAATATATTACTAAGGATACACAATTAAACACGCCAATACAGTCTGCACTGATATTGGGTTGAATATATTATTAAGGCCACACATTAAAACATGCAACTACTGTCTACAATGTAATGATTTTGGATATATAACTAAGGTCACACAACAGAACACGTCACTACGGTCTATCGAAGACGACACAACAAAACACGCCTCTACAGTCTTAACTGTTATGATGTTGGATATATTATTAAGGCCACACATTGAAACACGCCAATACAGTCTGCACTGATATGGGGTTAAATATATTACTAAGGCCACACATTAAAACACGCCAATACAGTCTGCACTGTTACGGTGTTGAATATATTACTAAGGATACACAATTAAACACGCCAATACAGTCTGCACTGATATTGGGTTGAATATATTATTAAGGCCACACATTAAAACACGCAACTACTGTCTACAATGTAATGATTTTGGATATATAACTAAGGTCACACAACAGAACACGTCACTACGGTCTATCGAAGACGACACAACAAAACACGCCTCTACAGTCTTAACTGTTATGATGTTGGACATATTATTAAGGCCACACATTGAAACACGCCAATACAGTCTGCACTGTTACGGTGTTGAATATATTACTAAGGATACACAATTAAACACGCCAATACAGTCTGCACTGATATTGGGTTGAATATATTATTAAGGCCACACATTAAAACACGCAACTACTGTCTACAATGTAATGATTTTGGATATATAACTAAGGTCACACAACAGAACACGTCACTACGGTCTATCGAAGACGACACAACAAAACACGCCTCTACAGTCTTAACTGTTATGATGTTGGATATATTATTAAGGCCACACATTGAAACACGCCAATACAGTCTGCACTGTTACGGTGTTGAATATATTACTAAGGATACACAATTAAACACGCCAATACAGTCTGCACTGATATTGGGTTGAATATATTATTAAGGCCACACATTAAAACACGCAACTACTGTCTACAATGTAATGATTTTGGATATATAACTAAGGTCACACAACAGAACACGTCACTACGGTCTATCGAAGACGACACAACAAAACACGCCTCTACAGTCTTAACTGTTATGATGTTGGATATATTATTCAGGCCACACATTGAAACACGCCAATACAGTCTGCACTGTTACGGTGTTGAATATATTACTAAGGATACACAATTAAACACGCCAATACAGTCTGCACTGATATTGGGTTGAATATATTATTAAGGCCACACATTGAAACACGCAACTACTGTCTACAATGTAATGATTTTGGATATATAACTAAGGTCACACAACAGAACACGTCACTACGGTCTATCGAAGACGACACAACAAAACACGCCTCTACAGTCTTAACTGTTATGATGTTGGATATATTATTAAGGCCACACATTGAAACACGCCAATACAGTCTGCACTGATATGGGGTTAAATATATTACTAAGGCCACACATTGAAACACGCCAATACAGTCTGCACTGTTACGGTGTTGAATATATTACTAAGGATACACAATTAAACACGCCAATACAGTCTGCACTGATATTGGGTTGAATATATTATTAAGGCCACACATTAAAACACGCAACTACTGTCTACAATGTAATGATTTTGGATATATAACTAAGGTCACATAACAGAACACGTCACTACGGTCTATCGAAGACGACACAACAAAACACGCCTCTACAGTCTTAACTGTTATGATGTTGGATATATTATTAAGGCCACACATTGAAACACGCCAATACAGTCTGCACTGTTACGGTGTTGAATATATTACTAAGGATACACAATTAAACACGCCAATACAGTCTGCACTGATATTGGGTTGAATATATTATTAAGGCCACACATTAAAACACGCAACTACTGTCTACAATGTAATGATTTTGGATATATAACTAAGGTCACACAACAGAACACGTCACTACGGTCTATCGAAGACGACACAACAAAACACGCCTCTACAGTCTTAACTGTTATGATGTTGGATATATTATTAAGGCCACACATTGAAACACGCCAATACAGTCTGCACTGATATGGGGTTAAATATATTACTAAGGCCACACATTAAAACACGCCAATACAGTCTGCACTGTTACGGTGTTGAATATATTACTAAGGATACACAATTAAACACGCCAATACAGTCTGCACTGATATTGGGTTGAATATATTATTAAGGCCACACATTAAAACACGCAACTACTGTCTACAATGTAATGATTTTGGATATATAACTAAGGTCACACAACAGAACACGTCACTACGGTCTATCGAAGACGACACAACAAAACACGCCTCTACAGTCTTAACTGTTATGATGTTGGATATATTATTAAGGCCACACATTGAAACACGCCAATACAGTCTGCACTGTTACGGTGTTGAATATATTACTAAGGATACACAATTAAACACGCCAATACAGTCTGCACTGATATTGGGTTGAATATATTATTAAGGCCACACATTAAAACACGCAACTACTGTCTACAATGTAATGATTTTGGATATATAACTAAGGTCACACAACAGAACACGTCACTACGGTCTATCGAAGACGACACAACAAAACACGCCTCTACAGTCTTAACTGTTATGATGTTGGATATATTATTAAGGCCACACATTGAAACACGCCAATACAGTCTGCACTGATATGGGGTTAAATATATTACTAAGGCCACACATTAAAACACGCCAATACAGTCTGCACTGTTACGGTGTTGAATATATTACTAAGGATACACAATTAAACACGCCAATACAGTCTGCACTGATATTGGGTTGAATATATTATTAAGGCCACACATTAAAACACGCAACTACTGTCTACAATGTAATGATTTTGGATATATAACTAAGGTCACACAACAGAACACGTCACTACGGTCTATCGAAGACGACACAACAAAACACGCCTCTACAGTCTTAACTGTTATGATGTTGGATATATTATTAAGGCCACACATTGAAACACGCCAATACAGTCTGCACTGTTACGGTGTTGAATATATTACTAAGGATACACAATTAAACACGCCAATACAGTCTGCACTGATATTGGGTTGAATATATTATTAAGGCCACACATTAAAACACGCAACTACTGTCTACAATGTAATGATTTTGGATATATAACTAAGGTCACACAACAGAACACGTCACTACGGTCTATCGAAGACGACACAACAAAACACGCCTCTACAGTCTTAACTGTTATGATGTTGGATATATTATTAAGGCCACACATTGAAACACGCCAATACAGTCTGCACTGATATGGGGTTAAATATATTACTAAGGCCACACATTAAAACACGCCAATACAGTCTGCACTGTTACGGTGTTGAATATATTACTAAGGATACACAATTAAACACGCCAATACAGTCTGCACTGATATTGGGTTGAATATATTATTAAGGCCACACATTAAAACACGCAACTACTGTCTACAATGTAATGATTTTGGATATATAACTAAGGTCACACAACAGAACACGTCACTACGGTCTATCGAAGACGACACAACAAAACACGCCTCTACAGTCTTAACTGTTATGATGTTGGACATATTATTAAGGCCACACATTGAAACACGCCAATACAGTCTGCACTGTTACGGTGTTGAATATATTACTAAGGATACACAATTAAACACGCCAATACAGTCTGCACTGATATTGGGTTGAATATATTATTAAGGCCACACATTAAAACACGCAACTACTGTCTACAATGTAATGATTTTGGATATATAACTAAGGTCACACAACAGAACACGTCACTACGGTCTATAGAAGACGACACAACAAAACACGCCTCTACAGTCTTAACTGTTATGATGTTGGATATATTATTAAGGCCACACATTGAAACACGCCAATACAGTCTGCACTGTTACGGTGTTGAATATATTACTAAGGATACACAATTAAACACGCCAATACAGTCTGCACTGATATTGGGTTGAATATATTATTAAGGCCACACATTAAAACACGCAACTACTGTCTACAATGTAATGATTTTGGATATATAACTAAGGTCACACAACAGAACACGTCACTACGGTCTATCGAAGGCGACACAACAAAACACGCCTCTACAGTCTTAACTGTTATGATGTTGGATATATTATTAAGGCCACACATTGAAACACGCCAATACAGTCTGCACTGTTACGGTGTTGAATATATTACTAAGGATACACAATTAAACACGCCAATACAGTCTGCACTGATATTGGGTTGAATATATTATTAAGGCCACACATTAAAACACGCAACTACTGTCTACAATGTAATGATTTTGGATATATAACTAAGGTCACACAACAGAACACGTCACTACGGTCTATCGAAGACGACACAACAAAACACGCCTCTACAGTCTTAACTGTTATGATGTTGGATATATTATTAAGGCCACACATTGAAACACGCCAATACAGTCTGCACTGATATGGGGTTAAATATATTACTAAGGCCACACATTAAAACACGCCAATACAGTCTGCACTGTTACGGTGTTGAATATATTACTAAGGATACACAATTAAACACGCCAATACAGTCTGCACTGATATTGGGTTGAATATATTATTAAGGCCACACATTAAAACACGCAACTACTGTCTACAATGTAATGATTTTGGATATATAACTAAGGTCACACAACAGAACACGTCACTACGGTCTATCGAAGACGACACAACAAAACACGCCTCTACAGT
This sequence comes from Sipunculus nudus, assembly GCA_026874595.1. Taxonomy (NCBI): domain Eukaryota; kingdom Metazoa; phylum Annelida; class Sipuncula; order Golfingiida; family Sipunculidae; genus Sipunculus; species Sipunculus nudus. The sequence continues at coordinate 1,034,449 of CM049319.1, forward strand.
CTTAACTGTTATGATGTTGGATATATTATTAAGGCCACACATTGAAACACGCCAATACAGTCTGCACTGTAACGGTGTTGAATATATTACTAAGGATACACAATTAAACACGCCAATACAGTCTGCACTGATATTGGGTTGAATATATTATTAAGGCCACACATTAAAACACGCAACTACTGTCTACAATGTAATGATTTTGGATATATAACTAAGGTCACACAACAGAACACGTCACTACGGTCTATCGAAGACGACACAACAAAACACGCCTCTACAGTCTTAACTGTTATGATGTTGGATATATTATTAAGGCCACACATTGAAACACGCCAATACAGTCTGCACTGTTACGGTGTTGAATATATTACTAAGGATACACAATTAAACACGCCAATACAGTCTGCACTGATATTGGGTTGAATATATTATTAAGGCCACACATTAAAACACGCAACTACTGTCTACAATGTAATGATTTTGGATATATAACTAAGGTCACACAACAGAACACGTCACTACGGTCTATCAAAGACGACACAACAAAACACGCCTCTACAGTCTTAACTGTTATGATGTTGGATATATTATTAAGGCCACACATTGAAACACGCCAATACAGTCTGCACTGATATGGGGTTAAATATTTTACTAAGGCCACACATTAAAACACGCCAATACAGTCTGCACCGTTACGGTGTTGAATATATTACTAAGGATACACAATTAAACACGCCAATCAGTCTGCACTGATATTGGGTTGAATATATTATTAAGGCCACACATTAAAACACGCAACTACTGTCTACAATGTAATGATTTTGGATATATAACTAAGGTCACACAACAGAACACGTCACTACGGTCTATCGAAGACGACACAACAAAACACGCCTCTACAGTCTTAACTGTTATGATGTTGGATATATTATTAAGGCCACACATTGAAACACGCCAATACAGTCTGCACTGATATGGGGTTAAATATATTACTAAGGCCACACATTAAAACACGCCAATACAGTCTGCACTGTTACGGTGTTGAATATATTACTAAGGATACACAATTAAACACGCCAATACAGTCTGCACTGATATTGGGTTGAATATATTATTAAGGCCACACATTAAAACACGCAACTACTGTCTACAATGTAATGATTTTGGATATATAACTAAGATCACACAACAGAACACGTCACTACGGTCTATCGAAGACGACACAACAAAACACGCCTCTACAGTCTTAACTGTTATGATGTTGGATATATTATTAAGGCCACACATTGAAACACGCCAATACAGTCTGCACTGTTACGGTGTTGAATATATTACTAAGGATACACAATTAAACACGCCAATACAGTCTGCACTGATATTGGGTTGAATATATTATTAAGGCCACACATTAAAACACGCAACTACTGTCTACAATGTAATGATTTTGGATATATAACTAAGGTCACACAACAGAACACGTCACTACGGTCTATCGAAGACGACACAACAAAACACGCCTCTACAGTCTTAACTGTTATGATGTTGGATATATTATTAAGGCCACACATTGAAACACGCCAATACAGTCTGCACTGATATGGGGTTAAATATATTACTAAGGCCACACATTAAAACACGCCAATACAGTCTGCACTGTTACGGTGTTGAATATATTACTAAGGATTCACAATTAAACACGCCAATACAGTCTGCACTGATATTGGGTTGAATATATTATTAAGGCCACACATTAAAACACGCAACTACTGTCTACAATGTAATGATTTTGGATATATAACTAAGGTCACACAACAGAACACGTCACTACGGTCTATCGAAGACGACACAACAAAACACGCCTCTACAGTCTTAACTGTTATGATGTTGGATATATTATTAAGGCCACACATTGAAACACGCCAATACAGTCTGCACTGATATGGGGTTAAATATATTACTAAGGCCACACATTAAAACACGCCAAAACAGTCTGCACTGTTACGGTGTTGAATATATTACTAAGGATACACAATTAAACACGCCAATACAGTCTGCACTGATATTGGGTTGAATATATTATTAAGGCCACACATTAAAACACGCAACTACTGTCTCCAATGTAATGATTTTGGATATATAACTAAGGTCACACAACAGAACACGTCACTACGGTCTATCGAAGACGACACAACAAAACACGCCTCTACAGTCTTAACTGTTATGATGTTGGATACATTATTAAGGCCACACATTGAAACACGCCAATACAGTCTGCACTGATATGGGGTTAAATATATTACTTAGGCCACACATTAAAACACGCCAATACAGTCTGCACTGTTACGGTGTTGAATATATTACTAAGGATACACAATTAAACACGCCAATACAGTCTGCACTGATATTGGGTTGAATATATTATTAAGGCCACACATTAAAACACGCAACTACTGTCTACAATGTAATGATTTTGGATATATAACTAAGGTCACACAACAGAACACGTCACTACGGTCTATCGAAGACGACACAACAAAACACGCCTCTACAGTCTTAACTGTTATGATGTTGGATATATTATTAAGGCCACACATTGAAACACGCCAATACAGTCTGCACTGTTACGGTGTTGAATATATTACTAAGGATACACAATTAAACACGCCAATACAGTCTGCACTGATATTGGGTTGAATATATTATTAAGGCCACACATTAAAACACGCAACTACTGTCTACAATGTAATGATTTTGGATATATAACTAAGGTCACACAACAGAACACGTCACTACGGTCTATCGAAGACGACACAACAAAACACGCCTCTACAGTCTTAACTGTTATGATGTTGGATATATTATTAAGGCCACACATTGAAACACGCCAATACAGTCTGCACTGATATGGGGTTAAATATATTACTAAGGCCACACATTAAAACACGCCAATACAGTCTGCACTGTTACGGTGTTGAATATATTACTAAGGATACACAATTAAACACGCCAATACAGTCTGCACTGATATTGGGTTGAATATATTATTAAGGCCACACATTAAAACACGCAACTACTGTCTACAATGTAATGATTTTGGATATATAACTAAGGTCACACAACAGAACACGTCACTACGGTCTATCGAAGAGGACACAACAAAACACGCCTCTACAGTCTTAACTGTTATGATGTTGGATATATTATTAAGGCCACACATTGAAACACGCCAATACAGTCTGCACTGATATGGGGTTAAATATATTACTAAGGCCACACATTAAAACACGCCAATACAGTCTGCACTGTTACGGTGTTGAATATATTACTAAGGATACACAATTAAACACGCCAATACAGTCTGCACTGATATTGGGTTGAATATATTATTAAGGCCACACATTAAAACACGCAACTACTGTCTACAATGTAATGATTTTGGATATATAACTAAGGTCACACAACAGAACACGTCACTACGGTCTATCGAAGACGACACAACAAAACACGCCTCTACAGTCTTAACTGTTATGATGTTGGATATATTATTAAGGCCACACATTGAAACACGCCAATACAGTCTGCACTGATATGGGGTTAAATATATTACTAAGGCCACACATTAAAACACGCCAATACAGTCTGCACTGTTACAGTGTTGAATATATTACTAAGGATACACAATTAAACACGCCAATACAGTCTGCACTGATATTGGGTTGAATATATTATTAAGGCCACACATTAAAACACGCAACTACTGTCTACAATGTAATGATTTTGGATATATAACTAAGGTCACACAACAGAACACGTCACTACGGTCTATCGAAGACGACACAACAAAACACGCCTCTACAGTCTTAACTGTTATGATGTTGGATATATTAATAAGGCCACACATTGAAACACGCCAATACAGTCTGCACTGTTACGGTGTTGAATATATTACTAAGGATACACAATTAAACACGCCAATACAGTCTGCACTGATATTGGGTTGAATATATTATTAAGGCCACACATTAAAACACGCAACTACTGTCTACAATGTAATGATTTTGGATATATAACTAAGGTCACACAACAGAACACGTCACTACGGTCTATCGAAGACGACACAACAAAACACGCCTCTACAGTCTTAACTGTTATGATGTTGGATATATTATTAAGGCCACACATTGAAACACGCCAATACAGTCTGCACTGATATGGGGTTAAATATATTACTAAGGCCACACATTAAAACACGCCAATACAGTCTGCACTGTTACGGTGTTGAATATATTACTAAGGATACACAATTAAACACGCCAATACAGTCTGCACTGATATTGGGTTGAATATATTATTAAGGCCACACATTAAAACACGCAACTACTGTCTACAATGTAATGATTTTGGATATATAACTAAGGTCACACAACAGAACACGTCACTACGGTCTATCGAAGACGACACAACAAAACACGCCTCTACAGTCTTAACTGTTATGATGTTGGATATATTATTAAGGCCACACATTGAAACACGCCAATACAGTCTGCACTGATATGGGGTTAAATATATTACTAAGGCCACACATTAAAACACGCCAATACAGTCTGCACTGTTACGGTGTTGAATATATTACTAAGGATACACAATTAAACACGCCAATACAGTCTGCACTGATATTGGGTTGAATATATTATTAAGGCCACACATTAAAACACGCAACTACTGTCTACAATGTAATGATTTTGGATATATAACTAAGGTCACACAACAGAACACGTCACTACGGTCTATCGAAGACGACACAACAAAATACGCCTCTACAGTCTTAACTGTTATGATGTTGGATATATTATTAAGGCCACACATTGAAACACGCCAATACAGTCTGCACTGATATGGGGTTAAATATATTACTAAGGCCACACATTAAAACACGCCAATACAGTCTGCACTGTTACGGTGTTGAATATATTACTAAGGATACACAATTAAACACGCCAATACAGTCTGCACTGATATTGGGTTGAATATATTATTAAGGCCACACATTAAAACACGCAACTACTGTCTACAATGTAATGATTTTGGATATATAACTAAGGTCACACAACAGAACACGTCACTACGGTCTATCGAAGACGACACAACAAAACACGCCTCTACAGTCTTAACTGTTATGATGTTGGATATATTATTAAGGCCACACATTGAAACACGCCAATACAGTCTGCACTGTTACGGTGTTGAATATATTACTAAGGATACACAATTAAACACGCCAATACAGTCTGCACTGATATTGGGTTGAATATATTATTAAGGCCACACATTAAAACACGCAACTACTGTCTACAATGTAATGATTTTGGATATATAACTAAGGTCACACAACAGAACACGTCACTACGGTCTATCGAAGACGACACAACAAAACACGCCTCTACAGTCTTAACTGTTATGATGTTGGATATATTATTAAGGCCACACATTGAAACACGCCAATACAGTCTGCACTGTTACGGTGTTGAATATATTACTAAGGATACACAATTAAACACGCCAATACAGTCTGCACTGATATTGGGTTGAATATATTATTAAGGCCACACATTAAAACACGCAACTACTGTCTACAATGTAATGATTTTGGATATATAACTAAGGTCACACAACAGAACACGTCACTACGGTCTATCGAAGACGACACAACAAAACACGCCTCTACAGTCTTAACTGTTATGATGTTGGATATATTATTAAGGCCACACATTGAAACACGCCAATACAGTCTGCACTGATATGGGGTTAAATATATTACTAAGGCCACACATTAAAACACGCCAATACAGTCTGCACTGTTACGGTGTTGAATATATTACTAAGGATACACAATTAAACACGCCAATACAGTCTGCACTGATATTGGGTTGAATATATTATTAAGGCCACACATTAAAACACGCAACTACTGTCTACAATGTAATGATTTTGGATATATAACTAAGGTCACACAACAGAACACGTCACTACGGTCTATCGAAGACGACACAACAAAACACGCCTCTACAGTCTTAACTGTTATGATTTTGGATATATTATTAAGGCCACACATTGAAACACGCCAATACAGTCTGCACTGTTACGGTGTTGAATATATTACTAAGGATACACAATTAAACACGCCAATACAGTCTGCACTGATATTGGGTTGAATATATTATTAAGGCCACACATTAAAACACGCAACTACTGTCTACAATGTAATGATTTTGGATATATAACTAAGGTCACACAACAGAACACGTCACTACGGTCTATCGAAGACGACACAACAAAACACGCCTCTACAGTCTTAACTGTTATGATGTTGGATATATTAATAAGGCCACACATTGAAACACGCCAATACAGTCTGCACTGTTACGGTGTTGAATATATTACTAAGGATACACAATTAAACACGCCAATACAGTCTGCACTGATATTGGGTTGAATATATTATTAAGGCCACACATTAAAACACGCAACTACTGTCTACAATGTAATGATTTTGGATATATAACTAAGGTCACACAACAGAACACGTCACTACGGTCTATCGAAGACGACACAACAAAACACGCCTCTACAGTCTTAACTGTTATGATGTTGGATATATTATTAAGGCCACACATTGAAACACGCCAATACAGTCTGCACTGATATGGGGTTAAATATATTACTAAGGCCACACATTAAAACACGCCAATACAGTCTGCACTGTTACGGTGTTGAATATATTACTAAGGATACACAATTAAACACGCCAATCAGTCTGCACTGATATTGGGTTGAATATATTATTAAGGCCACACATTAAAACACGCAACTACTGTCTACAATGTAATGATTTTGGATATATAACTAAGATCACACAACAGAACACGTCACTACGGTCTATCGAAGACGACACAACAAAACACGCCTCTACAGTCTTAACTGTTATGATGTTGGATATATTATTAAGGCCACACATTGAAACACGCCAATACAGTCTGCACTGATATGGGGTTAAATATATTACTAAGGCCACACATTAAAACACGCCAATACAGTCTGCACTGTTACGGTGTTGAATATATTACTAAGGATACACAATTAAACACGCCAATACAGTCTGCACTGATATTGGGTTGAATATATTATTAAGGCCACACATTAAAACACGCAACTACTGTCTACAATGTAATGATTTTGGATATATAACTAAGATCACACAACAGAACACGTCACTACGGTCTATCGAAGACGACACAACAAAACACGCCTCTACAGTCTTAACTGTTATGATGTTGGATATATTATTAAGGCCACACATTGAAACACGCCAATACAGTCTGCACTGTTACGGTGTTGAATATATTACTAAGGATACACAATTAAACACGCCAATACAGTCTGCACTGATATTGGGTTGAATATATTATTAAGGCCACACATTAAAACACGCAACTACTGTCTACAATGTAATGATTTTGGATATATAACTAAGGTCACACAACAGAACACGTCACTACGGTCTATCGAAGACGACACAACAAAACACGCCTCTACAGTCTTAACTGTTATGATGTTGGATATATTATTAAGGCCACACATTGAAACACGCCAATACAGTCTGCACTGATATGGGGTTAAATATATTACTAAGGCCACACATTAAAACACGCCAATACAGTCTGCACTGTTACGGTGTTGAATATATTACTAAGGATACACAATTAAACACGCCAATACAGTCTGCACTGATATTGGGTTGAATATATTATTAAGGCCACACATTAAAACACGCAACTACTGTCTACAATGTAATGATTTTGGATATATAACTAAGGTCACACAACAGAACACGTCACTACGGTCTATCGAAGACGACACAACAAAACACGCCTCTACAGTCTTAACTGTTATGATGTTGGATATATTATTAAGGCCACACATTGAAACACGCCAATACAGTCTGCACTGTTACGGTGTTGAATATATTACTAAGGATACACAATTAAACACGCCAATACAGTCTGCACTGATATTGGGTTGAATATATTATTAAGGCCACACATTAAAACACGCAACTACTGTCTCCAATGTAATGATTTTGGATATATAACTAAGGTCACACAACAGAACACGTCACTACGGTCTATCGAAGACGACACAACAAAACACGCCTCTACAGTCTTAACTGTTATGATGTTGGATATATTATTAAGGCCACACATTGAAACACGCCAATACAGTCTGCACTGATATGGGGTTAAATATATTACTAAGGCCACACATTAAAACACGCCAATACAGTCTGCACTGTTACGGTGTTGAATATATTACTAAGGATACACAATTAAACACGCCAATACAGTCTGCACTGATATTGGGTTGAATATATTATTAAGGCCACACATTAAAACACGCAACTACTGTCTACAATGTAATGATTTTGGATATATAACTAAGGTCACACAACAGAACACGTCACTACGGTCTATCGAAGACGACACAACAAAACACGCCTCTACAGTCTTAACTGTTATGATGTTGGATATATTATTAAGGCCACACATTGAAACACGCCAATACAGTCTGCACTGTTACGGTGTTGAATATATTACTAAGGATACACAATTAAACACGCCAATACAGTCTGCACTGATATTGGGTTGAATATATTATTAAGGCCACACATTAAAACACGCAACTACTGTCTACAATGTAATGATTTTGGATATATAACTAAGGTCACACAACAGAACACGTCACTACGGTCTATCGAAGACGACACAACAAAACACGCCTCTACAGTCTTAACTGTTATGATGTTGGATATATTATTAAGGCCACACATTGAAACACGCCAATACAGTCTGCACTGATATGGGGTTAAATATATTACTAAGGCCACACATTAAAACACGCCAATACAGTCTGCACTGTTACGGTGTTGAATATATTACTAAGGATACACAATTAAACACGCCAATACAGTCTGCACTGATATTGGGTTGAATATATTATTAAGGCCACACATTAAAACACGCAACTACTGTCTACAATGTAATGATTTTGGATATATAACTAAGGTCACACAACAGAACACGTCACAACGGTCTATCGAAGACGACACAACAAAACACGCCTCTACAGTCTTAACTGTTATGATGTTGGATATATTATTAAGGCCACACATTGAAACACGCCAATACAGTCTGCACTGATATGGGGTTAAATATATTACTAAGGCCACACATTAAAACACGCCAATACAGTCTGCACTGTTACGGTGTTGAATATATTACTAAGGATACACAATTAAACACGCCAATACAGTCTGCACTGATATTGGGTTGAATATATTATTAAGGCCACACATTAAAACACGCAACTACTGTCTACAATGTAATGATTTTGGATATATAACTAAGGTCACACAGCAGAACACGTCACTACGGTCTATCGAAGACGACACAACAAAACACGCCTCTACAGTCTTAACTGTTATGATGTTGGATATATTATTAAGGCCACACATTGAAACACGCCAATACAGTCTGCACTGATATGGGGTTAAATATATTACTAAGGCCACACATTAAAACACGCCAATACAGTCTGCACTGTTACAGTGTTGAATATATTACTAAGGATACACAATTAAACACGCCAATACAGTCTGCACTGATATTGGGTTGAATATATTATTAAGGCCACACATTAAAACACGCAACTACTGTCTACAATGTAATGATTTTGGATATATAACTAAGGTCACACAACAGAACACGTCACTACGGTCTATCGAAGACGACACAACAAAACACGCCTCTACAGTCTTAACTGTTATGATGTTGGATATATTATTAAGGCCACACATTGAAACACGCCAATACAGTCTGCACTGATATGGGGTTAAATATATTACTAAGGCCACACATTAAAACACGCCAATACAGTCTGCACTGTTACGGTGTTGAATATATTACTAAGGATACACAATTAAACACGCCAATACAGTCTGCACTGATATTGGGTTGAATATATTATTAAGGCCACACATTAAAACACGCAACTACTGTCTACAATGTAATGATTTTGGATATATAACTAAGGTCACACAACAGAACACGTCACTACGGTCTATCGAAGACGACACAACAAAACACGCCTCTACAGTCTTAACTGTTATGATGTTGGATATATTATTAAGGCCTTACATTGAAACACGCCAATACAGTCTGCACTGATATGGGGTTAAATATATTACTAAGGCCACACATTAAAACACGCCAATACAGTCTGCACTGTTACGGTGTTGAATATATTACTAAGGATACACAATTAAACACGCCAATACAGTCTGCACTGATATTGGGTTGAATATATTATTAAGGCCACACATTAAAACACGCAACTACTGTCTACAATGTAATGATTTTGGATATATAACTAAGGTCACACAACAGAACACGTCACTACGGTCTATCGAAGACGACACAACAAAACACGCCTCTACAGTCTTAACTATTATGATGTTGGATATATTATTAAGGCCACACATTGAAACACGCCAATACAGTCTGCACTGTTACGGTGTTGAATATATTACTAAGGATACACAATTAAACACGCCAATACAGTCTGCACTGATATTGGGTTGAATATATTATTAAGGCCACACATTAAAACACGCAACTACTGTCTACAATGTAATGATTTTGGATATATAACTAAGGTCACACAACAGAACACGTCACTACGGTCTATCGAAGACGACACAACAAAACACGCCTCTACAGTCTTAACTGTTATGATGTTGGATATATTATTAAGGCCACACATTGAAACACGCCAATACAGTCTGCACTGATATGGGGTTAAATATATTACTAAGGCCACACATTAAAACACGCCAATACAGTCTGCACTGTTACGGTGTTGAATATATTACTAAGGATACACAATTAAACACGCCAATACAGTCTGCACTGATATTGGGTTGAATATATTATTAAGGCCACACATTAAAACACGCAACTACTGTCTACAATGTAATGATTTTGGATATATAACTAAGGTCACACAACAGAACACGTCACTACGGTCTATCGAAGACGACACAACAAAACACGCCTCTACAGTCTTAACTGTTATGATGTTGGATATATTATTAAGGCCACACATTGAAACACGCCAATACAGTCTGCACTGTTACGGTGTTGAATATATTACTAAGGATACACAATTAAACACGCCAATACTGTCTGCACTGATATTGGGTTAAAATATATTTAAGGCCACACATTAAAACACGCAACTACTGTCTACAATGTAATGATTTTGGATATATAACTAAGGTCACACAACAGAACACGTCACTACGGTCTATCGAAGACGACACAACAAAACACGCCTCTACAGTCTTAACTGTTATGATGTTGGATATATTATTAAGGCCACACATTGAAACACGCCAATACAGTCTGCACTGTTACGGTGTTGAATATATTACTAAGGATACACAATTAAACACGCCAATACAGTCTGCACTGATATTGGGTTGAATATATTATTAAGGCCACACATTAAAACACGCAACTACTGTCTACAATGTAATGATTTTGGATATATAACTAAGGTCACACAACAGAACACGTCACTACGGTCTATCGAAGACGACACAACAAAACACGCCTCTACAGTCTTAACTGTTATGATGTTGGATATATTATTAAGGCCACACATTGAAACACGCCAATACAGTCTGCACTGTTACGGTGTTGAATATATTACTAAGGATACACAATTAAACACGCCAATACAGTCTGCACTGATATTGGGTTGAATATATTATTAAGGCCACACATTAAAACACGCAACTACTGTCTACAATGTAATGATTTTGGATATATAACTAAGGTCACACAACAGAACACGTCACTACGGTCTATCGAAGACGACACAACAAAACACGCCTCTACAGTCTTAACTGTTATGATGTTGGATATATTATTAAGGCCACACATTGAAACACGCCAATACAGTCTGCACTGTTACGGTGTTGAATATATTACTAAGGATACACAATTAAACACGCCAATACAGTCTGCACTGATATTGGGTTGAATATATTATTAAGGCCACACATTAAAACACGCAACTACTGTCTACAATGTAATGATTTTGGATATATAACTAAGGTCACACAACAGAACACGTCACTACGGTCTATCGAAGACGACACAACAAAACACGCCTCTACAGTCTTAACTGTTATGATGTTGGATATATTATTAAGGCCACACATTGAAACACGCCAATACAGTCTGCACTGATATGGGGTTAAATATATTACTAAGGCCACACATTAAAACACGCCAATACAGTCTGCACTGTTACGGTGTTGAATATATTACTAAGGATACACAATTAAACACGCCAATACAGTCTGCACTGATATTGGGTTGAATATATTATTAAGGCCACACATTAAAACACGCAACTACTGTCTACAATGTAATGATTTTGGATATATAACTAAGGTCACACAACAGAACACGTCACTACGGTCTATCGAAGACGACACAACAAAACACGCCTCTACAGTCTTAACTGTTATGATGTTGGATATATTATTAAGGCCAAACATTGAAACACGCCAATACAGTCTGCACTGTTACGGTGTTGAATATATTACTAAGGATACACAATTAAACACGCCAATACTGTCTGCACTGATATTGGGTTGAATATATTATTAAGGCCACACATTAAAACACGCAACTACTGTCTACAATGTAATGATTTTGGATATATAACTAAGGTCACACAACAGAACACGTCACTACGGTCTATCGAAGACGACACAACAAAACACGCCTCTACAGTCTTAACTGTTATGATGTTGCATATATTATTAAGGCCACACATTGAAACACGCCAATACAGTCTGCACTGTTACGGTGTTGAATATATTACTAAGGATACACAATTAAACACGCCAATACAGTCTGCACTGATATTGGGTTGAATATATTATTAAGGCCACACATTAAAACACGCAACTACTGTCTACAATGTAATGATTTTGGATATATAACTAAGGTCACACAACAGAACACGTCACTACGGTCTATCGAAGACAACACAACAAAACACGCCTCTACAGTCTTAACTGTTATGATGTTGGATATATTATTAAGGCCACACATTGAAACACGCCAATACAGTCTGCACTGTTACGGTGTTGAATATATTACTAAGGATACACAATTAAACACGCCAATACAGTCTGCACTGATATTGGGTTGAATATATTATTAAGGCCACACATTAAAACACGCAACTACTGTCTACAATGTAATGATTTTGGATATATAACTAAGGTCACACAACAGAACACGTCACTACGGTCTATCGAAGACGACACAACAAAACACGCCTCTACAGTCTTAACTGTTATGATGTTGGATATATTATTAAGGCCACACATTGAAACACGCCAATACAGTCTGCACTGTTACGGTGTTGAATATATTACTAAGGATACACAATTAAACACGCCAATACAGTCTGCACTGATATTGGGTTGAATATATTATTAAGGCCACACATTAAAACACGCAACTACTGTCTACAATGTAATGATTTTGGATATATAACTAAGGTCACACAACAGAACACGTCACTACGGTCTATCGAAGACGACACAACAAAACACGCCTCTACAGTCTTAACTGTTATGATGTTGGATATATTATTAAGGCCACACATTGAAACACGCCAATACAGTCTGCACTGATATGGGGTTAAATATATTACTAAGGCCACACATTAAAACACGCCAATACAGTCTGCACTGTTACGGTGTTGAATATATTACTAAGGATACACAATTAAACACGCCAATACAGTCTGCACTGATATTGGGTTGAATATATTATTAAGGCCACACATTAAAACACGCAACTACTGTCTACAATGTAATGATTTTGGATATATAACTAAGGTCACACAACAGAACACGTCACTACGGTCTATCGAAGACGACACAACAAAACACGCCTCTACAGTCTTAACTGTTATGATGTTGGATATATTATTAAGGCCAAACATTGAAACACGCCAATACAGTCTGCACTGTTACGGTGTTGAATATATTACTAAGGATACACAATTAAACACGCCAATACTGTCTGCACTGATATTGGGTTGAATATATTATTAAGGCCACACATTAAAACACGCAACTACTGTCTACAATGTAATGATTTTGGATATATAACTAAGGTCACACAACAGAACACGTCACTACGGTCTATCGAAGACGACACAACAAAACACGCCTCTACAGTCTTAACTGTTATGATGTTGCATATATTATTAAAGCCACACATTGAAACACGCCAATACAGTCTGCACTGTTACGGTGTTGAATATATTACTAAGGATACACAATTAAACACGCCAATACAGTCTGCACTGATATTGGGTTGAATATATTATTAAGGCCACACATTAAAACACGCAACTACTGTCTACAATGTAATGATTTTGGATATATAACTAAGGTCACACAACAGAACACGTCACTACGGTCTATCGAAGACGACACAACAAAACACGCCTCTACAGTCTTAACTGTTATGATGTTGGATATATTATTAAGGCCACACATTGAAACACGCCAATACAGTCTGCACTGTTACGGTGTTGAATATATTACTAAGGATACACAATTAAACACGCCAATACAGTCTGCACTGATATTGGGTTGAATATATTATTAAGGCCACACATTAAAACACGCAACTACTGTCTACAATGTAATGATTTTGGATATATAACTAAGGTCACACAACAGAACACGTCACTACGGTCCATCGAAGACGACACAACAAAACACGCCTCTACAGTCTTAACTGTTATGATGTTGGATATATTATTAAGGCCACACATTGAAACACGCCAATACAGTCTGCACTGATATGGGGTTAAATATATTACTAAGGCCACACATTAAAACACGCCAATACAGTCTGCACTGTTACGGTGTTGAATATATTACTAAGGATACACAATTAAACACGCCAATACAGTCTGCACTGATATTGGGTTGAATATATTATTAAGGCCACACATTAAAACACGCAACTACTGTCTACAATGTAATGATTTTGGATATATAACTAAGGTCACACAACAGAACACGTCACTACGGTCTATCGAAGACGACACAACAAAACACGCCTCTACAGTCTTAACTGTTATGATGTTGGATATATTATTAAGGCCACACATTGAAACACGCCAATACAGTCTGCACTGTTACGGTGTTGAATATATTACTAGGGATACACAATTAAACACGCCAATACAGTCTGCACTGATATTGGGTTGAATATATTATTAAGGCCACACATTAAAACAAGCAACTACTGTCTACAATGTAATGATTTTGGATATATAACTAAGGTCACACAACAGAACACGTCACTACGGTCTATCGAAGACGACACAACAAAACACGCCTCTACAGTCTTAACTGTTATGATGTTGGATATATTATTAAGGCCACACATTGAAACACGCCAATACAGTCTGCACTGATATGGGGTTAAATATATTACTAAGGCCACACATTAAAACACGCCAATACAGTCTGCACTGTTACGGTGTTGAATATATTACTAAGGATACACAATTAAACACGCCAATACAGTCTGCACTGATATTGGGTTGAATATATTATTAAGGCCACACATTAAAACACGCAACTACTGTCTACAATGTAATGATTTTGGATATATAACTAAGGTCACACAACAGAACACGTCACTACGGTCTATCGAAGACGACACAACAAAACACGCCTCTACAGTCTTAACTGTTATGATGTTGGATATATTATTAAGGCCACACATTGAAACACGCCAATACAGTCTGCACTGTTACGGTGTTGAATATATTACTAAGGATACACAATTAAACACGCCAATACAGTCTGCACTGATATTGGGTTGAATATATTATTAAGGCCACACATTAAAACACGCAACTACTGTCTACAATGTAATGATTTTGGATATATAACTAAGGTCACACAACAGAACACGTCACTACGGTCTATCGAAGACGACACACAAAACACGCCTCTACAGTCTTAACTGTTATGATGTTGGATATATTATTAAGGCCACACATTGAAACACGCCAATACAGTCTGCACTGATATGGGGTTAAATATATTACTAAGGCCACACATTAAAACACGCCAATACAGTCTGCACTGTTACGGTGTTGAATATATTACTAAGGATACACAATTAAACACGCCAATACAGTCTGCACTGATATTGGGTTGAATATATTATTAAGGCCACACATTAAAACACGCAACTACTGTCTACAATGTAATGATTTTGGATATATAACTAAGGTCACACAACAGAACACGTCACTACGGTCTATCGAAGACGACACAACAAAACACGCCTCTACAGTCTTAACTGTTATGATGTTGGATATATTATTAAGGCCACACATTGAAACACGATAATACAGTCTGCACTGTTACGGTGTTGAATATATTACTAAGGCCACACATTAAAACACGCCAATACAGTCTGCACTGTTACGGTGTTGAATATATTACTAAGGATACACAATTAAACACGCCAATACAGTCTGCACTGATATTGGGTTGAATATATTATTAAGGCCACACATTAAAACACGCAACTACTGTCTACAATGTAATGATTTTGGATATATAACTAAGGTCACACAACAGAACACGTCACTACGGTCTATCGAAGACGACACAACAAAACACGCCTCTACAGTCTTAACTGTTATGATGTTGGATATATTATTAAGGCCACACATTGAAACACGCCAATACAGTCTGCACTGTTACGGTGTTGAATATATTACTAAGGATACACAATTAAACACGCCAATACAGTCTGCACTGATATTGGGTTGAATATATTATTAAGGCCACACATTAAAACACGCAACTACTGTCTACAATGTAATGATTTTGGATATAAAACTAAGGTCACACAACAGAACACGTCACTACGGTCTATCGAAGACGACACAACAAAACACGCCTCTACAGTCTTAACTGTTATGATGTTGGATATATTATTAAGGCCACACATTGAAACACGCCAATACAGTCTGTACTGTTACGGTGTTGAATATATTACTAAGGATACACAATTAAACACGCCAATACAGTCTGCACTGATATTGGGTTGAATATATTATTAAGGCCACACATTAAATCACGCAACTACTGTCTACAATGTAATGATTTTGGATATATAACTAAGGTCACACAACAGAACACGTCACTACGGTCTATCGAAGACGACACAACAAAACACGCCTCTACAGTCTTAACTGTTATGATGTTGGATATATTATTAAGGCCACACATTGAAACACGCCAATACAGTCTGCACTGTTACGGTGTTGAATATTTTACTAAGGATACACAATTAAACACGCCAATACTGTCTGCACTGATATTGGGTTGAATATATTATTAAGGCCACACATTAAAACACGCAACTACTGTCTACAATGTAATGATTTTGGATATATAACTAAGGTCACAGAACAGAACACGTCACTACGGTCTATCGAAGACGACACAACAAAACACGCCTCTACAGTTTTAACTGTTATGATGTTGGATATATTATTAAGGCCACACATTGAAACACGCCAATACAGTCTGCACTGTTACGGTGTTGAATATATTACTAAGGATACACAATTAAACACGCCAATACAGTCTGCACTGATATTGGGTTGAATATATTATTAAGGCCACACATTAAACACGCAACTACTGTCTACAATGTAATGATTTTGGATATATAACTAAGGTCACACAACAGAACACGTCACTACGGTCTATCGAAGACGACACAACAAAACACGCCTCTACAGTCTTAACTTTTATGATGTTGGATATATTATTAAGGCCACACATTGAAACACGCCAATACAGTCTGCACTGTTACGGTGTTGAATATATTACTAAGGATACACAATTAAACACGCCAATACAGTCTGCACTGATATTGGGTTGAATATATTATTAAGGCCACACATTAAAACACGCAACTACTGTCTACAAAGTAATGATTTTGGATATATAACTAAGGTCACACAACAGAACACGTCACTACGGTCTATCGAAGACGACACAACAAAACACGCCTCTACAGTCTTAACTGTTATGATGTTGGATATATTATTAAGGCCACACATTGAAACACGCCAATACAGTCTGCACTGATATGGGGTTAAATATATTACTAAGGCCACACATTAAAACACGCCAATACAGTCTGCACTGTTACGGTGTTGAATATATTACTAAGGATACACAATTAAACACGCCAATACAGTCTGCACTGATATTGGGTTGAATATATTATTAAGGCCACACATTAAAACACGCAACTACTGTCTACAATGTAATGATTTTGGATATATAACTAAGGTCACACAACAGAACACGTCACTACGGTCTATCGAAGACGACACAACAAAACACGCCTCTACAGTCTTAACTGTTATGATGTTGGATATATTATTAAGGCCACACATTGAAACACGATAATACAGTCTGCACTGTTACGGTGTTGAATATATTACTAAGGCCACACATTAAAACACGCCAATACAGTCTGCACTGTTACGGTGTTGAATATATTACTAAGGATACACAATTAAACACGCCAATACAGTCTGCACTGATATTGGGTTGAATATATTATTAAGGCCACACATTAAAACACGCAACTACTGTCTACAATGTAATGATTTTGGATATATAACTAAGGTCACACAACAGAACACGTCACTACGGTCTATCGAAGACGACACAACAAAACACGCCTCTACAGTCTTAACTGTTATGATGTTGGATATATTATTAAGGCCACACATTGAAACACGCCAATACAGTCTGCACTGTTACGGTGTTGAATATATTACTAAGGATACACAATTAAACACGCCAATACAGTCTGCACTGATATTGGGTTGAATATATTATTAAGGCCACACATTAAAACACGCAACTACTGTCTACAATGTAATGATTTTGGATATAAAACTAAGGTCACACAACAGAACACGTCACTACGGTCTATCGAAGACGACACAACAAAACACGCCTCTACAGTCTTAACTGTTATGATGTTGGATATATTATTAAGGCCACACATTGAAACACGCCAATACAGTCTGTACTGTTACGGTGTTGAATATATTACTAAGGATACACAATTAAACACGCCAATACAGTCTGCACTGATATTGGGTTGAATATATTATTAAGGCCACACATTAAAACACGCAACTACTGTCTACAATGTAATGATTTTGGATATATAACTAAGGTCACACAACAGAACACGTCACTACGGTCTATCGAAGACGACACAACAAAACACGCCTCTACAGTCTTAACTGTTATGATGTTGGATATATTATTAAGGCCACACATTGAAACACGCCAATACAGTCTGCACTGTTACGGTGTTGAATATTTTACTAAGGATACACAATTAAACACGCCAATACTGTCTGCACTGATATTGGGTTGAATATATTATTAAGGCCACACATTAAAACACGCAACTACTGTCTACAATGTAATGATTTTGGATATATAACTAAGGTCACAGAACAGAACACGTCACTACGGTCTATCGAAGACGACACAACAAAACACGCCTCTACAGTTTTAACTGTTATGATGTTGGATATATTATTAAGGCCACACATTGAAACACGCCAATACAGTCTGCACTGTTACGGTGTTGAATATATTACTAAGGATACACAATTAAACACGCCAATACAGTCTGCACTGATATTGGGTTGAATATATTATTAAGGCCACACATTAAAACACGCAACTACTGTCTACAATGTAATGATTTTGGATATATAACTAAGGTCACACAACAGAACACGTCACTACGGTCTATCGAAGACGACACAACAAAACACGCCTCTACAGTCTTAACTGTTATGATGTTGGATATATTATTAAGGCCACACATTGAAACACGCCAATACAGTCTGCACTGTTACGGTGTTGAATATATTACTAAGAATACACAATTAAACACGCCAATACAGTCTGCACTGATATTGGGTTGAATATATTATTAAGGCCACACATTAAAACACGCAACTACTGTCTACAAAGTAATGATTTTGGATATATAACTAAGGTCACACAACAGAACACGTCACTACGGTCTATCGAAGACGACACAACAAAACACGCCTCTACAGTCTTAACTGTTATGATGTTGGATATATTATTAAGGCCACACATTGAAACACGCCGATAGAGTCTGCACTGATATGGGGTTAAATATATTACTAAGGCCACACATTAAAACACGCCAATACAGTCTGCACTGTTACGGTGTTGAATATATTACTAAGGATACACAATTAAACACGCCAGTACAGTCTGCACTGATATTGGGTTGAATATATTATTAAGGCCACACATTAAAACACGCAACTACTGTCTACAATGTAATGATTTTGGATATATAACTAAGGTCACACAACAGAACACGTCACTACGGTCTATCGAAGACGACACAACAAAACACGCCTCTACAGTCTTAAGTGTTATGATGTTGGATATATTATTAAGGCCACACATTGAAACACGCCAATACAGTCTGCACTGTTACGGTGTTGAATATATTACTAAGGATACACAATTAAACACGCCAATACAGTCTGCACTGATATTGGGTTGAATATATTATTAAGGCCACACATTAAAACACGCAACTACTGTCTACAATGTAATGATTTTGGATATATAACTAAGGTCACACAACAGAACACGTCACTACGGTCTATCGAAGACGACACAACAAAACACGCCTCTACAGTCTTAACTGTTATGATGTTGGATATATTATTAAGGCCACACATTGAAACACGCCAATACAGTCTGCACTGATATGGGGTTAAATATATTATTAAGGCCACACATTAAAACACGCCAATACAGTCTGCACTGTTACGGTGTTGAATATATTACTAAGGATACACAATTAAACACGCCAATACAGTCTGCACTGATATTGGGTTGAATATATTATTAAGGCCACACATTAAAACACGCAACTACTGTCTACAATGTAATGATTTTGGATATATAACTAAGGTCACACAACAGAACACGTCATTACGGTCTATCGAAGACGACACAACAAAACACGCCTCTACAGTCTTAACTGTTATGATGTTGGATATATTATTAAGGCCACACATTGAAACACGCCAATACAGTCTGCACTGTTACGGTGTTGAATATATTACTAAGGATACACAATTAAACACGCCAATACAGTCTGCACTGATATTGGGTTGAATATATTATTAAGGCCACACATTAAAACACGCAACTACTGTCTACAATGTAATGATTTTGGATATATAACTAAGGTCACACAACAGAACACGTCACTACGGTCTATCGAAGACGACACAACAAAACACGCCTCTACAGTCTTAACTGTTATGATGTTGGATATATTATTAAGGCCACACATTGAAACGCGCCAATACAGTCTGCACTGATATGGGGTTAAATATATTACTAAGGCCCCACATTAAAACACGCCAATACAGTCTGCACTGTTACGGTGTTGAATATATTACTAAGGATACACAATTAAACACGCCAATACAGTCTGCACTGATATTGGGTTGAATATATTATTAAGGCCACACATTAAAACACGCAACTACTGTCTACAATGTAATGATTTTGGATATATAACTAAGGTCACACAACAGAACACGTCACTACGGTCTATCGAAGACGACACAACAAAACACGCCTCTACAGTCTTAACTGTTATGATGTTGGATATATTATTAAGGCCACACATTGAAACACGATAATACAGTCTGCACTGTTACGGTGTTCAATATATTACTAAGGCCACACATTAAAACACGCCAATACAGTCTGCACTGTTACGGTGTTGAATATATTACTAAGGATACACAATTAAACACGCCAATACAGTCTGCACTGATATTGGGTTGAATATATTATTAAGGCCACACATTAAAACACGCAACTACTGTCTACAATGTAATGATTTTGGATATATAACTAAGGTCACACAACAGAACACGTCACTGCGGTCTATCGAAGACGACACAACAAAACACGCCTCTACAGTCTTAACTGTTATGATGTTGGATATATTATTAAGGCCACACATTGAAACACGCCAATACAGTCTGCACTGTTACGGTGTTGAATATATTACTAAGGATACACAATTAAACACGCCAATACAGTCTGCACTGATATTGGGTTGAATATATTATTAAGGCCACACATTAAAACACGCAACTACTGTCTACAATGTAATGATTTTGGATATAAAACTAAGGTCACACAACAGAACACGTCACTACGGTCTATCGAAGACGACACAACAAAACACGCCTCTACAGTCTTAACTGTTATGATGTTGGATATATTATTAAGGCCACACATTGAAACACGCCAATACAGTCTGTACTGTTACGGTGTTGAATATATTACTAAGGATACACAATTAAACACGCCAATACAGTCTGCACTGATATTGGGTTGAATATATTATTAAGGCCACACATTAAAACACGCAACTACTGTCTACAATGTAATGATTTTGGATATATAACTAAGGTCACACAACAGAACACGTCACTACGGTCTATCGAAGACGACACAACAAAACACGCCTCTACAGTCTTAACTGTTATGATGTTGGATATATTATTAAGGCCACACATTGAAACACGCCAATACAGTCTGCACTGTTACGGTGTTGAATATTTTACTAAGGATACACAATTAAACACGCCAATACTGTCTGCACTGATATTGGGTTGAATATATTATTAAGGCCACACATTAAAACACGCAACTACTGTCTACAATGTAATGATTTTGGATATATAACTAAGGTCACTGAACAGAACACGTCACTACGGTCTATCGAAGACGACACAACAAAACACGCCTCTACAGTTTTAACTGTTATGATGTTGGATATATTATTAAGGCCACACATTGAAACACGCCAATACAGTCTGCACTGTTACGGTGTTGAATATATTACTAAGGATACACAATTAAACACGCCAATACAGTCTGCACTGATATTGGGTTGAATATATTATTAAGGCCACACATTAAAACACGCAACTACTGTCTACAATGTAATGATTTTGGATATATAACTAAGGTCACACAACAGAACACGTCACTACGGTCTATCGAAGACGACACAACAAAACACGCCTCTACAGTCTTAACTGTTATGATGTTGGATATATTATTAAGGCCACACATTGAAACACGCCAATACAGTCTGCACTGTTACGGTGTTGAATATATTACTAAGAATACACAATTAAACACGCCAATACAGTCTGCACTGATATTGGGTTGAATATATTATTAAGGCCACACATTAAAACACGCAACTACTGTCTACAAAGTAATGATTTTGGATATATAACTAAGGTCACACAACAGAACACGTCACTACGGTCTATCGAAGACGACACAACAAAACACGCCTCTACAGTCTTAACTGTTATGATGTTGGATATATTATTAAGGCCACACATTGAAACACGCCGATAGAGTCTGCACTGATATGGGGTTAAATATATTACTAAGGCCACACATTAAAACACGCCAATACAGTCTGCACTGTTACGGTGTTGAATATATTACTAAGGATACACAATTAAACACGCCAGTACAGTCTGCACTGATATTGGGTTGAATATATTATTAAGGCCACACATTAAAACACGCAACTACTGTCTACAATGTAATGATTTTGGATATATAACTAAGGTCACACAACAGAACACGTCACTACGGTCTATCGAAGACGACACAACAAAACACGCCTCTACAGTCTTAACTGTTATGATGTTGGATATATTATTAAGGCCACACATTGAAACACGCCAATACAGTCTGCACTGTTACGGTGTTGAATATATTACTAAGGATACACAATTAAACACGCCAATACAGTCTGCACTGATATTGGGTTGAATATATTATTAAGGCCACACATTAAAACACGCAACTACTGTCTACAATGTAATGATTTTGGATATATAACTAAGGTCACACAACAGAACACGTCACTACGGTCTATCGAAGACGACACAACAAAACACGCCTCTACAGTCTTAACTGTTATGATGTTGGATATATTATTAAGGCCACACATTGAAACACGCCAATACAGTCTGCACTGATATGGGGTTAAATATATTACTAAGGCCACACATTAAAACACGCCAATACAGTCTGCACTGTTACGGTGTTGAATATATTACTAAGGATACACAATTAAACACGCCAATACAGTCTGCACTGATATTGGGTTGAATATATTATTAAGGCCACACATTAAAACACGCAACTACTGTCTACAATGTAATGATTTTGGATATATAACTAAGGTCACACAACAGAACACGTCACTACGGTCTATCGAAGACGACACAACAAAACACGCCTCTACAGTCTTAACTGTTATGATGTTGGATATATTATTAAGGCCACACATTGAAACACGCCAATACAGTCTGCACTGTTACGGTGTTGAATATATTACTAAGGATACACAATTAAACACGCCAATACAGTCTGCACTGATATTGGGTTGAATATATTATTAAGGCCACACATTAAAACACGCAACTACTGTCTACAATGTAATGATTTTGGATATATAACTAAGGTCACACAACAGAACACGTCACTACGGTCTATCGAAGACGACACAACAAAACACGCCTCTACAGTCTTAACTGTTATGATGTTGGATATATTATTAAGGCCACACATTGAAACACACCAATACAGTCTGCACTGATATGGGGTTAAATATATTACTAAGGCCACACATTAAAACACGCCAATACAGTCTGCACTGTTACGGTGTTGAATATATTACTAAGGATACACAATTAAACACGCCAATACAGTGTGCACTGATATTGGGTTGAATATATTATTAAGGACACACATTAAAACACGCAACTACTGTCTACAATGTAATGATTTTGGATATATAACTAAGGTCACACAACAGAACACGTCACTACGGTCTATCGAAGACGACACAACAAAACACGCCTCTACAGTCTTAACTGTTATGATGTTGGATATATTATTAAGGCCACACATTGAAACACGCCAATACAGTATGCACTGATATGGGATTAAATATATTACTAAGGCCACACATTAAAACACGCCAATACAGTCTGCACTGTTACGGTGTTGAATATATTACTAAGGATACACAATTAAACACGCCAATACAGTCTGCACTGATATTGGGTTGAATATATTATTAAGGCCACACATTAAAACACGCAACTACTGTCTACAATGTAATGATTTTGGATATATAACTAAGGTCACACAACAGAACACGTCACTACGGTCTATCGAAGACGACACAACAAAACACGCCTCTACAGTCTTAACTGTTATGATGTTGGATATATTATTAAGGCCACACATTGAAACACGCCAATACAGTCTGCACTGTTACGGTGTTGAATATATTACTAAGGATACACAATTAAACACGCCAATACAGTCTGCACTGATATTGGGTTGAATATATTATTAAGGCCACACATTAAAACACGCAACTACTGTCTACAATGTAATGATTTTGGATATATAACTAAGGTCACACAACAGAACACGTCACTACGGTCTATCGAAGACGACACAACAAAACACGCCTCTACAGTCTTAACTGTTATGATGTTGGATATATTATTAAGGCCACACATTGAAACACGCCAATACAGTCTGCACTGATATGGGGTTAAATATATTACTAAGGCCACACATTAAAACACGCCAATACAGTCTGCACTGTTACGGTGTTGAATATATTACTACGGATACACAATTAAACACGCCAATACAGTCTGCACCGATATTGGGTTGAATATATTATTAAGGCCACACATTAAAACACGCAACTACTGTCTACAATGTAATGATTTTGGATATATAACTAAGGTCACACAACAGAACACGTCACTACGGTCTATCGAAGACGACACAACAAAACACGCCTCTACAGTCTTAACTGTTATGATGTTGGATATATTATTAAGGCCACACATTGAAACACGCCAATACAGTCTGCACTGTTACGGTGTTGAATATATTACTAAGGATACACAATTAAACACGCCAATACAGTCTGCACTGATATTGGGTTGAATATATTATTAAGGCCACACATTAAAACACGCAACTACTGTCTACAATGTAATGATTTTGGATATATAACTAAGGTCACATAACAGAACACGTCACTACGGTCTATCGAAGACGACACAACAAAACACGCCTCTACAGTCTTAACTGTTATGATGTTGGATATATTATTAAGGCCACACATTGAAACACGCCGATAGAGTCTGCACTGATATGGGGTTAAATATATTACTAAGGCCACACATTAAAACACGCCAATACAGTCTGCACTGTTACGGTGTTGAATATATTACTAAGGATACACAATTAAACACGCCAATACAGTCTGCACTGATATTGGGTTGAATATATTATTAAGGCCACACATTAAAACACGCAACTACTGTCTACAATGTAATGATTTTGGATATATAACTAAGGTCACACAACAGAACACGTCACTACGGTCTATCGAAGACGACACAACAAAACACGCCTCTACAGTCTTAACTGTTATGATGTTGGATATATTATTAAGGCCACACATTGAAACACGCCAATACAGTCTGCACTGATATGGGGTTAAATATATTACTAAGGCCACACATTAAAACACGCCAATACAGTCTGCACTGTTACGGTGTTGAATATATTACTAAGGATACACAATTAAACACGCCAATACAGTCTGCACTGATATTGGGTTGAATATATTATTAAGGCCACACATTAAAACACGCAACTACTGTCTACAATGTAATGATTTTGGATATATAACTAAGGTCACACAACAGAACACGTCACTACGGTCTATCGAAGACGACACAACAAAACACGCCTCTACAGTCTTAACTGTTATGATGTTGGATATATTATTAAGGCCACACATTGAAACACGCCAATACAGTCTGCACTGATATGGGGTTAAATATATTATTAAGGCCACACATTAAAACACGCCAATACAGTCTGCACTGTTACGGTGTTGAATATATTACTAAGGATACACAATTAAACACGCCAATACAGTCTGCACTGATATTGGGTTGAATATATTATTAAGGCCACACATTAAAACACGCAACTACTGTCTACAATGTAATGATTTTGGATATATAACTAAGGTCACACAACAGAACACGTCATTACGGTCTATCGAAGACGACACAACAAAACACGCCTCTACAGTCTTAACTGTTATGATGTTGGATATATTATTAAGGCCACACATTGAAACACGCCAATACAGTCTGCACTGTTACGGTGTTGAATATATTACTAAGGATACACAATTAAACACGCCAATACAGTCTGCACTGATATTGGGTTGAATATATTATTAAGGCCACACATTAAAACACGCAACTACTGTCTACAATGTAATGATTTTGGATATATAACTAAGGTCACACAACAGAACACGTCACTACGGTCTATCGAAGACGACACAACAAAACACGCCTCTACAGTCTTAACTGTTATGATGTTGGATATATTATTAAGGCCACACATTGAAACACGCCAATACAGTCTGCACTGATATGGGGTTAAATATATTACTAAGGCCCCACATTAAAACACGCCAATACAGTCTGCACTGTTACGGTGTTGAATATATTACTAAGGATACACAATTAAACACGCCAATACAGTCTGCACTGATATTGGGTTGAATATATTATTAAGGCCACACATTAAAACACGCAACTACTGTCTACAATGTAATGATTTTGGATATATAACTAAGGTCACACAACAGAACACGTCACTACGGTCTATCGAAGACGCCACAACAAAACACGCCTCTACAGTCTTAACTGTTATGATGTTGGATATATTATTAAGGCCACACATTGAAACACGCCAATACAGTCTGCACTGATATGGGGTTAAATATATTACTAAGGCCACACATTAAAACCCGCCAATACAGTCTGCACTGTTACGGTGTTGAATATATTACTAAGGATACACAATTAAACACGCCAATACAGTCTGCACTGATATTGGGTTGAATATATTATTAAGGCCACACATTAAAACACGCAACTACTGTCTACAATGTAATGATTTTGGATATATAATTAAGGTCACACAACAGAACACGTCACTACGGTCTATCGAAGACGACACAACAAAACACGCCTCTACAGTCTTAACTGTTATGATGTTGGATATATTATTAAGGCCACACATTGAAACACGCCAATACAGTCTGCACTGATATGGGGTTAAATATATTACTAAGGCCACACATTAAAACACGCCAATACAGTCTGCACTGTTACGGTGTTGAATATATTACTAAGGATACACAATTAAACACGCCAATACAGTCTGCACTGATATTGGGTTGAATATATTATTAAGGCCACACATTAAAACACGCAACTACTGTCTACAATGTAATGATTTTGGATATATAACTAAGGTCACACAACAGAACACGTCACTGCGGTCTATCGAAGACGACACAACAAAACACGCCTCTACAGTCTTAACTGTTATGATGTTGGATATATTATTAAGGCCACACATTGAAACACGCCAATACAGTCTGCACTGTTACGGTGTTGAATATATTACTAAGGCCACACATTAAAACACGCCAATACAGTCTGCACTGTTACGGTGTTGAATATATTACTAAGGATACACAATTAAACACGCCAATACAGTCTGCACTGATATTGGGTTGAATATATTATTAAGGCCACACATTAAAACACGCAAGTACTGTCTACAATGTAATGATTTTGGATATATAACTAAGGTCACACAACAGAACACGTCACTACGGTCTATCGAAGACGACACAACAAAACACGCCTCTACAGTCTTAACTGTTATGATGTTGGATATATTATTTAGGCCACACATTGAAACACGCCAATACAGTCTGCACTGATATGGGGTTAAATATATTACTAAGGCCACACATTAAAACACGCCAATACAGTCTGCACTGTTACGGTGTTGAATATATTACTAAGGATACACAATTAAACACGCCAATACAGTCTGCACTGATATTGGGTTGAATATATAATTAAGGCCACACATTAAAACACGCAACTACTGTCTACAATGTAATGATTTTGGATATATAACTAAGGTCACACAACAGAACACGTCACTACGGTCTATCGAAGACGACACAACAAAACACGCCTCTACAGTCTTAACTGTTATGATGTTGGATATATTATTAAGGCCAAACATTGAAACACGCCAATACAGTCTGCACTGATATGGGGTTAAATATATTACTAAGGCCACACATTAAAACACGCCAATACAGTCTGCACTGTTACGGTGTTGAATATATTACTAAGGATACACAATTAAACACGCCAATACAGTCTGCACTGATATTGGGTTGAATATATTATTAAGGCCACACATTAAAACACGCAACTACTGTCTACAATGTAATGATTTTGGATATATAACTAAGGTCACACAACAGAACACGTCACTACGGTCCATCGAAGACGACACAACAAAACACGCCTCTACAGTCTTAACTGTTATGATGTTGGATATATTATTAAGGCCACACATTGAAACACGCCAATACAGTCTGCACTGTTACGGTGTTGAATATATTACTAAGGATACACAATTAAACACGCCAATACAGTCTGCACTGATATTGGGTTGAATATATAATTAAGGCCACACATTAGAACACGCAACTACTGTCTACAATGTAATGATTTTGGATATATAACTAAGGTCACACAACAGAACACGTCACTACGGTCTATCGAAGACGACACAACAAAACACGCCTCTACAGTCTTAACTGTTATGATGTTGGATATATTATTTAGGCCACACATTGAAACACGCCAATACAGTCTGCACTGTTACGGTGTTGAATATATTACTAAGGATACACAATTAAACACGCCAATACAGTCTGCACTGATATTGGGTTGAATATATTATTAAGGCCACACATTAAAACACGCAACTACTGTCTACAATGTAATGATTTTGGATATATAACTAAGGTCACACAACAGAACACGTCACTACGGTCTATCGAAGACGACACAACAAAACACGCCTCTACAGTCTTAACTGTTATGATGTTGGATATATTATTAAGGCCACACATTGAAACACGCCAATACAGTCTGCACTGATATGGTGTTAAATATATTACTAAGGCCACACATTAAAACACGCCAATACAGTCTGCACTGTTACGGTGTTGAATATATTACTAAGGATACACAATTAAACACGCCAATACAGTCTGCACTGATATTGGGTTGAATATATTATTAAGGCCACACATTAAAACACGCAACTACTGTCTACAATGTAATGATTTTGGATATATAACTAAGGTCACACAACAGAACACGTCACTACGGTCTATCGAAGACGACACAACAAAACACGCCTCTACAGTCTTAACTGTTATGATGTTGGATATATTATTAAGGCCACACATTGAAACACGCCAATACAGTCTGCACTGTTACGGTGTTGAATATATTACTAAGGATACACAATTAAACACGCCAATACAGTCTGCACTGATATTGGGTTGAATATATTATTAAGGCCACACATTAAAACACGCAACTACTGTCTACAATGTAATGATTTTGGATATATAACTAAGGTCACACAACAGAACACGTCACTACGGTCTATCGAAGATGACACAACAAAACACGCCTCTACAGTCTTAACTGTTATGATGTTGGATATATTATTAAGGCCACACATTGAAACACGCCAATACAGTCTGCACTGTTACGGTGTTGAATATATTACTAAGGATACACAATTAAACACGCCAATACAGTCTGCACTGATATTGGGTTGAATATATTATTAAGGCCACACATTAAAACACGCAACTACTGTCTACAATGTAATGATTTTGGATATATAACTAAGGTCACACAACAGAACACGTCACTACGGTCTATCGAAGACGACACAACAAAACACGCCTCTACAGTCTTAACTGTTACGATGTTGGATATATTATTAAGGCCACACATTGAAACACGCCAATACAGTCTGCACTGATATGGGGTTAAATATATTACTAAGGCCACACATTAAAACACGCCAATACAGTCTGCACTGTTACGGTGTTGAATATATTACTAAGGATACACAATTAAACACGCCAATACAGTCTGCACTGATATTGGGTTGAATATATTATTAAGGCCACACATTAAAACACGCAACTACTGTCTACAATGTAATGATTTTGGATATATAACTAAGGTCACACAACAGAACACGTCACTACGGTCTATCGAAGACGACACAACAAAACACGCCTCTACAGTCTTAACTGTTATGATGTTGGATATATTATTAAGGCCACACATTGAAACACGCCAATACAGTCTGCACTGATATGGGGTTAAATATATTACTAAGGCCACACATTAAAACACGCCAATACAGTCTGCACTGTTACGGTGTTGAATATATTACTAAGGATACACAATTAAACACGCCAATACAGTCTGCACTGATATTGGGTTGAATATATTATTAAGGCCACACATTAAAACACGCAACTACTGTCTACAATGTAATGATTTTGGATATATAACTAAGGTCACACAACAGAACACGTCACTACGGTCTATCGAAGACGACACAACAAAACACGCCTCTACAGTCTTAACTGATATGATGTTGGATATATTATTAAGGCCACACATTGAAACACGCCAATACAGTCTGCACTGTTACGGTGTTGAATATATTACTAAGGATACACAATTAAACACGCCAATACAGTCTGCACTGATATTGGGTTGAATATATTATTAAGGCCACACATTAAAACACGCAACTACTGTCTACAATGTAATGATTTTGGATATATAACTAAGGTCACACAACAGAACACGTCACTACGGTCTATCGAAGACGACACAACAAAACACGCCTCTACAGTCTTAACTGTTATGATGTTGGATATATTATTAAGGCCACACATTGAAACACGCCAATACAGTCTGCACTGTTACGGTGTTGAATATATTACTAAGGATACACAATTAAACACGCCAATACAGTCTGCACTGATATTGGGTTGAATATATTATTAAGGCCACACATTAAAACACGCAACTACTGTCTACAATGTAATGATTTTGGATATATAACTAAGGTCACACAACAGAACACGTCACTACGGTCTATCGAAGACGACACAACAAAACACGCCTCTACAGTCTTAACTGTTATGATGTTGGATATATTATTAAGGCCACACATTGAAACACGCCAATACAGTCTGCACTGATATGGGGTTAAATATATTACTAAGGCCACACATTAAAACACGCCAATACAGTCTGCACTGTTACGGTGTTGAATATATTACTAAGGATACACAATTAAACACGCCAATACAGTCTGCACTGATATTGGGTTGAATATATTATTAAGGCCACACATTAAAACACGCAACTACTGTCTACAATGTAATGATTTTGGATATATAACTAAGGTCACACAACAGAACACGTCACTACGGTCTATCGAAGACGACACAACAAAACACGCCTCTACAGTCTTAACTGTTATGATGTTGGATATATTATTAAGGCCACACATTGAAACACGCCAATACAGTCTGCACTGATATGGGGTTAAATATATTACTAAGGCCACACATTAAAACACGCCAATACATTCTGCACTGTTACGGTGTTGAATATATTACTAAGGATACACAATTAAACACGCCAATACAGTCTGCACTGATATTGGGTTGAATATATTATTAAGGCCACACATTAAAACACGCAACTACTGTCTACAATGTAATGATTTTGGATATATAATTAAGGTCACACAACAGAACACGTCACTACGGTCTATCGAAGACGACACAACAAAACACGCCTCTACAGTCTTAACTGTTATGATGTTGGATATATTATTAAGGCCACACATTGAAACACGCCAATACAGTCTGCACTGATATGGGGTTAAATATATTACTAAGGCCACACATTAAAACACGCCAATACAGTCTGCACTGTTGCGGTGTTGAATATATTACTAAGGATACACAATTAAACACGCCAATACAGTCTGCACTGATATTGGGTTGAATATATTATTAAGGCCACACATTAAAACACGCAACTACTGTCTACAATGTAATGATTTTGGATATATAACTAAGGTCACACAATAGAACACGTCACTGCGGTCTATCGAAGACGACACAACAAAACACGCCTCTACAGTCTTAACTGTTATGATGTTGGATATATTATTAAGGCCACACATTGAAACACGCCAATACAGTCTGCACTGTTACGGTGTTGAATATATTACTAAGGCCACACATTAAAACACGCCAATACAGTCTGCACTGTTACGGTGTTGAATATATTACTAAGGATACACAATTAAACACGCCAATACAGTCTGCACTGATATTGGGTTGAATATATTATTAAGGCCACACATTAAAACACGCAACTACTGTCTACAATGTAATGATTTTGGATATATAACTAAGGTCACACAACAGAACACGTCACTACGGTCTATCGAAGACGACACAACAAAACACGCCTCTACAGTCTTAACTGTTATGATGTTGGATATATTATTAAGGCCACACATTGAAACACGCCAATACAGTCTGCACTGTTACGGTGTTGAATATATTACTAAGGATACACAATTAAACACGCCAATACAGTCTGCACTGATATTGGGTTGAATATATTATTAAGGCCACACATTAAAACACGCAACTACTGTCTACAATGTAATGATTTTGGATATATAACTAAGGTCACACAACAGAACACGTCACTACGGTCTATCGAAGACGACACAACAAAACACGCCTCTACAGTCTTAACTGTTATGATGTTGGATATATTATTTAGGCCACACATTGAAACACGCCAATACAGTCTGCACTGATATGGGGTTAAATATATTACTAAGGCCACACATTAAAACACGCCAATACAGTCTGCACTGTTACGGTGTTGAATATATTACTAAGGATACACAATTAAACACGCCAATACAGTCTGCACTGATATTGGGTTGAATATATTATTAAGGCCACACATTAAAACACGCAACTACTGTCTACAATGTAATGATTTTGGATATATAACTAAGGTCACACAACAGAACACGTCACTACGGTCTATCGAAGACGACACAACAAAACACGCCTCTACAGTCTTAACTGTTATGATGTTGGATATATTATTAAGGCCACACATTGAAACACGCCAATACAGTCTGCACTGATATGGGGTTAAATATATTACTAAGGCCACACATTAAAACACGCCAATACAGTCTGCACTGTTACGGTGTTGAATATATTACTAAGGATACACAATTAAACACGCCAATACAGTCTGCACTGATATTGGGTTGAATATATTATTAAGGCCACACATTAAAACACGCAACTACTGTCTACAATGTAATGATTTTGGATATATAACTAAGGTCACACAACAGAACACGTCACTGCGGTCTATCGAAGACGACACAACAAAACACGCCTCTACAGTCTTAACTGTTATGATGTTGGATATATTATTAAGGCCACACATTGAAACACGCCAATACAGTCTGCACTGTTACGGTGTTGAATATATTACTAAGGATACACAATTAAACACGCCAATACAGTCTGCACTGATATTGGGTTGAATATATAATTAAGGCCACACATTAGAACACGCAACTACTGTCTACAATGTAATGATTTTGGATATATAACTAAGGTCACACAACAGAACACGTCACTACGGTCTATCGAAGACGACACAATAAAACACGCCTCTACAGTCTTAACTGTTATGATGTTGGATATATTATTTAGGCCACACATTGAAACACGCCAATACAGTCTGCACTGATATGGGGTTAAATATATTACTAAGGCCACACATTAAAACACGCCAATACAGTCTGCACTGTTACGGTGTTGAATATATTACTAAGGATACACAATTAAACACGCCAATACAGTCTGCACTGATATTGGGTTGAATATATTATTAAGGCCACACATTAAAACACGCAACTACTGTCTACAATGTAATGATTTTGGATATATAACTAAGGTCACACAACAGAACACGTCACTACGGTCTATCGAAGACGACACAACAAAACACGCCTCTACAGTCTTAACTGTTATGATGTTGGATATATTATTAAGGCCACACATTGAAACACGCCAATACAGTCTGCACTGATATGGGGTTAAATATATTACTAAGGCCACACATTAAAACACGCCAATACAGTCTGCACTGTTACGGTGTTGAATATATTACTAAGGATACAAAATTAAACACGCCAATACAGTCTGCACTGATATTGGGTTGAATATATTATTAAGGCCACACATTAAAACACGCAACTACTGTCTACAATGTAATGATTTTGGATATATAACTAAGGTCACACAACAGAACACGTCACTACGGTCTATCGAAGACGACACAACAAAACACGCCTCTACAGTCTTAACTGTTATGATGTTGGATATATTATTAAGGCCACACATTGAAACACGCCAATACAGTCTGCACTGTTACGGTGTTGAATATATTACTAAGGATACACAATTAAACACGCCAATACAGTCTGCACTGATATTGCGTTGAATATATTATTAAGGCCACACATTAAAACACGCAACTACTGTCTACAATGTAATGATTTTGGATATATAACTAAGGTCACACAACAGAACACGTCACTACGGTCTATCGAAGATGACACAACAAAACACGCCTCTACAGTCTTAACTGTTATGATGTTGGATATATTATTAAGGCCACACATTGAAACACGCCCATACAGTCTGCACTGTTACGGTGTTGAATATATTACTAAGGATACACAATTAAACACGCCAATACAGTCTGCACTGATATTGGGTTGAATATATTATTAAGGCCACACATTAAAACACGCAACTACTGTCTACAATGTAATGATTTTGGATATATAACTAAGGTCACACAACAGAACACGTCACTACGGTCTATCGAAGACGACACAACAAAACACGCCTCTACAGTCTTAACTGTTATGATGTTGGATATATTATTAAGGCCACACATTGAAACACGCCAATACAGTCTGCACTGATATGGGGTTAAATATATTACTAAGGCCACACATTAAAACACGCCAATACAGTCTGCACTGTTACGGTGTTGAATATATTACTAAGGATACACAATTAAACACGCCAATACAGTCTGCACTGATATTGGGTTGAATATATTATTAAGGCCACACATTAAAACACGCAACTACTGTCTACAATGTAATGATTTTGGATATATAACTAAGGTCACACAACAGAACACGTCACTACGGTCTATCGAAGACGACACAACAAAACACGCCTCTACAGTCTTAACTGTTATGATGTTGGATATATTATTAAGGCCACACATTGAAACACGCCAATACAGTCTGCACTGATATGGGGTTAAATATATTACTAAGGCCACACATTAAAACACGCCAATACAGTCTGCACTGTTACGGTGTTGAATATATTACTAAGGATACACAATTAAACACGCCAATACAGTCTGCACTGATATTGGGTTGAATATATTATTAAGGCCACACATTAAAACACGCAACTACTGTCTACAATGTAATGATTTTGGATATATAACTAAGGTCACACAACAGAACACGTCACTACGGTCTATCGAAGACGACACAACAAAACACGCCTCTACAGTCTTAACTGTTATGATGTTGGATATATTATTAAGGCCACACATTGAAACACGCCAATACAGTCTGCACTGTTACGGTGTTGAATATATTACTAAGGATACACAATTAAACACGCCAATACAGTCTGCACTGATATTGGGTTGAATATATTATTAAGGCCACACATTAAAACACGCAACTACTGTCTACAATGTAATGATTTTGGATATATAACTAAGGTCACACAACAGAACACGTCACTACGGTCTATCGAAGACGACAAAACAAAACACGCCTCTACAGTCTTAACTGTTATGATGTTGTATATATTATTAAGGCCACACATTGAAACACGCCAATACAGTCTGCACTGATATGGGGTTAAATATATTACTAAGGCCACACATTAAACACGCCAATACAGTCTGCACTGTTACGGTGTTGAATATATTACTAAGGATACACAATTAAACACGCCAATACAGTCTGCACTGATATTGGGTTGAATATATTATTAAGGCCACACATTAAAACACGCAACTACTGTCTACAATGTAATGATTTTGGATATATAACTAAGGTCACACAACAGAACACGTCACTACGGTCTATCGAAGACGACACAACAAAACACGCCTCTACAGTCTTAACTGTTATGATGTTGGATATATTATTAAGGCCACACATTGAAACACGCCAATACAGTCTGCACTGTTACGGTGTTGAATATATTACTAAGGATACACAATTAAACACGCCAATACAGTCTGCACTGATATTGGGTTGAATATATTATTAAGGCCACACATTAAAACACGCAACTACTGTCTACAATGTAATGATTTTGGATATATAACTAAGGTCACACAACAGAACACGTCACTACGGTCTATCGAAGACGACACAACAAAACACGCCTCTACAGTCTTAACTGTTATGATGTTGGATATATTATTAAGGCCACACATTGAAACACGCCGATAGAGTCTGCACTGATATGGGGTTAAATATATTACTAAGGCCACACATTAAAACACGCCAATACAGTCTGCACTGTTACGGTGTTGAATATATTACTAAGGATACACAATTAAACACGCCAATACAGTCTGCACTGAGATTGGGTTGAATATATTATTAAGGCCACACATTAAAACACGCAACTACTGTCTACAATGTAATGATTTTGGATATATAACTAAGGTCACACAACAGAACACGTCACTACGGTCTATCGAAGACGACACAACAAAACACGCCTCTACAGTCTTAACTGTTATGATGTTGGATATATTATTAAGGCCACACATTGAAACACGCCAATACAGTCTGCACTGATATGGGGTTAAATATATTACTAAGGCCACACATTAAAACACGCCAATACAGTCTGCACTGTTACGGTGTTGAATATATTACTAAGGATACACAATTAAACACGCCAATACAGTCTGCACTGATATTGGGTTGAATATATTATTAAGGCCACACATTAAAACACGCAACTACTGTCTACAATGTAATGATTTTGGATATATAACTAAGGTCACACAACAGAACACGTCACTACGGTCTATCGAAGACGACACAACAAAACACGCCTCTACAGTCTTAACTGTTATGATGTTGGATATATTATTAAGGCCACACATTGAAACACGCCAATACAGTCTGCACTGTTACGGTGTTGAATATATTACTAAGGATACACAATTAAACACGCCAATACAGTCTGCACTGATATTGGGTTGAATATATTATTAAGGCCACACATTAAAACACGCAACTACTGTCTACAATGTAATGATTTTGGATATATAACTAAGGTCACACAACAGAACACGTCACTACGGTCTATCGAAGACGACACAACAAAACACGCCTCTACAGTCTTAACTGTTATGATGTTGGATATATTATTAAGGCCACACATTGAAACACGCCAATACAGTCTGCACTGTTACGGTGTTGAATATATTACTAAGGATACACAATTAAACACGCCAATACAGTCTGCACTGATATTGGGTTGAATATATTATTAAGGCCACACATTAAAACACGCAACTACTGTCTACAATGTAATGATTTTGGATATATAACTAAGGTCACACAACAGAACACGTCACTACGGTCTATCGAAGACGACACAACAAAACACGCCTCTACAGTCTTAACTGTTATGATGTTGGATATATTATTAAGGCCACACATTGAAACACGCCAATACAGTCTGCACTGATATGGGGTTAAATATATTACTAAGGCCACACATTAAAACACGCCAATACAGTCTGCACTGTTACGGTGTTGAATATATTACTAAGGATACACAATTAAACACGCCAATACAGTCTGCACTGATATTGGGTTGAATATATTATTAAGGCCACACATTAAAACACGCAACTACTGTCTACAATGTAATGATTTTGGATATATAACTAAGGTCACACAACAGAACACGTCACTACGGTCTATCGAAGACGACACAACAAAACACGCCTCTACAGTCTTAACTGTTATGATGTTGGATATATTATTAAGGCCACACATTGAAACACGCCAATACAGTCTGCACTGATATGGGGTTAAATATATTTCTAAGGCCATACATTAAAACACGCCAATACAGTCTGCACTGTTACGGTGTTGAATATATTACTAAGGATACACAATTAAACACGCCAATACAGTCTGCACTGATATTGGGTTGAATAAATTATTAAGGTCACACATTAAAACACGCAACTACTGTCTACAATGTAATGATTTTGGATATATAACTAAGGTCACACAACAGAACACGTCACTACGGTCTATCGAAGACGACACAACAAAACACGCCTCTACAGTCTTAACTGTTATGATGTTGGATATATTATTAAGGCCACACATTGAAACACGCCAATACAGTCTGCACTGATATGGGGTTAAATATATTACTAAGGCCACACATTAAAACACGCCAATACAGTCTGCACTGTTACGGTGTTGAATATATTACTAAGGATACACAATTAAACACGCCAATACAGTCTGCACTGATATTGGGTTGAATATATTATTAAGGCCACACATTAAAACACGCAACTACTGTCTACAATGTAATGATTTTGGAAATATAATTAAGGTCACACAACAGAACACGTCACTACGGTCTATCGAAGACGACACAACAAAACACGCCTCTACAGTCTTAACTGTTATGATGTTGGATATATTATTAAGGCCACACATTGAAACACGCCAATACAGTCTGCACTGATATGGGGTTAAATATATTACTAAGGCCCCACATTAAAACACGCCAATACAGTCTGCACTGTTACGGTGTTGAATATATTACTAAGGATACACAATTAAACACGCCAATACAGTCTGCACTGATATTGGGTTGAATATATTATTAAGGCCACACATTAAAACACGCAACTACTGTCTACAATGTAATGATTTTGGATATATAACTAAGGTCACACAACAGAACACGTCACTACGGTCTATCGAAGACGCCACAACAAAACACGCCTCTACAGTCTTAACTGTTATGATGTTGGATATATTATTAAGGCCACACATTGAAACACGCCAATACAGTCTGCACTGATATGGGGTTAAATATATTACTAAGGCCACACATTAAAACCCGCCAATACAGTCTGCACTGTTACGGTGTTGAATATATTACTAAGGATACACAATTAAACACGCCAATACAGTCTGCACTGATATTGGGTTGAATATATTATTAAGGCCACACATTAAAACACGCAACTACTGTCTACAATGTAATGATTTTGGAAATATAATTAAGGTCACACAACAGAACACGTCACTACGGTCTATCGAAGACGACACAACAAAACACGCCTCTACAGTCTTAACTGTTATGATGTTGGATATATTATTAAGGCCACACATTGAAACACGCCAATACAGTCTGCACTGATATGGGGTTAAATATATTACTAAGGCCCCACATTAAAACACGCCAATACAGTCTGCACTGTTACGGTGTTGAATATATTACTAAGGATACACAATTAAACACGCCAATACAGTCTGCACTGATATTGGGTTGAATATATTATTAAGGCCACACATTAAAACACGCAACTACTGTCTACAATGTAATGATTTTGGATATATAACTAAGGTCACACAACAGAACACGTCACTACGGTCTATCGAAGACGCCACAACAAAACACGCCTCTACAGTCTTAACTGTTATGATGTTGGATATATTATTAAGGCCACACATTGAAACACGCCAATACAGTCTGCACTGATATGGGGTTAAATATATTACTAAGGCCACACATTAAAACCCGCCAATACAGTCTGCACTGTTACGGTGTTGAATATATTACTAAGGATACACAATTAAACACGC
Source organism: Sipunculus nudus (assembly GCA_026874595.1). Classification (NCBI taxonomy): domain Eukaryota; kingdom Metazoa; phylum Annelida; class Sipuncula; order Golfingiida; family Sipunculidae; genus Sipunculus; species Sipunculus nudus. Next base: position 1,075,979 of record CM049319.1, read on the forward strand.
CAATACAGTCTGCACTGATATTGGGTTGAATATATTATTAAGGCCACACATTAAAACACGCAACTACTGTCTACAATGTAATGATTTTGGATATATAATTAAGGTCACACAACAGAACACGTCACTACGGTCTATCGAAGACGACACAACAAAACACGCCTCTACAGTCTTAACTGTTATGATGTTGGATATATTATTAAGGCCACACATTGAAACACGCCAATACAGTCTGCACTGATATGGGGTTAAATATATTACTAAGGCCACACATTAAAACACGCCAATACAGTCTGCACTGTTACGGTGTTGAATATATTACTAAGGATACACAATTAAACACGCCAATACAGTCTGCACTGATATTGGGTTGAATATATTATTAAGGCCACACATTAAAACACGCAACTACTGTCTACAATGTAATGATTTTGGATATATAACTAAGGTCACACAACAGAACACGTCACTGCGGTCTATCGAAGACGACACAACAAAACACGCCTCTACAGTCTTAACTGTTATGATGTTGGATATATTATTAAGGCCACACATTGAAACACGCCAATACAGTCTGCACTGTTACGGTGTTGAATATATTACTAAGGCCACACATTAAAACACGCCAATACAGTCTGCACTGTTACGGTGTTGAATATATTACTAAGGATACACAATTAAACACGCCAATACAGTCTGCACTGATATTGGGTTGAATATATTATTAAGGCCACACATTAAAACACGCAAGTACTGTCTACAATGTAATGATTTTGGATATATAACTAAGGTCACACAACAGAACACGTCACTACGGTCTATCGAAGACGACACAACAAAACACGCCTCTACAGTCTTAACTGTTATGATGTTGGATATATTATTTAGGCCACACATTGAAACACGCCAATACAGTCTGCACTGATATGGGGTTAAATATATTACTAAGGCCACACATTAAAACACGCCAATACAGTCTGCACTGTTACGGTGTTGAATATATTACTAAGGATACACAATTAAACACGCCAATACAGTCTGCACTGATATTGGGTTGAATATATAATTAAGGCCACACATTAAAACACGCAACTACTGTCTACAATGTAATGATTTTGGATATATAACTAAGGTCACACAACAGAACACGTCACTACGGTCTATCGAAGACGACACAACAAAACACGCCTCTACAGTCTTAACTGTTATGATGTTGGATATATTATTAAGGCCAAACATTGAAACACGCCAATACAGTCTGCACTGATATGGGGTTAAATATATTACTAAGGCCACACATTAAAACACGCCAATACAGTCTGCACTGTTACGGTGTTGAATATATTACTAAGGATACACAATTAAACACGCCAATACAGTCTGCACTGATATTGGGTTGAATATATTATTAAGGCCACACATTAAAACACGCAACTACTGTCTACAATGTAATGATTTTGGATATATAACTAAGGTCACACAACAGAACACGTCACTACGGTCCATCGAAGACGACACAACAAAACACGCCTCTACAGTCTTAACTGTTATGATGTTGGATATATTATTAAGGCCACACATTGAAACACGCCAATACAGTCTGCACTGTTACGGTGTTGAATATATTACTAAGGATACACAATTAAACACGCCAATACAGTCTGCACTGATATTGGGTTGAATATATAATTAAGGCCACACATTAGAACACGCAACTACTGTCTACAATGTAATGATTTTGGATATATAACTAAGGTCACACAACAGAACACGTCACTACGGTCTATCGAAGACGACACAACAAAACACGCCTCTACAGTCTTAACTGTTATGATGTTGGATATATTATTTAGGCCACACATTGAAACACGCCAATACAGTCTGCACTGTTACGGTGTTGAATATATTACTAAGGATACACAATTAAACACGCCAATACAGTCTGCACTGATATTGGGTTGAATATATTATTAAGGCCACACATTAAAACACGCAACTACTGTCTACAATGTAATGATTTTGGATATATAACTAAGGTCACACAACAGAACACGTCACTACGGTCTATCGAAGACGACACAACAAAACACGCCTCTACAGTCTTAACTGTTATGATGTTGGATATATTATTAAGGCCACACATTGAAACACGCCAATACAGTCTGCACTGATATGGGGTTAAATATATTACTAAGGCCACACATTAAAACACGCCAATACAGTCTGCACTGTTACGGTGTTGAATATATTACTAAGGATACACAATTAAACACGCCAATACAGTCTGCACTGATATTGGGTTGAATATATTATTAAGGCCACACATTAAAACACGCAACTACTGTCTACAATGTAATGATTTTGGATATATAACTAAGGTCACACAACAGAACACGTCACTACGGTCTATCGAAGACGACACAACAAAACACGCCTCTACAGTCTTAACTGTTATGATGTTGGATATATTATTAAGGCCACACATTGAAACACGCCAATACAGTCTGCACTGTTACGGTGTTGAATATATTACTAAGGATACACAATTAAACACGCCAATACAGTCTGCACTGATATTGGGTTGAATATATTATTAAGGCCACACATTAAAACACGCAACTACTGTCTACAATGTAATGATTTTGGATATATAACTAAGGTCACACAACAGAACACGTCACTACGGTCTATCGAAGATGACACAACAAAACACGCCTCTACAGTCTTAACTGTTATGATGTTGGATATATTATTAAGGCCACACATTGAAACACGCCAATACAGTCTGCACTGTTACGGTGTTGAATATATTACTAAGGATACACAATTAAACACGCCAATACAGTCTGCACTGATATTGGGTTGAATATATTATTAAGGCCACACATTAAAACACGCAACTACTGTCTACAATGTAATGATTTTGGATATATAACTAAGGTCACACAACAGAACACGTCACTACGGTCTATCGAAGACGACACAACAAAACACGCCTCTACAGTCTTAACTGTTACGATGTTGGATATATTATTAAGGCCACACATTGAAACACGCCAATACAGTCTGCACTGATATGGGGTTAAATATATTACTAAGGCCACACATTAAAACACGCCAATACAGTCTGCACTGTTACGGTGTTGAATATATTACTAAGGATACACAATTAAACACGCCAATACAGTCTGCACTGATATTGGGTTGAATATATTATTAAGGCCACACATTAAAACACGCAACTACTGTCTACAATGTAATGATTTTGGATATATAACTAAGGTCACACAACAGAACACGTCACTACGGTCTATCGAAGACGACACAACAAAACACGCCTCTACAGTCTTAACTGTTATGATGTTGGATATATTATTAAGGCCACACATTGAAACACGCCAATACAGTCTGCACTGATATGGGGTTAAATATATTACTAAGGCCACACATTAAAACACGCCAATACAGTCTGCACTGTTACGGTGTTGAATATATTACTAAGGATACACAATTAAACACGCCAATACAGTCTGCACTGATATTGGGTTGAATATATTATTAAGGCCACACATTAAAACACGCAACTACTGTCTACAATGTAATGATTTTGGATATATAACTAAGGTCACACAACAGAACACGTCACTACGGTCTATCGAAGACGACACAACAAAACACGCCTCTACAGTCTTAACTGATATGATGTTGGATATATTATTAAGGCCACACATTGAAACACGCCAATACAGTCTGCACTGTTACGGTGTTGAATATATTACTAAGGATACACAATTAAACACGCCAATACAGTCTGCACTGATATTGGGTTGAATATATTATTAAGGCCACACATTAAAACACGCAACTACTGTCTACAATGTAATGATTTTGGATATATAACTAAGGTCACACAACAGAACACGTCACTACGGTCTATCGAAGACGACACAACAAAACACGCCTCTACAGTCTTAACTGTTATGATGTTGGATATATTATTAAGGCCACACATTGAAACACGCCAATACAGTCTGCACTGTTACGGTGTTGAATATATTACTAAGGATACACAATTAAACACGCCAATACAGTCTGCACTGATATTGGGTTGAATATATTATTAAGGCCACACATTAAAACACGCAACTACTGTCTACAATGTAATGATTTTGGATATATAACTAAGGTCACACAACAGAACACGTCACTACGGTCTATCGAAGACGACACAACAAAACACGCCTCTACAGTCTTAACTGTTATGATGTTGGATATATTATTAAGGCCACACATTGAAACACGCCAATACAGTCTGCACTGATATGGGGTTAAATATATTACTAAGGCCACACATTAAAACACGCCAATACTGTCTGCACTGTTACGGTGTTGAATATATTACTAAGGATACACAATTAAACACGCCAATACAGTCTGCACTGATATTGGGTTGAATATATTATTAAGGCCACACATTAAAACACGCAACTACTGTCTACAATGTAATGATTTTGGATATATAACTAAGGTCACACAACAGAACACGTCACTACGGTCTATCGAAGACGACACAACAAAACACGCCTCTACAGTCTTAACTGTTATGATGTTGGATATATTATTAAGGCCACACATTGAAACACGCCAATACAGTCTGCACTGATATGGGGTTAAATATATTACTAAGGCCACACATTAAAACACGCCAATACATTCTGCACTGTTACGGTGTTGAATATATTACTAAGGATACACAATTAAACACGCCAATACAGTCTGCACTGATATTGGGTTGAATATATTATTAAGGCCACACATTAAAACACGCAACTACTGTCTACAATGTAATGATTTTGGATATATAATTAAGGTCACACAACAGAACACGTCACTACGGTCTATCGAAGACGACACAACAAAACACGCCTCTACAGTCTTAACTGTTATGATGTTGGATATATTATTAAGGCCACACATTGAAACACGCCAATACAGTCTGCACTGATATGGGGTTAAATATATTACTAAGGCCACACATTAAAACACGCCAATACAGTCTGCACTGTTGCGGTGTTGAATATATTACTAAGGATACACAATTAAACACGCCAATACAGTCTGCACTGATATTGGGTTGAATATATTATTAAGGCCACACATTAAAACACGCAACTACTGTCTACAATGTAATGATTTTGGATATATAACTAAGGTCACACAATAGAACACGTCACTGCGGTCTATCGAAGACGACACAACAAAACACGCCTCTACAGTCTTAACTGTTATGATGTTGGATATATTATTAAGGCCACACATTGAAACACGCCAATACAGTCTGCACTGTTACGGTGTTGAATATATTACTAAGGCCACACATTAAAACACGCCAATACAGTCTGCACTGTTACGGTGTTGAATATATTACTAAGGATACACAATTAAACACGCCAATACAGTCTGCACTGATATTGGGTTGAATATATTATTAAGGCCACACATTAAAACACGCAACTACTGTCTACAATGTAATGATTTTGGATATATAACTAAGGTCACACAACAGAACACGTCACTACGGTCTATCGAAGACGACACAACAAAACACGCCTCTACAGTCTTAACTGTTATGATGTTGGATATATTATTAAGGCCACACATTGAAACACGCCAATACAGTCTGCACTGTTACGGTGTTGAATATATTACTAAGGATACACAATTAAACACGCCAATACAGTCTGCACTGATATTGGGTTGAATATATTATTAAGGCCACACATTAAAACACGCAACTACTGTCTACAATGTAATGATTTTGGATATATAACTAAGGTCACACAACAGAACACGTCACTACGGTCTATCGAAGACGACACAACAAAACACGCCTCTACAGTCTTAACTGTTATGATGTTGGATATATTATTTAGGCCACACATTGAAACACGCCAATACAGTCTGCACTGATATGGGGTTAAATATATTACTAAGGCCACACATTAAAACACGCCAATACAGTCTGCACTGTTACGGTGTTGAATATATTACTAAGGATACACAATTAAACACGCCAATACAGTCTGCACTGATATTGGGTTGAATATATTATTAAGGCCACACATTAAAACACGCAACTACTGTCTACAATGTAATGATTTTGGATATATAACTAAGGTCACACAACAGAACACGTCACTACGGTCTATCGAAGACGACACAACAAAACACGCCTCTACAGTCTTAACTGTTATGATGTTGGATATATTATTAAGGCCACACATTGAAACACGCCAATACAGTCTGCACTGATATGGGGTTAAATATATTACTAAGGCCACACATTAAAACACGCCAATACAGTCTGCACTGTTACGGTGTTGAATATATTACTAAGGATACACAATTAAACACGCCAATACAGTCTGCACTGATATTGGGTTGAATATATTATTAAGGCCACACATTAAAACACGCAACTACTGTCTACAATGTAATGATTTTGGATATATAACTAAGGTCACACAACAGAACACGTCACTGCGGTCTATCGAAGACGACACAACAAAACACGCCTCTACAGTCTTAACTGTTATGATGTTGGATATATTATTAAGGCCACACATTGAAACACGCCAATACAGTCTGCACTGTTACGGTGTTGAATATATTACTAAGGATACACAATTAAACACGCCAATACAGTCTGCACTGATATTGGGTTGAATATATAATTAAGGCCACACATTAGAACACGCAACTACTGTCTACAATGTAATGATTTTGGATATATAACTAAGGTCACACAACAGAACACGTCACTACGGTCTATCGAAGACGACACAATAAAACACGCCTCTACAGTCTTAACTGTTATGATGTTGGATATATTATTTAGGCCACACATTGAAACACGCCAATACAGTCTGCACTGATATGGGGTTAAATATATTACTAAGGCCACACATTAAAACACGCCAATACAGTCTGCACTGTTACGGTGTTGAATATATTACTAAGGATACACAATTAAACACGCCAATACAGTCTGCACTGATATTGGGTTGAATATATTATTAAGGCCACACATTAAAACACGCAACTACTGTCTACAATGTAATGATTTTGGATATATAACTAAGGTCACACAACAGAACACGTCACTACGGTCTATCGAAGACGACACAACAAAACACGCCTCTACAGTCTTAACTGTTATGATGTTGGATATATTATTAAGGCCACACATTGAAACACGCCAATACAGTCTGCACTGATATGGGGTTAAATATATTACTAAGGCCACACATTAAAACACGCCAATACAGTCTGCACTGTTACGGTGTTGAATATATTACTAAGGATACACAATTAAACACGCCAATACAGTCTGCACTGATATTGGGTTGAATATATTATTAAGGCCACACATTAAAACACGCAACTACTGTCTACAATGTAATGATTTTGGATATATAACTAAGGTCACACAACAGAACACGTCACTACGGTCTATCGAAGACGACACAACAAAACACGCCTCTACAGTCTTAACTGTTATGATGTTGGATATATTATTAAGGCCACACATTGAAACACGCCAATACAGTCTGCACTGTTACGGTGTTGAATATATTACTAAGGATACACAATTAAACACGCCAATACAGTCTGCACTGATATTGCGTTGAATATATTATTAAGGCCACACATTAAAACACGCAACTACTGTCTACAATGTAATGATTTTGGATATATAACTAAGGTCACACAACAGAACACGTCACTACGGTCTATCGAAGATGACACAACAAAACACGCCTCTACAGTCTTAACTGTTATGATGTTGGATATATTATTAAGGCCACACATTGAAACACGCCAATACAGTCTGCACTGTTACGGTGTTGAATATATTACTAAGGATACACAATTAAACACGCCAATACAGTCTGCACTGATATTGGGTTGAATATATTATTAAGGCCACACATTAAAACACGCAACTACTGTCTACAATGTAATGATTTTGGATATATAACTAAGGTCACACAACAGAACACGTCACTACGGTCTATCGAAGACGACACAACAAAACACGCCTCTACAGTCTTAACTGTTATGATGTTGGATATATTATTAAGGCCACACATTGAAACACGCCAATACAGTCTGCACTGATATGGGGTTAAATATATTACTAAGGCCACACATTAAAACACGCCAATACAGTCTGCACTGTTACGGTGTTGAATATATTACTAAGGATACACAATTAAACACGCCAATACAGTCTGCACTGATATTGGGTTGAATATATTATTAAGGCCACACATTAAAACACGCAACTACTGTCTACAATGTAATGATTTTGGATATATAACTAAGGTCACACAACAGAACACGTCACTACGGTCTATCGAAGACGACACAACAAAACACGCCTCTACAGTCTTAACTGTTATGATGTTGGATATATTATTAAGGCCACACATTGAAACACGCCAATACAGTCTGCACTGATATGGGGTTAAATATATTACTAAGGCCACACATTAAAACACGCCAATACAGTCTGCACTGTTACGGTGTTGAATATATTACTAAGGATACACAATTAAACACGCCAATACAGTCTGCACTGATATTGGGTTGAATATATTATTAAGGCCACACATTAAAACACGCAACTACTGTCTACAATGTAATGATTTTGGATATATAACTAAGGTCACACAACAGAACACGTCACTACGGTCTATCGAAGACGACACAACAAAACACGCCTCTACAGTCTTAACTGTTATGATGTTGGATATATTATTAAGGCCACACATTGAAACACGCCAATACAGTCTGCACTGTTACGGTGTTGAATATATTACTAAGGATACACAATTAAACACGCCAATACAGTCTGCACTGATATTGGGTTGAATATATTATTAAGGCCACACATTAAAACACGCAACTACTGTCTACAATGTAATGATTTTGGATATATAACTAAGGTCACACAACAGAACACGTCACTACGGTCTATCGAAGACGACAAAACAAAACACGCCTCTACAGTCTTAACTGTTATGATGTTGTATATATTATTAAGGCCACACATTGAAACACGCCAATACAGTCTGCACTGATATGGGGTTAAATATATTACTAAGGCCACACATTAAACACGCCAATACAGTCTGCACTGTTACGGTGTTGAATATATTACTAAGGATACACAATTAAACACGCCAATACAGTCTGCACTGATATTGGGTTGAATATATTATTAAGGCCACACATTAAAACACGCAACTACTGTCTACAATGTAATGATTTTGGATATATAACTAAGGTCACACAACAGAACACGTCACTACGGTCTATCGAAGACGACACAACAAAACACGCCTCTACAGTCTTAACTGTTATGATGTTGGATATATTATTAAGGCCACACATTGAAACACGCCAATACAGTCTGCACTGTTACGGTGTTGAATATATTACTAAGGATACACAATTAAACACGCCAATACAGTCTGCACTGATATTGGGTTGAATATATTATTAAGGCCACACATTAAAACACGCAACTACTGTCTACAATGTAATGATTTTGGATATATAACTAAGGTCACACAACAGAACACGTCACTACGGTCTATCGAAGACGACAAAACAAAACACGCCTCTACAGTCTTAACTGTTATGATGTTGTATATATTATTAAGGCCACACATTGAAACACGCCAATACAGTCTGCACTGATATGGGGTTAAATATATTACTAAGGCCACACATTAAACACGCCAATACAGTCTGCACTGTTACGGTGTTGAATATATTACTAAGGATACACAATTAAACACGCCAATACAGTCTGCACTGATATTGGGTTGAATATATTATTAAGGCCACACATTAAAACACGCAACTACTGTCTACAATGTAATGATTTTGGATATATAACTAAGGTCACACAACAGAACACGTCACTACGGTCTATCGAAGACGACACAACAAAACACGCCTCTACAGTCTTAACTGTTATGATGTTGGATATATTATTAAGGCCACACATTGAAACACGCCAATACAGTCTGCACTGTTACGGTGTTGAATATATTACTAAGGATACACAATTAAACACGCCAATACAGTCTGCACTGATATTGGGTTGAATATATTATTAAGGCCACACATTAAAACACGCAACTACTGTCTACAATGTAATGATTTTGGATATATAACTAAGGTCACACAACAGAACACGTCACTACGGTCTATCGAAGACGACACAACAAAACACGCCTCTACAGTCTTAACTGTTATGATGTTGGATATATTATTAAGGCCACACATTGAAACACGCCGATAGAGTCTGCACTGATATGGGGTTAAATATATTACTAAGGCCACACATTAAAACACGCCAATACAGTCTGCACTGTTACGGTGTTGAATATATTACTAAGGATACACAATTAAACACGCCAATACAGTCTGCACTGAGATTGGGTTGAATATATTATTAAGGCCACACATTAAAACACGCAACTACTGTCTACAATGTAATGATTTTGGATATATAACTAAGGTCACACAACAGAACACGTCACTACGGTCTATCGAAGACGACACAACAAAACACGCCTCTACAGTCTTAACTGTTATGATGTTGGATATATTATTAAGGCCACACATTGAAACACGCCAATACAGTCTGCACTGATATGGGGTTAAATATATTACTAAGGCCACACATTAAAACACGCCAATACAGTCTGCACTGTTACGGTGTTGAATATATTACTAAGGATACACAATTAAACACGCCAATACAGTCTGCACTGATATTGGGTTGAATATATTATTAAGGCCACACATTAAAACACGCAACTACTGTCTACAATGTAATGATTTTGGATATATAACTAAGGTCACACAACAGAACACGTCACTACGGTCTATCGAAGACGACACAACAAAACACGCCTCTACAGTCTTAACTGTTATGATGTTGGATATATTATTAAGGCCACACATTGAAACACGCCAATACAGTCTGCACTGTTACGGTGTTGAATATATTACTAAGGATACACAATTAAACACGCCAATACAGTCTGCACTGATATTGGGTTGAATATATTATTAAGGCCACACATTAAAACACGCAACTACTGTCTACAATGTAATGATTTTGGATATATAACTAAGGTCACACAACAGAACACGTCACTACGGTCTATCGAAGACGACACAACAAAACACGCCTCTACAGTCTTAACTGTTATGATGTTGGATATATTATTAAGGCCACACATTGAAACACGCCAATACAGTCTGCACTGTTACGGTGTTGAATATATTACTAAGGATACACAATTAAACACGCCAATACAGTCTGCACTGATATTGGGTTGAATATATTATTAAGGCCACACATTAAAACACGCAACTACTGTCTACAATGTAATGATTTTGGATATATAACTAAGGTCACACAACAGAACACGTCACTACGGTCTATCGAAGACGACACAACAAAACACGCCTCTACAGTCTTAACTGTTATGATGTTGGATATATTATTAAGGCCACACATTGAAACACGCCAATACAGTCTGCACTGATATGGGGTTAAATATATTACTAAGGCCACACATTAAAACACGCCAATACAGTCTGCACTGTTACGGTGTTGAATATATTACTAAGGATACACAATTAAACACGCCAATACAGTCTGCACTGATATTGGGTTGAATATATTATTAAGGCCACACATTAAAACACGCAACTACTGTCTACAATGTAATGATTTTGGATATATAACTAAGGTCACACAACAGAACACGTCACTACGGTCTATCGAAGACGACACAACAAAACACGCCTCTACAGTCTTAACTGTTATGATGTTGGATATATTATTAAGGCCACACATTGAAACACGCCAATACAGTCTGCACTGATATGGGGTTAAATATATTTCTAAGGCCATACATTAAAACACGCCAATACAGTCTGCACTGTTACGGTGTTGAATATATTACTAAGGATACACAATTAAACACGCCAATACAGTCTGCACTGATATTGGGTTGAATAAATTATTAAGGTCACACATTAAAACACGCAACTACTGTCTACAATGTAATGATTTTGGATATATAACTAAGGTCACACAACAGAACACGTCACTACGGTCTATCGAAGACGACACAACAAAACACGCCTCTACAGTCTTAACTGTTATGATGTTGGATATATTATTAAGGCCACACATTGAAACACGCCAATACAGTCTGCACTGATATGGGGTTAAATATATTACTAAGGCCACACATTAAAACACGCCAATACAGTCTGCACTGTTACGGTGTTGAATATATTACTAAGGATACACAATTAAACACGCCAATACAGTCTGCACTGATATTGGGTTGAATATATTATTAAGGCCACACATTAAAACACGCAACTACTGTCTACAATGTAATGATTTTGGAAATATAATTAAGGTCACACAACAGAACACGTCACTACGGTCTATCGAAGACGACACAACAAAACACGCCTCTACAGTCTTAACTGTTATGATGTTGGATATATTATTAAGGCCACACATTGAAACACGCCAATACAGTCTGCACTGATATGGGGTTAAATATATTACTAAGGCCACACATTAAAACACGCCAATACAGTCTGCACTGTTACGGTGTTGAATATATTACTAAGGATACACAATTAAACACGCCAATACAGTCTGCACTGATATTGGGTTGAATATATTATCAAGGCCACACATTAAAACACGCAACTACTGTCTGCAATGTAATGATTTTGGATATATAACTAAGGTCACACAACAGAACACGTCACTGCGGTCTATCGAAGACGACACAACAAAACACGCCTCTACAGTCTTAACTGTTATGATGTTGGATATATTATTAAGGCCACACATTGAAACACGCCAATACAGTCTGCACTGTTACGGTGTTGAATATATTACTAAGGCCACACATTAAAACACGCCAATACAGTCTGCACTGTTACGGTGTTGAATATATTACTAAGGATACACAATTAAACACGCCAATACAGTCTGCACTGATATTGGGTTGAATATATTATTAAGGCCACACATTAAAACACGCAACTACTGTCTACAATGTAATGATTTTGGATATATAACTAAGGTCACACAACAGAACACGTCACTACGGTCTATCGAAGACGACACAACAAAACACGCCTCTACAGTCTTAACTGTTATGATGTTGGATATATTATTAAGGCCACACATTGAAACACGCCAATACAGTCTGCACTGTTACGGTGTTGAATATATTACTAAGGATACACAATTAAACACGCCAATACAGTCTGCACTGATATTGGGTTGAATATATTATTAAGGCCACACATTAAAACACGCAACTACTGTCTACAATGTAATGATTTTGGATATATAAATAAGGTCACACAACAGAACACGTCACTACGGTCTATCGAAGACGACACAACAAAACACGCCTCTACAGTCTTAACTGTTATGATGTTGGATATATTATTTAGGCCACACATTGAAACACGCCAATACAGTCTGCACTGATATGGGGTTAAATATATTACTAAGGCCACACATTAAAACACGCCAATACAGTCTGCACTGTTACGGTGTTGAATATATTACTAAGGATACACAATTAAACACGCCAATACAGTCTGCACTGATATTGGGTTGAATATATTATTAAGGCCACACATTAAAACACGCAACTACTGTCTACAATGTAATGATTTTGGATATATAACTAAGGTCACACAACAGAACACGTCACTACGGTCTATCGAAGACGACACAACAAAACACGCCTCTACAGTCTTAACTGTTATGATGTTGGATATATTATTAAGGCCACACATTGAAACACGCCAATACAGTCTGCACTGATATGGGGTTAAATATATTACTAAGGCCACACATTAAAACACGCCAATACAGTCTGCACTGTTACGGTGTTGAATATATTACTAAGGATACACAATTAAACACGCCAATACAGTCTGCACTGATATTGGGTTGAATATATTATTAAGGCCACACATTAAAACACGCAACTACTGTCTACAATGTAATGATTTTGGATATATAACTAAGGTCACACAACAGAACACGTCACTGCGGTCTATCGAAGACGACACAACAAAACACGCCTCTACAGTCTTAACTGTTATGATGTTGGATATATTATTAAGGCCACACATTGAAACACGCCAATACAGTCTGCACTGTTACGGTGTTGAATATATTACTAAGGATACACAATTAAACACGCCAATACAGTCTGCACTGATATTGGGTTGAATATATAATTAAGGCCACACATTAGAACACGCAAGTACTGTCTACAATGTAATGATTTTGGATATATAACTAAGGTCACACAACAGAACACGTCACTACGGTCTATCGAAGACGACACAATAAAACACGCCTCTACAGTCTTAACTGTTATGATGTTGGATATATTATTTAGGCCACACATTGAAACACGCCAATACAGTCTGCACTGATATGGGGTTAAATATATTACTAAGGCCACACATTAAAACACGCCAATACAGTCTGCACTGTTACGGTGTTGAATATATTACTAAGGATACACAATTAAACACGCCAATACAGTCTGCACTGATATTGGGTTGAATATATTATTAAGGCCACACATTAAAACACGCAACTACTGTCTACAATGTAATGATTTTGGATATATAACTAAGGTCACACAACAGAACACGTCACTACGGTCTATCGAAGACGACACAACAAAACACGCCTCTACAGTCTTAACTGTTATGATGTTGGATATATTATTAAGGCCACACATTGAAACACGCCAATACAGTCTGCACTGATATGGGGTTAAATATATTACTAAGGCCACACATTAAAACACGCCAATACAGTCTGCACTGTTACGGTGTTGAATATATTACTAAGGATACACAATTAAACACGCCAATACAGTCTGCACTGATATTGGGTTGAATATATTATTAAGGCCACACATTAAAACACGCAACTACTGTCTACAATGTAATGATTTTGGATATATAACTAAGGTCACACAACAGAACACGTCACTACGGTCTATCGAAGATGACACAACAAAACACGCCTCTACAGTCTTAACTGTTATGATGTTGGATATATTATTAAGGCCACACATTGAAACACGCCAATACAGTCTGCACTGTTACGGTGTTGAATATATTACTAAGGATACACAATTAAACACGCCAATACAGTCTGCACTGATATTGGGTTGAATATATTATTAAGGCCACACATTAAAACACGCAACTACTGTCTACAATGTAATGATTTTGGATATATAACTAAGGTCACACAACAGAACACGTCACTACGGTCTATCGAAGACGACACAACAAAACACGCCTCTACAGTCTTAACTGTTATGATGTTGGATATATTATTAAGGCCACACATTGAAACACGCCAATACAGTCTGCACTGATATGGGGTTAAATATATTACTAAGGCCACACATTAAAACACGCCAATACAGTCTGCACTGTTACGGTGTTGAATATATTACTAAGGATACACAATTAAACACGCCAATACAGTCTGCACTGATATTGGGTTGAATATATTATTAAGGCCACACATTAAAACACGCAACTACTGTCTACAATGTAATGATTTTGGATATATAACTAAGGTCACACAACAGAACACGTCACTACGGTCTATCGAAGACGACACAACAAAACACGCCTCTACAGTCTTAACTGTTATGATGTTGGATATATTATTAAGGCCACACATTGAAACACGCCAATACAGTCTGCACTGATATGGGGTTAAATATATTACTAAGGCCACACATTAAAACACGCCAATACAGTCTGCACTGTTACGGTGTTGAATATATTACTAAGGATACACAATTAAACACGCCAATACAGTCTGCACTGATATTGGGTTGAATATATTATTAAGGCCACACATTAAAACACGCAACTACTGTCTACAATGTAATGATTTTGGATATATAACTAAGGTCACACAACAGAACACGTCACTACGGTCTATCGAAGACGACACAACAAAACACGCCTCTACAGTCTTAACTGTTATGATGTTGGATATATTATTAAGGCCACACATTGAAACACGCCAATACAGTCTGCACTGTTACGGTGTTGAATATATTACTAAGGATACACAATTAAACACGCCAATACAGTCTGCACTGATATTGGGTTGAATATATTATTAAGGCCACACATTAAAACACGCAACTACTGTCTACAATGTAATGATTTTGGATATATAACTAAGGTCACACAACAGAACACGTCACTACGGTCTATCGAAGACGACAAAACAAAACACGCCTCTACAGTCTTAACTGTTATGATGTTGGATATATTATTAAGGCCACACATTGAAACACGCCAATACAGTCTGCACTGATATGGGGTTAAATATATTACTAAGGCCACACATTAAAACACGCCAATACAGTCTGCACTGTTACGGTGTTGAATATATTACTAAGGATACACAATTAAACACGCCAATACAGTCTGCACTGATATTGGGTTGAATATATTATTAAGGCCACACATTAAAACACGCAACTACTGTCTACAATGTAATGATTTTGGATATATAACTAAGGTCACACAACAGAACACGTCACTACGGTCTATCGAAGACGACACAACAAAACACGCCTCTACAGTCTTAACTGTTATGATGTTGGATATATTATTAAGGCCACACATTGAAACACGCCAATACAGTCTGCACTGTTACGGTGTTGAATATATTACTAAGGATACACAATTAAACACGCCAATACAGTCTGCACTGATATTGGGTTGAATATATTATTAAGGCCACACATTAAAACACGCAACTACTGTCTACAATGTAATGATTTTGGATATATAACTAAGGTCACACAACAGAACACGTCACTACGGTCTATCGAAGACGACACAACAAAACACGCCTCTACAGTCTTAACTGTTATGATGTTGGATATATTATTAAGGCCACACATTGAAACACGCCGATAGAGTCTGCACTGATATGGGGTTAAATATATTACTAAGGCCACACATTAAAACACGCCAATACAGTCTGCACTGTTACGGTGTTGAATATATTACTAAGGATACACAATTAAACACGCCAATACAGTCTGCACTGAGATTGGGTTGAATATATTATTAAGGCCACACATTAAAACACGCAACTACTGTCTACAATGTAATGATTTTGGATATATAACTAAGGTCACACAACAGAACACGTCACTACGGTCTATCGAAGACGACACAACAAAACACGCCTCTACAGTCTTAACTGTTATGATGTTGGATATATTATTAAGGCCACACATTGAAACACGCCAATACAGTCTGCACTGATATGGGGTTAAATATATTACTAAGGCCACACATTAAAACACGCCAATACAGTCTGCACTGTTACGGTGTTGAATATATTACTAAGGATACACAATTAAACACGCCAATACAGTCTGCACTGATATTGGGTTGAATATATTATTAAGGCCACACATTAAAACACGCAACTACTGTCTACAATGTAATGATTTTGGATATATAACTAAGGTCACACAACAGAACACGTCACTACGGTCTATCGAAGACGACACAACAAAACACGCCTCTACAGTCTTAACTGTTATGATGTTGGATATATTATTAAGGCCACACATTGAAACACGCCAATACAGTCTGCACTGTTACGGTGTTGAATATATTACTAAGGATACACAATTAAACACGCCAATACAGTCTGCACTGATATTGGGTTGAATATATTATTAAGGCCACACATTAAAACACGCAACTACTGTCTACAATGTAATGATTTTGGATATATAACTAAGGTCACACAACAGAACACGTCACTACGGTCTATCGAAGACGACACAACAAAACACGCCTCTACAGTCTTAACTGTTATGATGTTGGATATATTATTAAGGCCACACATTGAAACACGCCAATACAGTCTGCACTGTTACGGTGTTGAATATATTACTAAGGATACACAATTAAACACGCCAATACAGTCTGCACTGATATTGGGTTGAATATATTATTAAGGCCACACATTAAAACACGCAACTACTGTCTACAATGTAATGATTTTGGATATATAACTAAGGTCACACAACAGAACACGTCACTACGGTCTATCGAAGACGACACAACAAAACACGCCTCTACAGTCTTAACTGTTATGATGTTGGATATATTATTAAGGCCACACATTGAAACACGCCAATACAGTCTGCACTGATATGGGGTTAAATATATTACTAAGGCCACACATTAAAACACGCCAATACAGTCTGCACTGTTACGGTGTTGTATATATTACTAAGGATACACAATTAAACACGCCAATACAGTCTGCACTGATATTGGGTTGAATATATTATTAAGGCCACACATTAAAACACGCAACTACTGTCTACAATGTAATGATTTTGGATATATAACTAAGGTCACACAACAGAACACGTCACTACGGTCTATCGAAGACGACACAACAAAACACGCCTCTACAGTCTTAACTGTTATGATGTTGGATATATTATTAAGGCCACACATTGAAACACGCCAATACAGTCTGCACTGATATGGGGTTAAATATATTTCTAAGGCCATACATTAAAACACGCCAATACAGTCTGCACTGTTACGGTGTTGAATATATTACTAAGGATACACAATTAAACACGCCAATACAGTCTGCACTGATATTGGGTTGAATATATTATTAAGGTCACACATTAAAACACGCAACTACTGTCTACAATGTAATGATTTTGGATATATAACTAAGGTCACACAACAGAACACGTCACTACGGTCTATCGAAGACGACACAACAAAACACGCCTCTACAGTCTTAACTGTTATGATGTTGGATATATTATTAAGGCCACACATTAAAACACGCAACTACTGTCTACAATGTAATGATTTTGGATATATAACTAAGGTCACACAACAGAACACGTCACTACGGTCTATCGAAGACGACACAACAAAACACGCCTCTACAGTCTTAACTGTTATGATGTTGGATATATTATTAAGGCCACACATTGAAACACGCCAATACAGTCTGCACTGTTACGGTGTTGAATATATTACTAAGGATACACAATTAAACACGCCAATACAGTCTGCACTGATATTGGGTTGAATATATTATTAAGGCCACACATTAAAACACGCAACTACTGTCTACAATGTAATGATTTTGGATATATAACTAAGGTCACACAACAGAACACGTCACTACGGTCTATCGAAGACGACACAACAAAACACGCCTCTACAGTCTTAACTGTTATGATGTTGGATATATTATTAAGGCCACACATTGAAACACGCCAATACAGTCTGCACTGTTACGGTGTTGAATATATTACTAAGGATACACAATTAAACACGCCAATACAGTCTGCACTGATATTGGGTTGAATATATTATTAAGGCCACACATTAAAACACGCAACTACTGTCTACAATGTAATGATTTTGGATATATAACTAAGGTCACACAACAGAACACGTCACTACGGTCTATCGAAGACGACACAACAAAACACGCCTCTACAGTCTTAACTGTTATGATGTTGGATATATTATTAAGGCCACACATTGAAACACGCCAATACAGTCTGCACTGATATGGGTTTAAATATATTACTAAGGCCACACATTAAAACACGCCAATTCAGTCTGCACTGTTACGGTGTTGAATATATTAATAAGGATACACAATTAAACACGCCAATACAGTCTGCACTGATATTGGGTTGAATATATTATTAAGGCCACACATTAAAACACGCAACTACTGTCTACAATGTAATGATTTTGGATATATAACTAAGGTCACACAAGAGAACACGTCACTACGGTCTATCGAAGACGACACAACAAAACACGCCTCTACAGTCTTAACTGTTATGATGTTGGATATATTATTAAGGCCACACATTGAAACACGCCAATACAGTCTGCACTGATATGGGGTTAAATTTATTACTAAGGCCACACATTAAAACACGCCAATACAGTCTGCACTGTTACGGTGTTGAATATATTACTAAGGATACACAATTAAACACGCCAATACAGTCTGCACTGATATTGGGTTGAATATATTATTAAGGCCACACATTAAAACACGCAACTACTGTCTACAATGTAATGATTTTGGAAATATAACTAAGGTCACACAACAGAACACGTCACTACGGTCTATCGAAGACGACACAGCAAAACACGCCTCTACAGTCTTAACTGTTATGATGTTGGATATATTATTAAGGCCACACATTGAAACACGCCAATAGAGTCTGCACTGTTACGGTGTTGAATATATTACTAAGGATACACAATTAAACACGCCAATACAGTCTGCACTGATATTGGGTTGAATATATTATTAAGGCCACACATTAAAACACGCAACTACTGTCTACAATGTAATGATTTTTGATATATAACTAAGGTCACACAACAGAACACGTCACTACGGTCTATCGAAGACGACACAACAAAACACGCCTCTACAGTCTTAACTGTTATGATGTTGGATATATTATTAAGGCCACACATTGAAACACGCCAATACAGTCTGCACTGTTACGGTGTTGAATATATTACTAAGGATACACAATTAAACACGCCAATACAGTCTGCACTGATATTGGGTTGAATATATTATTAAGGCCACACATTAAAACACGCAACTACTGTCTACAATGTAATGATTTTGGATATATAACTAAGGTCACACAACAGAACACGTCACTACGGTCTATCGAAGACGACACAACAAAACACGCCTCTACAGTCTTAACTGTTATGATGTTGGATATATTATTAAGGCCACACATTGAAACACGCCGATAGAGTCTGCACTGATATGGGGTTAAATATATTACTAAGGCCACACATTAAAACACGCCAATACAGTCTGCACTGTTACGGTGTTGAATATATTACTAAGGATACACAATTAAACACGCCAATACAGTCTGCACTGAGATTGGGTTGAATATATTATTAAGGCCACACATTAAAACACGCAACTACTGTCTACAATGTAATGATTTTGGATATATAACTAAGGTCACACAACAGAACACGTCACTACGGTCTATCGAAGACGACACAACAAAACACGCCTCTACAGTCTTAACTGTTATGATGTTGGATATATTATTAAGGCCACACATTGAAACACGCCAATACAGTCTGCACTGATATGGGGTTAAATATATTACTAAGGCCACACATTAAAACACGCCAATACAGTCTGCACTGTTACGGTGTTGAATATATTACTAAGGATACACAATTAAACACGCCAATACAGTCTGCACTGATATTGGGTTGAATATATTATTAAGGCCACACATTAAAACACGCAACTACTGTCTACAATGTAATGATTTTGGATATATAACTAAGGTCACACAACAGAACACGTCACTACGGTCTATCGAAGACGACACAACAAAACACGCCTCTACAGTCTTAACTGTTATGATGTTGGATATATTATTAAGGCCACACATTGAAACACGCCAATACAGTCTGCACTGTTACGGTGTTGAATATATTACTAAGGATACACAATTAAACACGCCAATACAGTCTGCACTGATATTGGGTTGAATATATTATTAAGGCCACACATTAAAACACGCAACTACTGTCTACAATGTAATGATTTTGGATATATAACTAAGGTCACACAACAGAACACGTCACTACGGTCTATCGAAGACGACACAACAAAACACGCCTCTACAGTCTTAACTGTTATGATGTTGGATATATTATTAAGGCCACACATTGAAACACGCCAATACAGTCTGCACTGTTACGGTGTTGAATATATTACTAAGGATACACAATTAAACACGCCAATACAGTCTGCACTGATATTGGGTTGAATATATTATTAAGGCCACACATTAAAACACGCAACTACTGTCTACAATGTAATGATTTTGGATATATAACTAAGGTCACACAACAGAACACGTCACTACGGTCTATCGAAGACGACACAACAAAACACGCCTCTACAGTCTTAACTGTTATGATGTTGGATATATTATTAAGGCCACACATTGAAACACGCCAATACAGTCTGCACTGATATGGGGTTAAATATATTACTAAGGCCACACATTAAAACACGCCAATACAGTCTGCACTGTTACGGTGTTGAATATATTACTAAGGATACACAATTAAACACGCCAATACAGTCTGCACTGATATTGGGTTGAATATATTATTAAGGCCACACATTAAAACACGCAACTACTGTCTACAATGTAATGATTTTGGATATATAACTAAGGTCACACAACAGAACACGTCACTACGGTCTATCGAAGACGACACAACAAAACACGCCTCTACAGTCTTAACTGTTATGATGTTGGATATATTATTAAGGCCACACATTGAAACACGCCAATACAGTCTGCACTGATATGGGGTTAAATATATTTCTAAGGCCATACATTAAAACACGCCAATACAGTCTGCACTGTTACGGTGTTGAATATATTACTAAGGATACACAATTAAACACGCCAATACAGTCTGCACTGATATTGGGTTGAATATATTATTAAGGTCACACATTAAAACACGCAACTACTGTCTACAATGTAATGATTTTGGATATATAACTAAGGTCACACAACAGAACACGTCACTACGGTCTATCGAAGACGACACAACAAAACACGCCTCTACAGTCTTAACTGTTATGATGTTGGATATATTATTAAGGCCACACATTGAAACACGCCAATACAGTCTGCACTGATATGGGGTTAAATATATTACTAAGGCCACACATTAAAACACGCCAATACAGTCTGCACTGTTACGGTGTTGAATATATTACTAAGGATACACAATTAAACACGCCAATACAGTCTGCACTGATATTGGGTTGAATATATTATTAAGGCCACACATTAAAACACGCAACTACTGTCTACAATGTAATGATTTTGGATATATAATTAAGGTCACACAACAGAACACGTCACTACGGTCTATCGAAGACGACACAACAAAACACGCCTCTACAGTCTTAACTGTTATGATGTTGGATATATTATTAAGGCCACACATTGAAACACGCCAATACAGTCTGCACTGATATGGGGTTAAATATATTACTAAGGCCACACATTAAAACACGCCAATACAGTCTGCACTGTTACGGTGTTGAATATATTACTAAGGATACACAATTAAACACGCCAATACAGTCTGCACTGATATTGGGTTGAATATATTATCAAGGCCACACATTAAAACACGCAACTACTGTCTACAATGTAATGATTTTGGATATATAACTAAGGTCACACAACAGAACACGTCACTGCGGTCTATCGAAGACGACACAACAAAACACGCCTCTACAGTCTTAACTGTTATGATGTTGGATATATTATTAAGGCCACACATTGAAACACGCCAATACAGTCTGCACTGTTACGGTGTTGAATATATTACTAAGGCCACACATTAAAACACGCCAATACAGTCTGCACTGTTACGGTGTTGAATATATTACTAAGGATACACAATTAAACACGCCAATACAGTCTGCACTGATATTGGGTTGAATATATTATTAAGGCCACACATTAAAACACGCAACTACTGTCTACAATGTAATGATTTTGGATATATAACTAAGGTCACACAACAGAACACGTCACTACGGTCTATCGAAGACGACACAACAAAACACGCCTCTACAGTCTTAACTGTTATGATGTTGGATATATTATTAAGGCCACACATTGAAACACGCCAATACAGTCTGCACTGTTACGGTGTTGAATATATTACTAAGGATACACAATTAAACACGCCAATACAGTCTGCACTGATATTGGGTTGAATATATTATTAAGGCCACACATTAAAACACGCGACTACTGTCTACAATGTAATGATTTTGGATATATAACTAAGGTCACACAACAGAACACGTCACTACGGTCTATCGAAGACGACACAACAAAACACGCCTCTACAGTCTTAACTGTTATGATGTTGGATATATTATTTAGGCCACACATTGAAACACGCCAATACAGTCTGCACTGATATGGGGTTAAATATATTACTAAGGCCACACATTAAAACACGCCAATACAGTCTGCACTGTTACGGTGTTGAATATATTACTAAGGATACACAATTAAACACGCCAATACAGTCTGCACTGATATTGGGTTGAATATATTATTAAGGCCACACATTAAAACACGCAACTACTGTCTACAATGTAATGATTTTGGATATATAACTAAGGTCACACAACAGAACACGTCACTACGGTCTATCGAAGACGACACAACAAAACACGCCTCTACAGTCTTAACTGTTATGATGTTGGATATATTATTAAGGCCACACATTGAAACACGCCAATACAGTCTGCACTGATATGGGGTTAAATATATTACTAAGGCCACACATTAAAACACGCCAATACAGTCTGCACTGTTACGGTGTTGAATATATTACTAAGGATACACAATTAAACATGCCAATACAGTCTGCACTGATATTGGGTTGAATATATTATTAAGGCCACACATTAAAACACGCAACTACTGTCTACAATGTAATGATTTTGGATATATAACTAAGGTCACACAACAGAACACGTCACTGCGGTCTATCGAAGACGACACAACAAAACACGCCTCTACAGTCTTAACTGTTATGATGTTGGATATATTATTAAGGCCACACATTGAAACACGCCAATACAGTCTGCACTGTTACGGTGTTGAATATATTACTAAGGATACACAATTAAACACGCCAATACAGTCTGCACTGATATTGGGTTGAATATATAATTAAGGCCACACATTAGAACACGCAACTACTGTCTACAATGTAATGATTTTGGATATATAACTAAGGTCACACAACAGAACACGTCACTACGGTCTATCGAAGACGACACAATAAAACACGCCTCTACAGTCTTAACTGTTATGATGTTGGATATATTATTTAGGCCACACATTGAAACACGCCAATACAGTCTGCACTGATATGGGGTTAAATATATTACTAAGGCCACACATTAAAACACGCCAATACAGTCTGCACTGTTACGGTGTTGAATATATTACTAAGGATACACAATTAAACACGCCAATACAGTCTGCACTGATATTGGGTTGAATATATTATTAAGGCCACACATTAAAACACGCAACTACTGTCGACAATGTAATGATTTTGGATATATAACTAAGGTCACACAACAGAACACGTCACTACGGTCTATCGAAGACGACACAACAAAACACGCCTCTACAGTCTTAACTGTTATGATGTTGGATATATTATTAAGGCCACACATTGAAACACGCCAATACAGTCTGCACTGATATGGGGTTAAATATATTACTAAGGCCACACATTAAAACACGCCAATACAGTCTGCACTGTTACGGTGTTGAATATATTACTAAGGATACACAATTAAACACGCCAATACAGTCTGCACTGATATTGGGTTGAATATATTATTAAGGCCACACATTAAAACACGCAACTACTGTCTACAATGTAATGATTTTGGATATATAACTAAGGTCACACAACAGAACACGTCACTACGGTCTATCGAAGACGACACAACAAAACACGCCTCTACAGTCTTAACTGTTATGATGTTGGATATATTATTAAGGCCACACATTGAAACACGCCAATACAGTCTGCACTGTTACGGTGTTGAATATATTACTAAGGATACACAATTAAACACGCCAATACAGTCTGCACTGATATTGGGTTGAATATATTATTAAGGCCACACATTAAAACACGCAACTACTGTCTACAATGTAATGATTTTGGATATATAACTAAGGTCACACAACAGAACACGTCACTACGGTCTATCGAAGATGACACAACAAAACACGCCTCTACAGTCTTAACTGTTATGATGTTGGATATATTATTAAGGCCACACATTGAAACACGCCAATACAGTCTGCACTGTTACGGTGTTGAATATATTACTAAGGATACACAATTAAACACGCCAATACAGTCTGCACTGATATTGGGTTGAATATATTATTAAGGCCACACATTAAAACACGCAACTACTGTCTACAATGTAATGATTTTGGATATATAACTAAGGTCACACAACAGAACACGTCACTACGGTCTATCGAAGACGACACAACAAAACACGCCTCTACAGTCTTAACTGTTATGATGTTGGATATATTATTAAGGCCACACATTGAAACACGCCAATACAGTCTGCACTGATATGGGGTTAAATATATTACTAAGGCCACACATTAAAACACGCCAATACAGTCTGCACTGTTACGGTGTTGAATATATTACTAAGGATACACAATTAAACACGCCAATACAGTCTGCACTGATATTGGGTTGAATATATTATTAAGGCCACACATTAAAACACGCAACTACTGTCTACAATGTAATGATTTTGGATATATAACTAAGGTCACACAACAGAACACGTCACTACGGTCTATCGAAGACGACACAACAAAACACGCCTCTACAGTCTTAACTGTTATGATGTTGGATATATTATTAAGGCCACACATTGAAACACGCCAATACAGTCTGCACTGATATGGGGTTAAATATATTACTAAGGCCACACATTAAAACACGCCAATACAGTCTGCACTGTTACGGTGTTGAATATATTACTAAGGATACACAATTAAACACGCCAATACAGTCTGCACTGATATTGGGTTGAATATATTATTAAGGCCACACATTAAAACACGCAACTACTGTCTACAATGTAATGATTTTGGATATATAACTAAGGTCACACAACAGAACACGTCACTACGGTCTATCGAAGACGACACAACAAAACACGCCTCTACAGTCTTAACTGTTATGATGTTGGATATATTATTAAGGCCACACATTGAAACACGCCAATACAGTCTGCACTGTTACGGTGTTGAATATATTACTAAGGATACACAATTAAACACGCCAATACAGTCTGCACTGAT
Organism: Sipunculus nudus; assembly: GCA_026874595.1. Taxonomy (NCBI): domain Eukaryota; kingdom Metazoa; phylum Annelida; class Sipuncula; order Golfingiida; family Sipunculidae; genus Sipunculus; species Sipunculus nudus. The sequence goes on from CM049319.1 coordinate 1,103,212, forward strand.
ATTGGGTTGAATATATTATTAAGGCCACACATTAAAACACGCAACTACTGTCTACAATGTAATGATTTTGGATATATAACTAAGGTCACACAACAGAACACGTCACTACGGTCTATCGAAGACGACAAAACAAAACACGCCTCTACAGTCTTAACTGTTATGATGTTGTATATATTATTAAGGCCACACATTGAAACACGCCAATACAGTCTGCACTGATATGGGGTTAAATATATTACTAAGGCCACACATTAAAACACGCCAATACAGTCTGCACTGTTACGGTGTTGAATATATTACTAAGGATACACAATTAAACACGCCAATACAGTCTGCACTGATATTGGGTTGAATATATTATTAAGGCCACACATTAAAACACGCAACTACTGTCTACAATGTAATGATTTTGGATATATAACTAAGGTCACACAACAGAACACGTCACTACGGTCTATCGAAGACGACACAACAAAACACGCCTCTACAGTCTTAACTGTTATGATGTTGGATATATTATTAAGGCCACACATTGAAACACGCCAATACAGTCTGCACTGTTACGGTGTTGAATATATTACTAAGGATACACAATTAAACACGCCAATACAGTCTGCACTGATATTGGGTTGAATATATTATTAAGGCCACACATTAAAACACGCAACTACTGTCTACAATGTAATGATTTTGGATATATAACTAAGGTCACACAACAGAACACGTCACTACGGTCTATCGAAGACGACACAACAAAACACGCCTCTACAGTCTTAACTGTTATGATGTTGGATATATTATTAAGGCCACACATTGAAACACGCCGATAGAGTCTGCACTGATATGGGGTTAAATATATTACTAAGGCCACACATTAAAACACGCCAATACAGTCTGCACTGTTACGGTGTTGAATATATTACTAAGGATACACAATTAAACACGCCAATACAGTCTGCACTGAGATTGGGTTGAATATATTATTAAGGCCACACATTAAAACACGCAACTACTGTCTACAATGTAATGATTTTGGATATATAACTAAGGTCACACAACAGAACACGTCACTACGGTCTATCGAAGACGACACAACAAAACACGCCTCTACAGTCTTAACTGTTATGATGTTGGATATATTATTAAGGCCACACATTGAAACACGCCAATACAGTCTGCACTGATATGGGGTTAAATATATTACTAAGGCCACACATTAAAACACGCCAATACAGTCTGCACTGTTACGGTGTTGAATATATTACTAAGGATACACAATTAAACACGCCAATACAGTCTGCACTGATATTGGGTTGAATATATTATTAAGGCCACACATTAAAACACGCAACTACTGTCTACAATGTAATGATTTTGGATATATAACTAAGGTCACACAACAGAACACGTCACTACGGTCTATCGAAGACGACACAACAAAACACGCCTCTACAGTCTTAACTGTTATGATGTTGGATATATTATTAAGGTCACACATTGAAACACGCCAATACAGTCTGCACTGTTACGGTGTTGAATATATTACTAAGGATACACAATTAAACACGCCAATACAGTCTGCACTGATATTGGGTTGAATATATTATTAAGGCCACACATTAAAACACGCAACTACTGTCTACAATGTAATGATTTTGGATATATAACTAAGGTCACACAACAGAACACGTCACTACGGTCTATCGAAGACGACACAACAAAACACGCCTCTACAGTCTTAACTGTTATGATGTTGGATATATTATTAAGGCCACACATTGAAACACGCCAATACAGTCTGCACTGTTACGGTGTTGAATATATTACTAAGGATACACAATTAAACACGCCAATACAGTCTGCACTGATATTGGGTTGAATATATTATTAAGGCCACACATTAAAACACGCAACTACTGTCTACAATGTAATGATTTTGGATATATAACTAAGGTCACACAACAGAACACGTCACTACGGTCTATCGAAGACGACACAACAAAACACGCCTCTACAGTCTTAACTGTTATGATGTTGGATATATTATTAAGGCCACACATTGAAACACGCCAATACAGTCTGCACTGATATGGGGTTAAATATATTACTAAGGCCACACATTAAAACACGCCAATACAGTCTGCACTGTTACGGTGTTGAATATATTACTAAGGATACACAATTAAACACGCCAATACAGTCTGCACTGATATTGGGTTGAATATATTATTAAGGCCACACATTAAAACACGCAACTACTGTCTACAATGTAATGATTTTGGATATATAACTAAGGTCACACAACAGAACACGTCACTACGGTCTATCGAAGACGACACAACAAAACACGCCTCTACAGTCTTAACTGTTATGATGTTGGATATATTATTAAGGCCACACATTGAAACACGCCAATACAGTCTGCACTGATATGGGGTTAAATATATTTCTAAGGCCATACATTAAAACACGCCAATACAGTCTGCACTGTTACGGTGTTGAATATATTACTAAGGATACACAATTAAACACGCCAATACAGTCTGCACTGATATTGGGTTGAATATATTATTAAGGTCACACATTAAAACACGCAACTACTGTCTACAATGTAATGATTTTGGATATATAACTAAGGTCACACAACAGAACACGTCACTACGGTCTATCGAAGACGACACAACAAAACACGCCTCTACAGTCTTAACTGTTATGATGTTGGATATATTATTAAGGCCACACATTAAAACACGCAACTACTGTCTACAATGTAATGATTTTGGATATATAACTAAGGTCACACAACAGAACACGTCACTACGGTCTATCGAAGACGACACAACAAAACACGCCTCTACAGTCTTAACTGTTATGATGTTGGATATATTATTAAGGCCACACATTGAAACACGCCAATACAGTCTGCACTGTTACGGTGTTGAATATATTACTAAGGATACACAATTAAACACGCCAATACAGTCTGCACTGATATTGGGTTGAATATATTATTAAGGCCACACATTAAAACACGCAACTACTGTCTACAATGTAATGATTTTGGATATATAACTAAGGTCACACAACAGAACACGTCACTACGGTCTATCGAAGACGACACAACAAAACACGCCTCTACAGTCTTAACTGTTATGATGTTGGATATATTATTAAGGCCACACATTGAAACACGCCAATACAGTCTGCACTGTTACGGTGTTGAATATATTACTAAGGATACACAATTAAACACGCCAATACAGTCTGCACTGATATTGGGTTGAATATATTATTAAGGCCACACATTAAAACACGCAACTACTGTCTACAATGTAATGATTTTGGATATATAACTAAGGTCACACAACAGAACACGTCACTACGGTCTATCGAAGACGACACAACAAAACACGCCTCTACAGTCTTAACTGTTATGATGTTGGATATATTATTAAGGCCACACATTGAAACACGCCAATACAGTCTGCACTGATATGGGTTTAAATATATTACTAAGGCCACACATTAAAACACGCCAATTCAGTCTGCACTGTTACGGTGTTGAATATATTAATAAGGATACACAATTAAATTCGCCAATACAGTCTGCACTGATATTGGGTTGAATATATTATTAAGGCCACACATTAAAACACGCAACTACTGTCTACAATGTAATGATTTTGGATATATAACTAAGGTCACACAAGAGAACACGTCACTACGGTCTATCGAAGACGACACAACAAAACACGCCTCTACAGTCTTAACTGTTATGATGTTGGATATATTATTAAGGCCACACATTGAAACACGCCAATACAGTCTGCACTGATATGGGGTTAAATATATTACTAAGGCCACACATTAAAACACGCCAATACAGTCTGCACTGTTACGGTGTTGAATATATTACTAAGGATACACAATTAAACACGCCAATACAGTCTGCACTGATATTGGGTTGAATATATTATTAAGGCCACACATTAAAACACGCAACTACTGTCTACAATGTAATGATTTTGGAAATATAACTAAGGTCACACAACAGAACACGTCACTACGGTCTATCGAAGACGACACAGCAAAACACGCCTCTACAGTCTTAACTGTTATGATGTTGGATATATTATTAAGGCCACACATTGAAACACGCCAATAGAGTCTGCACTGTTACGGTGTTGAATATATTACTAAGGATACACAATTAAACACGCCAATACAGTCTGCACTGATATTGGGTTGAATATATTATTAAGGCCACACATTAAAACACGCAACTACTGTCTACAATGTAATGATTTTGGATATATAACTAAGGTCACACAACAGAACACGTCACTACGGTCTATCGAAGACGACACAACAAAACACGCCTCTACAGTCTTAACTGTTATGATGTTGGATATATTATTAAGGCCACACATTGAAACACGCCAATACAGTCTGCACTGTAACGGTGTTGAATATATTACTAAGGATACACATTAAAACACGCCAATACAGTCTGCACTGTTACGGTGTTGTATATATTACTAAGGATACACAATTAAACACGCCAATACAGTCTGCACTGATATTGGGTTGAATATATTATTAAGGCCACACATTAAAACACGCAACTACTGTCTACAATGTTATGATTTTGGATATATAACTAAGGTCACACAACAGAACATGCCACTACGGTCTATCGAAGACGACACAACAAAACACGCCTCTACAGTCTTAACTGTTATGATTTTGGATATATTACTAAGGCCAAACAACAGAACACGCCACTACGGTCTAGTCTGTTATGAGTTTTGATATATTGCCGAGGCCACACAAAAAAAACACACACGCCACTACAGTTTACACTGATATGATTTGGGACATATCACAAAGGCACAAAATACACACGCAACTACTGTCTACAATGTTATGATTTTGGATATATTACTACGGCCACACAACAAACTCTTCACTGTTGTGATTTTGAATATATTACTAAAACAACACAACAGATCCGGCCACTACAGTCTATACTATGACCAAGCAACAACACAAGCCTCTACAGTCTATACAGTTGTAATAGTTGTGATGTTGGATATATTACTAAGGTGACACGACAAAACACGCCACTACAGTCTACTCTATTATGATCTCGGATATATTACTAAGGCCACACAAAAAAACACGCAACTACGGTCTACAATGTTATGATTTTTTGTATATTACTAAAGCCACACCAAAAATACGAAACTACTGTCTACAATGTTATGATTTTGTATATATTACTATGGCCACACGACAAAACACGCGACTACAGTCTACACTGTTATGATTTTGTGTATATTACTACGGCTTCACAACAAAACATTCCACTGCAGTCTTCTCTGTTATGATTTTGGGATATAATACCAAGGTCACACAAAAACACGCCACTACAATCCACACTGCTATGGTGTTGAATATATTACTAAGGCCACACAATAAAACACGCAACTTCTGTCTACAATATTATGATTTTGGATAAATAACTAAGGTCACACAACAGAACAGGCCACTACGGTCCAGCCTGTTATGATGTTGGATATATTAATAAGTCCACACAATAAAACACGCAACTTCTGTCAACAATGTTACGATTTTGGATATATAACTAAGGCCACACAACAGAACACGTCACTATATACGGTCTTTTGAAGACGACACAACAAAACACGCCTCTACAGTCTAAACTGTTATGATTTTGGATATATTACTAAGGCCACACAACAGAACACGCCACTACGGTCTAGTCTGTTATGAGTTTTGATATATTGCTGAGGCCACACAAAAAAACACGCCACTACAGTTTACACTGATATGATTTGAGACATATATCACAAAGGTCACAAAAAACACGCAACTACTGTCTACAATGTTTTGATTTTGGATATATTACTAAGGCCACACAACAAAGCGCGACCACAGTCTTCACTGTTGTGATTTTGAATATATTACTAAGACAACACAACAGATCAGGCCACTACAGTCTATACTATGACCAAACAACAAAACAAGCCGCTACAGTCTATACTGTTGTAATAGTTGTGATGTTGTATATATTACTAAGGCGACACGACAAAACACGCCACTACAGTCTACTCTATTATGATGTTGGATATATTACTAAGGCCACACAAAAAAAAAAAACACGCAACTACTGTCTACAATGTTATGATTTTGTATATATTACTAAAGCCACACAAAAATTACGCAACTACTGTCTACAATGTCATGATTTTGTATATATTACTATGGCCACACGACAAAACACGCGACTACAGTCTACACTGTTATGATTTTGTGTATATTACTAAGGCTTCACAACAAAATACGCCACTGCAGTCTTCTCTGTTATGATTTTGGATATAATACCAAAGTCACACAAAAAACACGCCACTACAATCTACACTGCTATGGTGTTGAATATATTACTAAGGCCACACAATAAAACACGCAACTCCTGTCTACAATGTTATGATTTTGGATAAATGACTAAGGTCACACAACAGAACAGGCCACAACGGTCTAGTCTGTTATGATGTTGGATAAATTAATAAGTCCACACAATAAAACACGCATCTTCTGTCAACAATGTTATGATTTTGGATACATTACTAAGGTCACACAACAGAACACGTCACTACGGTCTAGTCTGTTATGCTGTTGGATATATTAATAAGTCAACACAATAAAACACGCAACTTCTGTCAACAATGTTACGATTTTGAATATATTACTAAGGCCACACAACAGAACAGGCCACTACGGTCTAGTCTGTTATGCTGTTGGATATATTAATAAGTCAACACAATAAAACACGCAACTTCTGTCAACAATGTTACGATTTTGAATATATTACTAAGGCCACACAACAGAACAGGCCACTACGGTCTAGTCTGTTATGCTGTTGGATATATTAATAAGTCAACACAATAAAACACGCAACTTCTGTCGACAATGTTACGATTTTGAATATATTATTAAGGTCACACAACAGAACACGCCACTACGGTCTAGTCTGTTATGCTGTTGGATATATTGTTAAGTCAACACAATAAAACACGCAACTTCTGTCAACAATGTTACGATTTTGAATATATTACTAAGGCCACACAACAGAACAGGCCACTACGGTCTAGTCCGTTATGCTGTTGGATAAATTAATAAGTCAACACAAGAAAAAACACGCAACTTCTGTCGACAATGTTACGATTTTGAATATATTACTCAGGCCACACAACAGAACACGCCACTACGGTCTAGTCTGTTATGCTGTTTGATATATTAATAAGTCAACACAATAAAACACGCAACTTCTGTCAAAAATGTTACGATTTTGAATATATTACTAAGGCCACACAACAGAACAGGCCACTACGGCCTAGTCTGTTATGCTGTTGGATATATTAATAAGTCAACACAATAAAACACGCAACTCCTGTCAACAATGTTACGATTTTGAATATATTACTAAGGCCACACAACAGAACAGGCCACTACGGTCTAGTCTGTTATGTTGTTGGATATATTAATAAGTCAACACAATAAAACACGCAACTTCTGTCGACAATGTTACGATTTAGTATATATTACTAAGGCCACACAACAGAACAGGCCACTACGGTCTAGTCTGTTATGCTGTTGGATATATTAATAAGTCAACACAATAAAACACGCAACTTCTGTCGACAATGTTACGATTTTGAATATATTACTAAGGCCACACAACAGAACAGGCCACAACGGTCTAGTCTGTTATGCTGTTGGATATATTAATAAGTCAACACAATAAAACACGCAACTTCTGTCGACAATGTTACGATTTAGAATATATTACTAAGGCCACACAACAGAACACGCCACTACGGTCTAGTCTGATATGCTGTTAGATATATTACTAAGGGCATACAGTAAAACACGCCGCTATATTCTACACTGTTACGGTGTTGAATATATTACTAAGGCTACACAATTAAACACGCCAATACAATCTGCACTGATATAGGGTTGAATATATTATTAAGGCCACAATTAAAACACGCAACTACTGTCTACATAGTTATGATTTTTAATATATAAGTAAGGCCACACAGCAGAACATGCCACTACGGTCTATCGAAGACGACACAACAAAACACGCCTCTACAGTCTAAACTGTTATGATTTTGGATACTAAGGCCACACAATAGAACACGCCACTACCGTACATAGTCCGTTCCAGTACCCCTGTCCACCTGTTTTTTCGCGATTATCTCTACATAAGACAACCCTAACCCTAACTTCTACATTTATCCTTCACCAATGTTCTTTGTACATACTAGACAACAGGTATCTACATTGGGCAAGCAACGCTGTCCATATCCCCAGTATATATCATTTGTTGGTTGCTGTATACTTGGCTGATAATATAATGTTGCAATGAACTTCCTGTTTCAGAGGCAGGAGGTTGCCAAGCTTGCTAGCCAGGTAGCTAGCTACAAAGGCAGCAAGGATGAATGCTTTGTAATTACCCCTGCCTAAGATGGCTAACTGCCCTGACAGGGGTGACAGCTTTGTACTTGTCTGCAATTGACCCAAGCCTTGTGTCCATTTCAAGTATACCAGTATCACATTTGTACCTGGAGTACCTTATACCAGGTACAGAAACTTTAGTTCCAAGTACAGGTACAAGCTACTTCCTTCTCATGACAGCCAGGTACAGGCACAGATACAGGTACTCTAATTGTGTACCTAGGTAAAGGTACAGGTGCAAGTACCTGGCCCCAACCCTGAAAGGAACATTCATTTATATATTTTGTGTAACAAACTACCATAATATATAATACTCCGTCATTATGCGGTTTGGAAATTAATGCATACAAAGCGGATTACTTGAATATTTTGAATTTTAGACTTAAATACATTTTGCAAGTGTGAATATATGATGATTGCAATTAGTAGTATTAAACAAAAATGATACTTGATAGTTCCTTTTTTTTATTTTCAGTAAATTGTATTCATATTGATATTCATGAATACATTTGTATTTGTATTCGTATTCGTATTCAAATAGGCCTACATTTCTGTTTTGTAGTATTTGTATTCGTATTCGTATTCGTGTACCCCTGCTGTATTCGTATTTGTATTCGAATACATTTCTCCTGTATTCGACCCATGTCTGATATATATATATATATATATATATATATATATATATATATATATATATATGATATATACCGGGCACTGCAAAGACATTAGTGCTGTTCAACTGCATATATATGAAGTCCAGAAATGAACGCTGACGGCCCCCACAATTAAATATCCACCCCAAAAGCCTCGGCGGGTGTTTGTGAAGCCCGTCAGCGTTCAGTTCTGGACTACAAGTTTTCTAGCCACAGCCGGTACTAATCTATTTACATTTGTAAAAAAATGCCACTTTAAATACCTTAAACAAAAAGTTGCGAAAATTTACAATATTCCATGCGAATCCACGTATTTCATGACCCCGAGAATGCGGCACAGGCATCTTGCCAACCCTACTTGAAATGAACTGGCCGGAATATTCTCCTAACTTTTGACCGCTTTGGGCGTACTTGCCTTGCAATGTGGGCGATCCCATTTCAAGGTTGGTATGACCCCAGAAATAAAACCATATGTTCAGAAATAACATTCTATACACATATAGGTTTCGGGATAACCTTTGTATATGTGTCTCATTTAAAAAAGGGGGAGTGCGTGGTTTTGAATATATGTTTCTGCGATTACCAATAAATTCAGATTAGGCCTAAACGCATGAATTTAAATTCCTTTCCAAGGAAAATTGTACAAAAATCAACGCAAGGCAGGCTGGGAACCATGTTAATCAAATACTGTGCTTGTGACAGCCATTTATTTAAACTTTGCCAGAAAAGGTCATGTGCGTATTCAAATGACTGAGTGAGGAATTGTGGCTAACATACAGAAAAAAATGCCTAAGGCCAAAAAAAATTAAAGGTATGGTTCTCAGGCACCGCCCGCATCAATTTTAAACCCCCGCATCAAAAATTTTTATTTTTATTTTCAATAAAACTCCCAATTTTGAGCTGCTGCCGCTACGACATTTCTTTCAAGAAGATAAAACCATACAATTTCCTTTGTTTTGTAGTACTTTTACTTATTTAGCAAAATAAAACTGTTATTTTTCATGCTTTTCCCTTATCATTTGACATTTTAATCGAAACATACCAAAAAATTTAAAATAAAAAAAAGCGCCCGCCCGCATTGATTTCTGAAAAAAAGTGCCTGAGAACCATACCTTTATTTTATTTTGGCCTAAGCTTCAAATTGTCATCAGATTGAAAGGACTGCGTGACCCCCGCCCAGAGAGCCGCCGGTGATATATTGTAAATGGTTCGCTGGTGCTGCAGGCCCGGTACACGTGCCTGGGAGAAATCAAGGGCACACATGCACGGTGTACAAGCTTTTGCCGTTTTATTATTATTAACACTGGCACTGCTTATCATCATTCAAAAGGATAGTAAATTGGGGGGGGGGACACTTTAAGTAGAAACCGCGTTTTTTTATGCGAATACGACACTTTTTAGCCGAGATATCATAATAATTTTATTGTTAATTCAAGCGTCTGTTTTTTTTTTAACTTAAAAAGGATCTCCTCAGACTCTGAAACAACGTATCGAACTTATCGAAGGGAGAGAGCAGGGGTATAATTCATGTACAGTCATATGGCACGGGCTACATACATGTTATTAATGAGAGTGATATACTGTTGTGCACATGTTTAATGTTTGACCACTCCACATCGCTAAACAGCGGGAACCTACCACCTGCAAATGGAACACCGCTTATGACGTCACGCGCGTTAATATTATTAACATACTCTTCTTCATCCGAAAGAGAGCAGTTCAGCTTCCATAAGCCAGTATCTTGTTTATTAACTGAAGTCTTAAGAGAAAGTTGAACGGCTAAATGGTCACTCTTATAGCGAATTGAATTTTCATATGCTCAACAAAAAATCGACTCTAAGAGGTTAAACAATAATTGAGTCTACTTGATGCAGGGCTGGGTTTGAACGGGTGCAAGTTGGTCTCTCTTATTTGGGTGTGAAAATCTCCACACATCATCTATGCTGTGGCTGCTATACCAATCCCTAAGTATTTTCCATGATTGTTTATGTGTGATTATTTGGCTTTCTAATCTATCTTTATCTTTTTTTCATAACCAAATTAAAATCACCGGCTATTATACATTTTTCGTTTCCTAAAAAATCTATTTCTCCAATGTTTGTTGAAAAAAGTATATTCGTCATCATTTGATCTATAATTAACAGCCAATGTAACATTATGGTATCCTAATCTGAAATCTTACATTTTCGTCTCTAACAACATCTTTAATTATTATACCTGAACCATTTTTAATGAGAATACACACATCTCTGGGATTCTCCTGCCCATGAGAAAACAGGGCTTTACCTCTCCATTCAGCTTGCCAGAAAGCTTCCATATTGTTCGAACTATGAGTTTCCCGCAAAAGAATGACCGATTCGTCTTTTTTGTTCAGCCAATGGAAAACTTCGGGTCGCTTTCTGTACTCTGACAACCCTCTAACATTCAAGGCCAGTATCTTAACTAAATCAATAGTATTGATATAAAGATATCTCTAATATTCAATAGAAACCAACACATAAACAACTAAGATTAGATATACGAAAGCAAGGGCCATGCCAAGAGGATGTGCCTCTCCTTAGAATCTACTAGTTACAAGTAAGAAAAAAAAAGTGCGAAAATGTAAACATAAATTATACAAGTAATAGCAAAAACATGAATTACCAATCTTCCAGACAGTCCCGTAGGTCTGAAATAAAACATGACGTCCTTGTTCCGTTTTAACGTTGTGCCGTGTCAGTTTGCTTGTTTGTGAAGGCGATAATAAGTTACACACAGAATAACAGAGCGTCTCTTACGCGGAGGGAATACCTGGGTAGGTCCCCGGCCATTAGTCAGTCTCTCAGACCAGTAGGTAGAGAATGCTTTCCGACTTGCGATTCTGTTACTGGGCTACACGTGTGGCGGCAACCGCGTGTTCGTAATCACGCAAGCTCCTACTGGAATTGGTTGGTTGACCCGTCTTAGCGCGTCACCTCACCTGCGAGTTTGCTGAATAGAAACGTCATAACTGTGATGCGAACGGCCTTAGGTAGAAGTTGATTGAATTGGTACCTCTGCACCCTCAATCAAACGTCTTCCGTGCCATAATCTTGAAATTTTCTTTTTTTGAAGGCCTCATTCATTTGTGCTTTGGCCTGACGTTTCAGTCTGTAATCTCGCGCTGTGACGTCTTCAATCAGACACAATGGCCCTTTGTTCACCGCAGGTTTTTTACTCCTCTGACCGACGCATTTCGATTTGGAGACTGAAAATTCACTAGTATGTGTCGAGGAACACCAGTTTTTGTGCGCGAACTCTGTATACATTTTCAAGCATATTGGTGGAGCCCTGCATCGGGGTTTCCCCGACTACTTTCACTTTTGCTTTAATTTCAGCTACAATTTTTAACACTTCTCGTTCTTGTTTTCTTTCATTCCTGTTAATCCTCCATATTTTTCTATAAGTTTTTTAAAAATTTGTTTACCCTAAGAGTTGTTAATTTTCACAGTCTCATTACGTGATGCATGTTTTCAGTCTTTTCCTTCTGTACAACCTATAGATTTCACCTACTGCACATGTGACCCATAACTAAATATTGGATCCTGTATAATTTGGTGTCAGAAGGTCAAAGGTCAAATCACGTAAACCTAATTCTCAAATTTGTTATCCGATGATTGAGTCTAGTTTGGTTTGGGACTTTTTTTTACCGAATAATAAGGAAATATTATATCAATTTAAGGTCGCTGGTGGAGGTTATCCTCAGTCGTGTGTTCAGTTGGATAACTCTGTTACGACTGATAAATTTGATTAATTTTTCACGTAACTTTCACGTAAATGTTCCAAACGCTACTCTACTGTCTTTATATCACGCCTCTGAGCAACCACATCCAACATCCAGGAACTGAGCATTTGTTCTATGCTGATGATACCCAGTTGTAAAATATGTTACGTTCAGATTATTCTGAAGTAAGGAGGCATCTTAGTGATATGGAAGCCTGATTTGAACTTGTAAGAATGTGGAGATTTGGAAACAAAGACAGAAGGCATAACGTTCTCCTAAAGGTACCAGCATTATGACAGGTCGGTGGTGAGAGCATGAAATCAGCTGTTCGTGTAAAAGACCTTTTCCTGGACATGTTCCTTATCACGGAAAACCAAGTGAATAATCTGTGTAAGAGTGCGTTAGCTCAGTTGCAAATCATCGCTAATATCAGGCGTTACTCAGCAACTGAAGTAGATAAGTCCCTGGTACACTTTCTTGTATAATCCCGTTTGGATTGTTGTAACAGTCTCCTTGTTGGCCTTCTACCCACACTGATTAACAAGCTACAGCAATCCTGAACACTGGGACCAAAATTGTTACAAGGACAAGCAAATATGATTATATAAAACATGTGCTCAAAGGTCTCGATTGGTTACACATAGAGAGGAGAATACAATATGAGTTCTTATTGTATACACATAAAGACATACATGGGGATGCACCACATGCAGTGCACTCAAGATCTGCTGAATGTGAGAACACCAGAAAGATCTCCGAGATCCAGTAATACCACCCAGCTGTGCATTTCCTATACCAAGACAAAGACATGGTGAATGGTCATTCGAGAACGCTGCAGCTAGAAAATGGAATGACCAGTCGGACTGCTTGAGAAACATGAGCATAGTGGAGGGTTTTGAAGTACTCTTAAGACACCTTTTTTGTACGAATAAGGTTGAAGAGTAGTTGTGATATTTTCTAGTCAGTGTGAAGATTAACGAGATAAAAATAATGTAATGAATATCCAGTCCGTGGATAAAAAATAAAAATTTTAAGCCTTTTTTAATCGATTAATCAAACTTTATTTTTAACATTTAATTGCCTGTTTTATCTCATATAATTATTTTAGTTTTATATGCCATTTTACTATATTTTTAGCTCAGCTGACTGTAAGTCATCTGATGTTAAGCAATCACTCTTTGTCCGTCGTCCGTCCGGTCGTCCGGTCGTCCGGCCGTCTGTCCGTTAACAGAGCACAAATCGTAACCGCTTGACCTAGAATCTTATTATTTGACATCCAGAGAGGTCCATGAAAAAACTCCTCGGAAACCTTAAATTAGGTCTCTGTTACCCATATTCACCCAGCTATGAGGCTCCGAAGTCCCCCCCCCCTTAATAATGGAAAATTTCATACAAAAGCTCAAGTTTCTGAATAACTAATGCCTTGATCACCATGATTATTTGCATGGATATTGATCATGGAGTGTTTCATCAGTTTCTGCAGATTGGTGGCGCCACCTGTATTTTTTCGATTTTTTTAAACGATTTTTTCCCTCAATTTTTGAGACCTTTAAAGATGTGGTCATCTGTTAACAGGGCACTAATCGTAACCGCTGGAACAAGAATCTTCTTACTTGACATCCGGAGAAGTCCATGAAAAGTCTCCATGGAAACCCGAAATTGAGTCTCTGTTACCCATATACTTTGAGCTATGGCGCTCCGAAGTACCCCCAGAATAATGGCAAATTCCATTGAAAAGTTCAAGTATCCGAACAACTAATGCATTGATCACCATGATTCTTTGCATGGTTATTGATCATGGAGTGTTTCATCAGTGTCTACAAACAGGTAGCGCCAACTTTTTTTTCGATTTTTTTAACGATTTTTTTCTCTATTTTGAAACCTTTAAAGATACGGTCATCTGTTAACAGGGCACTAATCGTAACCGCTGGAACAAGAATCTTCTTACTTGACATCCGGAGAAGTCCATGAAAAATCTCCTTGGAAACCTGAAATTAGGTCATTGTTACTCATATTCTTCCAGCTATGGGGCTCTGAAGTACCCCCCAGAATAATGGAAAATTTCATAGAAAAGCTCAAGTATCTGAATAACTAATGCATTGGGCACCATGATTCTTTGCATGGATATTGATCATTGAGTGTTTCATCAGTTTCTCCAGACAGGTAGCGCCGCCTGTATTTTTTATAAGTCATCTGTTAACAGGGTAGAAATCATATTGATTGGACTTAGAATCTTTCAACTTGGCATCCTTGAAGGTCCATTATAAGTCTCCAAGGAAACCTGAATTAGGTCTCTCTTACCCATACCATTTGAGCTATTGCGCTCAAAAGTGCCCTCAAAACAATTAAAAATTTTAAACAAAAGCAGTGCACAAATCATAACCATTAGACCTAGAATCTTCTGATTTAACATCCAGGGAGGTCCATAATAAGTCTCCTTGCAAACTTGAAATTATAGGTGTCTATAACTCATATTTTCCAATTTATGTTGCATGTTTAAGGACCCCAGAAAATATGCAAAATACACACACATTGCGAGATTCCCCAGGAATTGGTGAATGGATTGTACTAAAATTTGGTGTGCTTATGCGTCTTAATGAACTTAAGCTAACTTGCATGAATGATGGTGCCATCTCCATTATATTAATTAGTTCCCTATGCAAGGACATATTGTCAACATATCATTCGGCTGAGCGTCATGACCCATGGGTCACTTGTTAATGGAAAGTCCCTATGAGCATGTTGTGCCGTGTATGAGACGATATATAACTGCTCAACAACAACAACAACAATAATAATAATAATAATAATAATAATAATAATACATGTAAAAATATTTAATAAGTTAAAAAATATGCTTTCTCTTACCTGTTTGCTAATCACTGTATAATTTGTATTATCTGTTAAAAAAGTAAATAGAAGTGTTCTCTACTTAGCAAACCAAATCTATATAATTACACTTATGCTTCCTCGTCCCAAGTGATAACACTCAGTATGGGAACAAGCATACTGCAGTTATATCTGATGGAAGCCCCAAGATGATTTTCTTGCAGCTGATTTTGATACTGGGATAATCGCTAAGCCTAAATAACATTACCGTTACTGGATTCCGGATATCTCTCTCAAATAACAACCTCGGAATTATAAGCCTAATGTTCTTTCCAAAACTGACGCTGCTGGAAATATTGATAGCAGCAGTATATTCTATATCCAAACTTATGAATGATTAAATTCTTTAATCTTCCTAATTTGAGCGTTCATAGCTTGGCGAACAATAATTTAACGGTGATCAAGCTGGATTATTTTGAAGGTCTAAATAAACTTGGTGTCGAAGAATTAAAACATAATGCTAGTCATTCTGAATACTAAAACAAATCTCTACACATCAGGCTAGCTAGACCTGCGGAACAACAAAATTATATTGCCAATTGCTTTTGAAGACGCTAAACCACCATCACTAATGTCATTGTTGGGAAACCCTTTTTTTGTGGATGCAAAGTCGATTCTTTCTTCGAGGTAATCAAAGGAGGAAAGGCGTAGAATTGAACTGCGATGATTTCCCGAAGTTTGAACTAACTCATCAACCTGGCTTCACGTGCAATTGTTCTTTTGATAACAGCCTGCGCACATAGATGCCCGAAGCCTGCTTGAGATCTAACCGTCTACTGGTTGAACAGTATCATAACATGTCAAGCTGTCAGAGCCCGATTGTGGTCTTCAGGCAAAATCTGGAAAGCCTGTCACTGGGATGTAAAGCTTTGGGATTCCCGCGACCATTTGTTATTATCAAGTGTCCTGGTGATGACGTGATCTCACGGAACATCAGACATTCTGTCAACAGTGAAGTATGGACTGTTCATTCATCTGTAGTGGCCAACTATACATGCATTGCAACGAATGTCGCCGGGTCTGCGCTCCAGCATGTTTTCATCAGTAAGATTTCTGGCGCAGAGGAAACGTCAGCCATACTGAATATACATACCCTACTGATCTTAGGTGTTTCTCAAGTAAAGATATTTGTGGTAGGCATAGTTTGATATAACAATACGTTATGTAATACATGTTTTATTTGATAGCAGCCTTATGTCGACCCCTTTCTGGTCAAGGTATTTTTTACTTCAATTATGCATTAAGATGAAACAATACTAATTTTGTGATACGGTTGGAATAATAAGGAAATTAGAGTTAACAAACTTCTGCACATTTTCTTAAATAAAATGCCTGTAGGACAAACTAGTATTAATCCGTCATGTCATTCTCATGTTTGTCTGGTATCGACGGCAGTGGG
Organism: Sipunculus nudus; assembly: GCA_026874595.1. Lineage (NCBI taxonomy): Eukaryota > Metazoa > Annelida > Sipuncula > Golfingiida > Sipunculidae > Sipunculus > Sipunculus nudus. The sequence continues at coordinate 1,120,442 of CM049319.1, forward strand.
ATTTTAAGAACGTTTGCAATATGCCACTTAAGCTTTATAAGTTAATTAACCAGAATAGTATGTACTGAATTATACACGTTATGTAAGCAGCATCCAAATTCGAAATTTATGAGTTTGTTCTGAAATATTGTGTATCCATTGGTTAAACTTTATTAAAAGAAGACCATTTTAAAAGTGTTTATGAAACAGCCTGGATCAAAGTGAAAAATATGTGCCATTAAAGAGTTATAAAATTTGAAACCATCATTATCAATCACGGGAGACTTATTGTTATTTTATTCCAATACAGTGAATACGTCACTTCTAGCACCCATCTAACCTCATCAAAGGTCTCCGTGGTCATGTACACAGTGATATAAAAGTATTTGAAAGAACAAAGGATTTCTGCATCAAAAAATGCTGGTTGGAATTTAAATTGTACCTAAAATTATACCTATATTGTATATTTATATATCATTCACACTCTTAATGACACAGACCTCCTAAAAGATGCCAAAAAAGTTCTCTATTGATGATAATCTATTTAAGTTATCCCTGCATCCAGAGACTCCTGTGACCTATTTTGGAATCGATTCTATAACATTTTATTCAATCGATTCCATTTTATAGGATCCAACTTTCATGATCTAGCAAAAAGCAGAACATTTGCCACTGGACTGTTCAGCTGCAGGTTTGGCACCAACTAATGAGCGAACCTAGTTATAGAATCTTTGCAGGGCTGTTGGTTCACTACGCTCCCTACGCTCCCGAGGCAGCGGGAATCTTGCGCTTCTAAAGAAGCAACTGATTTTCACGCTGCCTGCTTTGGACACCAGAAGGCGGTTCGTTGTCCGCTGAAAAAAAAAAAACGTGCGTATGATGTGACAAGCAGCCAACCAGATGCCAATGAACAAACACTCGACAGGCATCCTGGCTCCGCCCATAGCTGCGCCTCAAACGCCGCTTGATGACAGTTTATGGTCGAATTTTAATTGCTTCCTCTGCATTCTCGCATCATCGACCGATTCGATTATGACATTATGACTGTGTGAGCGTAGCCATATGTATCTGTTGTCTGCAGAACTGAAACCAGCCAGCGAGGTGTGCACGCAGCCTTTGTTGTTACGTTTCGTTTGAATTACAGCTCACCCGCCGGGCATCCTATGAGCCCAAGGCCCTAAGCAGACTACGTCTGGGGTCATTCTCTCTGAGCTTGCGGCCTGTTCAGACAGTTACGGGGGCGATGAGCTGTCACTCAAAACGAAATGAACAACATTGGCACCGTGTATTCCTCGCTTGGCTGTGTCTTCCAGCACAAGGTCTCATCTGATTGGACAAAAATAAAATGCTCCCCTCTGGTGTAGAGATTCAGGATACAAGGTCATAACAAACAGCGCTTACGACATAGGTAGTTGGCCTATGGTAAAGCGCTGTATTGGTTCACTCAATGCTCAAAAGTCTTAAGTTGGCAATCATGAATGTCATGCATCTTATGTCGTCAGATCAGCTAAACGGTCCTTTTACTGCCCTTGATATAATGAAATATTATTCTCATATGTTGGGAAAGTGATGCGTGTAGTGAAATATAGCCTCCGTATATATTTAATTGAATTTTCAGTTTTCGTCTTAAATACTTTTTCCCGTACTAATATTCAATACAACCGCAGCGGTTTTTACATGTTTTATTCATGTGGAGGAGAAGGACACACAACACGTGTATAGTTGTTGAAGCTCCATCTTCCGTTGAGTGTCATTAGTTGAAGTATAAGTAACTTGATTTTTTAGACCTTGAACTCAAAGGCATTCAAGGTGGAACGCAAGAGATCTGTAGCTATCAGATGACTGTATGCACCTCTGTGGCCAGTTTATCTGGGCATATAAGCTACTTATAAATACCGCCTTTTTACTCTAGCATCTTCTGCCAAATGTCATAGACGGCACAGGGAGAATTTATATTTGTTGGGAGAGGGTATTATGTAGCATGATGGATTTTTTATGTTAGCCAAAGAACGTTTCTGTCGTGGACAAATGAATCGATCAGCCTCCACTGTCTATCCATTGTAAATCTTATGGAATTTACGGTCAAATTTCCGAAGAGGAATAGAAAAGATAGACGACTATAGTTCGAACGCTTGCCGGAAATTGAAATGATAGACTGACGGACAGAAAGAACAAACTGTCGGTTTTCTATCAAGTGTGACTTTCAGAGCGTTAGCTGAGAAGCTGTGGCCTGTTGAACGACATATCACAAATAAGAACAAAAAGCAGAGATAGCTGACAACAACCGAAATGCTGACGCACTGACACATATGAGCTTACAGGTGACTAGATTATCGTATGGGGAAGGTATTTGGAAACAAGATGAGTTATAGTTTTTTAAGATAAGGTTCACAGTTTTAGCCAAGAAATATGGCCAAGAAATGATATGTTGGGGAGGGTCAGTTGAGTTTCAAGACAACTGTCAAACAGACAGACATACTGAGGAAGAGACACAAAAATAAGACCAGATGACTTAACCAGGTAATGGAGAAGACTCAGAGGAAGAAAATAAGCCATAGTTTCTGTAATTGAGAATTATAGGTACGGAGATATGGCTAAAAAATGATATGTTGGGGAGGGTCAGGTGCAGCGCCCCCTAGTGACCATTTACGGGAAATGAAAAATCGGTTTCGAGATATTACTGTAAGACAAAAGATGCGATAGTTTAAAAATGATTCTTTCAAATTTGTTGCCTGTAGAATGCTAAATGTGACATGCACGAACCAACAAGCAGGCGAATTTTAGGACAACTGACAAACAGACAGACATACTGACAAAAGGGACACCGGGTTATGGAGAAGAATCACAGAAAGAAAATAAGCTATAGTTTAAGTAACTGATGTATATGGTTTTGGAGATATAGCCAAAACATGTTGTGTTGGGGAGGTTGGAGTTCAGCCTCCCCTAGCGGACGTATTAAAAAAAATGAAATAAATATTTCGAGATACTAGTGCAAGACTTACGATATGTCAGTTTCAAAAAGATTTCTGCAACACTCGGGCCTCCAGGGCAAATAAATGAAGCGCTGATTACTTAGTCATTCATATAATTGTCACGTGACCGCTGTTACACAACAGGTCATTATGTTTGCATCATGTTCAGTGATATGACCATTCGGGGTATAACGGATTTGTTACCCTCCCATTAACCAAACATACAGCGATGGTTAGATATGGCCTTATTTGTTATGGTTTGACCTGTTCATTTCTTATGCAAGGAAGGTTATGCTTTCCTCCGTGTCACTTTGTTTGTTAGTTTTATTGTTAATAGGGTCACCAAAACAATGCCGAACCGAGCTCTATGAAATCGTATGATGGGATAGGGCATTGACCTGGGAACATTTGCATGAATTTTACAGGAAAAACTTTCAATACTTTTCTAAAGAGAGCCAAATAGCCTCACAATCATATATATATTCCCAGATAAATATGAACCAGTATAGTTCAGCCACTGAAAATACATGTAAATTATTATCATAAGGTCCCAACATAATGATCCTTAGAATAAAAAACAAATCATAATTATTTTGTAAATATAGTATTAAAGATGAAATAGTAATAATCAAATTGTGATTATTCTTCTCTTTTTATCTACACAGTCTATTTCAAAATCGTCATATGGCGAGACGCTGGGTTGACAGAAATGCGTGTGAAATTTTGCAGCCAGGCATAGAGGTCATGCTAGTAAAAGCTATCAAGATCACTTAAGGAGTTATGAAACTGATAAAATAATACAAAGTAAATTTCTGTGAGAGTCTTTACACTTACAGCACTTTTCAAAGAAATCTTGAAACGTGTGCACAAGATCAGCAAGGCTTGAAATATATAAATATACATATTCCTTTCATTGTAAATTGGCTGCCAAAGTAAAAAAAAAAGAAACAATAGTCTATCTGAGGGCCAACGCTTTTCAATGTGCGACATATAATGACATATGGGTAACCTTTTGGTAAAGGTATACTGTCCTATAGGTAGATAACTAGGGTTTTCCGGTATAACTGTCCTGTAAGTAGATTAACAGGCGTGTCTGGTAACACTGTCCTGTAAACAGATAACCAGGCGTGTCCGTTCACACTGTCCTTTAGGGAGATCACTAAGCATGTCCGGTAACACTGTCCAGTAGGTAGATAACCAGGGAGCCCGTTAACACTGACAGGTAGGTAGATAATGTTTCAGGTGTCTCTTTTATTGTGCGCTGTTGACGCTTGTGGGGTCTGAAGTGAAGAAACACAGCGTTCTTTGTTCTAGTTGTTTCAAGTCCGTTCCTGTAACGTGTGTAATGTTCTTTGGGATTTTCCATTTCTAGTACTTTCGGGTAAAAAGTTATAAATAGGGACTGTGTTTAGAGCCGATAGAGGGAGAGAGAAAAATTCCAGCGGACACGGACGAGTATGATTCAGTTTATGGACCTTTTCGATAATTGCAGAACTAGATATTCTTCTAAATTTTTAACGGATTTTATATAGTCTTCAGTTGGCCTTTGAGATTACTACCAGAACTTCCCTATTGGATTACAATAGATTGTTTTCGGGTTTACATTGGACTATTATTCTCTGAGAAGATTTACTTGAACTGTTCATCTGGATTATATGTTTTAAAGGACTTGTTGAGCCGTGACAGTGGTGGTATCCAGAAAAGCCTAAGATTCGGCACTCTGGTACTGTACATTTTTATTGTTTTACTGCAAATTGTATTGATTAAGTGTATTGTAATTTTAGAATTGTTTTAAGAATAAATTATAATTATTTGTTAACGAAAAAGAACAGCACGTCCAGTTACAGTGAGAAGTAAGTAGATAATCAGGCGTGTCTGGAAACACTTTCCTGCAAGAAGAACAGCAGGTCCAGTTACACTGACAAATAAGTAGATAATCAGGCGTGTCTGGAAACACTTTCCGACAAGAAGAACAGCAGGTCCAGTTACACTGACAAGTAAGTAGATAATCAGGCGTGTCTGGAAACACTTTCCTGCAAGAAGAACAGCAGGTCCAGTTACACTGACAAGTAAGTAGATAATCAAGCGTGTCTGGAAACACTTTCCTGCAAGAAGAACAGCAGGTCCAGTTACACTGACAAGTAAGTAGATAATCAAGCGTGTCTGGAAACACTTTCCTGCAAGAAGAACAGCAGGTCAAGTTACACTGACAAGTAAGTAGATAATCAGGCGTGTCTGGAAACACTTTCCTGCAAGAAGAACAACAGGTCCAGTTACACTGACAAGTAAGTAGATAATCAGGCGTGTCTGGAAACACTTTCCTGCAAGAAGAACAGCAGGTCCAGTTACACTGACAAGTAAGTAGATAATCAAGCGTGTCTGGAAACACTTTCCTGCAAGAAGAACAGCAGGTCCAGTTACACTGACAAGTAAGTAGATAATCAGGCGTGTCTGGAAACACTTTCCTGCAAGAAGAACAGCAGGTCCAGTTACACTGACATGTAAGTTGATAATCAGGCGTGTCTGGAAACACTTTCCTGCAAGAAGAACAGCAGGTCCAGTTACACTGACAAGTAAGTAGATAATCAGGCGTGTCTGGAAACACTTTCCTGCAAGAAGAACAGCAGGTCCAGTTACACTGACATGTAAGTAGATAATCAGACGTGTCTGGAAATGCTGGCCCATAGAAAGAACAGCAGGGCCGGTTACACTGACATGTAAGTAGATAACCAGGCGTGTTTGGAAATGCTGTGCCATAGGAAGAACAGCAGGTCCAGTTACACTGACATGTAAGTAGATAATCAGGCGTGTCTGGAAACACTTTCCTGCAAGAAGAACAGCAGGTCCAGTTACACTGACAAGTAAGTAGATAATCAGGCGTGTCTGGAAACACTTTCCTGCAAGAAGAACAGCAGGTCCAGTTACACTGACATGTAAGTAGATAATCAGGCGTGTCTGGAAACACTTTCCTGCAAGAAGAACAGCAGGTCCAGTTACACTGACATGTAAGTAGATAACCAGGCGTGTCTGGAAACACTTTCCTGCAAGAAGAACAGCAGGTCCAGTTACACTGACATGTAAGTAGATAATCAGGCGGGTCTGGAAACACTTTCCTGCAAGAAGAACAGCAGGTCCAGTTACACTGACAAGTAAGTAGATAATCAGGCGTGTTTGGAAACACTTTCCTGCAAGAAGAACAGCAGGTCCAGTTACACTGACATGTAAGTAGATAATCAGACGTGTCTGGAAACACTTTCCTGCAAGAAGAACAGCAGGTCCAGTTACACTGACAAGTAAGTAGATAATCAAGCGTGTCTGGAAACACTTTCCTGCAAGAAGAACAGCAGGTCCAGTTACACTGACAAGTAAGTAGATAATCAGGCGTGTCTGGAAACACTTTCCTGCAAGAAGAACAGCAGGTCCAGTTACACTGACATGTAAGTTGATAATCAGGCGTGTCTGGAAACACTTTCCTGCAAGAAGAACAGCAGGTCCAGTTACACTGACAAGTAAGTAGATAATCAGGCGTGTCTGGAAACACTTTCCTGCAAGAAGAACAGCAGGTCCAGTTACACTGACATGTAAGTAGATAATCAGACGTGTCTGGAAATGCTGGCCCATAGAAAGAACAGCAGGGCCGGTTACACTGACATGTAAGTAGATAACCAGGCGTGTTTGGAAATGCTGTGCCATAGGAAGAACAGCAGGTCCAGTTACACTGACATGTAAGTAGATAATCAGTGTGTCTGGAAACACTTTCCTGCAAGAAGAACAGCAGGTCCAGTTACACTGACATGTAAGTAGATAATCAGGCGTGTCTGGAAACACTTTCCTGCAAGAAGAACAGCAGGTCCAGTTACACTGACAAGTAAGTAGATAATCAGGCGTGTCTGGAAACACTTTCCTGCAAGAAGAACAGCAGGTCCAGTTACACTGACATGTAAGTAGATAATCAGGCGTGGCTGGAAACACTTTCCTGCAAGAAGAACAGCAGGTCCAGTTACACTGACATGTAAGTAGATAACCAGGCGTGTCTGGAAACACTTTCCTGCAAGAAGAACAGCAGGTCCAGTTACACTGACATGTAAGTAGATAATCAGGCGGGTCTGGAAACACTTTCCTGCAAGAAGAACAGCAGGTCCAGTTACACTGACAAGTAAGTAGATAATCAGGCGTGTTTGGAAACACTTTCCTGCAAGAAGAACAGCAGGTCCAGTTACACTGACATGTAAGTAGATAATCAGACGTGTCTGGAAACACTTTCCTGCAAGAAGAACAGCAGGTCCAGTTACACTGACATGTAAGTAGATAATCAGACGTGTCTGGAAATGCTGGCCGATAGGAAGAATAGCAGGGCCGGTTACACTGACATGTAAGTAGATAACCAGGCGTGTCTGGAAATGCTGTTCCATAGAAAGAACAGCAGGGCCGGTTACACTGACATGTAAGTAGATAACCAGGCGTGTCTGGAAATGCTGTCCCATAGAAAGAACAGCAGGGCCGGTTACACTGACATGTAAGGAGATAATCAGGCGTGTCTGGAAATGCTGGCCCAAAGGAAGAACAGCAGGGCCGGTTACACTGACCTGTAAGTAGATAACCAGGCTTGTCTGGAAACGCAGTCCTATAATGAAACAAGGCTTGTCTGGTATTGCTGTTCTGTTGGTAGATAAGCAGGAGTGTCTGGTAAAACTGTCATGTTGGCGTGTCTGGTAAAATGGCTAACGGTTATAATGTCGGTACATAACCCATGGGTCCGGAAACACATTTTTGTAGAAAGGTAAATAGGCGTATCTGGTTATTTTGCCCTGTTGGTTGTTCATTAGGCGTGATATCGGGTGATATCCCGGTAAAACCGTCATGTATGTAGGAAAACCAAGTGTGTCCTACAGGTCGAACAGCAAGTCCGGTAACACTGACATGTAAGTAGATAACCAGGCGTGTCTGGAAACACTGTCCTACAGGGAGAACCGCAGGTCCAGTTACACTGACATGTAAGTAGATAATCAGGCGTGTCTGGAAATGCTGTCCCATAGGAAGAACAGCAGGGCCGGTTACACTGACATGTAAGTAGATAACCAGACGTGTCTGGAAACGCAGTCCTATAATGAAACAAGGCTTGTCTGGTATTGCTGTCCTGTTGGTAGATAAGCAGGGGTGTCTGGTAAAACTGTCATGTTGGCGTGTCTGGTAACATGGCTAACGGTTATAATGTAGGTACATAACCCATGGGTCCGGAAACACATTTTTGTAGAAAGGTAAATAGGCGTATCTGGTTATATTGCCCTGTTGGTTGTTCATTAGGCGTGATATCGGGTGATATCCCGGTAAAACCGTCATGTATGTAGGAAAACCAAGTGTGTCCTACAGGTCGAACAGCAAGTCCGGTAACACTGACATGTAAGAAGATAATCAGGCGTGTCTGGAAATGCTGTCTCATAAGAAGAACAGTAAGTCCGGTTACACTGACGTGTAAGGAGATAATCAGACGTGTCTGGAAACACTGTCCTACAGGAAGAACAGCAGGTCCGGTAACGCTAACATGTAAGGAGATAATCAGGCGTGTCTGGAAACACTGTCCTACAGGAAGAACAGCAGGTCCGGTAACGCTAACATGTAAGGAGATAATCAGGCGTGTCTGGAAATACTGTCTTACTGGTTGAGCATCAGGTCCGGTAACACTGACATGTAAGTAGATAATCAGACGTGTCTGGAAACACTTTCCTGCAAGAAGAACAGCAGGTCCAGTTACACTGACATGTAAGTAGATAATCAGACGTGTCTGGAAATGCTGTCCCATAGGAAGAACAGCAGGGCCGGTTACACTGACATGTAAGTAGAAACCCAGGCGTGTCTGGAAATGCTGTCCCATAGAAAGAACAGCAGGGCCGGCTACACTGACATGTAAGTAGATAACCAGGCGTGTCTGGAAATGCTGTCCCATAAAAAGAACAGCAGGTCCAGTTACACTGACATGTAAGTAGATAATCAGGCGTGTCTGGAAACGCAGTCCTATCATGAAACAAGGCTTGTCTGGTATTGCTGTCCTGTTGGTAGATAAGCAGGAGTGTCTGGTAAAACTGTAATGTGGGCGTGTCTGGTAACATGGCTAACGTTTATAATGCAGGTACATAACCCATGGGTCCGGTAACACATTTTTGTGGAAAGGTAAATAGGCGTGTCTGGTTATATTGCCCTGTTGGTAGTTCATTAGGCGTGATATCGGGTGATATCCCGGTAACACCGTCATGTATGTAGGAAAACCAAGTGTGTCCAACAGGTCGAACAGCAAGTCCGGTAACACTGACATGTAAGTAGATAACCAGGCGTGTCTAGAAATGCTGTCCCGTAGGAAGAACAGTAAGTCCGGTTACTCTGACATGTAAGGAGATAATCAGGCTTGTCTGGAAACACTGTCCTACAGGAAGAACAGCAGGTCCGGTAACACTGGCATGTAAGTAGATAATCAGGCGTTTCTGAAAACACTATCCTACTGGAAGAACAGCTGGTCCGGTAACGCTAACATGTAATGAGATAATTAGGCTTGTCTGGAAACACTGACCTACAGGAAGAACAGCAGGTCCGGTAACACTGGCATGTAAGTAGATAATCAGGCGTGTCTGGAAACACTTTCCTGCAAGAAGAACAGCAGGTCCAGTTACACTGACAAGTAAGTAGATAATTAGGCGTGTCTGGAAACACTTTCCTGCAAGAAGAACAGCAGGTCCGGTAACACTGGCATGTAAGTAGATAATCAGGCGTGTCTGGAAACACTATCTTACTGGAAGAACAGCAGGTCCAGTTACATTGACATGTAAGTAATAATCAGGCGTGTCTGGAAACGCAGTCCTGTAATGAAACAAGGCTTGTCTGGTATTGCTGTCCTGTTGGTAGATAAGCAGGAGTGTCTGGTAAAACTGTCATGTGGGCGTGTCTGGTAACATGGCTTATGGTTATAATGTAGGTACATAATTCATGGGTCCGGTAACACATTTTTGTGGAAAGGTAAATAGGCGTGTCCGGTTATATTGCCCTGTTGGTAGTTCATTAGGCGTTGTCCTGCTTGTAGATATCTAGGCTTGTCCAGTAAAACTGTCCTGTGGGTAGATAAGCAGGAGTGTTTGGTGATACTGTCATGTAGGCGTGTCCGGTAACACTTTCTACTAAGTTTTTAACCAGGCGTGTCCGGTAGCTTGTCCTGAAGGTAGATAACTAGACAATGTCCTACTGTTTGATAGCCAGGCTTGTCCGATTACACTGTCCTGTTGGTAGATATCTGGGCGTGTCCGGTAACACTGTCTTGTAGATAACCAGGGGTGTCCCGTTACACTTTTGTAATTAGATTAAGCTAATGATTTAATTATTCGAACATAGAGATCAGAATAAAAAAATCAAATTTATCAATAATATATTTTGACGGCATGCTTAAACGAATGTATACTGACAAAAAGTATCAGTGTCACGGGCAATGACGTGTAGGCTAAAACTTCCTTCATGCAATGCTTCCTTGATGTAATCCAGGTATACCTGGACCATAAACAAGGAAAGTAAACTTAAACATATTTGGTAATTGTCCAATTGTTTCAGTAACTCTTATATATATATATATATATATATATATATATATATATATATAACATGTGAACCTTGTATGCGTAACTCACATTTCAACAAAACATCCTGATTGTTTGAATTCATCCGATGTTGATTGGTTCGTAAGTTATACTGATTCACATAAATTATCGACCCGCCTAGTAATACACGTACCCTACACCTACATTCCGCACTAATCTATGAGGCACACCGTTTGCCACAGCTGTGCATCGAAGGAAGGTATGCTGATATTTATATTTCACTAAACGTAGTTCATTATTATTTAAGTTATGTTCTACCGGGGGGGGGGGGGGTAGGATGTGGAGGATGGGATGGGGGGGGGCTGCCTTTTTAAAAAAATATTAATTTCGCAATGATACCTTATACGTATATACTGAATTTATGGCATAGAGGCCAGAACGGATTCATCCCCCTTGGACCTGAATAGTTTTTTACAGATTTTATTTCATTTTCCAAATAAATCCAACATAGTTTTGCATGAAAGATTGTTATAATTCAGTTTACATAAAGACCAGGTCATATTAACATCAAATTTTATAACCAGTCTCTATTTAAAAGACAAAACAGAAATTTATTTAGTATTCAATATGTTCAGTACAGTGTAAAGGTTCGTATTTTAACGAGACTTTTGCAAGAATATGGGGAGTCATGGGAAAGGGCATTTTGAGTTGTTTCAGGCTTTTTACATATGATGGCATTTTGGTGAAATCAAAAGATGAACTTTTTATATTCATTCCAAGGTAAGAGTAACAGAAGTACAATGTGCAAGATCGACACCCTTCTCCCGTCAGGGAGCATTGGTTTTCTAACAGGATTTCTCCCAGGTTGGTACCTTCTAGGGATTTCTGTAAACGCAGATAACCCTGAAACGCATGCCTTTGTATGACAGGTCAGATTCCTGATGGCGTTCTGGCATTGCAAGACCGCTGACCTGATAAAGAATTACAGCGCAAATTATTTGATTGGTTCCATTGCCCAGTTTACAATTTCTGAAAAAAAATGGAAAGGAGATACACAGTTAAAACACCCACCATTTCCCCACAGTTCTTAAAAAGTCATATTTTACCTGTAAATTTATACTTTTTGAGTTAATCCACATGCTACTCTTCCTTATACTAACTCACTGAACATGCCCCGCTCCTCAAGGTACGCCATTGACTGAGCGCCGTCTAGTCAACTAAGCTAACAAGGCAGCTCATTCCATCCATATGATTGTGAGAAACGCAGCATTTACTCTAAAAAAATCCTGGATGCAGATAGTGATCCGGATCACCCCCAAAATTTAATCATTTATTTCGTGTATCATTGCCGAGCTATCCTGAAAATTCCATGAAAATCGGTTTTTTGTATGTATTGTTGCTAACAGACAGCCAAAAAGACAAAATATAAAGTAGGGATAAGTTTTCCACTGATAAGGCCGAGGTATTCAGTCAAAACACCGCCGCCATAAATATAACCCCCCCCCCCCCCGGGGCCGCATGGCGGAGGTAAATATACTTCACTAGCTAATAAAGCCGGTTTTCGCACTTTTTACTGGGGTTTGGGGATGTATTAATCGACATGAGCAATGTTGGCTCAATTTTTTTTTTCTAAAAGTTAAAATTAAAATATAGAGTTTCAGTGGGATACACTTTCAGTTAGTTATGTACAAATATTTCTACATTTATTTTGTTGCGCGCTGCTCATGGCAAGAATTTTATACATCGATATGTTTTCTTTGAAGACCTGGTAAGTGATGTTTACATTTGCGTACCGGAATGGTAAGCTGGAGCATTAAGATGTTCGAAGATCCTTGGTAACATATGTTTTCATTGTTAGACGTATAAAGGATAGATTGATGTATTGTAGTAACATATGTTTTCATCGTTAGACGTATAAAGGATAGATTGATGTATTGTAGTCCGATTTGTTCGGAGTCAAAATTATTCAGCCCTGTCATATATGGCAAGTCCTGATAATACTATTTAATCAGGCCGTAAGAAATTTATTTATTTATTTTTTATTTGAAAGATATTTTACCAGGATGGCCTATTTGCACAATTTGCTTATTTTAAATAGGATCCTGGGTCCAGTGAACATTTCAATTATTTACCCTTAAAAGTAAATTTACTCCACTAACGCCATGTCCCTCAGCACTGCCTAGCACTGAGATAGCAGCTACCCGAACTGGTCAGTCTGCCGAGCGGATCCTCGCAAGGGATGAGTGCCAAGGGATCAAGAGTTACATGTTTTTCATATTTATTGACCATGCAAGAGTGTCAAACATCAGGAAAATATATACTTAAATCCGTCACTGATAACAGGGGTTATTCATTTTTACAATATACCCTAATCCTGCGCTGTGAATAACCAGATCAAGGAGAGCCACGGCACAGGCATTCCGGTCTTTGCCGAAGGCAGTTCGGCTTTGTTCGGTAATAACCTCCACGCAACCTAAAAAACACGCATGATCATTCAAAATGTGTACATTAAAACTGTTTATTGTCATATCGGCAAGGTCACTGCAGAACCTATCACCTTTAAAAGGAGGTATAGCAGGGGACAATTTACGCAACGCGGTTTCAGAGTATATTGCGGAAAAAAAGTGAACCAACTTTCTTATCAATTTTTATTTTAGGTATTATATGATTCCTCCTGAGGATGCAGTGGGTATTTTAATATAAAAGTGTCCTTTTGTGATAGTTTATTTAGTGTTTAGTATTCACACAAATGAAAGGTTTTTATATGTATGTGAATGTACATGTTTATAATTATATTAATTTGAACATGTGTCTACTTTAATAAGAAAAGAAGCAAATTGATTTCTAAAAGGTAAATTGCGGAAACGTGAGACTGAAGTTACGGGAATATTCGTTATAGGTTAAGGTAATCTCAGGAAAAAATAGATAGTATATAATGGGTTACATTCTGCTTGCCTTCACCGAAGGGGTTTAATATAAGGTGCATTTCAAAGTAATTCATTCGGCTCCTTAAGAACACTCCCTAACCAATGTGATGCACACAACAGAAACTAGGGAAAAATTGTCAGTTACTTTATTTACCGTATTGTTTGACGTAAGCAAATAGTACCGCACTCAGTTTCTATGGTTTTCCTACAGAATCTACTTGGTATGAACTTGGCAAGAATAAAAGTAGACTGAAAATTACTGCGTCCTTAATCAGTGAAAAAGAAAGAAATTACAGACCACCATGGATACAAGGAATAATCAATGAGCATAAAAACTGTCAAAAGGCATCTCACGAAAACATTCGACGTCCCAGTGTATATTATGTTGAAAGTAATCCTCTCTCTCTTCTAGGTTCACCTGACGAAGGAAAAATGAAACCTTTTCCATTTATGATAATTGCAACCGCAATGCTGGCAACAGGTTGGACATATTATTTCTCATATATATATATAAATATATATATATATATATATATATATATATATATATATATATATATATATATGGTAAAGAGTAAGAGCGACACCTTTTAAATAAACTCACTTATTTAGTATCACATGTACGAGCTTTCTAAGCGCACAGGCTTCTACGTAGGATGGTTTCATATATTAACGTTTAGTAAATCTGCTCTACCTTAGCTGTATCGAGCACTATACTGCAAGCACTGGAACCAACTTAGGGTATATATATATATACCTAAGAGAGAGAGAGAGAGAGAGAGAGAGAGAGAGAGAGAATGATGGAACATTAATATACAATAAGCCGGTTCACTGCCGAAGGGAATCGAACCGATTGTAGAGTATTAACTCTTACATGTATTCTATATATTTTGATGTTATATTTTAGTGTAATATTTTGCATGTATTCTCTATATTTAATGTTATATTTTAGTGTAGTATTTCGTTGTAATTCATAATATCAGGACCAGTTGTTATACAAACACATTGTGTAAGGTATATTACATTATTCAGGCATATTTAAACGCTGACACTAATGCGACATTGAAACGTGTATTATATATTGAGATAGACCCCATGCAATTTACTTAACAATACTTCTAGTTACGTGTCAACCACAATCTGTTCACTCGGGGTAAATAGTTAACTGTCCATAAATTTAACGTTAGGAAACAAACGATAAATTAACACAATAGAATACATGTGAACTCACAACCCAAAGTGAAACTTCTGTATCGTGTACAAGTTGGCTGCCGTCCATTAACCCGTCTGAGCCATGCCTGTATTGATGCCTTCAGATCCTTTCAGTAAACATACAGAGGGATTTACAAATATGCTTAGTTAAAACGAAAGTTTTTTCGCTCATGGTATTGTCGAAACGTATACCAAAAAGCTAACGATTGGTCTGGTTTAGATCAAGTGACAGCGTACTTGTAGGATATGAGGCGTTTACAAAATTACGAAAATATTTGCATCCTCATAGAGCGTTATAGTGTCTTCCTGTTGAAGTATATATAGACACTTTGGCCGGGTGTACGCTGGTCGTAGACTCTCTAATGTCATAGGGCCGGAATGGCGCAAGTCAAAACTATATAGCACTAATGGACGCTGCAGGGAAAGAAGCCAGCTCATTTTCTGTTCATGTCAAGTAAATGATTACAAAATGTCACACACGATTCAGCGTATCGTATTCAGCCTCCTATGAAGTTTCACTCATCATCAATGGATGAAAGCTGTGACAGGGCTGGAGTGAATTTGAATTTATCAGGTCAAGGTCACCTCAATGATTCCCATAAAAGTGTTCAAATACACAGAGGGGTCGGAGGTCTGTTTGAGCAAACGACCGACAATCGGAATTGAACGGGGTCGAACCGAATTTTCTGTGCATTCATATTCCATTTCTCTTTACAATGAACCAGCACGGCTATTTTTACATCTCTCTCTCTCTCTCTCTCTCTCATATATATATATATATATATATATATATATATATATAATATTTATTTGTTTATTCATGTTAAAATTTGCGTTTGATTCATTATTATATTGGATTAACCTGAATCATTTTTCTAACAATGAAACACACGGCTATTCTCACATATATTTCTCTCTCTCTCTCTCTCTCTGATCATTGTACGCTAATGCTGGAGAGAGAGAGAGAGAGAGAGAGAGAGAGAGAGAGAGAGTATATTTAATACTGACAAGACAAGTTTTTCCTCCTTCAGCTTTTGGTAATCCTCGCTCGTACCCTTACCGTTACAATCATGGGCGTTACGTGATGAGGACGTCTTGCTACATGTTCGTCCGCTCTCCGTACAACTGGCTGCAGGCGAAGGGCTAATGTCACAGGCATGGTGGGGATCTGGTCAGTATCGAGACTCAGGGCGAGAACAACTATCTGGTGGGAATAATGAAGCGGCATTATCAAACCGATTTCTGGACAGGAGGAAACGACATATCATCTGAAGGAAACTTGCGCTGGCTGGCTGATCTCAGAAGGATAAACTACGCAAACTGGATGCCTAATGAACCGAACAATGCAGGAGGTAACGAACACTGCCTAGAAATACTACAATATTTCGGCTTCCAGTGGAACGACAGGCCTTGTGGATTTAAACGTGCATTCGTTTGTGAAAAGGCATGTTAGATTTGTGTTTGAAAATCAAGCCTCACACATGCCAGTATGCTACATTTTACAAATGCTGTATAAAATTCACACCTACAATGGGTACTACACTCAAATTTTAAACTTTTCTATCCATTTTGTATCGATCTCTTCAGTTAGATGTCATTGACGATTAATTTTCCACAGAGGATCTGAAATTAAGGGAAACGTATGCTTCCTGTTGGAAATATGGTGATAGGCCCTAAAGCAAATGTGTATTTTTTTTTAATTAGTAGTTAATTTCAGCGAAGCTTTGGCTGTGCATTAGGTTCGAATTTTTGGATAGTTACATTTTGACAAATGTTTGATTACAATTTATCCTGCAGTTCGTTTTAATGTTTTCTTTTTTAATTACTGTTTTGCAAAATTGTGAGTGAGTATATTGTACCTAATGATTAACTTAACCCACGTGCGTGAAATACTGATTTTGTCAACTGTAACAAACAAAAGATAAGCAGATTATAACCCGACCGTATTAATGTTTTTCATTTTCGTTTCTCACATGTCGAACTGTTGGCAATAAATAAGAAACAAAGGTGCTGAAATAAAATGTTCAAGTACGATTTTCTTCACCGAAAAGTTATACCTGTCGCAAGATTACACTTACATAAATATGTGTATAAAAGTAGGTGTTCCTGAGGTAGTACATGAACAGAACACTTTACATGGAGAAGTAGATGGCCATGTTTTTTTTTTCAGAATGCTTTTTCCAGTCCCTAATCTGGGAACATTGGCATTTGCTTGTTTCATTTGCCACTCTAAAAAGGTTCCGTCCAAGATTAAATACGGAACTCATTCTGTACCCCATTTTCTTTTTCTCTTATGATTATGGTTCGTTACTTAATTTAAAGTCCTGTTGGTCACAAGCATAGTATCATTACAGGTGTGTCTGACTTGACAGGAGAGTACCTACATTTCGATAAATTTTATACAGAAAAAGAAATTGGACATCCGACACTTACACGAAATGTTTCTTATTCGGGTATTTATTCCATATTATTTATATTGTCCGTATTGTTAATGTACAGATTAATACTAATAATACTATATATAAGGACTCATGCGTTTCTAACCACCTGTGTCAAACACTATCAAGTATCCAGGAAATCATGCACAACCAGAACATGTTCATGTTATCACCTATCTCAGGCGCGGATCAAGTAAGAGGAGGAATGGACGGGGGTTCGGATTTCAAATGTGAGGGGAAAATGTGACGCATTAAAATTTCCCCACACAACATTGTGAATATACACATTGGTGCACTGTCACTCGCTTGTTTCACCGTTCTTGAGCGCTTATTGTAATTCGGCCGCCTCCGCGTTTAAGCACAGACTGTTGTTAAAGCCCCCATCACACGAGAAGGAGACCTTACGGCGACCACAGCGACCTAGTAGATCGCAGTTGGTCGCCCTTAACATCGTAAAAACCCTCCAAGTATGACTGCAATGCCGCTCTCACCCCGCCGACATGACGTGTGCTGGCGCCGCGAGCTTCGTCAGAGCGCAGACGCCAGCACACGTCGAATCCAACTGGTCGCAAAGAGAGCGCAGCTCTGACGTCATAAGCGCAGCGGCAGCACCGTACGAAGCGTGTAAAGAGCTCACTAGGGTCACCGAGGTCACGGTAGCGGCGGCGTAAGTGTGCTGGGGCAGCGAAGCGTAACAGATAGACCGATGCTACCATGTTTACTGGCGATCGACCTGAGCTGTCAGGAAGCTGGTACTGCGCTGCTTGGACACTGACGGCGATCAAATTCCGATCTGACTGCGCTTTAAATCCGAGGCGACCCCGCGGCGGAAATTTTGTCCATGTTTAAAACTGGTCGCCACTCATGGCGTTCATGGTGATCATATGACGACCCAAGGCGACACTATCTCGCTCCTACGAATCTCATGAAAACTTAAGGCCACTCTGGCTGCGCTCTACGGCGATCTGCCCCAATTCGGTGATCGCAGCGAGATCGCCTTCTCGTGTGACGGGGGTGTAACTACCTGAGACCAAAAGCTTAGGTGAGTAGTTCAAAAGATGATCAGTTCAGAGGTGAGGGGACACGACATATGTATAAATGGCTTATCTGATGGGTCGAAGGTAGTGAATATTCATAGGGCTACCGAGCATTTTTTGTATTGTTCACGTATTGTTATTCTTGCATTTTATGAATATTCAGTACCTATCAGCAGGGTCGGGTATAAATGGGCAGGTAAGGAACGGTCAAGCACATTCTCGGAACGGATCTCCAGTGTAAAGCCGGGTGCTCACTCCCCGATTTTATCAAGCGACATTTTCGGGGGATTGTTTTGGCAGATTTTCTCAAAATTGGCTGTAAATCGGCTCGGTTTTGTTGACCGATTTTCGGTGTCACATTTACCGACGCGCGTGTTCCCACCTCTCGATTATCGCCGAAGAAGTGTGTCTCATCATTGCGATCTGATACTGAGCTTTCTAGGAGAAAAATCAAAAGGATATATTATTTCGCTTTGGTGCTTGTCCAAAGAAATATGCTATGTCGGAAGAGTGTCTTTTAGGTTAACCTTGGCTTGGGAGAAGAGAGGAACTAGGGGCATATTAACAATACACTTGTATGCGAACTGAAACAGGAGGATGAACCGTCCTTCATCAATTTAATTGTTTTCTCCGCAAATCTCAGGAGATGGTCCAGGATTTAGGAAAAGAGGGGTCCAACCCAGGAGGACTGATAACAAAACCTGAAGAAAAGTCCCCAAGTCCGGAAAATGTCCGAAAGGATTGGTCTTTAACCCTTAAAACGATAGCGGCGGCTGATCTGCAGAATTTGGTAAAACCTAACATCCAGCATCAGGATACTATACATTCAGAAGGGCTATTTCACCAGACACGAACTCTTATTTAAAAAATTACATTCTACTTGCATGTTAATGTGATTTCTAGGATTGCCTGTTTCTAGAAATTCTCAGAAGTATTATGTATTCTCCTATCCTGTATAAACCAACCAACACTTTATCATCCTTTTTCATTTGACTGCTACACACAACAAACGCCAACAGCATTTTTTTTTGCATGGGTGCTGACGTCACACCATATGCATACCAAAGCGCCGGAACGACGACATATACAAAAGTACAAAAAGCATGTGTCACTAAAGGCTACCTTATGAATGTCCTCACAGGAACTGATCTGGACAAGGAATTTCACAGACCTCAAAATGCATTGCATGGCCTTAACCCGAGATCTGACACTGGGGGTTCCCATTCGTTAACATCCTGACAAAAACAATAAAAAACCCAGTTAGAAAAATAGTCACAGTCCTCTTGTGACACCGTCCACCATAGAATAGAATAATGGTTGTTTCTTCGGCTCTAGTGTTTTCAAAGAGGAAATATTTACACGAGCTAAGGGTCCTTGGGGTCGTATATAACTCTAATAGTGTGTTTAAATGTAAATTAACATACCTGAAAATTAAGACGTGAACAAAATGTAAATATACTTTCAGTATAATTTTACTAAGATAGTAACCTTTTGACATTCTTTTAATACATACCGCAAGATTTGAGTTCATGGTCTTGGAATATTTGGCCCGGACTGGGGATTATATACACATGATTGGCCTCGAATCGACCATATCGGCCGCCAGCGACCATGCGGGCAACCATTTCGGCTGCAACCCCGACTATGCTACTGCTAGGCCCCGACTCTGGCAAGTCAACCATTTCGGCCGCCGGGCTACCTCATTACTAGCCGCCGTCCTTCTGGGCTACCTAATTTTCAAACATACACGGCTACATATTAAGTGCTAGCTGATTAAACCTTTAATGTGTAAAACGCTAGTAACCTCAAACAAAAAATCAATAAACAAATAAAACTTTATACACTTTTTTATTACACATTTTCGTACAATGAGTGAATTAAAGAAATAACATGTTATGTTTTTATTTAATTCAAACGAAATCTAAATATACTGCAAGAAATCTAATTATAAATCATAACTATATTTACAGAGGTCACAAAAGTAAAATTTCTATCCCGAAATATGTACATCTATGTTTTACAACTATAAATAAAACTATAAACATCTTGCTGACAAATAAAAAGGAAATTAAACAAGGAACCCATGGGTCACGTCGCTCAGCTGAATTTCGGAAAATATTAGCCAATGCAAAATATTCTTATATCTTTTTGGTTTTCATGTATATTAGCATTTGAAGAGCTAAGAGAAAATGGCCCTGCTAAAATGAAACTCTTTAAATTATTGAATAATGGACATGAACTAAAGCATATGCACTCTGTAATAAATGAAACTTGTGGCCTGAAACCATTAAATGAGCACCAAGGGAAAAATGGTCCTATGGTTAGTGTTATATGAAATCTACATTCTTGAACATTTTTTATTTCTTAAAAAAAAAGAAATAAAAATTGTCCAAGTTTCAACAAAAAGAATTAATTTAACATTGAAATTATAAGATTCATCTTGTTTAACACTCCTGAGTATTGTAGAGGGGGGGGGGGGGAGGACTCAGTGTATTTACTGCTGGTTGCTGAAAAAATGTGAAATTATAAGATTTATCTTGTTTATAGTACAGGTCTGTCAACAGATAAGTGGGTGTGTGAAGAGAGAGAGAGAGAGAGAGAGAGAGAGAGAGAGAGAGGGAGAGAGAAAAATTTATTTATTCGGTTCGTATTCCCAGGTCATTGGTACATAAGTGACCGTAAGTTCTGACTATCCTTGAAGATATTCCTGGTTCCGGACCATGTGCCGGATCTAAGCGAATATCTGGTAGATTCTTCACTGGGGCATTACCGAAATGCCTTAAACATTTCATGAGATTATGTTGTTGATTTTGTGAGTCTGTTGTAAACCAACACACAAAAACACGAGAACGGGAATGAACGAATACCCTGCTGGTGGAGTTATAGATAAACGCCCCCTTAGTACGACTCCCGATACACACGTGTTTATTCCGAGTACTCTATTCCAAATGTGCTATGAAAATAAAAAGATGTCCACAACCTTTATTATATGAAAAAAGTGACATCCTTCCATTTCCCATTTAATTATTGAAAGAACAAAAGGTAAAAAGGAGTAAGGTTTGGGTTTAGTGTTTTTTTTTTTTCTGCACTCCACAAAATATACATCAAATGTACATATAACACATTATACCAAAACAGAAACAATACATTATAAGAGTATTTTAGACACAACTGCTTTATGGACGATTCTAAGTTCATCAAATGACTGGGATACTAAAACATGTAAAACACTAACCCACCCCTAGCTTATCATTTCATGATTTTTTAAATACATTGACCATCGTTTTCTAAAACTTTCTAATTTCTTATTCTTTTCCGCTACTTTGTATTCAATTCTTACATATTCATATAAAAAATTTCTAAATCCTTGTATGTTAGGCTTCTGATTTTTAATTCTACACTGGTCAATATATCTTTTAGCCTGGATTATAATTACATTATACATATCACTTTCATCAATAGACCCATAAAAAACAACTAACTTCTCTAATCTTAATTCTATTAGCTGGTCAGTACACCAAGTCTTCGAATCCATCCAAAATTTTTTAGTTAGTCTACATTCCCAAAATAAATGGTTAATTGTTTCTACCTCACCCTTACAAAACGTACAATAATCAAAATCCTGAATTTTCCATTTCATAAGCCAATAATTGTTCACTAATATATTATTAAGAAATTTATATTGAAATATCTTCGATCTTGTATCATACAGTACTCTGTGAGAAAGTGTATAGATACTAGTGTAATCATCTGGTGTGTTTATTATATATTTTGATATCTTTGGCTTGGTGGGTTGTACAGAACATATCTTATTTCTTAATACCTGGTAAATTTTATGTGATTTCAATTTATTCAATGGTACAACAGTTTCTTGAATTTTAACATGTAAACTATGTGCTATATAATCTTCAGATTCCTTATCATCTTCAAACTCAAATTATATTAATTTGATCTGTAACTGCCTTGCATTGTTTCATTACTAATGTTATTAAAACATACCAGTCAATAAAATAAATGCTTCTTAACCCTTTGGATTTCCAGTATTCAAAAGACAGAACATGGTTCTGTACATCAAATAAATCTTGAACCTTTTGCATTCCCACTTTATAGAAATGTTCCCAATAGAATGTTTTCTTATTAAATACAAAGTGTTTATTATGCCATAGATATTGTTTTTTTAAATTTACCTCTGCATAATAGTCTAGCTTTAAAAAGTACCAGCTCTGCATCACCTCTCTGTAAAATTCATTTAATTTTTCTAAGGCTAATAACTTGGGTTTGTAGTTGCAGTTAAATAGTAAGTGAATATCACTACATATTTTCTTTAAGTTGTAAATCCATAATGCTTTCCAGGGGCCATTTTCACACTGAAAAAATATTTTGATCCAACCTATTCTGGAAGCCAAAAAAAAGTGACTGCAAATGTGGAACATTCAGACCACCATTTTCTATTTCTTGCACTAGAACAGACCTTTTTATTTTCTCTTTTCCACAATTTCAACAGAGAAGAAAATATAATCTTATTTAGTCTATTTACATATTTCCCTGATATATTATTATTACTGAAATAATAATTAAATTTAGATATTATATATGTTTTTATCATTTGAATTTTCCCTTGCAATGTCAGATTTCTTTGTTGCCAAAACTGTAGAGTATTTTTTGTTTGTTTTAATTTATCTTCCAAATTCAGCTCTTCACACTGTTGTTTATCATATAATATATACACTCCAAGAAGTTTGATTGGTTTATCAGGCCAGTGAATTCCAAATGGTTTTAATTTACTATTTTTAGATTTACCTATCCATAAACCTTCTGATTTTTCTAGGTTTAATTTAAGCCCACTGAATTCTCCAAATGAGTTAACCTGTTTTAAAAAATTGCTGCCTGATGTCTTATCTGAAAGAATTGCAATTGTATCATCAGCATATTGTAAAAGTTTACTTGTTCCTGCCCTATTCTAATTCCTTTAATGGCTGGATCATTCCTTATTCTGATAGCTAAAATTTCGATGGCTAATATAAAAAGATAGGGGGACATAGGGTCCTCTTGTAGGACTCCTCTTTCCACTTTAAAATAACCAGAGGTTGTGCCATAATTAATTATGCAGCTGCTTATATCATTATATAAAAGCTTTATCCAACGTATAAAGGTCTCTGAAATTTTAATTTTTTTTAGTGTGGCTAGCATGAAAGTCCATTCTAAAGAATCAAAAGCTTTTTCCATGTCTAATGCAATAATGATACCGGGTATTCTTTTATCTTTCGTATATTCAAGCAAATCTTGAACAAACCTAATATTTTCACCGATAAATCGATTTTTCACATAACCAGTCTGATTAGAGTGTATTATTTTAGGTAGGAGCTTTGAAAGTCTAATAGAAAGTGTTTTAGCCAAAATTTTATAGTCTGTATTTAAAAGTGATATAGGTCGCCAGTTTTTTAATAAAGTACGGTCTTTATTTTTATCTAATAGAGTGATTACTGCTTGCCTCTGGGATGTGGAGAGTTTACCCTCCTCAAACGATTTATTAAAAGATCTGACTAATAAGGGACCAACTTGTGGCCAAAATTTCAAATAGAATTCGATAGGCAGACCATCATTTCCTGGGCTCTTATTATTTTTAAATGATTTTACTGTATTATACAATTCCTCTGTTGTTAATGGTTCACACAAAAAGTTATTATCTTCTTGTGATAGAAATGGGGTATTTATATCTGATAAATATTTTTCGATCTGTTCAAGTGACTTACTGTGATTTGATGAATACAATTTGCAATAAAATTCTTTTTCCAAACAAAGTATTTCATTTGGAATTATAGTATATTCTCCATTATCCTTTCTTAGTTTTCTCACCCATTTTCTGACTGCATTATATTTTTCTAAATTATAAAAATATTTACTACTTTTTTCTCCTTTTTCAAACCAAGTGACTTTTGATCTCAAAATAAGTCCTTCTGTTTTATAATTATCTATCTCTTCCAGTTCTTCTTTTATTTTTTTGTATTTTTTCAATAATACTTATTTCTGTCTCTGCATCTGAATTTACCAATTTAGTTTGGAGAATTTTCAATTCATCAAGTAAATCATCTTCTCGTGCTTTTGTAAATTTCTTTGCTTCTTTACCCTTTTTGACATATAAATCTCTGAGCTTATACTTAACATACTCCCATATCTTAATATTATTTGTGTTTCACAAGATTCATTTGACCATGTATGTATAGATTCAACTATATGCTTAGTTATTTGGTCCTCACTAAGTAGAAACTTGTTTAGCTTCAAATAACCTTTACCCCTCTTTGTAGTATATAGAGGGTCTGTACATATAACTAATTTAATAAAAGAATGGTCAGACTTTATATATGGAAATAAATCAGCTTTTACGACATAATCTTGAAACTGTTTTGTAATTAGCCAATAGTCTAATCTAGATGATATATTTTCTTTTTTAGTTCTCCAAGTATATTCCTTTTTATATGGATTTCTTGTTCGCCAAATATCCAATAAATTATGCTGATCCATCATATCATTTATAGCTTTCCTTACAGAGTCTTTTAGGCATAGAGCACCACCTCTCCTGTCCAACTTTACATTAAGAGCTACATTGAAATCGCTTCCAATGAGAACTTCATCATTAAGTGTGACATATTCTTGCAAAATTTTGTTAAGATTCTTTAAAAAAGAAATTTGATTTGTGGTATAATTAGGAGCATAAACATTAATGATAATAAATTGAAGGTTTTCAATTGCCAATTTTATGACTAAAATTCTATCATCTATGGAACTGTGTAATAAGCTAACACTATCTACATGTAACTGCTGTCTTAAAAGTACTGCTGTTCCTCGACTATTTGTTGTCCCATGTGAATAGAATACCTGTCCACGCCACTCATTCCTCCAAATATTTTCTATATTTTGACAACTATGAGTTTCTTGTAAAAGTAAAGCATCACAGTGTTCTTTTTTTGCCCACCTGAATACCGACCTTCTTTTTAATCTGTTTTTAAGTCCTCGGACATTTAAACTTAGGAACTTCAAAGTTGTGTCTGACATTCAAGGTGTCTGTGTAACATGGTAAATACTATGTGGAGTGAAATTATGAAAAAGAATAAATAACACAAATCATAACCTAAACCTAAACTATCCAACCCCTCAGTGAGTGTTAACCTCACTAAACACAACAACATAATTACATTGGAGATCTGCTGCTCCCACATGGTTTTGCAAGTATGGGACCAGACAGCAGCTCCTTGGAGAACACAACCACACAGAAGCTTGTGT
This sequence comes from Sipunculus nudus, assembly GCA_026874595.1. NCBI lineage: Eukaryota > Metazoa > Annelida > Sipuncula > Golfingiida > Sipunculidae > Sipunculus > Sipunculus nudus. The sequence goes on from CM049319.1 coordinate 1,145,862, forward strand.
CCTCCAGAACAAGATAGTATCTTATGTCCTATCTGAAATATATATAGACTTGAAGTAAACCAATTACTAATTATAAGATACTCACTTGTTAACTGTCAATCACAATATCTAGCAGTGTAACAAAGATGAAAGAACCTTTACACTACGACGATGGATTAGTTGTGACAGTTTGTGTGGTTTGACGACTATAAGATCACAGCGCTCTTTAATCCATTATTGCAACAAACTGATAAAATATTTCACTCTTTCTTTAAATTTAAAATACTGGTACATGTATAGGATTGTTCAAATAGTTAAACTTAAATGTTAATAGTTAAATGACAAAGCCTTGTTACACATATCTTTGACGATCTGGTAGAGCTTTATGAAAATTGGCATATGTCTCCTATTTTAATATTTTACTGTCTTATGTAAAACTATCCGTGAGGTAGATTTTGAAATATTCCACTCTTTATTTTGAAATATTCCACTCTTTCTTTAAATTTAAAATCCTCTTACAGGATTGTTCAAATAATTAAACTTAAGTGACAAAGTCATGGTACACATATCTTTGACAACCTAGCAGAACTTTATATACCTCATATTTTAATGTTTTACTGTGTTATGTAAAAATATCCTTGAGGTATCAATTGTATACTAAATGGTATCACCTTATACCAGGACTATGACTATGACAACATGACAGAAATACAAAGTATATTAAATAGTAAATGCATAATCTATCTCACTTCTCAGTGATTTCCAAATGACATTGTAGAACAGCGATGTATGCCATTGATATCACAGTACACCAGTTCACAGTACACCAAATAATTAAACTTAAGTGACAAAACCTTGTCACACATATCTTTGACATCCTAGCAGAAATTAATCTACCTCATATTTTAATGTTTTACTGTGTTATGTAAAAATATCCTTGAGGTATCAACTGTATACTAAATGGTATCACCTTATACCAGGACTGTTACTATGACAACATGACAGAAATACAAAGTATATTTAATAGTAAAATGCGTAATCTATCTCACTTCTCAGAGATTTCCAAACAACATTGTAGAACAGTGATGTATGCCATTGATATCACAGTATACCAGTTCACAGTACCCAAATAATTAAACTTAAGTGACAAAGCCTTGTCACACATATCTTTGACAACCTGGCAGAACTTTATATACCTTATATTTTAATGTTTTACTGTGTTATGTAAAAATATCATAGAGGTATCCTTGTATATTAAATGGTAACACCTTATACCAGGACTATTACTATGACAACATGACAGAAATACAAAGTATACTAAATAGTAAATGCATAATCTATCTCACTTCTCAGTGATTTCCAAACAACATTGTAGAACAGCGATGTATGCCATTGATATCAAAGTACACCAGTTCATGACTGTGACAACCTGATTGAAATACAAAGTTTTTAAATATGAAATCATAGTCAATCTCAGTGATTAACTGTGATTTACTGATAACAATCCCACTTTAAAGTAAGCAATTAATATGGACAGAAATACAGAGTATATTAAATAATGGATGCATAATCTATCTCACTTCTCAGTGTACAACATTGTACAACAGCGATGGTTGTATGCTAATGATATCACAGTACACCAGTACCATGACTGTTACAACATGATTGACATACAAAGTGTATTAAATATGACTTCATTGTCAATCTCAATGATTTACTGACAACTATGACACTTAAAAGTGAGAAGAGAATACCTACTCTTGAAAACAATACTAGAATAGACCAATCAAAGCTTAATAGAGTACCGAAATATAGTCTCTTTAAGTAACACTAAATCTATACTTAAAATTTAAACATCATATAGATTGATATATCCAAAAGTGTCTATGAGACTAGACATTATGAACAGATAAAGACACTATGACTACTGTGTACTAATATTATAATTCAGCATTTGGATTATTGTAATACTGTCGAAGTCTTTAAAATATTATACAAAAAAAGATTCAAGGACCAAGGATTGCTCGGTCAGAGAAGATGTGTACAACATCATATCCGTTATATATAAGGCTGGTGTATTCAGGGATGTAGACATTTCCATACAGCTTTCTTAATATTTTTTATCTAAAGTCATAATGATAAGGAACAATGAGCAAATGGCAAATTATGTGTTCATTGTTTTATGTTGACAGTGGAATACATGATATAAATACCAAATGTCCCAGTGATGGTGGTTTTTATATTAATATCCTCAAAAGGAATAAATATTTATACCATTCAGTTATAGAGGAGCTACAAGATGGAAACATCCTCGCCGAGATGAAGTTGTTTGTTTACAGAAAAAAAAATATTTTTAAATACCAGATAAAGATTTTTTTTTTTTGCCATGTGCACATATTGCAGTCTAAAGACATCTTTAAATATACTTCGAAGATCTAGTCTACTCTGTCCGAGTTGTAACTGATCCATTTAAACTGAATAAACTGCAAACTATCTTTTGACTGATAATTAAAGTGAAACATGGACATTAACTAAAAACCTTTATAGCAATATTAGGCTTCTAAATAATAATATCTTCAAAGATAAAATGCAGATGTTTAATAAAGTTCACCACTCAGTGATGTCATGTCCCAAGTTCTCTCCCGCTACAACCTCAAGTACAACCCGGTTAACCAGTTGTTAACCCCAAGATCGCTTTCATAGAATAAAACAATATTTGATCAAAGTTCCTCATGGGGTCGCTTAATATATATTATTTATTTTTGCACTGCAATTAAATCATTTCGACTGTCCTCACATACCTTTGAATTTCAGTTCGTATTTTTTTTTTTAAACATAGACATGTATCGAACACGCATTCCATGATGAGCGATAAAACAATCAATCAATACCAAGTCCGCTCTCTTTTACCCATGGGTCTTAACTGAGTCTCTAATACCGTAAATTACTGAGCTGTTATATCTCTACTTCGTCAATAGAGGCCGCTCTAGCAGACTTTCGCGGGGTTTACTTGAAGTCGCCCTGGTCGTGTTGCCGAAAATAAATCCTTGGTTACCACAGAGGACAAGAGAATATAGGCCTGCAGAAATAATCCTGGGTGAAGACATGAAACGTCTGAAACGGTTTATTGTCTGATATCATTCCGTGAGACTCTCATCCGACTTAACCGTTTGCTTCTTGTTTCCTTTAACGTTCTGTACTTGTCAATGCTATCACTCCAAATGTTTTGTCGCAGATCCAGAAAAAATCATCAAGGCGTAGGCGCGTGTTGTTCCATGTAGAGTATTAAACGTCGCATTTTAGTTTAGTGTTGCTCGATGGTCGGCCGACGTTAAGGTTTTCATTTGTTCCCATCGAATAAAAACGAATTTAAACCTCGCAGTTTGTGTGAATCCATATCATCAGTTTCCCCAGATACATCATCATGTAAGGTCACGCCTACTAACGGCGCTCATTGACAAAATATCATAGGGGAGAGAGACATGACAAAGGCCAACATATATATTCACATCTTATTTTAGGATAATGAGGGTTGCTTTGTTTTTTTTAAATGCCAAAAGCAGAAATATAATATACTTCAACAGTATTAATAATAATATTATTATTATAAAATGTATTTGATATAAAATAGTACGGATGGAACTCGTTTTATCTACTCGATGATAACCTAAATAAATGTATACATCTTCTTGGATCATTAATAATACTTAAATATTTCATACTTTTATATACATGTTATATATTAATTGAATATGGGCAGTCGCAAAGCGACTAGGTGGCACCACCAATCATTTGTACACGATAATGCCATCCTAGGTCTCAGGACATGCACAATTCCAAGCTGATACGTTAAACTACTCATGAGTTAAATGCTTAAATACATAATTGTATATCTCGCCACCTGTTTTGTGTAAGAGTAAGCTAATCCCAGCTCAAATAAGTAAACAATTCTGAGAAATGTGTGATTTTCACCCAAATAAATGAACAGATGGACATCCTGCAAAACCATTGTAGGTGGCGGCACCAGTTTCGTATCCAAGATAAAGAATTCCAATTACTTTAGACATGCCAAATTACAGGCTTATACATTAAACGACTCCTGAGATAAATGCATGAATGTATGAATACGTGATTGACAGTGGCGCTACCTGTATTGTCTACTTCAAAGCTATACTAGATGGATAAATATGTAAAATTTCAGGCTGATACGTCCATCTACTCCCGAGATGTATGTAATTTACACCCAGAACAGATTTATTGATGGATGCTACGGAAAATCATTGGAACCACCAGGCATGTAAACTATATTAGGATATCAAAGATCTATAAACATGTAAAAATTAAAGCCGACACATTGGACCACTCCTGAGATATGAGTGATTAACACCCAATCACATACAGTCATTGACACCACGGGAAAACGTCATGAGGTCTGTGCACGGGATAAGGCAATCCAAAATCTATAAATATGCACAGTCGCAGCCCAATACATTGAACCACTCACTAGATTTGTATTTTTTTATTAAAAAGACATCTAGGTGGACACTACGCCAAAAGGAAAGTAGGTGGCACCACAAATCTTTGCAAGACCATTATCAATAATAATGCCGAGTTTCAGAGAGATTGGTCCAAGGGTCTCAGAGTTCTTCGTAGACGCACGCGGCGTCGGAGGAACCTACGTGGAAACTCTGTTTCGGTGGATACAAATAATAAGGTATAAATTAGAAGAGTCCCACTACTATTCACATAGAAAATTTGTATTACTTTTTTCTAAAATGGCCCTCAGATGTCACCACCTGTTCAATACTAGTTATTATCCCAGCAGCAAAGGCCTAATACTTTAAACCTCTTCAGTCTCTTGAGTACATAATTTATCATGAATTATATACATCCTAGTGAAGGTGCTCTGACAGCATCCTATACCACAAGGTGTTCAGTGATATATCACGTTCATGTACAGTACCCAGATCACTACTGTGGAATGGGAATTTTTTCAAAAGAAAAAGTAATTTCGTACAACCACGATAATTGCCTGATTGAACACACACGCAAACACACACACACACGCACACACACACACACATATATATATATATAAATGTTACAGTAAATATGTGTAACTAGGGATTTCGCGAAATCCCTAAAACTTTCAGGGAATTCGTGAAATCACTGTTTCACCTAGGGATTTCATGAAATCGCTAAAACTTCTAGGGATTTCGTGTAATCCCTTAAAAATAGTACCTTTGTTTTTTACAATCTTACTGAATGGATTTCAGGGAATTTGTGTAATAATATCTTGTCAGAGTCTAAGTTATCATTATCATATTCATAACATTTCAGTATTTATATTTTACACAATCTTACTCATTTTCATGACATTTCAGTACCTTTATTTTACACAATCTTTCTCATATTCATATAACATTTCTGTATCTTTATTTTACATCATCTTGCGCATATTCATAAAATTTCAGTACCTTTATTTTAGGCAATCTTACTCATATCCATAACATTTCAGTGACTTTATTTACACAGTCTTACTCATATCCATAACATTTCAGTGACTTTATTTACACAATCTTACTCATATCCATATCATTTCAGTACTTTCATTTTACATAATCTTACTGGATCGGTTTGAATGAATTTTTAAGACTGCACTCTATATTTGTCAGAGTTTCTTTTTCATGGAGTATTATCATTACCATATACATAACATTTCACACATAGGCACTACAAAGGGATTAAAGTCACGGCTTGCCGTTTCATAGAGATAGTTCTCAATGTTAATGGTATTCATAACATTCCACGCTAACTAGATCGTAGTCCGAGTACTTTAAAAGTGCTTAAAGTGACAGCTATATGATACATTCTTTGAGTGTTTCGCTGTTGTTTACTTTAAATGAGGCCGTACAAAAGGCAGGGTCAATGCTTTGGTGATTTCCCATTTGATGATTAATTAATCTGGTAATTATAAAGGTCTAATTGTAGGTATGATCAAATTTATTTAGCCTATAAATTCAGCTGTACTGTACATCTTTTGATTCGCAATGGCACAGCAGAATTTTGAGACCGAATTTAGGGAGGAATTGTTCAAGAGGTATTCCATATGAGCAAAACATCTCATTCCTAAGGAGGTGTACTTCAAGACCATTCAGGATCTGAAAACAGCAGCTGAAATTTCAAGCTCACAGTCACGTCACCAGTACTACATGCTAAAGAAGTATGAAGTACTACAGTGTGGTGATGCGGAGAAGCTTATAAAGAAGGGGAAGTCACCAGAGGATCGCCCAGTATACAACGCAACAACAGAAGACACATATGACATTATCAGTAAAGCTCATACCGCAACTGGACATGGTGGTCGTGACAGGATGTAAAAACACCTTTGGCAAAGGTATGCCAACGTCACAACAGATGCTGTTGAACTCTACAAGTCTTACTGTCTTGTGGGTCAAGAGAAAAGGAAACGTCCTAAGACTAAAGGCGTTGCTGTAAAACCTATTCTGTCAAGCGAGTTCAACTCTCATGGTCAGGTAGATCTTGTCGACATGCAGTCATCCGCACAAGGCCAGTTCAAATGGATCATGGTCTACCAGTGCCACCTCACAAAGTTTGTTATCCTGAGACCTTTGACCTCAAAGGGAGCTTCTTAAGTTGCATGTCAGCTTTTATATAAATTTTCCTCTTTGGTGCTTCATCCATCCTCAAGAGTGACAATGACTAAGAATTTACAGCCCAAGTCATTACAGAACTCAAGGTATTGTGGCCTCAGCTAATCATGGTTTATTTCAAGCCCAGATATCCACTAAGTCAGGGCTCTGTTGATAGGGCAAATGCCGACATTAAAGACATGTTTGAAGACTGGATGATAGACAACAGTACCTGTGACTGGACTGTTGGACTCAGTGGCGTCAATTTTTCTCCCAGGGTGGGGGGGATGAGTTTGTATATATATATATATATATATATATATATATATATATATATATACCTTTTTTCAGCGTCTATGAGTGTCATATTCAACTAAATATATTTATATATATATACATTATATATATATAATTGTTATATATATATAAATAAACTCATATCATTTTTCAGATAATTATTATGTTTTAGAAAATAAGTATATTCCTGAATTCTAAGCAAGGTTTATAGATATAACATTTTTTAGTAAATGGATCCAAAGTCTTTAATTCTATTTATTAATTAATTTCATTTGCAATATTATAATATTATTCTCTGAAAAGTAGGGGGTATGATAACATTGACCATCCCCCCCTTGCCAAAAAGTGGGGGGTATATATACCCCCCATTCCCCCCTATATTGACGCCCCTGGTTGGACTCACATTTGTGCAGCAGCAGAATAAGTACTCATCATGCATGCATTAACAGAAATCCTTTCAAACTATGTTTGCAGAGGACCCTAAGGTTGGCTTGGCATCTTCGATTCTCCCACCTGAAAAACTTAGAAAGCTTAAATCTGAAGATGATCTCCCGGCACTTCTTCAGCCGTCATTAACTGTCAACACTGAGTCAGCATCTGTTGACACCACCGAGCCCCTACTTCCTGTTACCAGTCCACCTTCACCAGATGCAGAAAACCAGCCACAATCACCCCCATAAGCCCAGGGCCATCCTCTCCGGCCATCAGCCAACCATCATCTTCCACCAACATGTCATCAATAGCTACTGCCAACAGTCCACCATCACTACCTGCAACTGATCAGCAACCGTCACCAGCTGCCCACAGCGACCCTGCACCTCCGGACAAGCGGCTTCAAGACATCTCCTGTCGGCAAAAAAGAGCATGCGATTCTCAGTTATCCCAAGCAGAAAGCATGGTCAAGCGCTCCCCTATTGAATAAACGGCTGGTGAAGTGGGAGATAATGTTGCTGTTCCGATTCACGTGGAGCAGAGGTGATCCCAGAAACATACTTGGAGTTATTATAGATCTGGACGAACATGACATTTACTTAATTGCAATGAAGGCTGGAATTCTGAGCACAAAATATTCTAGGAACCAGTCTGACATCTGTCCAAGCGACTCTTGAGTGAATCTGATGTAAATATAATTGTAATATAATAATGCCTTCAAGACTTCTGCCAGACAAGGGTTCTTCCGCTGTGACTGCAGCAAAGGCAAGAAACAGTGTCAGACAAACGGGTGCAAATGCTATAAAGCAAAAGGACTTTGTAATAGCAAGTGTCACAGCAGTCTGACTTGTCAAAACAAGAATTAGCAATGTTACGCTTTGACCAAGACATTTCTATGATAACCAGTGACTATTAGGGCTGCGCGATATTATCGATATATTGGTATACCGCGATACGGTGAATCGCATATTGCGTTGATTCAGTTTTCAATTATCAATATTTTCTCTATTTTTTTCAACTTGCATAAAACTGATTTTTCAGTTATAGGAATATTTATATTACAATTTTAGACATCTTAAAGTATAGGCTTTAATGACATGCCTAAAATGAAATGTTCAAATTGGCCAGATATATCAAAGATTAAAGGTTCGTTAAAGGAAATTTGCATGTCTGCCAGATGGTATACAAGAAATATTTCCTTGCAGCTAAGAGTAATAAGTGCTGAACACATCCATAATGAATACTAACTGATATCTGATGATGACTGCAGAAAGATCAGGTGCAACTTTACAGTATTATTATTTTTTTCATTTATTATTTTTATTAGTATTATTCTTTAGGAATGGCAGACTTGCAATTATGGTACATGGCTTTAATTTTACACACCTAGTGTCAAGTTAACAGCATTATTATTTTTTTATTTTATTTTTTTTTATTATTAGTATTATTGTTTAGGATTGGCAGACTTGCAATGTGGTACATGGGTTTGATTATACACATATCCCTCTCTGTGCTGATCCTGCACAGTCCAGAACATATTGTTTGAAATAAACTGATCTGCATAAACTTTCATTGTGTGATTATATTTATTATGATTAACAATGATTTAGCTCAGTCCCTGAAAAAGTGAAGGATTGGCCTACAATGAAATGCATTCAGGGATTTCACGAAATAACTAGAGCAATATTTCAGAGATTACACAAAATCCCTAGACTTTTTAGTGATTTCATGAAATCCCTGAAAGTTTTAGAGAATTCGCGAAATCCCAAGTTACCCACTTTAAATGTAACGCATATATATATATAACAGTGAATCTGTGAAATCAGCCATACATGTGACCATCAGTCACTGTGTGAAATGACTAAAATGAAATGAGGGAACTTTATGCCCAATCAATACACGAAATTACTGGATTAAACAGAATGAATACAACAAAACGTCAACAAATGAACACAACAAAACTCAACTTGTTTGCTTATTTGAAGACTCATATTTTTTGTATTGTACTAGGCCTCAAAGACAAGGGCAGGTTGGCAAACACACCCCAAGTAGTTTATCAGAACACCTGTTGGCAGGTGATTAGGGCTTATAACATCCTTTGATCAGGACTAAACATTGCCCATTACATGGACATTCAGATTCCTAAGAAAAAGAAGCCTATTGTCTTGCAGTCTGTCACAGGAGCAGTCTTTGACTGACTCACAGTGGCTTTCTGATCCATGGACTACAGCACCCGAAATGAAACCTCTTGGTAAATATCACAAAGTCGTGTTTAAACACACACAAAAATGTTATACCCGCCTGAGACATTTGTAGAAACAGTGTTTTAAATTTCATGACCAAAAATATGCATGATCCCTTCAAAAGTTAACACAAGATACCATACAGAGAACATGTCTGTCCTGGAGGAGGGAGCTAGATATAATAATGAAATATTGCAAGAAATATGATATAGTAGAGTGAATGAGAGTTAACTGTCACATTAATTATGTTGTATGTCCACATATATAAGTATAAGTATATAAACCGAAATTTAGTTATTATTGCATCCTTTATAATATTTTTTTTCTAAATTTGTAGAAATAACATGTAGTTTTTCAAAAGCTTTCGGATTATTTTGAAAAAAAAGTAAAATTACCATGAAAAGTTCGACAGATATCAGTGATAACAAAACAGATCTCTGTATCATATAGACATAACCTTATCTTTTTTATTACTGGATTTCCTAAAATGATTCCCTGTGTATCACAAATAGGTGAACGGGTCTGGGATAATAATGGCCTCACGCGAGGATTTGTGGAAGGCGAGTTAATCCAGTGAAAAAAAAACCCAAAGTAACCGTCAGTGCTTTAAAAAAAGTTCCTGGGTCATTTTATGGGTTTGCATATAATATGGAAGATAAGATATGGTGTGACCTTGACCTTTAATACATGAAAACAATGATAAATCGGTTCTTTCTGAATAATGCACTGGTTGTTCATTTGTTTTCTACAAACTGTAGGGTTATAAATATGGAGAAACAAAATCAAATGAGAATAGTAACCTTTAATAACCTATACAAATGAGGGCATGTGATTATCTATATCTCGGTAATGAAACAGTTTACACGTTTGATGACACGTGGTTACACGTTTCCAAAAAATGATATGTATATGAATATTATAAATATATATTGTTACGGAACCTAATATAAACAGAACACGTATGCGTGATGAACACAAATTGTGTACTGGAGATAATAAAATCAGATTCTGTAACACCAGGCAGCGTGAAATGTCTGGGGGAATGAATAAAGAAGTCAGTGGTTTTTCGTTAACAAATAACCATAATTTATTTTTAAAACAACCCTAACATTACAATACACTAAATCAATACAATTATACAGTAAAAAAGGCGGTATAACAACAAATCAATCCAATCACAGAGAAAAATAAACAATGTGTACAGTACCTGGATAACAACACATGCATTTTCACACTGAACGCTCCATACAAACTTTTGTTTCTTCTTTAATAAATTAGTCAAAGGTTCAGCTACAGCAGCCAAATTTGGACAAAACTTCCTGAAGTATCCAACCATACCAAGAAAACGCATTATTTGCTTTTTGTTTTCTGGTCTGGGAAATGCAGAAATAGAACTTATCTTAGCATCAACATGTTTTACCTGACCCTGCCTTACAATATGACCCAAAAATGTTACTTGTGCATGACAAAACTCAGATTTTACTAAGTTGACGGTCAGACGTGCTTCCCTGAGTTTTCGAAGAGGTCGCGAAGAATTTGCAGATGTTTCTCCCAGGTGTCGCTGTACACGATAAGGTCATCAATATATGTGTCGCAGCCTTGAATGTCCTTGACAACCATATGGATGAGGCGCTGGAACGTGGCTGCCGAGTTCTTCGTGCCAAACGGCACAACTTTATACTGGTACAGTCCTTGCGGCGTCACAATTGCGGACACTTCTTCCGCTCGTTCTGTCAGCGGAACTTACCAGAATCCTTTTAGCAAGTCAAACGTGGAAACATACCTGGAGTTACCGACTATCAATACAATCATCGATCCTCGGAATCGGGAACGTGTCAGTCTTGGTGACAGAGTTAAGTTTTCGATAATCTGTGCACATACGGTAACTTTCATCAAGTTTTGGCACAAGAATACATGGTGAACTCCAGTTACTGTTACTGGGTTCAATTTTGCTTTTCTAGATTCAGTCTATATGTCTATATGGATGTTGCTTGACTGCGCTTGTCTACATCACACTTACAAAATACTTTAACTGGGTCAGGGTCAGTTTTTACACAATTAACAGCAGTAACATTTTGTACAACATCTGATGTGCTATTTCTGTCATAATATGGTTTCAACATGTTAACATGGCACAGTTGTTTCTTCTTACGCCTACCTGGTGTCAATAGTATGTAATTTAAATCACTTTCTTGTCAACAATGTAAGGACCAAAATACCTAGCTTGCAGCGGTCTGTCAGGGATGGGAAGTAAGGCAAGGACCGTTTCACCAGGCTGAAACGTCTTACTTACATTGTGCTTGTCACACTTTGTTTTCATTTTACTTTGTGCAGATTTTAGATTTGACTTTGCAATCTCACAAGCATTGTGTAGTTTAGTGCGAAAGTCTGAGACATACTGCGGTAAACTAAGAGAATCAGGATTTTCACAGAAGAGTTTTTCTTTAAGCAGTTTCAATGGTCCGCGAACGGAGTGTCCAAAAAGTAGTTCAAAGGGACTGAAACCCAAGGACTCTTGAAAGGATTCTCTGACAGCAAACAGCAATAGGTGGATTCCTTCATCCCAGTCTTTCTGTGTGTCATAGCAATAAGTCCTGATCATGTTTTTTAATGTCTGGTGAAAACGCTCGAGGGCGCCCTGACTTTCAGGATGGTATTGCGAAGAGCTGTACTGTTTTATACCTAGCTCAAGCATAATTTGTTGGAATAAGTCAGACATAAAATTAGATCCTTGGTCAGACTGGACGGATTTTGGTAATCCAAGAGTTGTAAAAAAACATGGTCAGAGCTTTGACAACACTTTTGACATTTATTTTGCGCAATGGTATTGCCTCAGGGAACCTGGTAGATGCGCACATGTATAACTGTCAGCAAGTATTCGTGTCAAGATTTAGTTTTGGGCAGTGGTCAAACACAATCAACAATAATCCTACTGAATGGCTCCTCGAAAGCAGGAATAGGCCTAAGTGAGGCCTTAGGAGGATTCTGATTGGGCTTGCCTACCAGCTTGCATGTATGGCATGATTTACAATATTGTACAACATCTTTCCGGAGGTAAGGCCAATAGAAGTGTGTACTAACTTTCTGATAAGTTTTATTTATACCTAAATGGCCAGACAAAGGAGCCACATGTGCCATGCTAAGAATTTCACTGCGAAAGCTTTTGGGCATTACTATTTGGTGTTTGATGGCCCACTCATCATCAGCGCATACATCAGGAGGTCGCCATTTACGCATAAGCACTCCATTTTTGACATTGAAACAAACTGGGTTCTGTGACAGTTCATCTTTAGAAACTGCCCTGGAAAACAAACATGAAATATCAGGGTCCTTATGTTGTTCCGCAATAAGTTCTGACCTTGAGAATGCTGCATTCTGTATGGGCGAGTCGTTAGACGAGTCACTAGTGACTCCCTGAGTGTTATTATCTGGACCATTCTCCTCATGTGTGTTTTTCTTGGCCATAGATCTAGTTACAGCACATGAAGGATACAAACCAGGAATTTCCTGACTTTCCGGATCAGTGTCCTGATCAAGTGACGCCTTTTCTGTCACTATTGGTACAGGCTGTACTTTGTCACCTGCGACATCATTGGCTAGTAGCGACTGAATTCTCTAAAAGGGTAAAGTAGTTCTTATGTCCATAATAATATTTCCAGGAATAAAATCTGATTTAAATGGATACTGTGAAGCGGAACTGAAGTGTGCCTGTCTGAAAACACACCATTAACAAGTGCATGTGCACCAGTAAAGGACCTATTAGAAAATGGCAAAGTGTTTGCTAACATGAGAGTCTGGCCTGAACCAGTGTCCCTCAAAATTCTAATAGGGGTAGAATATGAAAAATCACTTGAAAGTGATACAAAACCATCATGTATGAAAGGGTTAAAAAAACTCCATTTCAGAGTCAGGAGAGGGATCTACTACCTAAACCTCATCAAACAAAGAACTGACATTGACAGTGTCAGTCATAAACTCTGTTTCAAAGTCATTTAAGGAATCTACATCCTTTTTATCCTTTTTATCATCAAACTCCTAATGGGAGAGAAATTTTCCTCAGCAGGAACAAACTTCTGTTTGTCATAAGAGGACCTGGCCTCATTTGAAATACCCTCGCAAGAGTTATAAAAGGACTTAGCAATATCCAGGGAATACTCCTCGTTGGAGTCTTGAAAGGACCTAGCCTTGTTTAATTCCTCGCAGGAATCAACTGAGGTTTTTATTCCGCAAGCTACGGATTCTTCTTTGGATTCAGTCGGCACTTGGGCCTCCGTAGCATCAAACTCTTTATTGGAGTCAATAAAGGAGTTTTACCCCTTTAATCACATGAAAAGAGCCTGGCTCTTGTACTTCTTTTGACCATACTGATTTACATTCTTGTTTGTGAATGACTGGTTTGATTTGCTAGTAAAGGATATTTTGTGTGTCAGTGAATAATCATCAGCTAATTGAGCAGCAATGTCAAGTGTTTCAGGACTTTTCTCATCGAGAAAAGTTTTAAAATCTGCGTTAAATCAGCGCTTAAATTCCTCAAGCAAAATCAACTGGCGCAAATCGTCATAATCTTTCATTACATTTTTAGAACTACACCAGCGATCAAACAACTGTTCTTTTGTCCTGACAAATTCGACGTAGGTCTGTTCTTTGCGCTTTTCCCAATTTCTGAATTTCTGGCGGCAAGCCTCCGGAACTAACTCATAACCTGTTAGGATTAACCGTTTCACCTGGTCATAGGCAGCAGCAGCTTCTACTGAAAGCTCTGTATAAATTTTCTGGCCTTGCCAGTCAATACACTTTGTAACAGCATAGTCAAATTTTCCTTAGGCCATTTTAAATTTTCACCTACTTTCTCAAAGTGTAAGAAATATTTATCAACCTCTTTTTCTTGAAAATATGGGACAAGTCTAATGTGTTAAGCAACATCAATACTGTGAGTTTTTGCAGCACATAGACTATGTTCTAGTTTAAGTCTTTCTAACTCCAGTCGTTTCAACTCAATTTCTTTTTCTTTTTCTAGTCTTTCTCTTTTTAACCTTTCTTCCCTCTCTTTTAATGCTAGCTCATGTTGCATTTCAACTTTTTATATTCAAATTGCACAGCAAGGCTGTCCTTTTTTGATGTTTCAAACTTCAGTGTCTTTAATGAAACCTTTGCTAACTAGATCTTGCATGATTTTAGCAATGATATCAGGCTTTCTCAAAGCTTTTTTCACACTTAGCCCTAAATGTTGTCCCAAACGCAACAACTGTTCTTCAGATTCTGTAACACTATGCAGCGTGAAATGTCTTGGGGAATGAATAAAGAAGTCAGTGTTTTTTGTTAACAAATACCCATAATTTATTCTAAAAACAACCCTAACATAACAATACACTAAATCAATTAAATTATACAGTTAAACAGCGGTATAACAACAAATCAATTCAATAACACAGAAAAGTAAACAATGTGCACAGTACCTGGTTACAAACACCGTCACAACGATAAGTTCTTTAAATGTATACTCTCGGAGAATGACAGTCCAGTGTAAAGCTCTTGTAACAATCAAGAAAGTAAACTGAAGGCCAAACAAGAGTCTGAAGAAAATCTATAATTGCCGCACACGTCGGATCAGGTCCCACAAACCGACACACACGCTTCTGCGTCCGCTGGAATCTTCTCTGCTGCTGCTCTCTGCCGGCTCTAAAACACAGGCACTTAATATACTCTTCACCCCAAGCCGAGAATTTTCCACTTCTTGAACATTCCAAAAGATCTTACACAACACAGTAAACACGCGTTACAGGAATCATCTAGAAGAACATCGCTGTGTGCGTAATTTGTTGGAATAAGTCAGACATAAAATTAGATCCTTGGTCAGACTGGACGGATTTTGGTAATCCAAGAGTTGTAAAAAAACATGGTCAGAGCTTTGACAACACTTTTGACATTTATTTTGCGCAATGGTATTGCCTCAGGGAACCTGGTAGATGCGCACATGTATAACTGTCAGCAAGTATTCGTGTCAAGATTTAGTTTTGGGCAGTGGTCAAACACAATCAACAATAATCCTACTGAATGGCTCCTCGAAAGCAGGAATAGGCCTAAGTGAGGCCTTAGGAGGATTCTGATTGGGCTTGCCTACCAGCTTGCATGTATGGCATGATTTACAATATTGTACAACATCTTTCCGGAGGTAAGGCCAATAGAAGTGTGTACTAACTTTCTGATAAGTTTTATTTATACCTAAATGGCCAGACAAAGGAGCCACATGTGCCATGCTAAGAATTTCACTGCGAAAGCTTTTGGGCATTACTATTTGGTGTTTGATGGCCCACTCATCATCAGCGCATACATCAGGAGGTCGCCATTTACGCATAAGCACTCCATTTTTGACATTGAAACAAACTGGGTTCTGTGACAGTTCATCTTTAGAAACTGCCCTGGAAAACAAACATGAAATATCAGGGTCCTTATGTTGTTCCGCAATAAGTTCTGACCTTGAGAATGCTGCATTCTGTATGGGCGAGTCGTTAGACGAGTCACTAGTGACTCCCTGAGTGTTATTATCTGGACCATTCTCCTCATGTGTGTTTTTCTTGGCCATAGATCTAGTTACAGCACATGAAGGATACAAACCAGGAATTTCCTGACTTTCCGGATCAGTGTCCTGATCAAGTGACGCCTTTTCTGTCACTATTGGTACAGGCTGTACTTTGTCACCTGCGACATCATTGGCTAGTAGCGACTGAATTCTCTAAAAGGGTAAAGTAGTTCTTATGTCCATAATAATATTTCCAGGAATAAAATCTGATTTAAATGGATACTGTGAAGCGGAACTGAAGTGTGCCTGTCTGAAAACACACCATTAACAAGTGCATGTGCACCAGTAAAGGACCTATTAGAAAATGGCAAAGTGTTTGCTAACATGAGAGTCTGGCCTGAACCAGTGTCCCTCAAAATTCTAATAGGGGTAGAATATGAAAAATCACTTGAAAGTGATACAAAACCATCATGTATGAAAGGGTTAAAAAAACTCCATTTCAGAGTCAGGAGAGGGATCTACTACCTAAACCTCATCAAACAAAGAACTGACATTGACAGTGTCAGTCATAAACTCTGTTTCAAAGTCATTTAAGGAATCTACATCCTTTTTATCCTTTTTATCATCAAACTCCTAATGGGAGAGAAATTTTCCTCAGCAGGAACAAACTTCTGTTTGTCATAAGAGGACCTGGCCTCATTTGAAATACCCTCGCAAGAGTTATAAAAGGACTTAGCAATATCCAGGGAATACTCCTCGTTGGAGTCTTGAAAGGACCTAGCCTTGTTTAATTCCTCGCAGGAATCAACTGAGGTTTTTATTCCGCAAGCTACGGATTCTTCTTTGGATTCAGTCGGCACTTGGGCCTCCGTAGCATCAAACTCTTTATTGGAGTCAATAAAGGAGTTTTACCCCTTTAATCACATGAAAAGAGCCTGGCTCTTGTACTTCTTTTGACCATACTGATTTACATTCTTGTTTGTGAATGACTGGTTTGATTTGCTAGTAAAGGATATTTTGTGTGTCAGTGAATAATCATCAGCTAATTGAGCAGCAATGTCAAGTGTTTCAGGACTTTTCTCATCGAGAAAAGTTTTAAAATCTGCGTTAAATCAGCGCTTAAATTCCTCAAGCAAAATCAACTGGCGCAAATCGTCATAATCTTTCATTACATTTTTAGAACTACACCAGCGATCAAACAACTGTTCTTTTGTCCTGACAAATTCGACGTAGGTCTGTTCTTTGCGCTTTTCCCAATTTCTGAATTTCTGGCGGCAAGCCTCCGGAACTAACTCATAACCTGTTAGGATTAACCGTTTCACCTGGTCATAGGCAGCAGCAGCTTCTACTGAAAGCTCTGTATAAATTTTCTGGCCTTGCCAGTCAATACACTTTGTAACAGCATAGTCAAATTTTCCTTAGGCCATTTTAAATTTTCACCTACTTTCTCAAAGTGTAAGAAATATTTATCAACCTCTTTTTCTTGAAAATATGGGACAAGTCTAATGTGTTAAGCAACATCAATACTGTGAGTTTTTGCAGCACATAGACTATGTTCTAGTTTAAGTCTTTCTAACTCCAGTCGTTTCAACTCAATTTCTTTTTCTTTTTCTAGTCTTTCTCTTTTTAACCTTTCTTCCCTCTCTTTTAATGCTAGCTCATGTTGCATTTCAACTTTTTATATTCAAATTGCACAGCAAGGCTGTCCTTTTTTGATGTTTCAAACTTCAGTGTCTTTAATGAAACCTTTGCTAACTAGATCTTGCATGATTTTAGCAATGATATCAGGCTTTCTCAAAGCTTTTTTCACACTTAGCCCTAAATGTTGTCCCAAACGCAACAACTGTTCTTCAGATTCTGTAACACTATGCAGCGTGAAATGTCTTGGGGAATGAATAAAGAAGTCAGTGTTTTTTGTTAACAAATACCCATAATTTATTCTAAAAACAACCCTAACATAACAATACACTAAATCAATTAAATTATACAGTTAAACAGCGGTATAACAACAAATCAATTCAATAACACAGAAAAGTAAACAATGTGCACAGTACCTGGTTACAAACACCGTCACAACGATAAGTTCTTTAAATGTATACTCTCGGAGAATGACAGTCCAGTGTAAAGCTCTTGTAACAATCAAGAAAGTAAACTGAAGGCCAAACAAGAGTCTGAAGAAAATCTATAATTGCCGCACACGTCGGATCAGGTCCCACAAACCGACACACACGCTTCTGCGTCCGCTGGAATCTTCTCTGCTGCTGCTCTCTGCCGGCTCTAAAACACAGGCACTTAATATACTCTTCACCCCAAGCCGAGAATTTTCCACTTCTTGAACATTCCAAAAGATCTTACACAACACAGTAAACACGCGTTACAGGAATCATCTAGAAGAACATCGCTGTGTGTCTCTCTACATATTAGGGTTCACGTAACCTCGGCCAGGCGAGAAAGCTCCAAGCTAGCATGACAACGAGAGTTCAACCAGTACGGATTAAACAGAGAATGCAAAACGCGGCCAGACACGAGTGTCACTACACGAGCCACGCCCACGTCACACAATAAAAAGAGCACCTGTAAAACAATATATATATAAATATATATATATATATATATATATATATATAAGGGCTATATCAATATACCGATATATCGATACGTATCGATACGCCACATCGGTATAGTTACCGGTACGCTTTGCTCGCTGTATCGTCGTATCGATGAAACTCAATTATTGCTAACAAATGAAGACACAACCTCACATAAATACCCTAAATATAAATATTTTTATACAGTCAAAGCTACTTTTGTTTCCTATGTTAGCCTTTTGGATCACATGTATCGTCGTATGATGGACTTTATATTGGATGTTTGTACAGTTTTCGGTGCTTCAATGACAAGCTGGCGCGTGTGAGCGATGGTAGATCGATGTTGCGAACGGTCCTCGTTATTGCCGAAATCGGTGCTCATGTTATATATATCTACCATTTATATATGTATTGCATGTTTTTCATTTTTTTTTCTCAGTAGGGCATATATTTCACTTTGTATTCTATTATTTTTGCTCTGATAGGGGTGTTACCTTGGTAAAAATCATTTTGAAGAAAGGTATAGGGCAACGTAAAAAAAGAGATCTAAATTTTATTACCTAATATTAATACCCTGTTTAGTATATGAGGTTAAAGAGAAAGGAGATATTATTTGTATGAATATTACATATCTTATCCCAACTTAGAAGTGAAAGAGTTGACCAGCCAGTGGTGAACAGTGCAGCCTTGAGATTCTGGCGATTTGTACATGGCTCCAGCGGTTTATATGAATATTCCAACTTTTTTAATGATGTTTTATATATATATATATATATATATATATATATATATATATTAAATGATTTAATGTACATATATCATTTATATGTATATATATATATAGATTATGTAGAGAAATATATAAATATTCATACTTGTCTTATTATTTGTTGATATAAACTTTACATATAGAGGTTTCAATCAGAAAATGATACACACAAAAAAAAATAAGCGTATCGTCAATACGTTTCGGATATCTCGCTCCCACATGAAGCTTACTTAGTGATTACAACAACGGGCGCACATTTTCTTCAAAAGCACATAAAAATAAGACAATATAAAACTATTCAAAGGAAAAAATAAGGAAGAGTATTGGTAGTTCGTGGCAGGCCACTTATATTGCACTTTCACGCACACACACACACATATATATATATATATATATATATATGAACGTCAACCCTATATTAGAGCCCCTCTGTTCTTAAATTTCTGAGTCCATCAAAGCCTCTGCCATCAGTAACCATATTGTAATATACCTTAATGACTAGTGCTAGTTCTCCCCACCCCCCTTCCTGCGCATTATACCAAATATTTCTATTGGATGTATGAACTGTTTTTTAGTTGATGGAGTATGGTAATTATGAACTGTATAGAACAAACCTGTCATCAATGGAATTGTCCCTACATTAAAGTATTGAATACTTTATTTAGGTTATGCGACATAAAACTCCATGACGGTTGTGGATGGTTTAAATAGTACCACATGCAAGTATATGTGTTAAAAAAGCTAAATAAAACGAAAACGTATTTCTTGCAGCTTTTCTAGAGAATAAGTTTGCTGTTAACCAATCACAATAGTGGACGTTGGCTTTTTCATTACGTTAGTATTTATCCATCATCAAATGTTTAAATCTATATGTTTCATCATAAATATGTAAAATACAGGGATCTCATATCAAGATGGTACACATCTCCAGAAGAAGTTCATTTATAAACTGCTAAAATAAGAAACTAAAATGTCCTTCAAACGATCCACATCGGAAAATTAAAAAAAAAAAAAAACTCGAAAATGTGAGCCTCTCTAAATTCTAAAATTGAGGTTTTGGGAAACCTTGTTATTGGAATATATGAGCTGGTAATAGCAAACAACGATTTCAAAGGTCGGAAAGGGAGAAATAACACGAAGCTTTTGCTAAAATTCAAAATGTTAGAATGAATTCATTGGAGAAGGGATAATGTAGGGTAAAGATGTTTGACTACGGACAGCAGACACCCGTTTCGGGACCCGCATATACATGTAAGTTACGTTTGGTAAACAATAAAAAAGTACGAAGAATAACAAAAATAAACATAGCAAGAAATGTAAGCATCCAATTTATTATGAAAGGAAGTGCTTAGTGTAGTTAAATAACCTCGACAATAAGTAAAACAAACAAGGATATAGAACACATTAATTTATCATCCTTTAGACATCACGAGAGTGTACATGAGAACAAAACATTACACATACTGTTCATTAAGCGGGAGAAGTATGCTTCACCTTCATTGTTTAATAACCATTGTATAGTGTATCAGTACAAACGTAAACAAGAGTTCTTGCTCCCCAGCAAATCATGCGCAATATAATAACCCTAATGCCACATGATCCCTTTAGATAACGCCGACTGTATGAAGAAGCATAAAGAAGTTGTGGATACTGGAAGCACAAAGATGATTTTCTTGCAGCTTATTTTGATACCGGCATTGTCGGTAAGCCCGAGTATCATTAATATTACCGGATGCAAGATGCCTCAGTGTATATGTGTACATCAATCGTTAATCGATTGTTCAAAGAGAAACATTACACATTTAAACATTACTGTGTATTTGAAAGATATTCTCGAAGTAAATATATCGCTAAATAGATTGGAATCCTTGGACGAAGTTTTTCAGGTCTTTATGGGAGCTTCATTCATAAACTGCTCCAATAATAAGATACAAAGTCCACCAACAGTTCCTCATGAGAAACTGAAGTCTATTGATGTTTCAAATAACAACTTAGGAAATGTAAGCACGCTGTTCTTTCCAAAAATAACGCTGCTGGAAATATTGATACTATCAGGGAATACTATATCTTTGGAATGAATCCTTCCTCAACCTCCCTAATTTGAGAGTCCTTAACTTGGCGAACAATATTCTAACGGAGCTCAACCTGGATTATTTTAAAAATCTAATCAAGCTAAGGTTCTTGGTATTGAAAAATAACTCCATAACGCGAGTATCTTTGACAAATAAAACAAAGCTCGATAGATTATACTGGCTCGACCTGAGGAACAACAAAATTGTATTGCCAGTTGTTTTTCCTGAAGCCGCTGATCCACCATCAATCATGTCATTGTTGGGAAACCCTATTTTTTTGTGGATGCAAGGTCGATTCTTTCTTCAAAGTAATCAAAGGAGAAAAAGCTGTAGAATGGAACTGCGATAATTTCAAGGAATCTGAAATAACTCAGCAACCTGGCTTTTCGTGTAATTACACGTTTGACCACAGCCTGCGCACAGAGATGGCTGCAGCCTGCTTTGGATCTAACCGCCTTTTGGTTGAACAGTATTTTGATATTTTAAGCTGTCAGAGACCGACTGTCGTCTTCAGACACAGAAAAGAAAATCTGTCACTAGAATGTGGCGCTACAGGCTTTCCACGACCAGATATAACCATCCTTGGGCCTAATGGTAGTGTTTTGGCAAATAACCCAAAGTCTGTAGGACCTCTTTCTGCAGTGGGCAACTATACATGCCTAGCAATTAATGTCGCCGGATCAGCCGTAGAGGCCATGACCATCCATGACAATAATACATCTAGTTGGAACTGGTGGAAAATTAGTGTATTCCTGTTGATCCTGTGTGTATTTTTCACTGGACTTTCACTTTTCTTCTGCTGTCATTTTTTCAAGACATAAATTCAACACGGCATTAGCTCAGTTTACACCTTGGTCAGATGGAACAGACAACAAGAGACTACGGAGAGAAGACGAGATGGGCAACTACGGGAGGAACGGAATAACACGTGTACTTTAGGATTGTATGAAGATGTTCCTGTAGCAAACGAGACACAACCATATGCGCATTTGTAATTAGCGTTTGAGTAAACAAAGAGTTGAATATGTTTTGCTTTAGCTCAATCATTGAGTCTCATCCATCAAAGTACAACTGGGTTATATGCCACATTGTTAGTGAACAACATACCTTGCGCTTCTCCGGAGAAGTATGTGTGGAAGTGGAAAACAATTTTTGCTTGAACCATATAATTCTTGTAGCACACTCTTTTCCTCTGACCACTCTAAAGTAATCTGGTTTCAGTACTGGTACGCGGCGGTGTCTTCCGTAAAGCATCACCTCTCAAATGATAGACACAGAGTGCGGGGGAACTGTTTGATTGGTTAACTGGAGTTCTTCAAAGAGAGCATAAAACTAGTCGAGTGACTGAGCATGCCATTTAGGAATGATACAATGAGATATAACAGGATGGGTATTATATCAACGTTGAATTGTTTATATGAACCAAAAGGCGAGCATAGAAAAAAAGAATACAGAGCATATATGTACTAACAGTATAATGAAATGTGATATAATATTTAAGAAAATATAGTTTAAATTAGAATAGAAAATATAAATAATCATCTTTTTATTTTTCCAAAACAATATCAAAATTGTATTTCAGCAAGGTTTTCGGTTTATTATAAAGCCATTTTTGGGATAGGGGAGCTCTTAAGCACATGTGAAAGAAAACCAATATTCCAATATGTTTCATTTCTTTTTTGATTATCCCACCATGATTGTTGTAGGTGGTTGGACGACTTGTACCAGGAGAGAGAGAGAAAACAAACATGTACGGTATACATAAGATGATAAAAAATCTCTCTGACATTCTTTTCACTTAATGCTTGCTTATAAGTGGAAAGATATATTTATGTGGATAAAAAAAACGATTCGTTCCTCTACTATAACTCTATGAACGATCTTAAAACCATTAGAGCAGTTGTGAAGCTTATGTAAATACTAATTATCCTTATCTCTCTACATAAATGGTTATTCGGCAATTATGTTCTAGCTCTATTGTTTTCCCACATAATTTAGGTGATAAATATAAAGCCAATTCAAGCATTAATCATAATATTTAAGAGTTTAGAAAAATAAATGTGTGTAATTAGCTTTTACTCGATAAAACTGATTTAAGTGTTCGCCATGTTATGACAGATGATTAAATACATCATCTGTATGAATGTGAACATTCAGAATATTAACCTTCCATGATGCGTTTATAACCCTCGAAATGACGCTCATTAACACGTTTACGGTTATTGTTATGCAGTGATAATTAGGGTTCAACATATACAGCGATGTCTGCAATGTATTCGAAATTAATTATGCTGTTTTTCCCAACGTGGACCATGATATGTACGAAGAGTACAACACCTTTTTAAGATCAGTGTTTAATTGGTGAACAATTCAACTACCAGAATGATACTGAAAAGGACAGCATGGTATAAATCTAGAAATCTTGGGTAATGTAATGGGCATGGATGTTTACATATTAATTCACGATGGAGATGTTCTGTCATTTTCTATCTACAGTCCGTTTTTTTCATTTTGATAGTCCTGATTAGTTCCAAAGAGGAATAGCTTCATAAAAGAATTCCTAAATTATATATCAGAAGTAAATTGTTATTCAAAGTTTATCAGCAATTCAGCTGAATTTTTCATTTGTCCAATACCGGATAGTTTTTGTTTTTGTAAACTAAGTAGTTTCGTTTTTCAATTCTGCAATGTCTAAACGAACCCGTGCTGTATTTGGGTACGGATTATATATGACGCCATCAATTGTTTGTGCCCTGCATAGGTGGGTTTTCAACGCATATATCACATATAGGACAATATGTTGGTTATGTTGGTTAATCTCATTAAGTATTACTTTATCTGTTACAAATACTGTTAAATGTTGTTAATTTTTACAACATACCATTACATTTGTTTAGCATGTTTGTATTAATAAATACAATTTACTTTTTAAAATTAAAAAAAAAAATGTTATAGCACTGACGTGGTTCGGCATATGCTCTTTGTACCATTTATTTATACAAAACGAGAAAAGTGCATTCATTTGTCATTAGGTATTAACACTCACTGATACCTCGCACTATATCAAATGAACTGACGTCGCCACGGTGCAGAGCTACTTTATTTTGAGCCGGCATATGAAACAGAAGTTCTGTATATACCCATGTTGGCTAATCAACATTGGTTAATGTTGCAACTGTTTATATATTATCATATTATTGTAACGGTTCGTTCAGTATAGGCATCTTATCATCAATTTTGTACCCTTCATATATTATCACTCTTAGGCTCTATTATTATTTTTTTTTTACAATGGCCATATCGCTGGCCATTTCGTTGTTTCGCTGGTCATACTTGTTGCAAACCAGTTCCACCCGCGGGGACCGGTCCTCGTTATCATGAACTGTTGTAATGAACGGGTGTAATAGAGCGGAAAGTTGTGGTTACCGCGTATGCTCATGACGAACTGTTCAGGAGATTCAGACTGGTCTCAGTAAAACTGCCCATGTTCGACCCAGTAACTACACGGGCGTTTCTTAGTTTAAAAGCTTACCTGTTATGTCGTATTTGGCATGGCAATTTTCAACCGTGTGTGATCTATATTTACATCTTGTACACAAAGGTCTACTTATTGGTTCTGACTTGTTAACATTTGTCAGATTTCTTTGTGTTTGTGGGGCTGTTTTGAAAGTATTATCTCTAAGCGGTCTTGTTTTGTTTTCTAGAGAAGCAACCTGATTGTCTAATTTGGAAACAGTATCTAACAGTTTCTGTAATAGAGTATTATCAACAGACGCGTTAACCTGATGTGCTTTCGCTACAGGTTTAACGGTGGTTTCATGTTTATCAAGTGCATTTTCTTTCATGCGAGCGGCAGCGAGAAGTTCATCAAAATCAGCTCCTAGATCAAATTTATTTTGGAGAGCTAATTGCATTCTCTCGTTTCGCAGACCATAGTAGAACCTAGAGCGTAGCATCTATGCAACCTCCGTAGGAGAGATACCCTCAGCTTGTTTTATTAAATCTACAAGCTTTTGTATCCTACAACTCCATGAAACTACTGATTCTTTTGGTAACTGTTCAGCAGAATAAAACTGCTGTCGCAGTTGTTCCGGGCGTAAAACATTGCCAAACATAGTATCAAACTTGTCTTTGACGTCAGAGGGCGAAGCATTCTCACCAATTACCAATACTGCTTCAGCAGCGACACCCCGTACAGAGTTACGAATAACTTGCATGATACTTTCAGGATGCATGCCCTGTGTATTTATTAGACATCTAATATGATACTCCCACTGTCTATAGCCGATCCCATCTTTTTCATCCCCGGAAAACAAGGGTACCTTTGGAAGAGTTTGAGATGAAGGCTGGGAGGGACGAAAGGAAGGCTGCTCAGTCTTTACTTCTCCCCGCTGTTTTTGCATTGTTACCAGTCTATCTACCAGTGTCTCTACTTGGTCACTGGTTAATGTGGCGAATTGAGAAACAAGTGTCTCAACCGGGTCTGTTAATACAGTAGTCAGTTTGATAAGGGTGGTTATCTCATCCGCATGTGAACTTTCTGTGATAGATAAGCTCAATATACATTTTGTATACTGGCGAAGTGACATCCCGGACAATTGATCTAAAGCTTTCTGTACAGACTCGGGTGTTACAAAGACTATGTAACCTCGTCCTGCACACAGCTTAGAAAGGCTTACTTTCACTAACAGGACATGTTCTACAAATCCTATGGATGTGAAAAAAATCTGCTAATTCTGTTTCACCAGCATCCGCCGGTATCCCTGTTATCGTAACAGTTCGGGAAGTGATCATCTTGATCAACAATGTAACAGTAAATGACTAAGTGCTTAAT
This sequence comes from Sipunculus nudus, assembly GCA_026874595.1. Classification (NCBI taxonomy): domain Eukaryota; kingdom Metazoa; phylum Annelida; class Sipuncula; order Golfingiida; family Sipunculidae; genus Sipunculus; species Sipunculus nudus. The sequence continues at coordinate 1,172,249 of CM049319.1, forward strand.
CTTATTCTATCATAGAAAAGAAAAGTTATCTACAATTTCCGGTGTAAACTAAAGTCGAAACTGGCAATAATTCGCCGAAAAATTTGTAGAAGGAATGAGAATAAAGCCTATGGAAACTCATTTACCTTGGAACAAGGCTTTGTTGTGTCATGTGAACATTACGTAAATTCAGTTATTACGTAAGGCTTTTTAAAAAAATAATATAAAGTTAATTAATAAATATATTGTGGCCACGGTGTTTCCGGCAATATTGAAAAATTCTAAACTGATTTTGATTCTATCAACTGACTTATAATAAGCATAAGGTGTACTGCCTTTTATTTCCTCAAACTGATAACACCCTGAGGTATTCAGTGTCCTGAAGTATAATCTTTAAATATGAAAATTTTATATCAATTAATCAATAACTAATATCACAATATCACCATAAAGTTATCAATACTACCTATGACTTAAAACATGTCTCAATAACTTATCAATGTTATATATCAATTAATACAAGCGTAGCTTACCAGTTCAGTATGACAAGACCTCCAGTACAGCTGTCCATGTAAACACAACACCGAGTTCATACACTAAACACATGCAGTAAAAGTTTGTTGACAATTCCGCTAGAGGTCACCAGCGTTTCCAAGGCGGCACCAATTTCTCGGGTGAAGTCAGTTTTGAGCAGAAATGTTCGTTTATAAACGAACCAGCGAAAATTCAACTGAAGTCTGAATCACAAGTCCACACTTTTTCTTGTGTCAAATAAAGCCAGGAGAAAGTTTTGAGGTTCAGCACGTGTATACCTCTTTCATTGACGACACGGTTCCTTGCACACGGGGCCCACGCGTGAGGATAGCGGTCACCTGTTGTTTTGGCTCCTCTTTGCTTCAGTCCCAGCGAAAAATGTTATCACAGCACAAAGAAACGAACGTTTCTTTATATTCCGTTAGGATAAATGTGCTGATTATTAAATTATGCGCCGTTTATGAAGACTACACAGTCACAGCTCAAAACGGATCTACTGTGTTTAGCGACTTATTACTCACATACAAATTTTCTTGTCGATACCGGTCTAGTGACAAAAAAAAATATAATTAAGCATTTTTTTTCGAATAAATTGTTCACAAAATAATAAATGTTATATGTATATGTAACAGTGGTCCGTCTGTTCGTCTGCATTCGGGTCCACTTTCTTGTCAAATTCGTTTTATGAGCGAATACATCAGCGAAACCAGGTTGTTGCACATGACGGTTTATTTTATACAGTGCGGGTGCATTATATACAGGGTACTTGTCTCTGTAACTGAACATAAGAAATATCTGTAGACGAACTGCCTACACTGAGAGTCAGCGCTGGTCTCTTTACAGAGACCATTTCAACAAGAAATATACGTAGGTAATAATATAAATATACATAAAGTACTAGGCACTAACGACTAGTGTGTCACTAAATACTTTAATTATCGACGGTTAAATACTTCGTATTTGAACTTTTTATGAACAAGTTATTCCAACAGTAATTCCTTCAATTAAAATACTTCGTTTATAAACATTTTAAGAAGCAGCATAAACATTAGTATATAATATTTCTTAGAATAGTAAGGACTACTTCTTGAATAATAAATTAACCTTTAGTCGCTATTTTAGGACTTCGTAAGATACTTTGAAAAAGGCCTACCTGAACATAAGAAATATCTGTAGACGAACTGCCTACACGGAGAGTCAGCGCTGGTCTGAATCTCCTGGACAGTTCGTCCTGAGCATTCGCGGTGACCACAAGTTTCCGCTCTATTACACCCGTTTATTACTACAGTTCATGATAACGAGAACCGGTCCCCGGGAGTGGAAGTGGTTTGCAACAAGTACGACCAGCGAAACAAGGAAATGGCCAGCGATATGGCAATTGTACAAAAAAATAATAATAGAGCCTAAAAGTGATAATATATGAAGGGTACAAAATTGATGATAAGGTGCCTATATTTAACGAACCGTTACATCCTCCCCACACCCAAAACATTTTCGTCCTCGACAATTATCTAATAAAACTTAAGCATTGTGGAACGCTAATTGTTCATGGCGTATACCTATTTGGAGGACGACGTTCTCTTTGAGACCTACGCAACGATGGCGGTGTGGGGGAGAGTTTGGTTGGAGTTTTCGGACTGATATGAGGACTCATCGTCAGTTATACTGGGTAACATTTCAGTATTATTATGCGAGGCATCTTGATCAGGATGACTACTACAACTGCTCCTTAGCTCATCATTATCATTCAGACATATCACCTAGATCAATTGTGGTTCTGTTGGAATAACCCTTGGTATGGGCACAGAAACCAGATATGCCTCCTCATAAGAAGTGTTTTCAGATTCACTTTCAGAGGGGGATTCAGGTGAATCTACAGGGCATTTTAAACCTGAATCAGGAATGGGTAAATTACTAATGGGTAAAAGCAAATCTCTGTGCAGAACCTTAGCTTGCCCATCATATTCCTGCTTCACCTTATACACTGGGATCTACAGTCGGTTGATCTACAACAATATATCTGTGGTGTTCCCATAAATCTTCAAGTTAGTGTTTTCCTAACTGACCAAGCTTTCTAACTAAAACCCTGTCTCCACCCTTGATCGTAGCCCCCCTTACTCTGCTATCATAATGAGATTTGTGGTATAGTTTAGACGGTTGAGACCTGTCCTGAGCTATTTTGTAGGCTACTGACAATTTGTCACGCAACTCGGTCACAAATTAATCATAGGTCTCGACAGATGGATTCTGACGGTTTTCCATGGTACCAAAAAAACATATCTGTTGGTAACCTTGGATGCCTTCCGTACATTAAGTAAAATTGACTAAAGCCTGTGGCGTCGTTTTGTGTACAGTTTTACGCATGCACCAGAGTTTGTATGTAATTAGGCCATTCGGATTTTTTGCTCAGCCTCTAGGGTACCTAGCATGTTCATGAGTGTTCTATTGAACCGTTCAGTTTGACCACTCCCCATGGAATGGTACGGGATTGTTCTGGATTTCTTTATTCCGGCTAGGTCACATAGGTTCTTTATTACCTTAGACTCCAAATTTCTCCCCTGATCACTATAAATTCGTAACGGAAATCCATAGTGATTAACAGACCTTTCCCATAGTAGTTTGGCAGTTAGCTTTGCTTTCTGTCCCTTACAGGGTATAGCCTGTGCATACCTGGTGAAACAGTCTGTAATAATAAGGACGTCTTCGATTCCACCTTTTGCAGCATCAAGTTTCAAGAATTCGATGCATAACAATTCAAGATGTTGGCTACAATTTATTGGAATCAACGGGGCTGTTTGGTGAATTGAACTTTTCTTCTAAGACACCGTGGGTAAGTAGCTACATGATCTTTAATGTCTTTGGCCATTGTCGGCCAATAAAACCTTTACCTGACCAATTGAAGTGACCAAGGTTGCCTACATCATCATGTATCCCTTTCAGTGCTAAAGGTCTTAGCTTTCCTGGCACCACAACCTGAAATTCGGTGGTCTCATTGACAATTCTTCTTCGGTACAACGTCCCGTTCTCTAAAATGAGATGTTTACGGCCTAGAAAGAGCATACGAGTATCTCTGCTTTGCATCTCCTGAACCGTTATTCTCTTGTTATCTTTGAGAAGGCCGATGATTGGTTTTAAAGAGACATCCGTTAACTGTTCCTTTAAAGGTCTACTGAGGAACATTCATTTCCGATTGATAGATCAACGGGCATGAAGGGGTTGATTGAGAGACATTCTATAAAACCAGGTACGATATGACAAGTACAGATTGCTTTCACGACCCCTGCTGTAAGAGTGTTTGTAGACTCGTCTTAGTTAGATTTACGGGGTAATCGCGAAAGGGCGTCAGCGTCGACATTACGTTTCCTCGACCTGTATTGAACAGAGAAATTGAATTCTGCCAATTCTGACGGCCATCTTTGCCCTGTAGTGTAACTTAGCAGATGAAAGTATGTACGTTAATGAATTCTGCTTCGTACAGATAGTCTTTGAACTTATCTGTTATCGCCCACTTAAGTGCGAGGAATTCAAGTTTGTGGGTAGTATATCTGGCCTCGGAGGGAGACAAACTCCGACTAGCGTACGCTATTGGCCGTTCTGTACCATTTTGATTTTGATAAAGAATGGCAGCAATGCCGTCACGTGAGGCATCTGTATGCAGAATAAAGGGTAAACTTAAATCTGCAAAGGCCAAGAGAGGAGCAGAGGTCAGTTTTTCAATTAGTTCATCAAAAGCCTTTTGATGTTGCTCATTCCACTTAAAAGGAGAGGGTTTCTTGGAAGTAGATTTAACTGATTTATCCCCTTTTAAATGATCATGGAGGGGTTTAGCAATTGCACTAAAGCCATGTATGAACTTCCTATAGAATCCCGCGAATCCCAGAAATTTCCTGACCTCTTTAACAGATGCAGGGACGGGCCATTCTTTTAAGACAGAAATTTTGTCGGGGTCAGTTTGGATCCCATCTCTGGACAACACATGACCCAAATATATTACCTTTTGCTTGAGGAATTGACACTTTGAAGGATTGATTTTTAATCCCGCCTTTTCTAGCCGTGGAAACACTTTTTCGAGCTTTTCTAAGTGTTCGTCAAAAGTTTTGAAAGAGACAATGATATCATCTAAATATAATAAACAATCCTTTAAATGTAAATCTCCCATGGTAGTTTGCATTGTTCTTTTGAACGTTGAAGGGGCACAGACAAGACAGAAGAGCATAACGTTAAACTCAAATAAACATAGCGGGCCGACCGTGAATGCCGTCTTTGCTTTGTCAGATTCCTAAACTTCGACCTGCCAGTACCCTTTTCTCAAGTCAATGGAGGAGAAAAAGCGTGCACCTACCAGGGAATCTAAGGTTTCGTCTATTCTCGGTAGAGCATGGGCGTCTCTTACCGTCCTGGCATTCAATGCTCGATAATCGACGCACAACCGTAAACTTGAATCTGGTTTGCTATCGGAGAGGCCCATGGACTACTGCTAGGTCTAATGACATTCTTTTCCATCAAGTCTTTTAGATGTTGTCTAACCTCCTCATAAAAATGGGGTGGTGTTCGTCTATGTCTTTGTTTGATAGGGCTGTCATCATAAAGAACTATTTTGTGTTTATCCACATTAGTTCTACCAAGATCAAAATCTCCAGTGGAGAAATATGACGGAATTTCCGGAAAAGACCCCGGATATCTGAGATCTGTTCAGTTGACAGCTCTGGATCCAGCCGTATACTATCAAGGCACTAGCTGTTCTGTTGAGTCGCACCCTAAGGGGGGATCAACTAAAGTGACCTCCTGTAGTGCACAAAGCACCGTTTTAGCTGGTACAGTTATGTCATGCTTAGTCATATTGTAAACTTCAACAGGAATTCGATGATATGATCCTGAAGATAAGTCTAGACACTGTAACATAGGTGTCACTACTAGTCCATTGGGTAATGAAGGCCGACTTTTCATTTCAGTGATAGTTAACACCTCACCCGTGGTCCGTGCTCTAGTGCCACAATTGATGATCAATTTCTGCTGTAGGGCTACCTTAACAGGTTTTCGGGTAATAACAATCCCATCAGCATCCAAGGAATGCTTTGCTATGGTAGAGAGGCATTTAAAGGCCACTCGCCACGATGTAGACACTTTCCTTGTTTGATGCTTGTAGTGGTCCAAGCACAAATTAAGTACATTTGTACCTATAATGAAAGGTACATCAAAATTAAATTCTGTATCAGTAACCACAAGCACAGGTACAGCGACTTCTAAATTTAAGTCGGGAAAGACTAAATTTAGGTCCAGTTTGCCTCGAAACTTTAAACAATCACCACTAGCCGTATCTACCTTCGAAAATTCTGTAACAGTTTGAATAGGGACTTGGGCAAACTGCTGATCATAGAAAGATTTTGACATTGTAGTTACCTGACCCCCGTATCTAACAGACCGACGGCTTTTATGCCTTCAACTAAAACATTGACCTTATCAATGTTACCAACAAGTGGAGCGCTTGAAACAGGTGGCCCACCCCTCTCAGAAAGTGGACCCAAATGCAGACGAACAGACGGACCACTGTTACATTATCATATTACATCCTTGACAAACATTTTTAAGGCTTTAATTGCTTCAACGTGAGTCTACCTCTGTATATTTGTGAACAGTACGGGATATTTAATATTTGTTTGTAATTTTATTGTTTCAATAGTCTCTCACGAAGTAACAATCAAATATCATAGGTCCTAAAAATGTTTGCATGACTGTTAGATAGCTGATTACATGAACATTCCAAGTTTGTAAATATGCTGGCTATTAGGTGGTCTTGAACATTTAACTGTGTGTGACGTCAGGGATGTCAAGTATGTGATGTTAAAATTTAGCTCTGCCTGAGGAAGTAGCGAAGCAAGTTTAGTTTTGGTCTTCTTTGATATCCTCCGATGGAAAATATATGGAATATTCTGCACAGCAGACACTATGTTGAGTTCTACAATATGTACATAAGTATTTATTATCGGGATATCAGTATTATTTATCACACTTCAGCCTTTCTTATTCTGTGTTGGTTACTCCGAAAATTAAAAGTAGGGAACAGTTGTAAGAGAAGGTTTATGGTACTAAGTCTTTGTAGTTTTATTACGGAGTGTTATTTTGTGTGCTTTACCATCTTAAAACGTCGCATCAGTATACTAACATAAACTAATCTATATTCAAGGTCGATGTCTAGAACGGAAACCATTGTCATGAACTTTTAAATTAAATTTGCATTTTTACCAAATTAACAAGTATATATTTAAGTTTTTCTTCTTCTCTGCCCAACAAAGATTGCTTTTTCCCAGTTAGAAAAAAAATCAACGTACCCAGGCAAATATATAATGTAAGGATAGTAACATTATTTGTATTATATGGTAGACTGGAAATGGAGTGTGTTTATATTCTCATATCACGGACAGTTTCAATCTCTTCCGATTTCACCTTTCTGGTCTTTCGGGGCTTTTTATTCTTGCAGATTTCCTCGTGGAACAACCAATACATCCATACTATGCGCTATAGGGACATTCATTCGATGTTTGCCTGCCGGCCATGCATGACAGTACTGATTCACTCCTGGGTGAACAGGGCGCACTATTTTGGCATAGATTTAGGTAATGGATGTTGCCGAGGAAAGCTGTGATGTGAGCCTACAACCATGCGGTCTCAAGCCATCGCCCAACCCTTTATTTTTCATTATTTCTTATATTGTATTTCTTGTTAATAGTCCTTGAAAAAAAATCGAGTTCATTACAACATAATGCATTCCATCCAGATTTCCTATAAAAAATATATTCAAAAGTATAAGGTGAAATACTGTTAGGTCTTACCGTTCGTGTCTATGTATTAGAATAGATGCAGGATTTAAAAAATATTGTCATACATATTCTATAAATGAAAGGAGCCATGGAGCCATATTATTTTTTTCTGTTTATACAGCAGTCATCGAAGGATATGCTCGTTAAGATGTCAATGTGGAATAAGTTTCAGTGTTTCTTTAAATGTTATTAGTATTAAACATGTGCGTCTGTACTACTGATGTTTATAGAATCGTGACATGACATCCGGTGAATGACGTGTATAGATCGGTACAATAGTGAAACTAAAGCATGTTCCATTATAAGACTTTGTATAAAAGTTGTTCATGCGGAACCTATATTTCATGCATTTGTATATCATATGTTTCACACACACAGAGTGATTTTGAATTTTATCCTAAAACATAGCCATAAACTTTTTCGGTGCCATATTAAACTGTTTAGACTTTTAATTGTTCATTCGCAGTTATCAATGCATAGGTCTATAAACTACTGATTGTTTAAACCTCAATACATATATCCATTTTGTTTTTTAAACATAAACGTTTCATGCCTGGAACATTCATTTATTTTTCATCATTATAACAAAATTTAATTCAGTTGCAATGATATCGACCAAGTAAAACGAATGGAGCTCTTTTTACCGAATATCACAAAATATGTGGTCGTGTTGTTTGAACGCTTTGGTAGGATTGTTTGTCTCTTTTTATTTACAGGGTATCTCTAACCTATTTCCCGTTTTATTCATATATATATATATATATATATATATATATATATATATATCATAAGAAAAGTGTTATATGTAATAACATGGTCCTGCTTCTCCTGATAATTTTCTTTACCGCAGGTAGATTTGAAAACATGGAAAAGCTAGTATGTCATCCACTTGTATCCATATGTGTACATACAAGAATCTTAAAAATATATATATTGTTATACTTTAATTTTCGTCCTTGTCACCAGAGAACTGACCTGGGTTATTGAATTGCATGTTCTAGTACAAAATCATCCGGATTATTGTTTTGTCTTGTATATTTATATGGAATATCATGTTCAGATATTATATACACTTACACTCCAAGAAGACCAATAAGACATGGATTTACAAAAACAAATATATATATATATATATATATATATATATATATATATATAAATTACAGAAAGTAGTTACTTACATTCTCTGGAGAGGCGCTACATGTGTACAAACATGGATAATAAAAACAGAAATAAGCAGAGAGTCCATTTACTACACTACACTGGTCCCTTGTTACACTATTCCTAATCACATGACCATCACGCACACGTGACGCCGAAATGTTCCACTGTTCGTTTCACTGGTCGGCTCGCGCTGTGTATATGGTATTATCAGTCCACAGATACTCGGAGCTCCTATCATCAACAATCGGTCGCTGGAGTATACTCGATTGCCGTTGGTGACACAGTTCACGTGACACTCACAGGCTATTCTTTCTTGGCGGTGAATCATAGTCTTTCACAGATGATGTCTCCTGGAATCATCCGGTTGTATGTAGCTGAATGTGCATCCAAACAGTGATATCCAGTATCTCTACCGATACGCGTATAAATAAAAAAGTTTGAGTGGACAGTGGATCGAGCGCAAACATATGCAGCACGTCCAAGCAATTATTTAGAAATTTCTATTATTACAACAACTTTCAGTTGGATAATGTCTCATAGACTCCGGGATATGTTGACGCTGAACTGGACCATTCATTTCGTGAGGATATTTTTCGTGTTTTTCTTATGTCTGTGGATCCTTACGCAGGTGAGCGATAATATGGGTAAACAGAGACAAAACCTCATCAAAATTCCCACTATGGGCGATAATATGTCTGAAATCCAAGTGGCTAAGCCTTGCATATACTATAAGCAAGAACTTATTGAACTGTAACTGTATGTCTAAAATAATAGGGAGCTGTTACAGATACCTCCTTCAACATGGTTTAATATTAGGAGAAAAAAATAAATAGAAAAAGAACCAGAAGAGGCATAAGAGGTGGCAAGCATAAACTGTCAAGACATGGAACCGGAGTGCATTTAGAAAACCTAGTTCAGGCTAATATTATCTTTGTGAACAAGCAAGTGAAAACTTTTGATAGACATTTGAGGATATCTACTATCAATGTTAGATCTATACAAAACAAACATTTATTGTATCTAGAACATTTGATATCAGATCAGATCGACATATGTGTAGTTACTGAAGTGTGGTTAAACAACCAAAACCCTATCGTGATAGCTGACTTAAATGATCAAGGCTATGTATTTAAACCAACAGTAAGGCACCAAAGAGGAGGCGGAATTGCTATTTCATATAAAAACAAGATCAGTGTCAAAGAAATCAGTTCCACTGCCACTGGTGAACAGTCTACATTTGAGTACGTAGAATGGCAGGTCACTACTAAACATCACATGTGTATCACCCTCCGGCATCAGCGCAACATCAGTTTACAAATCAACAGTTTATTGATGAATTTGCAGAAGCATTAGTTCCCATTCTTGCGAAAAACAAAAACATCCTTGATGATTTTAACATTCATGTGAATGATTTTGATGACCAGGATAATATTTTACTACAGGACTGGATGACAGCATTTGGGCTGGAAAATCATGTAATATTTCCTACCCACACAAGTGGAAACACATTAAACTTAGTGTTGACCAAATATAATCAACAACTCAGCGTTTTATCAGTGGAACCTGGCGTATCATTTTCTGATCATACTGAAATCTGCATTCATGTAGATGTGAAAAAAACCAACATTAATAAGATCCGAAACGACTACCCGAAGGCTAAACAGTATACCTTTCCGAGAACTTTATTAATGACCTAAACATATTACAGGCTAAACTGGAAGTTATTCCTGACCTGGATCAACTGGCTTTTGAATATTCAAGAGGATTAGGGGACATTTTAGATAACCTGGCACCAAGAAAAACAACAGTAACAGCGAAACGTCCTCTGTTTCCTTAGTACAGTGAAGAATCGATCAACTTAAAAGGGCAGTTAGGCTATTAGAAAGACGTTGGAGACAAAATAAATCATCAGAAACATGGAAAAACTACAACAAATTGAGAAATGTATATGCAAGACATTTACAACATAATAAAAGGAAAATAATAACAAATAAAGTGCTAGAATGTGAGAAAGACTCAAAGAAACTTTACAAATTAGTGAACAATTTGACTGGACGAATAATTACAAATACAATGCCACAGCAAGACGCGACATCGTCATCCAGTCTACCTGACAGATTTGCTGATTTTTTCCTCTCAAAGATAGAGAAGATCAGGAAAAACCTCTCAAATATCAAAACGTACAATCCACGAGTCAGAGATTTGAAACAATTTATAAAATTTGAGATGCTGACCCAATCTGAAGTTTATAAATTGTTAATGAGCATGAGAGCTAATACATGTGAATTAGATCCACTACCAGGAAGTATGTTTAGAAAGTATGTAAGGAACTTACACCTATAATTACTCGCATCATAAATACTTCATTAACCAATAGCAAATTTCCATTAGAATGGAAATCTTCAGTTGTAAAACCATTACTGAAGAAACAAGATCTTGAACTGGTAAAAAGTAATTACAGACCAGTGAGTAATTTGTCTCTAATATCAAAGATTACTGAAAAAGCAGCATTAACCAAGCCTATCAATCATTGTGATTCCAATGCACCACTTCCGGAATATCAGAGTGCCTACAGACCCAATCATGGATGTGAAACTGCATTATTAGAACTTCACAATGACATTCTATGGAATTTTGAGAAACAGAATATATTTTCTCTTTGTACAATGGATCTCAGTGCCGCTTTTGACACGGTGGATCATAATCTTCTACTTACAGTTTTGAATAACAGATTTGGGATTCAACATGAGGCTTATAAATGGATTGAAAGTTACCTTCGACCCCGTGGAATGAAAGTGAAAGCTGCTAATGAATATTCATCAGTCCAAGATGTTCCATTTGGAGTACCTCAAGGGAGTTGTTTATGGGCCTTATCTATATCTTGCATATGCCAGCACACTTAAAGATGTTGTGGACTGTAATATGGGAAGATTCTGCCGTATATTTAACTTACCGTGCGGCACGATTTTCAGTCGCATCCTATAGCATACTATATTACACTCAGGGATCAATTATGAACATTTTTTTCACCTTTTTATTTTCAATAAGTCCTGGCGAGAAGTATGAAATTGAAGATGATGCTGTTTTTTTTTTTAGCAAATCAGTAGTTTCTTGAATTAGATGCATATCAGATTCACGCCTCAGAGAATACACTTAACTCTAAATACGGAATTTACTCATCTCTTGAGAATTTTCCGAACTTCAAACCACCAAAACCTTCAAGTCAGATCATATATTCTCAGAGACCAGTGTAGGCAATAATCTATCCCTTATATAATGAATTACAACCTGCCCAGGTACTCCGTTTCCCCAACCTCAGAAGCCGCATCGGGCAGGCCGTTCTTTATAGAAAGCAAGTAGATTAAACGAAAGCTTGGGAATATATCTTATTTACCTTCAGTTGGTCGTCCTTAAGACTGCACATGTTTCAGGGATGATTGACCTCAAAGTGCATTTGGGTACACGGTACAGATTTTCCAGGTCTTGATAAGTATTTCCTAGAAAGAATGAAAATTCTATTTAAACTGCCTTCAACATTCAGATCTAAGGACTTCCGTACTGTACAAACCATATTGAACAGTTCCTTGTATTGGTTTGGTTGTATACATATATGTATGTATGTAATTTAATTTAGTTATTCGCGGGCAGTTACATTTTCTAAGATTAATATTATTTCGAATAAACATTGTTTTCGTATTAATTTAATATGGGGGTATACTGAAAAGATTACAGACTACGACTTTTTAAGGATGACCGTATCTTATGCTAAAAAGCGATGTGTAAGCAATAAACGCTAGGAAGCAGATATTGGCCGTTTCATTGATTTGTTGTACGACGCTGTATTCTTGACGTCATTCTACTCAGATATTCTCTCGCTCATATTTGTTGTACGACGCTGTATTCTTGACGTCATCCTACTCAGATATTCTCTCGCTCATATTTGTTGTACGACGCTGTATTCTTGACGTCATCCTACTCAGATATTCTCTCGCTTAAATTTGTTGTACGACGCTGTATTCTTGACGTCATCCTACTCAGATATTGGCTGTTTCATTTATTTGTTGTACGACGCTGTATTCTTGACGTCATCCTACTCAGATATTGGCTGTTTCATTTATTTGTTGAACGACGCTGTATTCTTGACGTCATCCTGCTCAGATATTGGCTGTTTCATTTATTTGTTGTACGACGCTGTATTCTTGACGTCATCCTACTCAGATATTGGCTGTTTCATTTATTTGTTGTACGACGCTGTATTCTTGACGTCATCCTACTCAGATATTCTCTCGCTCATATTTGTTGTACGACGCTGTATTCTTGACGTCATCCTACTCAGATATTGGCTGTTTCGTTTATTTGTTGTACGACGCTGTATTCTTGACGTCATCCTACTCAGATATTGGCTGTTTCATTTATTTGTTGTACGACGCTGTATTCTTGACGTCATCCTACTCAGATATTGGCTGTTTCATTTATTTGTTGTACGACGCTGTATTCTTGACGTCATCCTACTCAGATATTGGCTGTTTCATTTATTTGTTGTACGACGCTGTATTCTTGACGTCACCCTATTCAGATATTCTCTCTCTCATATTTGTTGTACGACGCTTTATTCTTGGCGTCACCCTATTCAGATATTGGCTCTCTCATATTTGTTGTACGACGCTGTATTCTTGACGGCATCCTACTCAGATATTGGCTGTTTCATTTATTTGTTGTACGACGCAGTATTCTTGACGTCATCCTACTCAGATATTGGCTGTTTCATTTATTTGTTGTACGACGCTGTATTCTTGACGTCACCCTATTCAGATATTCTCTATCTCTTATTTGTTGTACGACGCTGTATTCTTGACGTCATCCTACTCAGATATTGGCTGTTTCATTTATTTGTTGTACGACGCTGTATTCTTGACGTCACCCTATTCAGATATTCTCTCTCTCATATTTGTTGTACGACGCTTTTTTCTTGGCGTCACCCTATTCAGATATTGGCTCTCTCATATTTGTTGTACGACGCTGTATTCTTGACGTCATCCTACTCAGATATTGGCTGTTTCATTTATTTTTTGTACGACGCTGTATTCTTGACGTCACCCTATTCAGATATTCTCTCTCTCATATTTTTGTACGACGCTTTTTTCTTGGCGTCACCCTATTCAGATATTGGCTCTCTCATATTTGTTGTACGACGCTGTATTCTTGACGTCATCCTACTCAGATATTGGCTGTTTCATTTATTTGTTGTACGACGCTGTATTCTTGACGTCACCCTATTCAGATATTCTCTCTCTCATATTTGTTGTACGACGCTTTTTTCTTGGCGTCACCCTATTCAGATATTCTCTCTCTCATATTTGTTGTACGACGCTTTTTTCTTGGCGTCACCCTATTCAGATATTGGCTCTCTCATATTTGTTGTACGACGCTGTATTCTTGACGTCATCCTACTCAGATATTGGCTGTTTCATTTATTTGTTGTACGACGCTGTATTCTTGACGTCACCCTATTCAGATATTCTCTCTCTCATATTTGTTGTACGACGCTTTTTTCTTGGCGTCACCCTATTCAGATATTGGCTCTCTCATATTTGTTGTACGACGCTGTATTCTTGACGTCATCCTACTCAGATATTGGCTGTTTCATTTATTTGTTGTACGACCCTGTATTCTTGACGTCACCCTATTCAGATATTCTCTCTCTCATATTTGTTGTACGACGCTTTTTTCTTGGCGTCACCCTATTCAGATATTGGCTCTCTCATATTTGTTGTACGACGCTGTATTCTTGACGTCATCCTACTCAGATATTGGCTGTTTCATTTATTTGTTGTACGACGCTGTATTCTTGACGTCATCCTACTCAGATATTGGCTGTTTCATTTATTTGTTGTACGACGCTGTATTCTTGACGTCACCCTATTCAGATATTCTCTCTCTCATATTTGTTGTACGACGCTGTATTCTTGACGTCATCCTACTCAGATATTGGCTGTTTCATTTATTTTTTGTACGACGCTGTATTCTTGACGTCACCCTATTCAGATATTCTCTCTCTCATATTTTTGTACGACGCTTTTTTCTTGGCGTCACCCTATTCAGATATTGGCTCTCTCATATTTGTTGTACGACGCTGTATTCTTGACGTCATCCTACTCAGATATTGGCTGTTTCATTTATTTGTTGTACGACGCTGTATTCTTGACGTCACCCTATTCAGATATTCTCTCTCTCATATTTGTTGTACGACGCTTTTTTCTTGGCGTCACCCTATTCAGATATTCTCTCTCTCATATTTATTGTACGACGCTTTTTTCTTGGCGTCACCCTATTCAGATATTGGCTCTCTCATATTTGTTGTACGACGCTGTATTCTTGACGTCATCCTACTCAGATATTGGCTGTTTCATTTATTTGTTGTACGACGCTGTATTCTTGACGTCACCCTATTCAGATATTCTCTCTCTCATATTTGTTGTACGACGCTTTTTTCTTGGCGTCACCCTATTCAGATATTGGCTCTCTCATATTTGTTGTACGACGCTGTATTCTTGACGTCATCCTACTCAGATATTGGCTGTTTCATTTATTTGTTGTACGACGCTGTATTCTTGACGTCACCCTATTCAGATATTCTCTCTCTCATATTTGTTGTACGACGCTTTTTTCTTGGCGTCACCCTATTCAGATATTGGCTCTCTCATATTTGTTGTACGACGCTGTATTCTTGACGTCATCCTACTCAGATATTGGCTGTTTCATTTATTTGTTGTACGACCCTGTATTCTTGACGTCACCCTATTCAGATATTCTCTCTCTCATATTTGTTGTACGACGCTTTTTTCTTGGCGTCACCCTATTCAGATATTGGCTCTCTCATATTTGTTGTACGACGCTGTATTCTTGACGTCATCCTACTCAGATATTGGCTGTTTCATTTATTTGTTGTACGACCCTGTATTCTTGACGTCATCCTACTCAGATATTGGCTGTTTCATTTATTTGTTGTACGACGCTGTATTCTTGACGTCATCCTACTCAGATATTGGCTGTTTCATTTATTTGTTGTACGACGCTGTATTCTTGACGTCATCCTACTCAGATATTGGCTGTTTCATTTATTTGTTGTACGACGCTGTATTCTTGACGTCATCCTACTCAGATATTGGCTGTTTCATTTATTTGTTGTACGACGCTGTATTCTTGACGTCATCCTACTCAGATATTGGCTGTTTCATTTATTTGTTGTACGACGCTGTATTCTTGACGTCACCCTATTCAGATATTCTCTCTCTCATATTTGTTGTACGACGCTTTTTTCTTGGCGTCACCCTATTCAGATATTGGCTCTCTCATATTTGTTGTACGACGCTGTATTCTTGACGTCATCCTACTCAGATATTGGCTGTTTCATTTATTTTTTGTACGACGCTGTATTCTTGACGTCACCCTATTCAGATATTCTCTCTCTCATATTTTTGTACGACGCTTTTTTCTTGGCGTCACCCTATTCAGATATTGGCTCTCTCATATTTGTTGTACGACGCTGTATTCTTGACGTCATCCTACTCAGATATTGGCTGTTTCATTTATTTGTTGTACGACGCTGTATTCTTGACGTCACCCTACTCAGATATTGGCTGTTTCATTTATTTGTTGTACGACGCTGTATTCTTGACGTCATCCTACTCAGATATTGGCTGTTTCATTTATTTGTTGTACGACGCTGTATTCTTGACGTCACCCTATTCAGATATTCTCTCTCTTATATTTGTTGTACGACGCTTTTTTCTTGGCGTCACCCTATTCAGATATTGGCTCTCTCATATTTGTTGTACGACGCTGTATTCTTGACGTCATCCTACTCAGATATTGGCTGTTTCATTTATTTGTTGTACGACGCTGTATTCTTGACGTCACCCTATTCAGATATTCTCTCTCTCATATTTGTTGTACGACGCTTTTTTCTTGGCGTCACCCTATTCAGATATTGGCTCTCTCATATTTGTTGTACGACGCTGTATTCTTGACGTCATCCTACTCAGATATTGGCTGTTTCATTTATTTGTTGTACGACCCTGTATTCTTGACGTCACCCTATTCAGATATTCTCTCTCTCATATTTGTTGTACGACGCTTTTTTCTTGGCGTCACCCTATTCAGATATTGGCTCTCTCATATTTGTTGTACGACGCTGTATTCTTGACGTCATCCTACTCAGATATTGGCTGTTTCATTTATTTGTTGTACGACGCTGTATTCTTGACGTCATCCTACTCAGATATTGGCTGTTTCATTTATTTGTTGTACGACGCTGTATTCTTGACGTCATCCTACTCAGATATTGGCTGTTTCATTTATTTGTTGTACGACGCTGTATTCTTGACGTCATCCTACTCAGATATTGGCTGTTTCATTTATTTGTTGTACGACGCTGTATTCTTGACGTCACCCTATTCAGATATTCTCTCTCTCATATTTGTTGTACGACGCTTTATTCTTGGCGTCACCCTATTCAGATATTGGCTCTCTCATATTTGTTGTACGACGCTGTATTCTTGGCGTCACCCTATTCAGATATTGGCTCTCTCATATTTGTTGTACGACACTGTATTCTTTGCGTCACAATATTCAAATATTCAAATGGCGTTTCTCGCAATCCAACTTCTACTCCAGCAGCTCGCTTTGTTTTGAGCAAAGAATTATATCTTTTAACAAAACCTGCCACAAGCATCAACAGAGTATAGCCACTTTATTCACTCGACAATGGCGTCTTTTCTATAAGGCTAGTTTACAGGGTGCGATTTTCCATACGACTGTCGCATGCGACAAAATCGCACCGTGTTAACTGACCTTATTGTGTGATCCAGGAGGGAAATGGATACCGGAAGTGTCAGAGTAGCTGTGAGGAGCCTGAATAATGTGAGATTGAGAGTAAGGCAGTTTTTTCTCTTTTTTTTTTTGTTTATGTACTTCGCAAAAATTGATGCATATCCTGAATTATCTTGTTTAATATATTATTTATGCAATTCTTATGGTATTGCTTACAAACGGGGCGATTCTATGTCGACCTCCCCATTGTTGATATTAAATATAACAAATGAATTGATACGTTCCTTATGTACGTCCTCACTTCTACAATCAGTTCCCTGTGCTAATGTTTAATAAGGACAGTCTTCACTGGAATGGGTGGCCTTGTAGAGCAATTAATTATGTGTATTGCTTCTCTCAATGCTACATATATACAACTCTCCTAAAAGCTGGGATTCGATTTCAGAATCGCTATGTAAAGTTACCCGATATCAAGAAACGTTAAATCCCTTCTGTGATGCAGACAGTATGCAATGGAAACTGTTGTCGATATTATATACGACACGCAAAAGAAGAAAAAAAAAACAACTCCTCATTTCTAACGAAACAAATGTTGGTTGGAGAACGGGGCAATGAAAGCTTATTTTCTATTAATATTGTTATTTATAAATTCAGTACGACTATGCCCTTCATTTCCGGTTTGGGCAAACGCAGTAGCAAACAGCAATAACAGAGAGTATACTATAGTTCTGAATTAAACCGGTGAACATGGCTACGGATACCTTCGACTCCAAAAGAATAATCCGCTGGGGTTCACTCGGCTATTGGCAGCCTTCTATTGAGCCATGTAAAGGTTAAGAAAAAAAACATAAAAAACATCACAAATATTCCGAAAACGCTTCGAGTTTTCTTTATTAATAATTTAGGGTGTATTGATTAAGATATTGTTAGTAGTGATTAAGGATTTATCATGCAAGTCGTCTTCACCAAGGATCCATTTGAATCGGAAACAGCATTCATTTTAGGTCCCGAAAAGTCACTCGACAGTGTTGACATCAATGCTATTGTTATTAGGTAGTTTCCTATCGAAATCCGGGGTTTCCATATATTGCGTGATGATAATATCTCAAATTTAATGTTAACTGCAAACATCAGAGGAAATCGCATTACGAATATGAGCCTGCTTTATTTCAGAAATTTCTGAGTAAAAACCTATTTGTAATCAATATTGAACATGACGACAGGATAACTACCTCGGACAACTACAACTGTATTCAAAATAGTGTTCAGAGAGAAACAATGGTTCACGTATAATTATAAATGATGGTTTGCTCTTGTGACGTAACACATGATTTAAGATATAGTATATTTGTAGGTGTTTTTTTTATTTTCAAAATTATCAAACTTTACGCCTTGTTATGAATATTATAGACCTGCCATTAGTAATCATATTTTCCACTACCATGTGTTAACTGTGAACTAACGCAGTTGTTTATATATAGACCTATGCTAACGGGGTCGGACTATTCATAGAAAACCACCGAAAACCACAGAAAACCACTGAAAATCAAACAAAAACAATTGGAAATCAACTATTTTCTGTGACATTCTTAAATATTTCAAGTATTTTATCTGATAACTGGTGTAAAATAATAAGATGTATATAAACGAATACTGTACATCTGTTTTTGGTAATGGACAAAAAAAGTTGATAAGGAAAAACCGAAATCAAACCATTTAATAAGGGAAGAAGTGGAAAAGCAAGTTTTGACTCGATAAACTATGTAAACCTAAATGGCAATGACCGAGCCTAAACAGAAATATCAGTCCCTTAATCAATCTGGTTGTCAAACCGCCAGCACTTCCCGATTTATTCAGTAGCTCACAAAACATACACTTGAAATATGTGGTAAAAGTAATTTAAGAGGTCCTTACAAACTGTTTTAGAAATAATGCCCCCTCCCCTCTCTATCCTTAGCCCCACAAATACCTAAACATTGAAAGTCTCCTGCAGTAGTAACTGTTATGCAAGGTAAGTTTGCATTCCGAATTTCCCATTACCATAAATATAGAAGACAGTAGTCTTAGCTAATTCTAGCTAGGTTTTAGCTCCATAATTACCTGAACCATACAGCAAGGGAAAAATTAACTTAATGGGGCTTATGATTCATCTCTTGGATACATAAATCTCTCTTGCATAACAATGGATAATGGCTTTTCCTCAATAACTCACACTGACCAACAATTTGATTTAAAGGTTAAACTTCCTGTCCCTTAGGGTTTAGATGTGAGCCCTGTTAACTAGCTGATAGATGGATCCTGAAGTTTTTCAATTTGAAAATGTAGGTCTCCGTGAACTATCAGGACCTGACAGCATGTCAGGTTTAAAATTCCCGGGTTGTGGGGTTACGATTCGTGTCCGGTTAATGATGTAAGTTTAAACTTCCTGGGTCTGGAGTTTACAATTCGTGTCCGGTTAACGATGCAAGTTTAAACTTCATGGGTTGTGTGGTTACGAATCGTGTCCGGTTAATGATGTAAGTTTAAACTTCCTGGGTTGTTGGGTTACGATTCATGTCCGGTTAATCATGTAAGTTTAAACTTCCTGGGTTGTTGGGTTATGATATAGTCCGGTTAATGATGTAAGTGTAAACGTCCTGGGTGGTGGGGTTACGATTCGTGTAAGATAAATGATGTAAGTTTAAACTTCCTGGGTTGTTGGGTTACGATTCATGTCCGGTTAATCATGTAAGTTTAAACTTCCTGGGTTGTTGGGTTATGATATAGTCCGGTTAATGATGTAAGTGTAAACTTCCTGGGTGGTGGGGTTACGATTCGTGTCCGGTTAATGATGTAAGTTTAAACTTCCTGGGTGGTGGGGTTACAATTCGTGTCCGGTTAATGATGTAAGTGTAAACTCCCTCGGTGGTGGGGTTACGATACGTGTCAGGTTAATGATGCAAGTTTAAACTTCCTGGGTCGGGAGTTTACAATTCGTGTCCGGTTAATGATGTAAGTTTAATTTCCTGGGTTGTTGGGTTATGATATAGTCCGGTTAATGATGCAAGTGTAAAGTTCCTGGGTGGTAGGGTTATGATATAGTCCGGTTAATGATGCAAGTGTAAACTTCCTGGGTGTCTAAGAGAGCGCATGCGCGGCGGGGAGGACGTGCCTTAAAGAGCTCTCCCCAATTGCCTCTAAAACCTTAGTAAATTAAGCTGGAATGTCTCATAATTAACACAGGATGTGCAGAATGTGTCAGAGGACACCCATGGTAAAAACTGTGAAGAAACTGTGAGTAAAACTATGAATTTCTACCATATTTTTATATTATAAAGACCAGAAAAATCACTGGGCACCTGAAATCAGTCAACTGTGACGGCTAACGCATGGAGTTAACGGAAAGACTATTGTAATAGGTATTGGGGCAGTGAATAGAAAGCATGGATTGGCCTCGGGTAACAAAGGCGTCTACCAGTACAAGTGCACTCTTAGGCGAGTCCCTTGAAATACTGAACTCCTGCTCACCATTTGACTTTTCTCCAAACACTTCAATTTGTGAAAACTTAGATGAAATTTTAAGTATTTGTGAACAATTACCGAGAGAAGATTATGTTGAAACCCTTCAAGAGGCAGTAAGATCACAAGAAATTGATATCAGCTGTATCAGGACCTATCTGTTTGAAATCGCATCGACTGTTACCAGTTTCCCAGGGGGAGTTCTTATAAAGAGACAAAAAGCCAAAGGGTTAGAAGGTTTTGAAAATAAACTAGCAAATGACTGTTACGTATTACAAGCCTTTATTAACGGGGGTAACCCTTCAGAAGTTACAGAGGTTCTTAGTGGGTATCACCAAAGCAAAGCTCGTCGGACAGTGGTCACTGCACCACATCGACTTGATTCAGAACAAGGTTTATATAAAACAACGGAAATAATGAAAGGTCTTGATTTAAACACAAAGCAGAATTGGGATGAACTTGACAGTAAGTGTCACAATTTGCAAAAAACATGTGACATAAGAAATGATTGTATATCCAAACAAATTATGGAATTCATGTCAGAGATCAGAAGTTTAAAAGATGGTTTGACAATACAGTGTAACAGACTAGAATTAGACATGATAGCGCTACGCGCAACAGTAGAAGATCAAAAGAATGAAATATCAAAAATTGCAGAAGACTTAAACAGTATAAAAACCTTTTGCCCCGATCAATCGACCACAAACGACCCAAATGAACAACACAAATTAATGAATGCAGAAATTAAGATACTCAAGACAAAATCACGCGATGTAGAGAGGAATGTTGATCTTCTTAAGGAAAAAACAAGCTCTCTGTCACAATCTGTAACTAGACTTAGAAAAGAAATGAACGACACCGTGGCAAGAAAAACTACGTTCAACGATGCATCGTTTTCCCTCGCTGTACGTAACGGCGCCTCACGAGATAAACCTGGAATAAGGACCCCTGCCGAGACCTATAATGCTCAGCGTCAGTGTGATGGTATGGAAACCAACAATACAGGCGGACAACTTGAAAAAGATATTGAGGTCTTGCATATGCAGACTTGCCAAGGGTTTCCCCCTTTTTCAGACGGTCGGCCCACTGATGGGAACGGATTGACGGCAAGCCATGATCGACGATTCCATAGACGTGATGATTCAGCATGTGTTGACTTTTATGTGGGCAATGTGCCTTACAATGTTGACATTAATACATTTTTCAGGTTCTTGAGATCTAGGGGTATCTTTATAGCAAACATTCGTCAACTGCCTAATAAAAAACGTGGTTATACTTCGTATTATCTTAAGGTTCACAGTATCAGTGGAAACGTGGTACAAGATCCAAAATTCTGGCCACGTGATAGCTATGCCAGGCGATGGCATCAGAAACCGAAAGACTAGAGAATGTAAATGGTACTCAACACTGTAATCATTATATAGTGTATTATTATATAACAAGTTTAAAAACAATTTGATATTTATATGCTTGAAAACTTTAAAAATGTTACAATAGCGTGTTACAACATACGTGGAGCCATGTACGGCTTAACGTATTTGTGTAGAATTCTTGATGAAAAAGCAATAGATATCTGTGTAGTTAGTGAACACTGGCTGCGTCCGGATAATCTAGATTTTTTGTCAACACTACACACAAATTATCATGTATATGGAGTATGTGACTCATCCTTATCAGATTGTTGTAATACGTACAGAGGTAAGGGAGGTGTCGCAATACTGTACAAGAAATCTTTAGCTATCAATATATGTCATGTAAAAGAACTAACAGATGATAGAATAATAGGAATTTGCTTGGATTGTAATGGCCTTGAGAATACTTATATTTTGGAGTGTACATGCCCCGTTCAGTATAAATCAAATATAGAAACATTATATGATCTGTATAATAAGTATGCTGTTCATGGAGAGGTTATATTTTTAGGTGATTTCGATAGTGAAGTTACGATGCCAAGTTTTCCAGGGAAGCCATCTAGTAAAAGTTTAGCATTTAATAATTTTTTTATAGATAATGATCTCATATCTTTAACTGCACATGGTATGTGTAAGGGACCAAGATATACGTTTGATCCATATGATAGTGGTACCCATAGGACGTTAATTGACCATATTGTATTGTCGAAAGATAGAATACATGATGTTACGTACTGTGAGATATTAGATGATGATTATCGTAACGGGTCGGATCATCTTCCGGTCGTAGCGTCTATAAGTAAGTCAGTATGTTACAGTAAACCTCCCATAGAGAACCTTCAAATAAACTGGAAGAAAGTTCTAAAGAATCCAACAATTAAAAGGCACTTTTCTGAAAATTTATCCCAAAAACTTTTAACTTTGGATCAACCTGAAATAGAAAATTGTAGTGAGGAAACCTTAAACGCGTACTATAATGAGCTCATAGATATAATAAATCAGACTGCAACCGAACAGTTACCTCATAAAAAATACAGAACTTATTTAAAACCTGAATGGGGCAAGTTATTAAAACCATTACACAAACACATGAAAGCTATGCGAACAGAATGGGTACATGACGGACGTCCTACAGGAAATGCCGAATCGTATAAAAAATATAAGCAATCGAAACGAAAGTTTAGAAGGGAAATGAGGGCATACCAGAGAAAAAAGGAAAGAGAGTTTTTTGAAGAGGTTGATGCAAATTCCGAAATTGACTTGAATAAATTTTGGAGTCGTCTTAGACTGAAACGGAGAAAGAGGCCAAATGTTCTCTCCTCTATTAATTTTGAAGGATTTGAAACCAAAACCAGAACAGAAATATGTAAAGGATGGGCATCTTATTTCACAAAGTTAATTATATAGTCCTCTAGACATACCAGAATTTGATGTAAATTTAAAATCTGAAATAGACATCAAATTAAAACAATATATTAAAGAGTCGTGTACAAACGAAAATTGTATATTTGATGATACCTTGAGGGAAATAGAAGTAAAAAACTGTATTAGGTCATTAAAAATCGGCAAGGCGGCAGGTGCAGACAAGATTTACAATGAACACATTAAACTAGGAGGTTCAGTGTTATCTGAACATATATTGCATCTGTTCAAAATAATATTTAAAAAAGTTTTACCTGTTGCTATGAAAAAAAGCCTGATTGTAACAATCTTGAAAAATCCTTCAAAAAGTTAAAAATGTCCAAATAATTACAGAGGTATATGTTTACTACCGAGTATCTACAAATTACTTGAAAAAATTATATTAGGAAGAATTAAAAAAATTTATTGAATTTTATAGAATACGCTTCCCTAATCCTATGCAATGTGCTTACCGGAGAGGCACTGGAGCTTTAAATGCATCCTTTTATAAATTAGAATGTGTGTGCC
The DNA here is from genome assembly GCA_026874595.1 of Sipunculus nudus. Lineage (NCBI taxonomy): Eukaryota > Metazoa > Annelida > Sipuncula > Golfingiida > Sipunculidae > Sipunculus > Sipunculus nudus. Next base: position 1,196,415 of record CM049319.1, read on the forward strand.
ATAACTTGGAGAGACAGTCCAAAGTATTTGCCTGCTATATGGACAGCAGCAAAGCTTATGATAGAGTCTGGCATTCTGGTTTATTTGTAAAATTGTATGAATTTGGAATTAACGGCCCACTTTGGAGAACTATCATAAACGCTTATACAGACACAAAGGCTGCAGTACTTTATGACGGTGAAATCAGCCCATTGTTTCCGATAAAGCAGTCAGTAAGACAGGGAGGAGTACTATCCCCCTGGTTGTACCTTTTATATTTAAATGCTCTTTTAGATGAGCTATTATCACAGAACTTAGGAGCCAGAATTAAAAACATATATGTTGGTAGTCCCACACAAGCAGATGACATAACCCTGCTCTCAGTTTCACCAACAGGACTGCAACAGATGATAAATATATGCTATGAATATTCTCGCAAATGGCGGTTTACCTTTAACCCGGATAAGTCCGTTGTTATGGTCTTCGGTGAATCTGAAAAAAGATATAAAATCTCGAAAGTGGAATGTAAAATGGACACTAGGCGGTAAACCTGTACCTGTGGTAAGTAACCATAAGCATCTTGGTATCTGGTGGCAGTCGTCTTTATCATCAATTAAAAATACTGAAGAAGTATGCAGGAAAGGCAAAGGTTCCCTGCTGTCCCTTGCTGGAGCAGGGGTACGGCCGTGTGGCTTAAATCCATTGACAATAGTGCGGCTTTATAAATTAATGGTTTTACCGAGAAGTTTATACGGTTCTGAGCTCTGGTGCACCCTAACAGTCAAAGAACAAAATATGTTAGAGAGAATGCACAGATCTTGTTTAAAAATAGCACAGTCTATACACATCCAAACAAGATCAGACATAGTGCAGTCATTAGTCGGAATGCCGTCAATTACTTTATTCATAAATCAACGCAAACTTATGTTCTTTGGTAGACTTTGTGAAAACATCCCAGGTTCTTTACCCTTACGAATTCTGCTCATGCGAGTAAAAAGTTACTTCACCAGAAATATTAAGTATGGATTTGTAGCTGATGTAATAAATCTCATTGGTAAATTAGGGCTACAAGAACATCTAATTCAGTTTGTTGTACATAATTCAGTCATACCAAGATGTATGTGGAAAAGAACTGTCACGAATGCTATAATTAATTATGAAAAGTCTTCCATTGAAAGTAGAACCTATAATCTTGATGTGTTTAAAATGATAAGAAGTGTTCAAGTAGATATGTTAAATCCCTGTATACTTTGGACAGTAGCAAGAGACAAACCATCCTCATGGGGGTTATTTTCTTATATGGTGCAATTACTTGCAAATTATGGAGTATTAGAAACACTTGACCGGGAGTTCATGTGTCATTTTTGTGGCAAAATGTTCATTAATGCAATACGTCATGTGACAGTTTCGTGTGATAAGACTTTAACAGAACAAGAACAACTTTGGGATTTCATTAATGATAAATTCTCAGTAGAGTTCAGTGTCTATACGAACATGTTACGTGATGACCAGTTTATAGCTGTTATTTTTGGAGCACCGGTATCTTGTTTAACATATCAAGAACAAGCTATGTTTTTGTATAGATCAGCATTTTTCTTCAAATGTGTTAAAACTACAATAGAAGAACTATGGCCGTCAAAAGTGTACGCTAATATTATATAAAAGATTGAGAATATCAGGGAAAACTTTATTACTAATCTATATTTGCTACTTAAAACGTAAACTGTATAATTCACATTACTAGTTGTGATCATTTGCACAATCTGTATTATTATACTGTTCATATACATTTTGATTGTACTCTTCGTTACACGGAAGAAATAAAGAAATCAATCAATCAATCCTGGGTGGTGGGGTTATGATATAGTCTGGTTAATGATGCAAGTGTAAACTTCCTGGGTGGTGGGGTTACAATTCGTGTCCGGTTAATGATGTAAGTTTTAACTTCCTGGATTGTTGGGTTATTATATATTCCGGTTGATGATGTAAGTTTAAACTTCCTGGGTCGGGAGTTTACAATTCGTGTCCGGTTAATGATGTAAGTGTAAACTTCCTGGGTGGTGGGGTTACGATTCGTGTCAGGTTAATGATGTAAGTTTAACCTTCCTGGGTTGTTGGGTTATTATATTGTCCGGTTAATGAAGTGTAAACTTCCTGGGTAGTGGGGTTACGATTCGTGTCAGGTTAATGATGTAAGTTTAACCTTCCTGGGTTGTTGGGTTATTATATTGTCCGGTTAATGAAGTGTAAACTTCCTGGGTAGTGGGGTTACGATTCGTGTCAGGTTAATGATGTAAGTTTAACCTTCCTGGGTTGTTGGGTTGTTATATTGTCCGGTTAATGATGTAAGTGTAAACTTCCTGGGTTGGGAGTTTACAATTCGTGTCCGGTAAATGATGCAAGTTTAAACTTCTTGGAATGTGGGGTTATGATTCGTGTCCGGATTATGATGTAAGTGTAAACTTCTTGGATTGTGGAGTTTCGATTCGTGTCCGGTTAATGATGTAAGTTTAATTTCCAGAGTTTTGGGGTTACGAATCGTATCTGGTTAATGATATAATTGTAAACTTCCTGGGTTGTTGGGTTATGATTTGTGTCCGGTTAATGATGTAAGTATAAGTTCCAGGGTTTTGGGGTTACGAATCGTGTCCGGTTAATGATGTTAGTTTAATTTCCAGGGTTTTGGGGTTACGAATCGTGTCCGGTTAATGATGTATGTTTAAACTTCCCGGTTTGTCGGGTAACGATTTGTGTCTGGTTAATGATGGATAATGCCTTCCGAAGGTTTCGCTCCAGAACTCGGAAAATATAGTTCACATTGACCTTACTTCTCGTTCCCACAGAGGACCTACGTGGACCAGTTACCATGGGGAGTTTGTAAATCCTAGGTCTTCGATTTCAATGTATGCCTTGGTAACAGTCTGACAGATATGTTCACAGAGAAGCTTTCAGAACCTGTCAGCATGTAAAGTGGGTCTAACAGTTACGATTTGTTTTACGTTTTTTACGTTTAGGCGAGCTTGCCATGATTGACACAAGCCAAGCAAACCAAATGGCTTGCATTACATTTCTTTGGGCTTTAACTGATTTGTCCCACATGCCCCGCCTCCTTGGTCGAAGGTCACGCGTGTCATTTTTTTAGCAACGCACCTGTTCTTTGCTATATTCGGAAAGTCGCCATGCAGCTTGACTTGCATGGTCACTTAATTTTCATGACCCTGTGAATTCGCCGCATGTGGGACAAACCCCTATAGCTAGCTCAGATGACTTTCAGTAAAACCCTATGGTCAAACAGCCATTTAATTTGTATATAATGATATTAGTAAGTATTATGAGCTGAAGTATGACATCTCTTGCTTGTTTTTGTAATGTTTATTAATTATGTTTGTTTCACAAATAGACCAAATCCATTTAACTGCCAAATTATGCACATGTTACTGCTATTATAAGCTTTCCCTCATGTTTTGGTTGAGAGTAACATCATGACAATAACCTTCGTTTGTCCCACATGCGGCGTATCTTTTATTGGTTCTAACTGTACATTCGAATTCATTTGCATTAAAGCTAGGCGTGGTGCAATCAACTGTATGACAGTTTTTAAATAACGGATACGCAGTTTGTTCTGATTAGCATAGTAACTCAATCCGATTGGTCGTAGGGGGACCCAAGGTAAATCATACGCAGTGCGAGAGCCCTGGGAAATCTTTTGAGAAAACAAGAGACATTTCCCCTTATAGATATCTGAGCTTAAAAATGTCATATTTATCATAAGTCAAAGATACAGTTTTTCACCTTACATATAAATTGTTAAGCACTGATCAGTGATGATAAGAGGCAAACCTATCTTCCCTGTGTTCTGCCCAAGCTACTTCGAGCAAGTTGAATTAGGCGTAAACATGTTACAATGTAACATCTGTCAGCGGTCGATCCGGCTGTCTTGGTAAAGGCCATGCAAATGATTGATCAGTCCTGATTATGAGACGGTTTCAAGCACTGCGTTTGCAAAGTTCTGTTTTCATTCATTAACATACTATTCAGCTAAATTGCTTGGTAATTCGAATATGTTACCAATTGAGGCTATATTACTTATGTTTTTCTGTGATAATCACAATATTTTTTTTATAAATCAATATATAAAAAATAATTTCTGAACGTCTTTCTTGGGTGAAAAAAAGAATTAGCATCAGAATTAATGAGAGCATCATACTTCTCCATATACCCACAAATATTCAGAAAGCTAAGATAATCACACAAAGGTTTTGGTAAACAGGAGTAGCAAACTTTTGTACGGAACACATACTACATGAAAATAAAAAATTAAATTTAAAAAAAACTCCCAAAAATCATTAACAATCTGTGTGACTATCTTTTGCTTATATACCTTGACTTAAGGTCTATAACCCATTATGAAAAAAAGTAGCATGAATGTAAGCTGTGTCTCCTGACCAAATCTAAACGTAACAATAATAAGGTTGGCTGACGAGAGAGACATTCATACCTGGTTTTACGAATGATTATATATACTCTTTTTCTTACTCTTACAGAACGAAATCCAGTTATTTATTATTCCAAGGATAACTAAATGTTTCATATTGGGGGCAACCTCAATTAAAAAACTTTGAAAATCAGTAAATTTAAAATTTCACTATTTTGCTCTAGAGACTATCAACCGATTTTAAAGTGACAGCTAATATCCGATCTCCAAAATGTATAGATGTTGTCAGGCTATTTATGTTACGTGGGAATCTATCTAGGATTATGTATAATAAACTGGGTTTTTTTTACTCTTTGTCATTTCTTTTATTGTGACACCTGCATACCATGTGTGTGAAAACCAGAGACCTAGGAACTTTCTTGAAGAAGCATTCGGTAAAGTGGTCAACGGACCATAATCATTTGCTCATAATCTTTTCTGTTGATACGCATCTTATTTAAAAAAAGAAAAGTCAGGCGATAATAGAGTTTAACAGAAATATTTGTATTATCAACATATGACACAATGTGTCCGATATTTTAAATATAATTGCGGTTAAATATATAATATTGCGAACTGCCTACGATATTATTATTTGTCAATAGTTCTGTTGAAATGAATGATATTCCAAAGTTCACGCATTTTCAATTCATTTCCAGCATAAAAAAACAGGCGATAATGGAGTTAACATTAGAACTATTTGTTTTATGAACATAAGACACAATGTGTCCGATATTTTAAACATAATTGCGCTTAAATATATAATATTGCAATCTGCATACGATAATATTATTTATCAATAGCTCTGTTGAAATGAATGATATTCCAAAGTTCACGCATTTCCAGTTCATTTCCAGCATGAATAATGACAAATGATTCAAGCTATAAAATACCTTTTTATATTAAACTCACATTAATGGAAAAAAAACTTCCATTTTTATAGTATTAATTCAGCGTACAACGGGCATCCTTCTCACAAATTATACAATGTAATAATGTCCCATGGTGTCATGCCACCGGAAATCAACCATGCTGATGAACAGCGCATGCTCACCAGCACGTTCCTGTGGCTGGTTGTTTGCCCACTGGGTGAAGATCAAGGGTTTACCTGTTGCTTCCCACATCCATTCTCCGTTCTGCTGGAATCTCCCTGACGTCCAGTAACCATGGAAAGAGGTCTGCCGCCGAAATACCATTTTCAAAGGATCTACGGATAAATAAATCACTAACATATGAAAACCCTGTAAATTACAAGAATAATACATAATTGAAAAAAAGTCAGGTAAGTTTATTAAAACAATATTTTGTTCGGGTTTCACATGTATTTTTTTATTCATTTCAGCAAATGCCTTACCATTCCCGCTGTCACCTGTGTTACGACTTTCCATACAATTTGCTCCCTTTTTCACATATCTCTTTTCGGCCACTATGTATGTGCGGTTTAAACAAACAATATAACTAAAATCATCAATAAGATGTGAGATTGGTTAAGCTGGATTGATTTTACAGAAAATGACATTGCAATGTAGAGATGCTTAGACGTGCATTGGTTTAGTCAACATTTCTAAATATGACTAACAAGGTTGTTAAAAATTAGAAAATAATGTGCCTAACCTTAGGCCGAAACGTACTTCATTCAAATGTATAACTAATATGAATAGCGCCGAAAAGAAACAACACGCCATGCAGTCAGGCCTAATCTTATTGTAAGGAGGGTATGCGTTCATTCCCTTTCGAGTGGTTGTGTGTTGGTTCAAAACATAACTCATGCAATCATGTTCATAATCTCGTACGATTTCAGAGCTCAGGGAAGAATCGGTTAGATTATGGCGTGGATCCGCCTCATGATCCGGATCCAAGAAGGACTTTCATGAATATTCACAAATGTTGAGCCACATATGCACAAAAATACCTTAAAATAAGAGCCGAATATGTGGATGCAAAACGGGTGGGAAGGGCGCTCTCGCTTTATCAAAGTAATGTTATGATATTAAGACTATTGTGTCGTATCCATGTTCCCGTTGTAAGGAAAACGGAAACCAGACCAGCGAGGACCACCTACAGCCAGAGTTATACCGGCGGGGTGTAAGCAAAATGTAATAAAATTGCCTAAGGTCCGTCCTTGTTGGGCTGGTGTCCTTCTTCCTGGCGACCGGAACATGGCTACGATAAAATAGTATTAATGTCGTAATTAAGTGAAATAGCCTTTTATTTAATAAGAGTCAGTCAGACCTAACCTTGAGCTCGCAGGTTCATATTATTTGTCCATATCTCTTCCAGGTGTTCCATTTCTTCCTGGGTCTCAATACTCACGAGGTCCCCGCCTGACATCTTACATTTCCTTCCTGCGCGGTCACGAGAGGTGCCCCCTTTCGGATGGAAATGGTAACAGCTGCCCACACTTTTAAGAGGTGTGTCGTTGTTTCCAAGAATAAACACGTGACTGTATTCTCCGCCACATTGCGGAACTGCAGGAAAATATCTGTCATTTCGTACAATAGTCACGCTGCTATAGAAAATAGTACTAGAAAGACTTTTACATGTAGCGTGAGATATGGATAAGGAGAGAGACAGATGCTCACGCAAATATTTATTATTATAATAATACGCAAGCCGTTAATCAGTCTTCTGAAAAACTCTCTGCAGAAAAAGTTTCTGCATTATAATAAATAAATTTAACTTACCGCATTGGCTACCGGGAATCCTTCTGTTGTTGACGAGAGTATTCAGCATGCTGAGTAGAATGGCTATGTCATACATCACGCAATTATCTGTACACGTGGGCCCACACAAACCTGTGTAAAGCAAAGCTCTGTTTGCTTGTTTTGTCTTATTTCCCTTAGTCTCTGTATTTTTGGAATCATTACCAAACCCTGGTTTTACCGCTGTGGCACCAAAGTAAAACAATAAAATGTAAGAATGTTTTCTTTTATTGTCCTTAATAAAAAAGGTATCGGCAATATATGCAAAACACAAAATAATATCACTTATAAACGTCAAGCAAAAAGTTCAGCACTTCCAAAACGGTCACCTGCAGCGCTGCACTTGTTCTATATAGCATAAGAGTGATGAATAAATTATCTAGCTTACTTGTTACTTTCATATCCTGAGATTATAAATGGTCTAACTATAATACTCATTCTCATCAAATAACATACACCATACAAGTATCGTCAAAAGAGAATAAAAGGGTAATATATGTGTTTTTTGTAGATTGAAACATGGATATCTCTTTTTCGCGAGGCAGCAGGAAGTTTTACATAACTGATAGCCGTTGGTGTATACTATCGAATTATAAAAAAAATGTGTATTTTGCTTCAGCAAGCAACAGGACGTTTGAGCCAGATAAGAATATACTGACGATAATTACACAAGAAATAAAGAAAGGTTAATTTCGTTTGTTGAAACAGGGACAGTTGTCATCGTGAGCAACCATGAATCCCACTTTGAGTTTTTCGTGCAATGGCGCACTAAAGATACAATACACGGTTATATAAAGCAAAAGGTATTTGTGTTACTGGTCAAGGTGCGATAGAAGTCAGGGTCTTGTGGATGTCACACCAAATTTAAACAGACATTGACAGTAATGAGGGGAAGGCTGTTGTTCTGTCTGTGTCACATCTAGTTAACATATATTTACCACTGTAGTATTATTTTGTGTATGTGACGTGTTTTCATCTTGTATTATATTATTTAGTATTAATAAACGAGGTCGTTGACATTAGATTTAACCAAGGGAATCCAAAAAATAATATACATAATAGATGGGTAAATTTAGGATAACCAAAATTTAAAGGTGCAAAGAAAATATATAACGAAATTAAAAGAAGTATGTCGCGTGGATAGTGAATGACGGAATGAGTTGACATTATTGCAGCTTATCGTGGACGGCATCGCTTATGAAGTGCCGGGCGGTCGGTTCGTGTTTGTCTGATTATATTGAATGTGCAGATATTTTTTCCTCTATGCTTTTATAACATAATACAAATGACCTTAGTCAAAGTTTGTATTCATATATGAGAATCACAGTATGAGATTGCTCTACACAAGCTTCAACTGCCCTTATAGCTCTATGAATACAACCCGTTATCCCAAGAAAACCTGCTGTGTATACTATAAAAATTAATAAAAGCAAGCAACAAGCCGAGGCGACTATGTAAAACAAGGGGTTTTTATACGTCGGATAAATGGAGATAAAATCACTATCATCCTTACACACCAAAACCAGCATACTAGAGTATAGTGTTATAAAGCTGTGCTGTGTGCATTTACAGATAATCAGACAAAGGACTGAGGGATGAGTTACCTGGCACCAAGCAGATAACGGCCAATATCAGCATTGTTCTTCTTGTTATAGCTGGGTAACCTGAAAGCAGTAATTAAACATAAATGCTAACTGAACCTCAAAATCCAAACAATTTAGTCTAGTAGCATAACAAAATACACACAGTTTCCTGTAACGTACCGGTGACCTATTTCTGTTTTTCTTGGTGAGAATACCGAAGAGCTAATGCATTGATTGCTTCTCTGTTTTGGACCAGGTTGTCTCCCGCTTTTACCGCTATGCTCATCCTGAAAACACGCGTAAAAGCCGTACATGTCAAGTTAAAAACTGGATAAAAGACCTCTTTATACTAAAAGTCTGTGAAAACAGCCTCCCCATTTATGTGTAGTGTATTCACATTATTATTTTTTTTTTCGTCTGGAGTATAAAACATTTTTTATTTCTTTAATCAAGAAGCTAGAAAGGCCGGCACTGTGAAAATGATAAGCCACGATCTCCATTGGCACCTGTCAGCACCCTTTTCTAGGTCCCGTACACATAGATTCCTTTCACGTTTAACCGGAAATGCACCAATACCCAAAAGAAAATAAAAATCGCGTCTGTGGTAATTTTTGCCGGAGCGTTTCCCACAATTTTTTTACACTCTCCGCTTTTAGCGATTCAGAGACCTGTCATGCGACATTCTCGTGGGAATTCCTTAAAATGACGTCACGAAGGGAGGGCATCCGTTTATATACAACACGTGCCTAAACCAAAGCCAGCATGCAGGAAAAGACAGACGATGTAAAGAGATTATGAGAAAAAAAATGATAAGCAACGCGAGACAGTGGAAATATGTCGAGCGACATATTATTTATTTTCAAGAAAATTACAGATTCGAACATGCCTTTAATTCTAGAATACTCACTTTGGTATATTTTTCTAATGTAATGTGCAGAAAATACTAGAAATCGCCTGTCCCGTCGCTTATATTGAAACACAACCCGCGAACGGTTTACGACAAAGATTCGAGTCCGCCTTCGCGTTGGCTCTCTCGCTTATGGAATCGTAGCTTTTAGCGATAAACAGGCATCACGATTTTAAAAACTAAGTCAGTCTTTACTAAAATTTGTAAGTAATTGTATTTTAGCTGTCTGTTTCACTTTGACTATTGATCATGATCATTGGTCATCATATGCATTTTTGCATGGCCTGACACTTACAGTTGACACATAATATAACGTTTAATAAATCAGGACCGAACCGGAGATGCATGATGCCGGGCCTAAAGGAACATGGCGAGGGGCAGAAACTTGAATTGGTGCGCCCGTTGAGGATCCGGGGCTGACACGGGATGCGACCGAGACTTATTATTCCTCATTTCCATAACGTTACAGATACGGAAAAGATAGAGATCGGCTGTCTGCAAGTGGTTAACACAGATTAATCCCATAGAAAAACCTTCATATATATATATATATATATATATATATATATATATATATATATATATTTAAGCAAGAAGATTACCCCGAAACCTTAAACAATCTTTATAGCATGAGAAACAGTCTACATTTTTAAAATACCCAAAAAAAGTCTTAATTATCTCGATTGTGATTTTGTTTAATTTCACAAAAGAGCGAGTATATCACAAGTACTTTATTATCTCCGAAAAAAAGGTTCTTTCACTGCATGTATAGAGGCATCAAATAAATTCTTGAGCTGCAACATATATTGCGCTGCTATACTTTTAGGGACCTAAATCCACCCAACCCCATCCCATATGTGTTTTCTTGAGTTAGATTTTATTTTTCTCTCTCTCTCTTTCTCTCTTTTTCTGTTGTGAGGACACCATAGCAAAACCCCGCGGATCTTTGCGAGTCACTTCTGTTGTGAGGACTCTATAGCAAAACCCTGCGGGTCTGTGTGAGTCACTTTTTGGTGAGGATTCCATAGCAGAACCCCACGGGTCTGTGCAAGTCATGACTGTAGCGAGGACTCCATAGCAATCTCTTAATGTACTAACCTTTCTCAGGAAGACCCTGATACTGAGAAACTCAATACAGTAACCACAAAATCTCTGAGGACTTAGTGCAGCTGTAATACAAACATAAAAGCTCTGACGACTAAGTGTAGCTGTAATACAAATTTAATTTTTAACTCTAAAGTTAACATAAATTGTACTAGTTGCATACGCTTTGTACCTTGGTTCTCCACTTGACGTCCAACTATATCTTTATAATTTACATAGGTTTGTTGTTGATGGGGAAGGTAAAGGAAGGTGTTTCTGCCCGCGCGGATTCTTGGGCGAGTACTGTTGAATTTTATTCCATTCTCGGTTTTTAAAATGCATTTGCAAGAACAACAGC